>OY390734.1:13599026-14849026 GCA_959613385.1 Geotrupes spiniger
ATTTCATTAGTTCATTATTTAGCTGGCCCAGGTTGGAGGGTCGTTAATGGAATGCATTTAGTTTCGTTTTATGTTTCGATTGTGCACATTAGGTAGTGTTATCATTAGATAAAAATTGTGTAAATCATTTAAATTGTTGTTTTTATATTGTACATATTTCTACAATTGTACATAAATGTACAATGTAGAAGAATAAATTTCTCGAACTAACGTCAGCTTTGATACATTGATCCAAGTGGTGACATTCGCGTTATTAATGGTTTGGGTGTGCTCTTGAAAATCGTTAGTCGCTGTATTTTTTTTTCGATCGGGCCCCACAATTAATAATTCAAACGAATCCTTTGTTTTAGTTCTTGCCTTGTATAGTTGATTTCATAGTTGATTTTATTTGGAATACATTTCTATTTCCAATGTGGCAATGACTGTGTTTACCACAATAATTAACGACCTAGTAAAATTAATTATTTAATCCTTCAAGGTAAAACCATTAGCGATATGCAGGAAAATTTTTAATGGATTATTAAGAAGTAGGGCAAACTAAAGGAACATGCACTCATTTCAACACATCTCAGGTAAAGTAAATTATCAAATTTCAAAAGTGGCGATGTCTATTTTCTTCTTATATGCAGTTGCAGATGCTGAACTTACGAAAATAAAAAAAAATCTGTTTCAAAAAAATCGTCTCAGAGTTCCTATAATTCCATGCAATTTAGTTAAACATGTAGGGAAATTATTTCTGAACCACTATTATACAATTTCAGGATCTTCTGAAAATAGCTGTACCAGTTTTTGAAACGAATGATCCCCATGACGTTCAAAACTATCAGTATTCCAGAGTCTGGGTGATGGCAACATTACTGCAAGTGTGTATTCGGATCTATCTAAGGCGTTTGATGTGATTAATCATAAAGTCTTTCCTAGAAAATTGGAAAGCTGTGGCATAGTAAATTTCTCTGGCTCGAGTCTGACTTTTCCTGTAGGGAACACTTTGTTGAGATATGACATAAACAAGATGGTGCGTATAGGTCACATATATTATTTTTGGCATCTGGAGTTCCACAAGGGTCCATCCCAGGCCAACTTTTGTTTGTCGTCTTTATTAACGACTTACCGAAGATTGACTGACACATCAATACACCAAGTTAACGAGTCAAAATACTTGGGTTAAAAATTTTTCATTTTTGTCATTGGTCTTGCTTTATTAATAGTTTAATTTGTCTTACCTTTTTTTATTAAATAAAACGCATACATGTACGTATCGTATATATATATTAGTTAAATATATATATACGTAATGAATAGAGGGTTAATCCTGCGCGCAGATCCAAATGGTAAATGGAGACAGTCGGAGCGTTTATTGGAAACGACACAAAAGAATGTTAATCAACAGTTTTACTAAACGCGCCTTGCAATTTACAAAAATCCGAGCGACGACACAATTTGCAGATAATTGAAAATTCCCAGTTCGAATCATTAACACAGAGACACGTCGACCATAACGCATACTTAGTTGATCGATCCTTTGCCCCAGGACTCTTAAGTTTCAACTCCATGTGCCCACAATGCACACTTACATGTGTAAGCGCTGGATATTCTAATTGGGTCAGGATTATAAATAAAGCCGCACTCCGCTACAATTACATGCATATCGAATGCATTGAATTTGTTTGAATACAAGTGCGCATTGTTCTAACGTATGTATGTTAAAACGATATCAAAACTTGCGACAGGACTACCGGCTAAATAAAACGATTCACGTAATTTTCAAGTTATCAGCGGTTTTTTCGCCGTCGCATTCAAAATCGTTGTTTCATAAAATTTATCCGCCATGGTCGTAATTCATTGGATAACACGAATCGCCGAAGATGTGTGATATTTATATCGGGGACGACATGGTTAATTAATTAGTCGAGTTGAATTGCACCCACGGAAATTCAAGTGGTTATTGTAATGAACAGTTAAGTGGCTGAGAATAATTTGAAAGAAACTCAAAGAGGTGTCGTTCAGTTGTGCAATACGTACATAAATGGCATACGAACAAAGGCATGAAACGTTTCGCTGACTAATAAAAGGCTTTTACACATGAACAAATCCTTTGTTTTAAAAGCATTTTATTAGTCTCATAACCACACATCCCAGGGGTATAAATAAGTGTATTTAAGGTTATTTTGCAATTATTTTTTAATAAAATATTCAACTTGAACATCTAGTGAGTCATTCAAACCCTTTTAATATTTTTTCCATTCATGTAAATATACTCAGTGACATTTAAACTGCAACACAAGAAGGGGTGGGAATTTTTGGACCAAATTTGGCAAAAACATTGGACTAGTCTAAGGTAACAATTAATTAAAATTTGATAAAGAAAACACTTCATCTTTTTGATTTTTCTTTAATAATGTGTTGGTCCGCCCCTATTTCTCATACACTCATTGACCCGCCTTGGCATTGATTCCAGCAGGTGATCAATGTCTTCTTGGGGTATGGCATCCCAAGCAGCCCGTACTTCATGCCGTAGAGCTTCTATTGTCAACGGTGGGTTCGGTAGATTGCTCAATCTTCTACCCATCATGTCCCACACGTGCTCAATGGGCGACAAATCGGGAGATCTTGGCGGCCAAGGCAAAAGATTAACATTGGCCTCTTCAAAGAAGTCAAGAGATACCCTTGCTACGTGAGGTCGTGCATTATCTTGCTGGAAAAGTGGGTCTTCCAGCCCTCGAAGATATGGAAGAACATGTGGTTCTACCACTTCGTCAATGTAGCGTCGGGCGGTCATACTGCCCCGAATGAAGAGCAAGGGTGATCTACTGCCGTAAGCAATAGCACCCCACACCATCAACCCCACAGTTCGGTGAACATGCCTCGCAATCGAAAAATCAGGATTGCGCCTTTCTCCACGTCTTCGTCTAACAGTCATCCGACCATCATGCATTCCTAAACAATATCGCGATTCGTCACTAAAGACAACTCGATGCCACTCCAAGTTCCATTGAAGTCTTTCCGTGCACCAGGCCAAACGTTCCTGGGGATGTTGAGCAGTGAGGGGTAGCACAAGATGTGGGCGGTAAGACAACAAGCCAAAGGTTATTATTCGACGATAAACTGTTCGCAAGCCTATCGGACGACCTTGTTCACCTAACCATTGATCAGCTATTGATCTAGTTGTAGAGAATCGGCCTCTCAAGACCATTAGTCTTAAACGGCGATCTTGACGTTCATTAGTTCGTCTTTGAGCCCCAGTGCCTCTTCTCCGACGTTCAACCCCATGTTCAGACCACGCTTGATAAACACGCATTATTGTTGAGAGGTGCCGTCCCAAACGGTTGCCGATTTCTCTAAACGAAAAACCTGCTTCTCGTAAACCAACAATCCGCCCTCGGTCAAAGTCACTCAACTGCTGGTAAACTTGAGGTCTCCTTCCTCTAGGCATCATTAAACACTTTAAACTAAAGAACGGGATCCGAAAAAGTGGAACAAATTCAAAAAATTACTCGATAATTGCTTGTCTATCACCACCTCTAAAAAATGAGACAAACGTCAAAAATCCCATGACTACTTGATGATTGGGTTTCAAATTTTAATCAACTATTTCCCTGGACTAGTCCACTATTCCTGCCAAATTTGGTCCGAAAATTCCCACCCCTTCTAGGTGGTGCAGTTTATATGTCACTGAGTATATATATGAAATACAATATCGCCGTTTTCTTTGTCGTGTACGTGCTTTTATTCATAAGATAACATGCGGAGTATTAAGCTTTCATGTTACGTAGTCGTTACGCCACTGCTTTTTCATCAACATTGAAAACGTATGCAAAGTAAAGCCTAAAGAGGGCTTCCATTTACTGAGATTTTATGAAATACTTTTTAACAAAAGTATCGTGAATAATTGAACAAAAGGTGGGTACAATTCCAATGTTGATGTAAAGTCAATTTCGACGACGGCGACGCCACGGCCGGTGGGATTTGCATCACGGAACGTTCGAATGTAGTCTAAAGATAAGTTCTCTTTGGAATGAGTCGTTGCTTTTCCCCGGATAAAATTGCAGCCACCGACTATAGAAAATGTTTATTAATTTTAAAATTAAAAAAATTAAAGATAAACTACTTAATATTAACATTATATAATTAAATAAATAATTCTTACACTGGTTTGTTATTAATTACTAATTATTTCGCCCAAAATTAATTTACAATGCATAAATTAATAGTAGATGTTTTGTAATTGGAACGAGGCGCAAATTATATCGTAGTCGCGTCGGATATTGCTTTCACAATTGTGGGGATTATTTATGGCCGAGTGCCTAGCGGTGCCGGTGATAACAATTTAAGTTATGTTACGAAGTTACAAATGTAGAGATCAATGATATGATTTTTCATCTTTTGTGTTAGTATTATAGGGCTCGGATGATTTATTTTTTAAAAATAAGTTACTTGTAAAATTATTGCACAACATAACTGTGACTATGAGCGATATTAACTATTATACTTTTATTTTTAAATATGGTATGGATGAAATTGTGTACACGCAAATGTACTTACAAATACTTCAAGTAAAATGGCTCCGACGACAAATAAGTACCCAAAAATTTCACAATATTAGGCTTATCCACCATATTCTTTCTATTAAAATGTAATCACTTAGTTTTTTGAACATTCAAGATCACCTTATTACTATAACATCAGTTTCCAATTTCTTCATTAATTTGATTTCTAGACATTTAGAGTTGGTAAGAATTTTTAACAGTAGCAACAATTGAAATATCATCAGTAAAATTTATAACATAACCTGATCTAACATAGCGAGGCAAGTCATTAATAAACAATAAAAAATGAACGGGCCAAGGACCGAACTCTGAGTCACTCCCATTTCTACATTAAACACTTTTGACTGGCATCGATTAAGTTAACAAAATGTTTTCGTCCCGTTAAAAATAAAATAATCCAACGTAATATATTATCCATAATGCCCAAACTATAAAGTTTACTTTCAGCAAACTTGCAGTAGACTCCCACTCAGAAATCCATGTTGTGTACACTACGTTCTGGTCGTTAAGTTATTTCAGTTCAATCAATTTCTTGCTTTGTTGCAAGTTTAATGGTTCAATTTAATTTTGTTGGAATACATGGTCAATTTTTGTTCCTTGTATATCGTTGGACGATTCTCCTGAGCGATTTTACGCGAATGCTCGTAGCTTGCAATAGCATTTAGCGGTTCATAAAACGATTCTTCTCATATCTTCATTATATCCAATCTTCTCTGTTCTGGTTATTTTATTGTTTCTCCCTTGTATTTTTGTAGAACAATTTATAGTTTTCATCTAACTTTTCTCCAAATTAAACCAATTCCTGATTAGCGTCCTCAACTACATATGTTTTAACTTTAGTTGTGTGCAACTTGTGTATACATATGCAGGTCGTTAACGTAATAAGGTGCGTCATCAATGGCAAGGTTCAAAAACTTGTTTGTGAACCTTTGTATGATGGTGGTAAAGTACACTGATGAGAGTTTTTGACCCAGAAGAAAAACCAGCAGGTTATGCATACCTGCATATATTGCTGGAGGCTGAGAAAAACCCTAGAGAAGAATATCAACGTCAGGTTCAGCACGGTTACGAAAATAAAAGAACTGTAAATGCTTCCACCCAACAAGGACTGGGTACCAAGACTACGTTAACTACTTGGCTACTTGTGGTTAGGAAAACCACAACACGTTACTAGAAAAAAATCAACAAAAGGCCACAAACAAAATGCAATATCGACTATTATGTGACAATATTATGACTGTTTACGGAAAATAATAATTTAATACTAGTATTTTTTCCTTCATAGTTATGTACATTTTTATCAGCTTGCCCTAAAAAAATAAATGTTGTCTTTAGGATGTATCTAAATCGTCCTGTACAGTCTAATAATTTTCTTCTGTTTTCCAGGTATACATAAACCGTAATGGATACGGGGCACAATGCCTCGTTAGATGCGGCCAATACAACGTTTGTGCAGCCGCCGTCTAGAACGAAAGCCGAACAAGCTCGAATCGACTTCTATCGCACATACGATGTCATGACCGGAATACGAATAGCGGCCACGCTAGGTGGTTTCTTCGGACTGATGGTCATACTCGTACTGTATAAATCCAAATCAAAGACTGAAAAGGCTCTAGAAGATCCTAAAATCGTAGCAGCCGCCGCCGCGGAAGCCGAAGAAGAGGAGAGGCAGATCGCGGCGGCGCTTGAAGCCACTGCATATCAACAGCTGAATCCCAGACGGTCGAGAAGGTCTCTCGACAACCCTGGCATATCACCCGGTTGGATTAGAAATACGACTAGATTTTCCTCCGTCGGCGGATATTCAAGTCTTCTGGAACCACCTACTAGAACCCATTCTAGATTGCCTTGTTCTATCGACGAAGACTCACCTCCCGAAGATAGATCATTATATGATGATTTGTCAACATTTTATAATAGGTAAGGTTTGGTCATAAACACTAAATGTTGCTAATTGATCGCCTTGGGGTTTAAGACATATGTTTTCCCGGATGTATATCCGCCGTCGGTTATGTTCGGTTCTGTGAAAGATTTTTGCGGCGGTTTAAATGTGCCCCTGAAGGCAATACTTTAATCAGTTACAACGTAATCAATTTTAATCGCCTAAAATTATTAAACAATTTTCAATTCCCAAGATACTTTGTTTTGTCGTTTTACATCGCCCCAGACTTAGTCTTAACATTCAAATAAAAATATATTAATAATAATGTTATTCACAGATATCTGGAAGTGCCAAGACGGGCAAGTAATATTACGTGTTCATCGTCAGGAAGTTCATATTTAGAAAGACGCAGTTCATCGGTGATATTAGGACTTCCAGCTGTGCCCGCTCATAAAAATCGTGGAAGAAGACGCCCGTCGTCTCCCTTGCCCGAACAGTATGACTTCTACTACCCCATCGACATTAGGGTGATACAACCGACCCCGGGTGGTTCTCCGTGTGGCAGCGAAAGAGCCCTTTACGACAATATTCCAGACAAGAATTTAACGCCACGTTTAGCACCTTTGGCCTCCATTAGTAGTTGTAACAGTTCCCTGGCTGCCGATTACCCCGACTTGGACGCACAATCATTTGCTTCCGACTCAGTTTTCCACGATGACGAATGTGACGATACCGATGACGAGGTTGATCCGTTTTCGACGGACAGCGAAGAAGCGAGCGACACGGAAAAGGGAGCCTGCTATCAGGGTTCCGATCCCAGGAGAACAAGTCACATAATTAGAGGTTTTGAGCGTCCACCGTGTCCAATACCGCTGGCATCTGACCAATCGACGTCGACGCTCGTCGGTACGAGTGGTGAAAAAAGTGACGCTCCATCGATTCCTTTAGCAGATAGTGCCTGTAGATCTTCGTTGTTAAGTTTGGAAAAAAGAGGTTGGTCGCAGGAGACGCTCTTCTAGCGCATTAGTTCGCCGTTCAATTGGTGTCCGACATATCTTAGAGACTTCTGTGTTCTCTGTCAGGGGAGCATGTCGGTATTCAACGGGTTTTCCGTCTACTCCCTATTGCTGTTTACTATCAGGGTTGATCATACGTTGTAACCGATAACACGAAATACGCGCGTCACAAATTATATCTGAGCCGATTTGTTGTTGTTGCAGCGGATCGATCTTCTAGCCTAACATATATCAGTAAATAATAATATGTGTAAAGTGTACAGATTGCCAAATTTGATAGATCTGAAATATTTTATGTTCGACATTGTATCAAAAGTTGTTGTGAAATATAAATGTAATTATTGTTATACAACGTTAATTTTATTTAACATATAAGTGGATAGAATATGTGCTATATCCAATTTAACTAGGCTGTGTTAAAAATATTATGTGTTAGCTGGAATCATATTTATTACATATCATTTAAAATAAAGTTTTCGAAAATATTGAGAATACACACATATATACATCCTCCAGTTACAACACAGATATCTGAAATCATTATCGCTGTAATCGCCAATAAGTTATTTTAATGCAGCGTTTAGATTGGTTAAAATATACCCATGAAGAACTATGAAACTTGAACCCCAACCCTCTATGGAAAAAATTGAAAGTTTATCCGTTATCCGACTTTCTGAAACGCGACGTGACATAGTCTTTCCTCGCAGGTTCTTATGATACCAATGGGCTTTTATTGAAATTCTTTCATCGTCTACCTAAGGCTTGCTTTAATCTTTTTTTTATTTCTTACCTTTCTTGCTAGTCTTCAGCTCTCTATTACTTTTACATGCCCAAACCATCACAACAAAATGTCTTCAAATCTGAAGCTTTGTGTACTTGCTTGTACCCGGGTTAAAATCGCAAAAGTGCAGTTCGACCTGCCACATCGTTTTTTGCATGCGCTCATTAGCTTATCGGGTCCTCGTTGTTCTGTTCCCGCCTAAGGCAATGTTTTGTCGATGCACAATACTTACACGAATTAGTAGGATCGACGTGACGTAACGACAAAAAATTAAGCAGTCTCAGTTTTTTCGCGAACCGAATGCACGTCGTCGTCTAATGTTCGATTAGTTTGTCGCGATTTTCGTGAAAAATTTGCGGTGAGTGTGGCGTTTTGAATGGTGTTAGGGGTCTTTGGAGACGGATGGTGGTACGTGATGAGCAGGCGAGGAAGGTGAGTGATTTTATCGCACTTTGTTTGAACCTGGCGATCAAATGTATTTACGCACAACGCATCCGCGGGCGTTCAAAAAATATGGGAATTTCATTGCAAGAATTAATCTGTTAGGTTAATCGGTATATATTTTGATCATTCCTAGGCTTCTCGACGCATGTTTAGAATCCGTTTCAATCGCATTTGGTTATAAATAATGTTTGACCGTGAAGAATTTCAGATACTCTTAGGGGTTATATTCGCTGTAACAATCTTTTCCAATGACATGAACTCAAAATTTCATCTCAATTTTTATGCATTTGATAAAAATAAAAACTAAGTTTGTCTGTCACAGTGCACTTAGTATAGCTTGTACTGTTGGTAAGTGATCCTCTAAAAGAGCCATCTGAAAGAACAGTATAATAAGTTTTTCATATCTGTGAGTCTATGAAATATTTATATAAATATTTATGACAAATTATTATCGACGAAGTCTCCACAGACGACAACATCCTTATAATATATCTAATGTAAGAAGTATATAAAAAATATTTTGAAATCAATGGCATATGCAACCTATAAAATGTGTGTAATTTATGAAGTTGAAAGTAGGTAATGTAGTCTATGAAAAGTTTATGGAATGGTAACCTATGAAGTCTAGAAAGTGTCTAGAAAGTATATAAATCTGAATCCCTGAAATCTATTAAGTGTGCGACGTCTACGAAATCTGTCAAATCTACGAAGCCTATAAAATCTGTAAAATCTACAGTCTGTACTTCTGCGAAATTCGATGAAATACGTGAAGTTTGTGAAATCGTAAATTGTATTAAACCAACTAAGCTGTGAAATTTATGCAAACTGCGAAATGCATGAAGACTGAAAAGGCTCAATATATTACGAAATCTATAAAATTATAAAATCCATAAAATATGTGCAACGCGTGGAATCTGTGTATCCATAAAATATAATAAGTTCAAACATTTTAAATTTAGACCTATGGTCCTCTATGGTCGAATCTACTTGACCATTGACGATTTCTGTAACTATTGCAACCTATTGCCTTGCCTGATCTTGTTTTCCTCATCATTTCTTTACTATCGTCCATATTTACTTTTATTTCTTTTCATCTCTTTTTCTTCGAAATCTTTGTGCCATTTCCGGTTCTCTAATATACTCTAATTTCCTTATTAACTTCTTATTCATAACTTTTTTTTTGCTTTTTTTCGGTGCTATTTGTTTTAAGTCACATTACCAAGAGAAAATTATCGCTTCCAATGTATGCTGCTCTTTTTACTGTTATGTCTTTTTCCACATGTATTTGCTTACTAGAAAATATCAGTGATATATTTTGCGTTTCTTTTTTGCAATTAATCCAATCTTTAATTCATTTTCTGGAATATTCAACGAAGGATGTTCAATGTATTTGCCCCAACATGGACAATAATAACTCGTTGATTCCAGTTCTTTTTAAAGAATTCTAAATGGTTTCAACCATTGTAGAAACGAAAATTAGTTCGATTGCTTGATTAGGATGGTCATAAGGCAGGTAAGACAGGGAAAAGCTAGGAATTAGACCCACAGGACCTCCATGTTTCAAACAAATAAATATATATCTTGTAACCGAAAATTATAATCGTGATTTTGTACAATTATGTTTGTTGCAAAAAAATATGCCCGCCAAAAAATTACTGAGCGAATACGAGTATAGTATTTTACGATTTAGGAAATGGCAGCACACTTGACATAACCTATGGTCGGCGTACATAAACACCGGCAGTAAGTCTTATATGTAGGTCTATTAGACAGAAGTAGGTATGTACGTCTTTCACAAAAAATCAGAGTTTTATTGAAATTGCATTATTACAAACTAATTATGACCAATTCGACCCTGTAAGTTAAGTTAAAAATTTGTTTTAAGATGATTTACCCCACATTAATGATGGAAAGAATACCAATTGTGCAATGGCATCTTTATTGCGGTTTAATTTTAGATTCAAATTGACCAATTATAACAAAACATTTAAAATAAACATGGTTAGTACATTGCCCAAAAAATGGTTATGTGACGTTATGTTTCACAGCTGATTTCAGACGTAGTGAAGAATAATTATAGTCTTGATGAGCCTACTTCTTTCGTTGTTGCTCAATTATCATTACTCGTGACGAAACTATCTCACTTTCGTCAACCAGCCATGTTCGTTTTAAGTCAGTTGTGAGGAAGTTGGGATTAACTCTTCAAGTACTACTGGTGCATATGCCAGAACGTGGAGTCATGAAGCACGCCAAGGTGAATAAAATTATAATATGGAAAAATTGAAGATGCAATCAAAACCAATTCTTAAGCCTCTGACATACAATTTGCGGCATACTGGCGAGGCAAACCACTCTGTGTAAACCCCTCCGGTATACCTGCACAGGTGCCTTGCACACACAGTAGGGTGAACCGTCTGAGCTTTCACATCAGGTCAGAAAATGACATCAACATCGTCACAAAACATCAACACGTGTGTGGTCAAGTCATTTTGATTCTTTTGCAATGGAGTTGGGTCTGCAGATAAGTGTTCGAGGTTCTGCAGGTGTTTCTTGTGTACTACGTTAATTTTCATTTTCCCTTGAAATGTCATTCCCCTGACACTTCGACAGTGATTCTCTTCAACGTTTTTCTAAAAATAATGTACATATATGATATAGTGAAATAATCTTCTGACAAATGAAAATTTTCCACAATGCATCGGATCTATGGATGGAACGCGTATAGACATAGTACCTCCAGGACACTTCTGATTTTTATTATTACAATTAAAAAATGGAGACATAGCATGGTCAACAGTGGATGCAAAGTGCCGATTCATTTAGCAGTTTTTGGGTCCAATGGACACATTTCAGATGGAGGTGTTCTTCTGAATACGACATTAAAAAAAAACTGAAGAATAATGAATTAAGCATTCCACAGCCCGACGACGTTAATGAAGAATTCAGTAATGTTCCTTATATATTTATTGCTGTCGATGCATTTCCCCTTAGAACGGACATCTTGAAACCATTTCGAAAAGCCCAATTAGATTGACCTAGCAAAGACATTTTTAATTATATCATCCCAAGCAAAACGTATTATGAAAAATGTATTCAGGAAACTGGTTTCACGATTTCGTATTGTCCATACACTAATTTATTTAGAACCACAGAATATAGTAAAAGTGGTGATGGCCACTTGCACCTTGCATAATTATTTAATTGGTCAACAATCTAGTTACACATCAGGGCATGAATATGTCCACTGGATGATCAGTTCTGTAAAGAACAGTGTCGGGAATTCTCGATAGTCACGGTGATAGTGAAAAGTAATATTTGTGTAATTGATTAGTTATTACTTACTTTATTAATAATGACGACCTGCAATTTTCAAACGTAACACCACTTCCTGCCCAACCTGCACTGGATTTAAATAAACTAAAAAATACCCAAAACGAAAAGTAAATAAAAGTTTATTGCACAGTACAATGTTTGCCTGATACATTCGTATGTTAATAAATATTGCGTATTACCATTCCAAGACTCATACATTTGAAATAAATAAGGAAGGGACCAGCTCGTTTTACGAAAGCAGTTATTGATTAACATCACGCAATGCTCACTGTATAAAATCTTCAAACTCAACAAAATATACAAGCAAATAATGTTAAATCCTAAAGTTTTGATTGTTACGGCCATTACATGTTCTTCTTTTTATTAGACGTATTAATGAGGCGAAATAAAGGAAATACTGTTAATTTCTCCGTTTTTCGAGGAAAAAAAGACAAAAAATTACGGAAGAGAAACGGAGTCGATCGTTTTATGGTCGTATGGCGTTGGGTCAGTAGTGCTCGGAGAATGGCGAGTGCTTGATTCCGAAGCTGTGAGCCGGTGCGTAATCCACTCCACCCTATAAATAAACATTGTAAAAATTATAGCAATACATTTGTTAACGATGAGAGAAGTAATAACATGCTTATTTAGTCTAAATCTTCGGCGTGCAATTTAGGACATATGATTGGACGAAGTTGGAAATTAAATAAATAAAAATTAAATTAAAAAGTATAATTAGAGGAACGGTTTTCCTTAAATGAACTGTCAAAGCTCGGTCAGCTTATATAATTTATTGGATGTATGGGCTGCGTGATATTTATTTTTTAACCCAATAATTGAATAATTTAAATATTATATAATTATACGTATAATTTTATAATTATGTATCGTACATACGTGACTAACCTCATCTGCAAATTCGAATCATTGGATTTGGAAAAACGAGGCGCAAATAAACAAGGCTTGCAATTAATGTAAATTTTTGTTAATTGTGCGTTCTGCTACATCTACATAAGCACTTACAACTGTTAAAAATGCATGCAGAGTGATAATTTACAGCAACTTATTATGTGTAATATAACAACCCACAGCACGGCGTAAACGTGGGGTGTGGATTACAAACCTATTGTTGTG
The DNA here is from genome assembly GCA_959613385.1 of Geotrupes spiniger. NCBI lineage: Eukaryota > Metazoa > Arthropoda > Insecta > Coleoptera > Geotrupidae > Geotrupes > Geotrupes spiniger. The sequence continues at coordinate 13,612,143 of OY390734.1, forward strand.
TTCCTCATGGCCAACGTTTAAGGTTAGTAGGCGTTAATTAAAGAAGCAGATTTATTTTGTCCCGTCGCAGACAGAGATTTTCAGATCCCAAATACGGAGAATGACGTATGCCGAACGAATGCTTGGGCGCTTGTCTTAAATGAGAAGTCACCTAATTTAAATGTTAATATTAAAACAAAAATTATTATTAATGAGTATCGGTAAACATGGTGATTCATAAAAGCGTTTTGCATATGTATGTACATGAACGGTCGTTTCAATAATTTAATTGTGAAATTATAATTGAATCAGTTTATGATGTAATTAATAAAAATATAATAGAAGTCTTTGGCATTATCCCAAAAATGTTTTATAAACTGCTTCAATTATTTCCGTTCTGAATAATTTCTTTTCCAGTCTCACATCTTCCCCATTTTCATTCAGTTTATTCGCATCTTGACTTCAATGATCCCTACTCTTTCCCAGCTTTCCACATGTACTGTCGGCACTTTTTTAATCCATGCATCTATTACCTGTGTCATCACTGCCAACCTTATCCCCTATGAGTGTATGCCTATCATATTTTCCCTTGTATATTAACTGGGTCGATCATGAAAGGGTATGTGCGTCGATACTAGGAAACCTTAACCATGAAACGCGACATCAGCAGTAGTAAGAATTATTTAATGATATGAAATCAATACAGAGGGGAGATTAGTACACGCGACTGATAACGAGTTGATCAATAGGTATTACGTAACCTCAACCCCTTTCATACTCCTTCTCACACATCCCCCTAAATGGAAATTTCTCTCCTTTCAACTTGATCCGTTCCCAGGCTTAATTTTCACACATTTCCTTCGACTTTCCCATTTCGATTCAAGTACTAATTTTTCGAACCTCTATATATAGTAATTGATATACTATTTGTTAATGCAAATGTTATTTAATAAAAAATAAATCAAATACGTGCCTTTTCTGGACTGTATTCTCCTGGACCTGGTTTCTTTCCAGCATCAGATGGTAGTATGTACCGCGCACTGATGGTGAAACACGGTGAATGTTGCTTGTAATTTTCGGGGTTCACGTTATTATAAGTACCAGGTCCTGGTACGCGAATGCGATCATCAACTTGGTCTTTATTTCTGCCTGAAATGGAATACGAAGGGGCCGACTTATCCCCAACCACCGAAGGAATGTTGTACACATTTGGAGCTACAACGAAACATACAATTAAACAAAATTTTGTATGGATAAAATTTCTGCGCTTGCGCAGATTTCAAACAATTTATATTAGTATGACTTCCTTAGATCCGACGGTGCTGTTAGTACTAATAGTGTAAATTACAACGAACCAGGTGTGTCGAAAGGCTTTTCCAGCGGACTCTTGTTCCCGAAGCTATATTTTGGAGCCGTTTCACCTGAGTGTATGTTATATTCATTCGGTGCTAAATTAGAATAATAAATCTATTAAATCCACATCCGCAATAAAAAATAAATTATTTGCGTTTCAATAACCCATTAAATCTATTTAATTAATTATTATTAGTTCTATTGTTATCGTTATATTAGTTGGTGAAAACTAACCGGGTGTGTCTAGGGGTTTCTCAGTTTGAGTTCTCAAGCCAAAACTATGCTGCGGCGACTTTTCATGTAAAACTTTGTCGGCTTTGTCTACGTTATATTCGTTCGGCGCTACAAAAATAAAATAAAAATGAATTGACAAAAAAAATAATAGCGAGCGACTAACCGGGTGTTTCAAATGGTTTTTCGATATTTGTTCGGGCGCCGAAGCTGTGCTTTGGCGAGCTTTCGTGCAAAACCTTATCGGCAATGCCAACTTTGTATACATTTGGAGCTAAAACAAACCTTATCATATTTGCGCCTATGAAGTTTATGAAAAATTTTCTCCGTCAAAATTTTGTTGTTAAACCAAACCAAAGTGTATTAAATATTACGTTGTTAAATTTGTATTAAGGAGCTTTTAATGTCTGGCAAACGTGTATATTGTACAGGCGTTCACTGGTACCGATTATTAAAATCGTTTTGCGCCTCAGCACAAATAGATAAGACCAGGACTAACCAGGTGTAGTTGATGGTTTGAAGACGTAAGTTCTTGCACCAAAACTATGTTTTGGTGAACTTTGGTGCGTGATTTTGTAAGCCTTTTCTACACTATATACGTTTGGAGCTAAAAAGGAAATAAAAACATCTGTAAGCTTGTTATTTTGCCAACCACCAGGGTTAAAATATATAAAGCATAATTATAAATAAAGATTTATGATGTTGTCGGTTATTTCATGGTTACCGATTCTTCAGATCACTCGAGAGATATTGGCTGAAACTCAGAAAGCCTAGTGTTCTCCATCTGGGGACGAATATATAGCCTACATTTGTGAACAGGTCATCATTTATAAATAAATAAGTAGTTCATATAACTATCAATTAACAGATTGGGTCTGCCTAGTGGACTGAAAAGATTCATCACCAGGTGGCGTTACAATATTCAAGTTTTGAGTAACCATAAACAGGTGTTAAAATTTAAATAAATCATAATTTGATCTGAGATGAATAGAACCGTACTTATTTTCCAATGAACGACAAAAATAAATAAATTTGTTGAACGTTTCTTAATTATAGCATCATTAAGGAATTTCTGCTGCATGTCAAACGATGGCATACAGTATTGATAATTTGTTCATTGTCCATGTGCCATTTTTTTTAACCGATACGATTATTAGAAAAAAATATTTATGCTATCAACTATACTATTTGCAAAGTTCGTTCATCATCCCGATCAAAACATTATCTAAAGTAATTTGAATAAAAAAATATTCTAAAACTGTTATAAATTATTTTTTTTAACAATAATTAAACTAACCCGGGGTGTTTAATGGCTTTTCCAGGTTTACTCTGTGCCCAAATGAATGCCTAGGGGAATTTTCATGCAAAACCTTGTCAGCTTTTTCAACGTTATAGACGTTTGGAGCTACAAAACAACAACTTCGTTAAATCGAACCTACGAAAAATTTACCCTCGCAACTAACCGGGTACGTCGTGTGGCTTTTCAATATTGAGTCTTGCGCCAAAACTGTGCCTCGGAGAGCTTTCATGTAAAACCTTATCGGCTACATCAACGCGATACATATTCGGTGCTAAAACACGTAATTAATATTTAAGCAGTTTTAATCGATTAGTTACACGTATAGAGCCAAAACCAGATCAACAAGCGACCAGAAAAACTAACCGGGCGTATCGAACGGTTTCTCGACGTTTATTTTAGCTCCAAAGCTGTGCTGGGGCGACTTTTCGTGCAGCGCCTTGTCGGCCTTTTCAACGTTGTACACATTCGGTCCTACAAAACAAAAGCAAAAGTAATACCGAAAAACGAACAAACAAAACAAACAAAATAAAGCAAAAAAATTACCAGGAGTGTCCGGCGATTTTTGTAAGTTTGTCTTTAGTCCAAACGAATACCTAGGCGACCTACTCGTCCTAATGGCGTTATATCTGTTAGGAGCTGTGTGTGTTAATAAAAAGTCAAATAAATATCATTTTAGTAATTTTAATAAAATTAATTTTATTCATCACCATATTATTATTAAACCAACCCGGCGTGTCCAGCGGTTGCGCTAATTGGGACCTCAAGCCAAACGAGAATTTAGGCGATCGGTGAGTTATATTCTCCTTTAGAGTGTACGCATTTGGCGCTGATTAAAAATCAATTCGGAATTAATGATAAACTACGAGTTAGTTAGCTTACGATTTCATTTTATTATTTACCTGGTGTGTCCGCCGGCTTTTCTTTGTTGGTTTTCAAGCCAAATGTGTATTTCGGCGCGCTGTCCTTGATGACATTTGCTGCCTTATCGGGATCGTAATCACCTGGAGCTGGGAAGTTGTCAGCTTTGGCATCTTTGTGGCGACCATGAAGACTTACACATGGAGGTGTATCTTTACCTAAATGTCAAATTACGAAATGTGGTATTAAATAAAATAAAAAGTTGACTTCCAAAAAACAGGAAAACAAGTAACATTATGATTCATGATAATATGTGACATAATTCAACTGGGTAAATAAACTTTCTTTAATATGTATCACATGCAGTAACAAAAGAATCCATGATGAAAGCCCAACCCATTTCTTTCCCACTCAGGTAACACCTCTAGTAAGCGGCATAAAAATCAAACTAATAACGAGTTAGTATAGGAGTTACTCGAGTTATCTATTGCAAGTAAACAGTGACTATCTGTGTTATTAACTTATTAATAGTATATTATTGTTCATAATATTTATTTAAGTATTTATTGGTGTTAATTAAATCAGCAGATTTTCCCATGCATACATTTCCTATTATATTTCATTGTAATTTTCGTTTAAAAATATGCTTCAAGCGTAACCTAAATAAATATTTACTTTGTTGTTAATATGTAATGTTCGTATTTTGAATCAAATGTGCAATGGGGAAAAATAGTTTATGCTGCTTATGTTAAGCTTTTACAATTTCGCGAGTAAAGTTCTTCGTTGAAAGAAATGAAATGCTAAATAAAATAAAACACAAGACCGATCCAAATATATTTTGTTATATTTGTCGCGAATTTACTATACCAAAGGAACGAAAATAAAACAGTGAAGTTGGGTTGAGTTGCATTGGGTTGAGTTGACTCAGGTTGGGTTGTATTGGGTTGAATTCCGATTTTTCTTCTATTAAAACTACACAAATAATTGCGAGTTAAAAAATTATGAATGCCGAGTCAGTATTGTATTAAATTTCAATAATTTCATGGAACTGACTTATTTGTGTCTGTTACACTGCACCTCATAAACACCCAGGTGCAGTCTCATAGGCTGTCCAAATGTTGACTTAATATTGTCACAACGAAGAATATTTAATAATTGCTTCTTCATTTAAAATTATGATTTTTTTTATGAAATGGGATTTGATGGGATTGGATTGAACTGCCATCCACTGGAGCAAGTCAAACAAATCCCATTCACCCGGTTGAGATGTAATGGACATGGCCGTAATTATGACGTTACTATTTATTTATTCAAGATATAAATAATCGCTGTGAAAATTGCTATCATTTGTTACAACAGTTCAATGGTAAATCCAATCGTATGCTGTTTGATTTGGTTAAGCATGATGAAGATTAATTGTTGCTAACATTGCGACTTATACTTTAAAAATAAAATATATAAGTTACTCTAACTTGCAATTCGACCTAAACCACAGTGAAATAACGCAAATACCAACACGAGAAGCAAATGTGTGTGGCGCAGATTATGCAGTCATTTAAACCAGAATTATGATCCCAGTTACCACCTTTCAGAAGCGATTGAGAGTCACATACCATACAACAATGCAATGGACATTCGTTCATTTCGTCATCTAGCTTGAGATTAGAAGAGTTTTAATAATATTTAAAAATATTATAGAAAAAAAGTACTGATGCTACCCTGCAAGTGATCCCAACCTTCTTAATTTTCACCATCCATAATTAAATGAAACAAAAATTCAATATTTGATTAATGATATTGAATCTAAAGGTGAAGCATGAAAAACTTTTGAAAGTACGTTTCGTCCTATAACAAAAGTGGATTAAATCCAGCTCGTTTTACGATCTACTTGTAGTGTAAAAACAAGTTATGTTTTGATGGTTTATTTAATATGAAAGTCTGCGAATGAGAAAATTATATTTAAATTACAAAATTAAATTTTAAGACCTATAACAATGTGTCATAGCGATGTTTTATGGTGAATTCAGGCAATAAATTGGGCAAATAAATACGTGACCTTGGTGTACTGCAAGTTATATTAAAATTTTGATTGTAAATATTTGCTCTAAATCAAATATGGGTTCAAAAATCGTTGTAACATAAGGAGTAATTTGATATCTAACATAATTTGGATATGAGAACTATAATAAAAAATTTAAGTATAAATGTCACAGGTGTTATGTTAAAACCAGGTAATAAAAGAACGAATTGCTCGATTAACATCAATGAATTTCGTACAAATTAAAACAATTCGCATGTATTGAGTATATTCAAAATATTTTTTGGTTGCTCAATCTAACGAAAAAACGCGTTTGCCAATAAAATCTGATCAAATTGATGGAATCTACATTGGAAATAATAATTTAAATATCTAGTACTTGAATATTTAAAATCAATTTTAACCAGTGCTCAATTGATAAAACGTATTATGATTGTTTACGATATTTGTTTCTGGAGAGGACCCACACATTGGATGTCAAAAGATCATGAGGATCGTAGTGGAGTTTGAGGACATTGTTTGAAGAATTTACCTTTTTTCTCTGCCAGGCATTTTGTGTGTGCTTTCAAATGGTGAAATACAACTTTTATTTATTAAAAAAAATATTTTTCATTTACTTCAGATAAGAACCGGACACGCAATCGTATTAAACCCCTGTCCTACAAATGTGATAGAGTGTGAAAGACAATTGACCATCAATTAATGGCCATGTAAAATAAACATTCAATAGTATTAAGCAAAATTTAAATAAAACAATCTGGCTAATGTTCGATGCAAAAATATGCAACTATCTAACTCAAAAAAATCACTTCAAATTAAAGTACATGGTGTGAATCACGTGACCATTTCTCAACGCGGGCATCAACATAAAATTAAGACCACACTTCACATAATTGCAAAAATGTTGTCTCAAAAAATTCACTGCTATTTAGTACCATTTAATAACATTAACTTTACCATTGCATTATTAGAACATAATTATAACGGGATGTGATAACACACATCCTCAATTCACTTAGATTAAATATTATCATAATTACTTTGCTTATATTATGTTTTCCTAAAATTAAATAATTGATGAATATCGATAATAAATTTCAATTAATAATTATCCCATAATCAACGCAAGTTTAATATATTCGTACACATCAGCTTTTAGAGCCACAGGAAATTGTGTGTGGCGTTTAAATTATATATTTAAATCAACCCTTCGACAATTAATAAAATTTACTATTTGTTGATTATTCAGTATATTTACCTTTTGCGCTGAGTCCCGTAACATTGTATTGTCCTGGACCCGGACCGAGGCTCTCAAGTTTCCCGTTAGTTCTCGCGCCGAAGCTGAAGGCGGGGGCTCGCCCACTTTTCGATTCACTCGTTTTTTTTCCTAAAACCAATGCCACACATAATAAATCGAAATCCAAGGTTTATTTACTTATATAGTGGTGGCTTTCTCTTCGCATTCTTGAAAATTCAATGCGACAATCAATGTAAAAGAGCGCCCGGAGCAAGCGTAGGGGTAACATACGAGCTTATTATCGTCATTCCCATTCAACAAATCATTGCAACGTTTGCATTTGTATGCGAAAATATTTCATTCAAGTACCTATGTAGGATGGTAAAGTTACAGCTGCTGGTCCAGGCCCACTAAATTCAGCAGCAATTGGCCCACGCCTTTTAGTAGGGGTCCATGGTCGTTGTTGAAATCCGCCCATTTTTTGGTAGTTCTGAAATTATGAATGATCTTTAGTTGCGATTTTGTGTAGGTGTACTGTAACGTGTTTTAAATAAAATGTTCAATTACTTTTCTTACAAATGATTAAAAGTTCCCGCGATTAAGTTTATAGCAATTGAAAGTGGACGTAAGACATCAACAATCTCTTATCTCACACAGTACTATTATATCGTAAAATAATACTTCTCACTATAAAGATCTGGAATGGTATAAATAAACGATGATAAATCGTTCCACTTAATAATCACTTAATAAAATAATAGCATAAAATTACGCTATTTTCTCTTAGCAGACATCCTAAGGCAATTGCAATGCAAAGCAGATAAATTTGTTCGTATTTTTATCACGTATTGTTACGTTTATTACAAATTTGGAACTAGCACGTTGTATTGTTCGAGACGTATTGTCCGGTATCAAGAAACTAGTTATTGACCGTCGAAAGTTTTTATTAATCAATAAAAATAAAATTTTGTGCAATGTTTTAACTGATCAATACTTTGTACTATACTTTCATTGTTCGTAAATATTATTTGTATATGTGTTACTTATAATTAAAACAGGAATGTGTCAAGAAATGAGTTACAAAAACAATAAATCGTTTCCCTAATTATGTAAATACTGCATTATAAGCACTAGCAACATAAAAATTGAAAAATTGAGTGTGTTAGAATAACAATTTGAAGTGATCAAGTAGGTTACCATGCTACGAATTGTATTCTAAGAAATTTCTTTAAAGTGGCATTTTTTACATCAACTGGGATAACGATCGTTCTAATTGGACTGCTTTCGTTTTGATATCAGGTCAAAAATATCACAGCCCACAACTAATATCTAGCCTCGTCACTGTGGACTCGTGGGGAGTGAAAAAACGACGTGTAATAGAGAGAGATATGGACAAGAGAAAAGAAACGGGTAGAGGTTATTATACTAATAACTAGTCAACTTTCACCGAATGAAAGGAGATATGTAATGCGTAAATGAAAATTTTATTGGTAATGGAACACTATCTGAATCGATGCGAAAGTCACGGCAAGTTTACAAAAAATATGCTTACCCCCCTACGTGAGCAATGGAAATTTTTATACATACAGGGTGTAAACAAAAATATTGAAAACAACATGTAAACGAATTTAATTTAACTTGAAACAGAACTCATCGAGTACTGTAGTTTTCCTAAATATATTTTTTAAGAAATTAAAATTATATTTGTATTTTCTTTATATTCTTTATATACGAGTGGTATTGATAAATAGTCTTGAAACAAAACGGAAATAGGTTACCACAACAACGACAAAAAAAATTTCAACTTATTTGGATTTCTGTTGGGTTAACTGCTCCCCATACAAGTCAACAATCATTAATAAAAATTAATTTGTTATCTTTCTCATTACATTATCCTCCCATAATTTTCCCTTTTCGACGTTCTTGGTTCTTCTTATTGATTGTCATCCTCATACGTACCGACTGGCGGTATTCACCTATTCTCCATACCAACGATATCCACAATCTTTATATATCAACCTCATTTCGTTTTACGCAACTTATTTCTTTTATTCTTCTTCGTTAATTAAAGAATTATGGTGAAGAAATGTGGTGCAGTTAGATAATGTTATCCATGTGAGGAATTCAGAGCATTGACGTTGTTTAATATCTACGTAACTATATCATTAAGTTTTTTTTTTTTTTAATAATACTAACTACTCATAAACGTCACGTAAATACTAATAAATATTTTCTTAAAGCGTACATGCCTTTCTAAACTATATCCTATTAAAGAGCAACATTTATCTGCAAATTAAATTTAATGTTCTGGTAGAATTTATTTCTAATTCCACTACTAAATCGTTCAGCACGCACACGATTTCGCAGATATAGGACGATCGATTAAATATCTGTAGACAACAAGTTTGTACCTGGTACCATGTTTGAAACTGTCGTAAATTATTATGTCGTTAAGTCTGCATTTATGATTAAACGGGAATGGGAATTTGATATTTGCATAATTCATGTCAAAATAAAAAAAATTATCATTCCGAGCTCGAATTACATAATATATGATAAATCGCAAATATGTTTTCAATTTTTGGAACATGTGACCTTACACCGAAGTTCATAAGTGGTAAAAGGTGATAATGTTTATTTATATCCATTACACCGTTTGCCGAGTAATTTCGTATCACTGACTTTGAAAACATAATGCCTTGTTTAGAATTCACGGACTATTAATAAGTATTGCGTTACCGGTTAGCCGTCAATAAATTAAGTATGCGGAAAATCGTCACTTTTACAAATTGTTCAATGAAAAATAAATATTGATTGGTGAGTAAGTTAGCACATACTCAACCGTAATTACCAGACATTCTTATTTATTCAGTTAGCGGGCAGGAAATGTTTGTTTAACGTAATTTTGGTTCCTACAAACAAAAAAATTAACCAATACAAATAAAAACCAGATGATTATATCACATTTTAAGCAAGTTAATAAACCATTGATTTGTAATTTAATATGATGTTAAACAGCTTACTACGACGACCTAGTTCTACATCAAATCGACGCACGTCTTTATAATTTTTGCTGACCCAACATTCCAGTTTTTTCGTACTTATGATATATTATAAACATTAAAATAACAGCATAATTATATTCATTATTGCGTGCAATTATTTATGATTATTACATAAGGGTAAACCTCTTTCTCACGACATTTTAACACGATCCAAATGAAAACTAGTAAAATTATAATATGCTGGTAATTAAATTTAACATGGGCATTAATATTGGAGACGTCATTTATAAAACAAAATATAAATAAATATAATTAGAATTTTTTTAAATATATTGTTTTCTTTGCTAAAACAGATAAATCCAGGAAACAATTAGTAATACGTGTGAAAAGTAACAATAATTTAGCTCAAAACTCTTAGATCAGCTTAATTAAAATTTAAATGAAAATTAAATTAAATGCAAAATATATGTTACTAAACGAAAATAATAATTCAGTCTCAATATGTTCAAGATTATTGTTTAAACATGTATTTATTTTAAGATAAACTAATGTTAATTAAGTGTAATATTTTTATTTTCTATTTGTAACCAATGCATCATGGCAGCGAGCATGCATAGTGGATCTAGATTTTAACTAAAAAGCAAATTAAATTGAATTGAAAGTTGATTGGAAGCAAGGGATTTATTTAATTCGATGCGGAATTATCAAATTAAACGAAATATTATACGTTTTAGCGATTAGAAATCGTATGAAAATAATAAAACGTAGGCAGGGAGCAATGTAGTAATGTAATTTAGAAATGACACATAAATACATAATATAAAAGAGGAGAATATTTCGATTAATGATTATATGAGAAGCATAAGTTTCGGTTGTCAAATATGATATTAGTATGTTGAGTTAGTACAGAATGTGGCAAAATCTTGTAAGACCCTATATTTGAATATTGTGATAAATACAGAATCGTGCGTGTTGAGAAAAAGGTTCGGGGTTCGCTATGATAAAAAAAATATTGAAATATATATGTTTAGAGTTATGCTCCCAAGTTGTCATATTTACAAAAGAGTTTCTTGCGTTATTAGGGCACTTAGAGGAAAAATGAAAGCACCTTTGTAAAGAGAAACATAGCCAATTTTTTATAACTTTTGATAAAAATCGAAAACAGAAAACGTGAGTTTGTAAATGGCGATAAAAATATCGTGCAAACAGATCCAGACAGGAAAGCTATAATGGAAACGTCAGCAACTACAAATATGACCGTTGTCCACGAAGTTTATCCTCAAAAATATAACTAAAACGTTCCTAAGCAATGGTGTGTTTATACGATAATCAAAGTGTTAAATATAAAAGAACCAAACCCAACCCTGCTCAACTCTACTCAACCGTGCACAACCTTACCCAACCCAATCCAACCCAACCCAATAAAGAACAGTTTTAAAAAAATGCGAACATTGACAACAAAATAGCAATTGCCAAAATATCAAATATTTCTAATAATGTTTTTAAATGCAACATTTTAATTCATAAGCATCTTCAAAGATCATTTACAAGAATCAATTTAAATGATTCAGGTTTTTTCGTCATCGTACAATCGTAAAATAAATTGTTTAAAATTACAGAGCTCAAAATATTCAAACATACACCGAAATATGAAACTATTTGAATTATATTCTCTACGTAAAATGCAAAAATTGAAAAAACGAAAAATTGTCAATAATGAAAATTGCCAAACCTTGCAAAATAATTCCTGCAAATTATAAAACATTTCAGTTTTCAAAACAAAACAAATTATTATATGCAACTGAACTCACCCAATAAAACCCAACCTAATCCAACCCAATTCAATCCTATCCAACCCATCCCAAATCAACCCAATCCTAGCCAGCCCTACCCATTCCAACCTAATCCTGCCCAACCAAACTCAGTTCGAACACAAACCAGCCCAACCCAACCCAATCACTCCCTAATATGCCAAAAACTGAAAATTACTGCAAAAAGTTATAATAAGTACAAATAATTCCTATAAAGAACAATTTCAAAAAATTCAAAATTTGTAAATAACACATATTTTATGAAAAGAACATTGAGATAGGATGATGCAATGCCAGAAAATGAGTCGGGAAATTCTGTGAAATGCAATTATTTTTATAGCTTCTTTAAGAAACTACAACACCTGCGTTTGAAGTGTCGTTAATAATACCAAAGTGCTAAGATTGAATAAGATAATAAAAAGAAAAGGTCAGCGATTTGCGAAATTGACATAACACCAGGAAAACAATTAATAAATCAAATTTTGTAATAAAATTAAAATTAAAACAAATTTAATTAGTGTTTTGGCATTTTAAATTTTCAGTAATTACAGCAACTAAATAGCACAATTTTAATAATCAATTAAGTTAATCCCTAACAGAATATCGCTAAGTTCATATCTTATACAGTTTTTACAGTTTTATTCTTCATAACAACAAAATAACATACCACCTTCTTACAGAGGCTTCATTTGCGGTATAATTACAATTGTATGGGATAATTAATTAATTGAAACAAATTGTGCAAATAGTGAGTTTACAGGTCTCCTAGTGTGTAGTATCAATCTGCTCATTTAAAGCTCAAAGCGTTTCCTGCATGATTGTCAAGCCTTGTTGTGCCCTTAAAATTATTTTATTACAACCACCTCGCTTAATTACCATAAATATGATATTATTATATTATATTTTGTATAATATATGGATTTTCATTTATTTATTAAAGATGAAATGCTATTCAGATTCCTCGTGGGATGTATTTTATTTAACTATTACAATTCCAAACAAATGAGTTCGTGGTATATATTTTTTATTTTAACCATGTACCATGAAAATGATCACAACCAGCCGCTTTATTCACTAGCATAGTTGTATCCGTTCTACATTTATGGATGTGATTACAATGATAATGATGCCCACGTCCCACTTTCAGTACACTGTATATTTTAAATGCTGCACATGTGCATTTATTTTTATACCAAGTTATAAAATATTTTTTTTTAACTGTTAACCAATTATATCCATAGTTTCTTCTACGCAAAAATTAGTACATTCCATAAACTATAAAATTTGACTCCATAATTTTGATTTATTAATAGATTTTATATAACTTAAGCAAGAACTATTTTTTTTACTAATAGATAAATATAATATTACCAATTTGCACAAGACGGCGAATATTCCGAAATACATATAACTTAAAATAGAGAAAGTGAAATAATTGACTCATTTATATTTGAATACAATAGCTAGTTTATACCTAGAAAATATGCTAATGCATACTAATAGAGAATTTTCAATGCGGAATATTGTAGTCGACACGTTTTATGCAAGAAAAGTGTAATATATTCAAATAAATCTAAAACATCTTAACATTTTAGGGCATCCGGGTTGCAATTTTTTTTAAACAAATAAAATATTCGTTGCACATATTGTTGTGGTGTAATTTTTATGCCCGAGATGTGCTCCGACTTTAATTGTTATTCCAAATAAATCTTAAACATGATTTCATTACATTTGCAAAACAAATTACATTTAACACTAATCCTACTTACTTAATTAACTAGGATGTAGTTATTTAAAACAAAATTGTGCTAAAAATCTTGAAATTATCTTATAATTTCGGAGATAATGTTTGTAATAAGTTAATGAGGCGCACGAGACGCTGTGAAACAGGTGTGCAATCGTTAGCATTCGGGTGTTACATTTCTCCAATTTATTCGACCGTTGATTATTTTCTTGGAACAAGAGTTTCGATTGCTAATCACAAAATTGTATCGATAAATTTGTAGACTTTTTAATCATAAAACATTTTGAGTTATCGTGTAAAATTTTCTTCTACAATTATATCATGTCATGTCTTGTCTAAATCAATGTTGAAATATGTCAGAAAATACCAACAGATGAGATTGCCTGATCGATTCGTTGCATAATTAATCATTTTAACACATCTATGACCTTATAAGGGAATCCTTAACTGTAAATTTGCGAGAGCAAGTTTTAGACATTCTGGACATACACCTTCCGCATTCTTTAGCATAAAAATACAATTCTTACAACTATAACATAAAATATGTTATAAAAAAATAATATGGCGCGTTTCATATTTTTGCAAATAAAAGTGACGCGAAAACAAGTACACGCGCGCTTATTATTTTAAGTTTGCGTCAGTGTCATTTATTAAAAGATAATCAACCGAGCTTGGAATATGATAATTTAGAGCCGTAGGCTGAGATTAAAACTGTAATGCCAAGATAATATCACCGATTTTGCCCACATCTAAGACTACATTACATACACAAACATTTATTAAAAACACGCTCTGTTCACCAATTGTTCGAAACAACCGAGCCTAAACAGCAGCCTTGAAATGGACCAAGTAAAATCCTTGGATCGCATGATAATATTATATTATATTATGTGGTATTAAAATTTAACGACTCGCGTTAATTTTATGTCAATGATGTAATCAATAAGAAATGCGAGTTCGACTGGACTGGTTTGAAAACGACCATAACGTTCCGGCTATCTTACCTTGTGTATGTTATCCCCTTTTTTTTACCAAAAAAATACTCGTCACCACAAACTTTCGCGAGCGTTTCAAAAATTGCTTTGACTCGGTTTCGCGAAAAGACGAGATTTTAGAATTTGATTGAGCGTGTCGGCGCAAGCGTCGCAGTTCCCCTACTATGAAATCAGGGGCCGTGTAACCTGTTGGCTGTTCATCGCCATCTATGTGTTTTAACACCTACACGAAATAGTGGAACTAGTTCTGCAATTAGAAAAATCAATAGGCACTCCATTAGACAGCTATTAAATTAAATTAAGTGCAATAAAGCAGAGCGGAGCGTACATAAGTTTGAAAGTTATGTCCGTGGAATTCATTGTAGTACCTGGAAGAAAATCGAGCGCATTATTACGAGCTACTTTATGTGTTATGTTTTCATGACATACTTACAAACTACATTGTTGTGCTACAATTTAATGCAGCTCGGTGGACTGGTACATATATGCATGCGTGGAAATGTCATAAATTTATGTGCATTGCATATTTCTTACGATACAACACCAACAATGTTTCGATGAACTTTATACGAACCCTTTGCAGAGAAGAATTTTTGGGTAATTTCTAATAAAAATCGTTTAAATTCAAGAACAGCAACATTTAAGGTTTTTCTGTGTTTCCACGCTTTTGGCTATTGGCTTCAGTATCTTATTTTGAAAAAAACATTTTTAATAATATACTGAAGTACATTAAGGGGGAATCCTGCTGTAGAAGGCTCAAAAAATCGATTTGTTTTTTATTGCTCAAATCTATGCCTAATATATCTAAGAATATGTATAAAAAGTTATAGCGGCTAATTCGCAATATTTTGAAAGATACAGCACTAAACACAGTGAGGTATCGAGCAAAAAATATACGAACGCATGAACGCTCGGACAAACGAAACGCGCCCCCTCTCCGCAGTAACATAACACCGAACTATGTACTGAAAAAAGTTCAATCGGTCGTTCGAAACAATAATATTTTGAGTTCGTAAGAGCTATAGTAGGATTATAACGCGATATTCCGTAAGTAATCGAAAATTAACATTTTTCCTGATCGTAAACTTTAGAGCGCGTTTTCTCGAGTTTTCGTTTTTACGATTTTTCTAAACTGGTGGGCGTGATTGCGAGAAAACTAGACAAGCAATCAAAACGAAACAAAACTTTTGTTGGCTTCAGTAGCATTCTATTCTATTTGAACTAAAAAGATTAATGAAAAAAAATTCTAAACAACTTGTTTAGCAAGTTGAAATGATTTTCTCTTCCTGCAAAGAGCACATTTATTTTCAAACCTGAGAAAAATCTTGAATTTCAAAATTTTTGGTTTTTTTTTAGTTAGTTAGAAGAAAATATATGAGAATTACCATTTTCTATGGTTTTTTTTTGTTTCAGACAAAAATTACGGGCTACATCTTTCCCACCGATTGTAAATTGCAATTAGAAGGGTGTTGCACAAATGTGCATAAAAATCGGTTCCGTTTAAATATTTTTCTCGAGACATATTTTTTTTAATGCTCAAATATGCGATAAAACGCTCTAAAAAGTTCACTAGACTTGCTAATTTTTTTCTGCCCAAAAAAAATTCCCCGAAGAACGCTATTTTAAGGCCTCCTAAAGCCCCCCTTAATGGAATTGCATACGTGAAGAACCCTATTCTCATTCCTTATTTTTATGAGTTAAACCAGTGGGTCTAAAATGGAAGTAATTTTTTTATTACCTTTTTCGTAACATCAAGTATTGGTGGCATACTAATTAGTCAGCCCCTTTGCATCGTGAAAATTTTTACAGACACTGTAGCTCTGAATTTGCATGACTGTGCAAGGCAGGACCCGAGATCCATTTGGATACACTTTATGGATCCCCTTTATAGCTCGGCAATAAAACTGACCTCTCATGTTCGCTCCTATTATGGTATTGTAGTTCACATTCACGATAGGTTATACAAGATCATGCTGGTATATGCAGATCCACAACATTTGTTTGATTTACTAGAATGACAGTGACTCTCACATAGGTTTACTACATCAGACTGATCTATGAAGCGTTCATGGTGAAATATGGCTTTAATCAGAAAGACATATTACCGTCAAAATTACTGCACGTAAACGAAGGAAACTTACTCTGTGACAACTCCACAACTAGTAGCTAGAACAGAACAACCAGAAGACTAAAATACTCGTGGAGATCAAGAACACGAGCCCATTGCAGCCTATGAACCTGGAAACAGTATCAGAATTTATATGAGTAAGAGTTGTTTACAAAGGATGAAACGGATTGAATAATGAAGGGCATGAGACCCCGTATGATAATTACGTATAAGATGAGAATAAGCGAAGATGCCAAATGATTGGAGGTATTATGTGGAAAAGAAGCAGTGTTGATTATTGGTCAGGGGACGAGTCGGGCTGTAGAGCTATTGGATTTATGGTTATTATATCGCGTTGACATGCTCGGTTTTATTCCAAACACTGGAAGGTTCCAACTAAGCCCGGGTCAAATGATGTCGGACACCGATGAAGAAGAACAACTTAATAATTATTCGAAACGATGCCCAAACCGCTCGATACATGAAAAAAATAAATATACATCGTCGTAAACGATTGTTGCGTATTACATTTTTGAGAGATATGTTGAAGCAAATCGGATCTCAATGTTTTGATAACATCCTCCTGCAAACTATTTTATGTTATCTACATTGTCATGTTAACAAGAGCTTCATATTGGCACTTGATGTTGTCATTTTCACGAGCTGATAAAGTGCGGTTCACTACTGACTTCCTTCCCCAGAAATCTGCCTATTTTTCGTTCAATAGACTCTTTCAGTCTTTTATATGTGAACATTACTTTATATGCCACATTCAATAAAGCAATCGGGCTATATATAGTTAGATATTAACTGCCGATTCCCATTTTTCCCAGACGAAGCCCAAAGCAAAGGAAATGTCTATACGAAACTATATAATGGATTGCAGAAGTATCAATGCTTTTAGCTGTCATTGACGTTGATGGCAGATTCTGGTCGCCCTTTTTTGAAACACGTAAATGGAGTCCAAGGCGCAACTTTACATAGTCTTGACTACGTGTAGATGCATTGCTGGAACCTTTAAACCATATCTACTCAACAACAACTTCTCTTTTTTTTTCGCAACTCGTTCTAATCGATTACAACTCGAAAATTGTTTGACAAATTGAACTGAAATGTGATATAAGAAATCAAGCATCGGCATGGCGAAAGTGTACATTTATTGGACGTAGAAGTTTTCAGATACTTTACGTAAATTTGATTAGTTATTTAATTATTACTATAAATATTTTAAATCCCGAACCATTGCAAGAAAATTTCGATACGGTTGTTAATTTAATTGTTTTTGATATCTGCAAACGTACGTTTTTTGCAAATTACGAACAGATTAATAATTCACTTTGGGTGACATTCCTTTTTGTGTCTATGTATGTAATGTTTGCTTGATTATTATTTCATCCATTTTTAAATTATTTTTAAATGGTTTCGCCATATTATGTTCGATTTGAAATGAATGTACTTTACGCTCACGAATAACATTTTTGCGTTTCCACATATCTAGTTTATTTCGTTAATAATAGCATTATCTCAAGATTAGTTTATAAACATGGCGCTACAAGTGACACACGACATCTTGCCTGCAGGAACTGTAAATGGTTAATTGCATAGTTAAATACACGTGTTGTTATGGTTGTTATATGTATTCGCTGATTACGCAAAAGGTAATTATTTGTGCCAGAGATTTACACACGCTTTGCGAATAGAAATGCCACTTAATTGTGTCTTTGAGAATTAAACGACACAGGTATTTAATTATTATTTCATTTACTTTTTTATTAAATGAATGTACTTGATACTGAGGTTAGGCTAATTGTGAAGTATGCAAAACAAGCGAGCTGATAATAGAGAAAATTTTATAACAATAACTTGAATTTCGGAAAAGTTGATATTTGAGATCAAATTGCTCATCAGATGAGATGCGATTTAAAATTGACTTCTTCGTCAATAAACGCCAACATTTTTAACACATTTGTAAAATTGTTGAATTTCCATTATTTATTGTAATCGGTCATAACTAACTATGAAACTTCAATTTTAAATTGCTTTCCCTATTGATTACATGCAACTAAACAGATATATTATCTGCGAAAATTGACCCAAACAAGACGTTTCCACAATACATTAACCAAAAATTAAACTGCTGATTACTACCGCGTAATTATTTTGTGAGCACGCGTAAATTTTAAATTAGATGTAAAATTTCTAAACCCATGCCTTTATTAAGGACATAATGCGACGCGTCGTTAGTGGGCATTTATCATCAACAGTTTTAGACACTATATAGATTTGATGTAAGCCATCCCACAAAACAAATTGTGATTAATGTTCTTACATCAATTTTGAAATTAAAAATTTATAAGAGTTAAAGATCAATTTGATCTTAGTGCGGCGCTCCCGATACTTTTTATTAGATGGAATGTTTTAATTAATAACAATTTATTTAAGGTCGATACATGAAATAATTATACTCTGTACTATTTTGATACTTATTTTGATTAAAATTCATAAAATGAGAATTGTTAGCTATTTGGTTGTAAACATGTTCGTTGTAATTTTAAATGTATTTGTATGTAACTGTTAAATCCGGAGATCATTAAGTTATAATGCACGGTTGCACAGCAGGTTCATGGGCTGGAAATTATCATTTCTGTGAACATATCAATATTTTAAAGAATAGTTTACAGTGAAAATGATTCTAGGCCAGTCGCTGAACACGAGCCCTACCTTCAAGGAGAGTAGAATAAAAATAAATGTGAATTCGTTGAACCTTTCCTGCCCAATGTATTTGGTTCTGATAAAAATGCTCATGGTTGGTTTGTAGCAAAACAATTAAAAAGACCCCATAAATCTCACCATTTCTTAAATCTGAAACATGCAGAGGAACCGCAAACGCCTGGTTTTCATAATAACATTGATTACGCAATGATTATCATGACATCATTACTAACAAGTAATACAACGCAATTTGCTTTGTGCCAAGTAATTATTTTGATAAACCCTTCCCTACATCATATAATCCCAAAACGTAGGTATTTTTAAACAATCATTACAACAGTCATTTGTTTAAAGTTATTTAGGAGCATTCACTCTAGAGCATCGATATAGCAACATAGAACAATAATTTAACGAATTTGATATCTTTAAATCTTAAAAGCCTTGCCCTCCAATGACTATAAGGACAAGGCAAGGCAAGGCAGCATTTATTAGAAAAAGTCTCGCTTAGTATATTTTCCGCACAAAACAAATATCTAATACAAATGCGATCGCTTACTTTACGGCAGTAATGAATATATTACATATTTTAATATCGGTCGTTAATAAGTTACAGCTGAACGTATAAATTAATCAGTGTCAAACCACACGTAAATCGCAAAGAAGAAAGAATCATCTTGCATCGAGATAATTTTTTTTCTTACATTTCGCACTAAAACGGGTAGATTACAACAATTCCAACCATATGGATGCAGACAAATCGAGGTCACAGTGTTAATTGTGCCGATACATGTAGGCGCCAAAGGTTGTGCAGATGGAAATCAGAAGCCCTGACTCACAACGGTCTCATACTCTCATAATACGGAGGTGTCCCCACCTGGCATCCATAAATGGTCTCGCACGAATCTTGTATCGAGTATAACGACCATCGCTTTCTTAAATTCGATTTGTTACAAAGTCTTTTACCGGATGTCCCAAGAATATCGCAAATTTAATTATTTATTGTAATAAACTATCCGTAAAAAATGCACAACAAAAATAACTGAGTTAAGAAAAATGTTGAGAGTACTTTAAACTACGTTTATTTAACTGTACCAGTATGTTAGAGATGAAGAATTTTTTTTATCTATGTAATGAAACTTAGCTTGTATGAATGTGCTCAAAGTTTCCAAACATTATGAACTATGATAAAAAATTGAACATTCACAAAAAGAATTGAAAAATGTGTTCATGGATGACATAATGAAATAAAAACTACTTCAAATGCGTGAAGAATACACTATGCAACCAAAATAACGTTAAAGTACAAAACGAAGTTGTAAAACGCCTTCGAGAATCAATTACTGCTTTGAATGTTGTAAACAGGGCACACATGAATATAAAAATGTAGTACAACAGTTGTTGACCAAAAATAACAACAAATGGCAGCAAAAATCAAATTAAGGCTTTAAAAAAGAGTTTGACCGAAAAAACACAAAGAGTAAATTTTAGATCGCTGTTGAGTTTGCTATGTGATAATGCTGTACCTATTTTGCAATCATCATGTACAGGCGCCATCAACAACTGGAAAATATTCCAATGATATACGTACATTTGCTTTTATACTCTGCCTTATAAAACAACTTTGAGAAATTGGTACACACCTATCAATGGTGAACCCGGTATTAATATTGAGAAGCTCTTCCATATAAAGTGGCAGAAGCCGAAAACGTCTTTGTGGCACTTTCTAAATGTCTATTAGGAGTCATTGAGTTGATGGAACAAATTTGGACTAAATTTAGAAAATAATATATTCAACACCGCTTTAAGTATTAAAGGCCAACGTATACATTTTCTTTTGGATAACTGTCATACGATAAAGTTGACGAGAAATGCACTATTTGATCAGTAAGTTGATGGGAATATAAGAAAATTGTTTGTTTATAATTCTTTCATATAAGAATTATTGTTTGTCTGAAACTTTGAATTTGGCCAATAAATTAACAAAATCACATCTGCAATGCCAAAGAAGTGCATGAAAATAAAATTGGCTGTCCAGAAACTTTCTTCCAGTGCTACTGATTTTTGTCGGGAAAAATACAATTACCGACCTTTTCAAATTGTCAAGCTGCAACGAAATTTGTTAGAATTTTTGATAGGTAATTATTATTTTAACTTAATATGAGATTAAAATCATTTGTTGTTTCATGTTACTTGATAGATGCAAGAAACTTATTAAGGGGGATCCTGCTTTAGGAGGACTTAAAATATCGTTTTTGGGGGATTTTTTTAGGACAGAAAAAATGAGCAAGTCTAGTGAACTTTTTAGAGCATTTTACTAAATATTTGAGCATTAAAGAAAAAATATTTCGAGAGAAAAATATTTAAACGGAACCGATTTTTATGCACATTCGTGCAACACCTTTCAATTGCAGTCTAAAATCGGTGGGAAAGATGTAGCTCGTAATTTTTGTCTGAAACAAAAAAAAACCAAAGAAAAAAAACCCAAAATTTTGAAATTCAAGATTTTTCTCAGGTTTGAAAATAAATAAATGCTCTTTGCAGGAAGAGAAAATCATTTCAACTTGCTAAAAAAGTTGTTTAGAATTTTTTTTCATTAATGTTTATAGTTCAAATCAAATAGAATGCTACTGAAGCTAAGAAAAGTTTTGTTTCGTTTTGATTGCTTGTCTAGTTTTCTCGCAATCACGCCCACCAGTTTAGAAAAATCGTAAAAACGAAAACTCGAAAAAACGCGCTCTAAAGTTTAAGATCAGGAAAAATGTTAATTTTCGATTACTTACGGAATATCTCGTTATAGTCCTACTATAGCTCTTACGAATACAAAATATTATTGTTTCGAACGACCGATTGAACTTTTTTCAGTACATAGTTCGGTGTTATGTGACTGCGGGAAGGGGCGCGCGCTTCGTTTGTCCGAGCGTTCATGCGTTCGTATATTTTTTTCTCGACACCTCACTGTGTTTAGTGCTGTATCTTTCAAAATATTGCGAATTAGCCGCTATAACTTTTTATACATATTCTTAGATATATTAGGCATAGATTTGAGCAATAAAAAAATATGAGATTAAAATCATGTGTTGTTTCATGTTACTTGATAGATGCAAGAAACCCATTAAGCGATAATTTTAAATCAATAAGATTATTCAAAGAAATTGCATGGAGACCTTTCTTTGAAGAAACGTTTAATTATTTGCAGAATATAAAAATAAAAAACACACAGATACAAATAGTGACTGCTTTGCCATGGATTATACTTCGATACTTAATGTTACTAGTAAATTAAATAAGCCACTTATTACAAAATAGAAATTATTTCTAATAATTATTTATGATCGTCAAGACCATAGCAATTACCTACCAGACTTCACCAATCTTTCAAACTATGTTGAGAATGTGGTAGAGTATGTTGGTGGGTTTGATTTCAACACAATACGTACTTAACCAGTCTATTTAGCAGGGATAAATATGTGACCCGAGGGACGAAAAATTAGACACTATACATAGGTAGGGCAGAACAATCACCATTTATTAGTAGAGAGAGTTGTCCTTCCGGTTGTCGTTCGACGTAATTCACTTAAAACTCTTCATAACAAGACGAAGAAAGTTGTCCTGCTCATCCTTGTGTTCTCTGAACACGTCTGTAAGAAACGTCATGGCCAAATTTTACGTGTTTTATTTTAACCTAAAATTTGCATTTAACCCTTAAAAGTCGATGTTCTTTCTTTAATTTTAGTTGGCACGAAATACAAACCCAAAAGACAGCATAATATGTAACGTGTTTGATCCCAGGAAAAATACAGCACACGATGCACAAATATGCAGGAGAGCAAACGTCGACGACAAATTTTTAATTAAAATAACTCAGAATGTACAAGCACAGAGAAAACAAGGTGGATCAAAATTAAAAAAAAAAAACATTACCAAAGACATTCGTAAAGAAATATTGTTTCATCCAGAGATACATTGCTAAAAACATTGTCAAAGTAAGAATCACAAATATCGTTCGATTGAGAGAGTCACTGGCAAAGATATTTTTAAAGTAAAAAACGCAAATATTATTTCATACGCAGATTCATTGCCAAAAACATTGTTAAAGTAAAACAATGTTCCATAAAGGGATTAATCGCCCAATACATTGTTCGAGCAAAAAACTCGAATAACATGTTATTGAGAGGA
This sequence comes from Geotrupes spiniger, assembly GCA_959613385.1. NCBI lineage: Eukaryota > Metazoa > Arthropoda > Insecta > Coleoptera > Geotrupidae > Geotrupes > Geotrupes spiniger. The sequence goes on from OY390734.1 coordinate 13,635,689, forward strand.
TTATTTTAGGTCATTTTATTGGCAAAAATTGTTAAAGTAACACAGGGCAAATGTATACGAGGGTTGAAGTAACCTGGCAACACAAACAAGCACCATAGTGAAACATTAAAGAAATGCCCACATTCGTGTGGTAAAACGAATCTAAAAATCAGACAGAGTGGTTGGATGAGGAATGCAAACCCTACATGAAAAAAATAATAAAGAAAAAACGAAATGGGCCAGAAGTTGGAAGACATAACATTTGGATAGAATAAAGTCAAACGGAAAGAATGGACCACACTCTGCAAGGCGAAGAAACAAGAAACATTGAAGCAACGAATACAAACAAAGAGAAGAAATAAAATAAATCTATGAACTCTTAAAATAACAATGTGGAAAATGGGGAGCATATTTGAGACAACTTTACTAAAGGGAAGATACAGAACTAACAGAACAAGAAGAAAAATAGAAGATACGGGCACGAAGAAGAAGAATGAATGATGAGCAGTAAAATAACAAATAACCGATGATATATGCAACGAACTAATCAAAAACGTAGAAGACACATTACTTAAAATAATAGGTAATACAATAGAAGAGAAGATTGGGAAAATGTCCAAATAGTGAAGAACTGGATTGGGGATTCAATTATTCAAAAAAATTCCATACAGTAATTACACAATCATGCTTCTGAACATTACCTACAAAATGTTAACTTTTAATAGATTTCAAGCAGGCATTTGATAGCATATACATAATCAAATTACTGGGGTAGAGAACTGGGCATACTACAATAATTAATAAGATTAAACCTATTGACAAGTTGAAATGCAGAAGGTCATAATAACCAGCTCTATGCAACTGATGGTGTACGCATGTTACTTAACACCTTGAGACTTGAAGAAATACTCAATAATAGAAAAATCAAGCAGCCTTAGCAATAGACCACTTCAAGACGAAGCACATGGCAACGGCAAGGAAACAAACATACGATGCCCAAATTAAGCTACGAGTATAAGTATAACTATAAACCTGGAAAGTCTGAATACTTCAAAGATCTAGGAGTAGTCGTGAGCTGCAAATTGGCAAGAGAACTGAAATAAAAGAGCGTGTCGACCTAAGAAATCATGCGTATGAGCGCTTTCAGCGGCATGTGAAGGATACCAGGAAAAACACTACTAAGCTAAACATTTATAAGACCAATGGAAACATACGCAGTTGAAACTGCCTTAGTTTCATAGGTGAAGATACATTTAGAAGAACATCATATTCTAAGAGCAAATTTAGAATCTCATGGAAGGAGAAAATACAGTACAATATATAATAAGATTCGTGAACATTGATGTGATCGGAACCGACGGAAAGAAGACATAAAGCAAAACTTATCATGACGAGAATAAATGACACGATACTAGTCTGAAAGTGCGGCTTAACCCAAGATGGGTATCAAGTTAGGTAATAATCGGAATAAGAAATATAAATAGTGATGAATAGTAGGAAAATTGCACTGGAAATTGGTCAGTTAGATCCTATTCAAATTTGTAATTAATAATTTTTTTTTACTAAAATAAAATTTAAACCAGTAATTATTAGTCTACAATATCGACCACTGCACCAGTAAAACCTTGTAATTACGAACGAGTACATTTTCATTCAATGATGTTGAAAATTCTTGGTTACCTACATATTGTACTATAACTTTTTCAATTGGATAAATTCTTAACGCCGAATTTATGTGCAATTCCATGATAACGGTTTTAATTCTTGTTAATAAAACTTCTTGGATTCACTGCATTTTGTTTATTATATACATGTCATACATAAAATATATAATAATCCTATTACATATGTTTAAATTTTTTCTTTTTATACCGTGCGACTATGGTTAAACACAATATGTCAAAAGTCAAAGATAAGGAAATTTGCGGAGAGTGAAGACTATTGAAAAAAAACAACGTATCTGCGGATACGTACAATTCGAGTGAATAAGGCCACCAAATTATTAAACAATAAAGTTAAACAGTTTATTTACTATATGGTTATACTTTAAATCTGTACGACCATAATAGAAGTCTATTGTAACAATTCATTGTCACATCTACAACTACCCCGTCTTTTTTCGAGTAAGTAAAACTATTGTTTTAAATTAAATCCTAAATGACATATGTTTAAGAATTTGTTATTAATAATGGAACCGCTCTATTACGTTTCAACAATTTTAATCGCTGGACTAACATTATACTTGTACGCAAAATGGTGCTTCTCTTACTGGAAAAAGAAAAACGTCGTGTATTTCGAGCCAACATTCCCATTTGGTAATCATAAAAACCCGATTGTTTCAAAAGTATCCCAAACACTGCAAATGAGATCGTTTTACAACAAACTGAAAAGTATCGGTGCAAAATATGGGGGGTTTTATTCGTTCTTGTCACCGGTGTTCGTCCCCATAGATCCGGAGCACATTAGATGTATATTATCGTCCGATTTTCAACATTTTCAGGCCAGAGGATTTTATCATAATGAAAAAGAACAACCAATGAGCGCCCATTTGTTTAGCTTGGATGGTATCAAATGGAAAAATCTGCGCGCAAAATTTACACCAACGTTTAGCTCGAATAAAGTGAAGCAAATGTGTCAGTTATTGATTGATTGCAGCGACGTAATGAAGCATATTATTACTACTGGTATCGCAGAAAATAAACCCATAAATATGAGGCGTATTGCAGCCTGCTGTACTCTTGACCAGATAGCTTCGTGCGCGTTTGGAGTCGAATTGAACTGTTTGGTGGATACTGATAACGACTTTTATAAATATACTAAGCGTGGCATGATCGAAATTGCTGCACCCGTGAAAGGGGTGTTCTGTTTCTCCTTTGCAGGTTTAGCGAAAATGTTGAAGATAGTAACGTTCTCTAGAGATGTCGAAAACTTCATGCATAAAGTAGTCCGAGACATGGTTTCGCACAGGGAAGTAAATAATATCAGGAGGAATGATTTCATGCAAATATTAATTGATTTAAAAAATGGCCAGCAAGAAACTAAAGAGGGGTGCCTTACCCTCAATGAAATAACAGGACAAAGCTTTGTATTCTTGCTCGCTGGTTACGAGACTTCCGCGACAACTATATCATATTGTATCTACGAACTGGCACAAAATAAATACATTCAGCAAAAAGCAAGGGCGGAAGTCAACGCTGTTATGTCAAAACATGGTGGTCGAATCACGTACGATTCTCTTCAGGATATGAAGTATTTGCAGCAAGTAGTTGATGGTAAACAAATAATATTTTTAAGAAAAAAATGATATATCTGCATTTTCAGAAACCCTTCGAAAATATCCTGTGGGGGGTATATTGTACAGACAATGCACTGCTGACTATATGGTTCCTGGCACCGACATTCTCATTGAAAAGGGTACAAATGTAATAATTCCTGTAATGGGTTTACATCGAGATTCTGAATATTATCCAGAACCTGAGAAGTTCGACCCTGAACGATTTTCGAGCGAAAACGTTCGTGCAAGACATGCGTATGCGTATTTACCTTTCGGCGCAGGTCCACGAAATTGTATTGGTAAAAATATTTTACTTAAATTATTCATGAAAATGGTCCATCTGAAAGGTCTCATGACCTTTTAGATGGATTCATATTGAGCCCAATTTTATTCAACTTTATATTTATAAACAAAAACATTTAATATCATATAAGTTTTATAACCAATATGATGTTATTTCAGCTGTTCGATTTGGTCTTCTCCAGGTTAAGTTAGCAGTAGCAGTTATATTATCGAACTTTAATTTTACTTTAAATCGAAACACCGAAGTGCCTTTGAAATTTGCAACATCTACGTTTCTACTGCGCCCGTTGGGTGACATTTTGGTGGACATGGAAGTTATAACAAAATAGATATATTATATTTCAGGTTAATACTTGTATGGAATTCTAGCCATTATTTGTTTGTTTGTTAGAAGCATTTTGGAAAGTAAATACAAATAATACCCCAAAACTTGTTTTATTAAGTTATGCAATTTCTGTAAACGAAGCTGTTAATAATGTCTCGTTTAAATCAAAGTGGCGAATTTTTATAGACGATCAGTGTTTATTTCTCAATTTATGAACTAAATTTGTCTAAATACATTGTTTTACAAACTGTCTGTTCACGAGTCGGAGTTTAAGTTCCTACGGCAAAAGAAGTTATTCAAAATGATAAATCAAACTCGACTGTGAAGTATAAAACGTCACGGCTACATTAAATTAAATTCAAACGAACTTTTCTTAAGAATTTAATCAAAAGGCATCCCTTAACATAACTATATACTTAACTTATACCTGAAGATAAAATATATAAATCTTACCATTTAATTCGGTAAACTAGTTAATCATCTGCATTTATTACCAGAAAATTTATTACCAGAATTCGAGGGTTGCGATCAAAGCCACATATTTTTTATCACACTTCTTGTGAATTTTCTTATGACATTTTTGTAATTTCTGAAACTTGGATCTGTGACTCATTTAACAGCTTCCCTCTAACTATAATGTCACCAGATTAAATAGAAAGTTTGTTGCTGTTGGTTGGTCAACAGGTTCAGGTGTAATGCTCCGTCTTGCGGTTGAAATAACGACATTGTGGATACGTGTTACATATCTGAAGCTGTTCCAATTTATCTCATACTATGCAAGTGTCAGTTCAAGACCATTACTTTCTACACCTGCGGTATATGTGCCCCCTGACGTATCCATACTATTTTCGCAATCTTTGTGATTCGTTGCAGTCGGAGCAGTAAAACAATATTGCTAATGCTAACAATCGTTTCTTGGATTTGGCACTACGAGTATCTAATATTGCCCATGGTGAACATAAACCGTTAGTTCTCGATGATTCTTACCATCCGGCACCAGCAATCGAGTTACAGTTCCCTCTTAGCACTAACTTAATTTGAATTGTCGCTGGAAGGGTCGTTTTGATGTTTTCGACAAAGTCACATTTAGTCACATCAGGTTGGTCGTCGTAGTGATCTATAAGGACTGATCTTGGAAGTAATTTCTCCGTCGTTATATCCTATGGCTTCCTTCAGCGTCAATGTGCATTTGCGGTACTGCTGGTTCAGCTACAAGGCAATTGGGTGGCAAACTCATTCAAGATACACCTGAGCCTGATCAACAAAATCCTCCTCTGAACGGAAATCAAGAATCTGGCAAATATGGAACACATCCTTTCAACAGAAAAACGAGAAGAAATTCAACAAATTAAACGGCAATCAGGAACAAGCAGTGAAAGTTTGTGAAAACACTAGTACAAATGCTACGGACCTCTCGGATCTACGACTAGATGAAATTTCCACGAATATTTAAGACAAATGATTCAACTGTGCAGCAGCGCCACATCAGATTCCAGAGGAAGAAATTATATGCAGTGTAGGAGCTGCGTCACAAAAACTAAACAAGGGTGCAGCTGTAATAATTCGTCAAGATATGAAAACAGCAAACTTTTAACACTACCGTAAAATATGTTTTTTTTTTTTTGTAAATCGTTACTTAAATTCCGGCCACAGTAAATGACGTGATCCACATAAAGCAATTTTCGCTCGGTGTTACCAGTAATGCAACCTGTAAGAGCGCGGGGCGAGTTAATGAGAAGAAACAAAAAATAAGCCTGACGTTATTCTCCCGGATCAATAAGGTCCGAAATAATTAAAGAAGCCGCTGTGTATAATTTATCAATATTACAAAATTCATGATAAATTAATGTAAAATTGAAATCGTGTTTGTTTTAGAAAACTAAGGTCAAGGTTGATTAGATAAAAGTTATGTCGGTAGCTTCACTATACTATCTCCAGTTTATATAATTCATTTGTCGTATGCCAGTCAGTTTTGATATATTACGAATTGAAAAATTAAAAAACGCGAACGCGTGAAAACTCGAATGATGTACTGATATTCGTTGACAAATTTGCAAGGTGTACGGAGAAAATGAGTGATGAGTCAATGATAATATTAATATTAATATAAATTATATATTTTAAATACATTAATATTAATTATATATTATTATTATTATATTATTTATTTCGGCGAAGTATCCGCAATTCAGCCTCACGATTTCAATGCCAGTAAAATGAACAAGTGAAATTTTATCGCTTAGCCTAGATCCTAAAATCTCAGACAGATCTTCTAAATTCTTCCTAAATTCTGATTAATTTCCCTTAAAGAAAATTAGCCAAGTTCACTTAGACTATTTATAGTGCAGAAGTTGATAAGTGCTATGAGTCGAATCCAGGGATAGCCCAGATCCAGATTTCTTACTTATTTGGTATTGCATATAATTCTTTTGAAAAAATTCAAAGTCGTTGAACAGTAATTCATTCTAATATTTTTACAACAGTAAGTGATAAGCCACTGAAAATTAATCTAGACCAGGAAATAGGCTAAACTTGTTAATGGAAATTTAATAAAACTGGACAAGGATACAGTTTTCAATAGAATTAGCAAATAACCGACCATCACAAAAATAATAAATAGAAGTAGAAATTATTGAGGTCGATTTTGATAACAAAGAACTTAGAACTTCTAACCGAGCAAAAACCAAAATAATTGCATTCTACCAAGATAAAAGTAAAGACGCAAGTCAAGTAAGATCAATGAAAAAGAAAACTTTACCACATATTAATGAGTTAAATGAGAGTTCAATTGAAATTAAAATGATGATTCCACCAGAATTTTTTTCCCAGCTAATGATTGCTTAGTATCCCCAGAAGATATTATCCCTAAACCAAAGTCAACAAAAACGTGCCAAAACACAAAGTCTTTACCGTGCAGGGATGAAATATATTCAAACATATTCACGACATTAATACTTATCAATGAATCTTCAACTCCAATGGACAAGAAAACCTAGAAATGTTTGCAAATGTGGACGAATGTGTTAAACTGTATAAGGCTGAAGAACAACATGTACAAAAATTGTTTTGTAACCATTCAAAATCATTTAGCTATGCTAGTAAAAAAAATAAAAAATATTTTTTTTGCTGGCGACAACTTCGTAGCAGTGTACGAGTGGGAGAGGTTCAAAACACTCCCAAAGAGCTCTCAACTACCGAAGGAGGAATCTTCATAGACTTCACGGAAGTCAAAATATAATTTAGTAATAAATCACTCTATGAATTTTGGGTAGGGGTGGATGATGATTTTCTGAGGTGGCTGTTTCGAAGACAAAATATAGATCTTAGCTAAATTTAAAAAAGAATTTCAATTTCTAATATTAAACCTTCTTTCGAAAAACTTTGCTCTGCAGTTAGTAACTTCACAAAATGCAATACGTGCGCCATCTTTTGTTTCCTATGAATTTGTGGTCTGCAAAGTTATCCCTATAAATTCTACTGACTCAGTTTATCTGGTGCCAAACGTAAAATAATTCCACTAAACATTTGTGCAGGTTAAATAGTAGGTTGGTTTTGGTTATTCTTTTTTATTTAGTTATTAATTCTTTCTTATGGAATGGACTTTTTTGGGTTGAGTTGTGTTGGGTTAGATTAGGTTAATTTTGCGTTGAGTTAGGTTAAGTTGGGCAGGGTTGGGTTGGATTAGGTTGAGTTGGGTTGGGTTGGGCTAGGTTGGATTTCAAATGGACAATTTGGTGCATAATGGATTTTTATATCAACCTGATGATTCTCACGAACGATCCTTGACATCTTCACAATATTTTCAAACAAACTGTCTCATGTAAGTATATTACCATTCGATCATTACATTGAAATTGCTTGCTCTTATTTACAACTTAACGAGGACTTTATATATAAATAATGTGACGAGATGATTTGGCTATATTCCAGCAAACGAGGTTTGAGTTGGTCTTGACGTCTATGTTAATATCAATCATTTGGTAATGACCTAACATTTGTCTTACATTTTCATGACATTCAAGCGTTAGCACAAATTTGTGACATTTATTTTAAAACCTAGTTGATTATGTTATATATATTAATTGCATTCGTATAAACTTTGGTTGGATATGGAAAAATCACCTTCATTTATTGAAAATTAGGCAACTTGCTATGATTTTTTTAAACACTCGATCAAGTGGATTAAGAAATATATCCCCTCGGTAGTCAGAAAAGATATTTGTTTTATTTTTAAATATGTCATAATGCATTACACGACAACAACGTTATAACACTTAATTTTGTGTCCTCTGTGGTGAATGGGTGGGAATTTAAGTGGCCAACGATAGTACTTGTGCGTGTTCATTTACATTCATTTGAATGTGTTCATTGCATTGTTTCCTTAATGCCTTACACGGATGCCCCTATATGACGTATCATCACAATATTTTCAGAAATAAGGGATTTAAACAACACAAACCGTATTAAGTTAATTAAAAAATCGCCACTATATGAGTTTTATTTTAAAGCAAAAAGCCAAACGCTTAACACAAGCGATTAGCTGAGGCTTGGGTTGGCCCAACCCAACCCAATCATTAAATAACGCTGGAGAACAAGTTCCGATCATACAATGTATGGATCGAAATGAAATTTGGTTTACAGCATATTTCATATTTTCCAGTGTGCCAATAAAATATTTCATTAAGGACAATTATCCAGAAATTTGTTTATTTGTGTTGAAAAATGTTTTTTTAAGCATTTTGTTACAGTAAATAAGTTTGATTTCCAAAAATATATTTCTTGTTGTGAATTTGTGAATCTATTAAAATTATATTATTACTTTTTATTTAGGGTTTGCGTAAATTTATCTAAAACGACGGTTTTTCTTCCAACAAAATTCGGTATTCGCAAAATACTCTCGTCCAGCACTTTCAGGTTTGCAATTTTCCTTCAGTAAAATTTTTCGTGTCAATTTTTCGATATTATTTATTGCACGTTCATAATTTATCCAACTTCTCCAGCTTTCATTTCAATTTGTCTATCGGTGTTATTCTGGAATTATTTCCTCCATTGTTAAAAAAATTTAAATTAATTGTTTTAGTGATATATAAATTGTTTCAGATAGAAAGTAATTCAGATTTGGTTTAGGTTGAGTGGATCTTACTCACCTAAGATTTGTTAATTTTGTCATTCAATAATCTAGATTGCAGTAGAAATAATGCAGTATTTTTTTCTCCAGCAACATACAAGCGTAACTTGACCTGAGATTTATTAAACTTATAACCTATTTTTAAAGAAACATTAAAATGGAGTATTATTTAATAAATAAAATAAAAGCTAAAAAGGTCCACAACCAATATGAAAACCATGCGTTATGAAAACCTATTTATAAATTTATTATCAGGTATGTCTATCTATAAATTATTTAAATAGTAGTGAGATCAATTAATACCGGTTAATTAAATGACATAGCAAAGTGCAAAAATATAAAACCGTGATGTTTGCAAAAAAAAAACATGCACAGATTGATAAATGCACTTGCTATTTCAAATGATAATAAGTTCATGATTATTTCAAAATTGTGATTTGATCTTGTTACATTTTTAAACCATTCTAAAATATTGAATTGATAACCCGAATTGCGTCTTGAGATATTAGTTACGGCTTAATTGTGCATCAATTTGGATTACACCAACATTTATTAATCGTTACATTGCGTTGCTACCTCTAAATACGCCAATAATTTTTCCAAGTAAGTAAATTATTTTTTTTTAGATTACATGCTAAATTAACATTTTAATATTTTAGAATTCTTATTAATAATGGAGCCGCTCTATTACATTTCAACAATTTTAATCACTGGATTAACATTATTGTTATATGCAAATTGGTGCTTCTCTTACTGGAAAAAGAAAAATATCGTGCATTTCCAGCCAACATTCCCGTTTGGTAATCTGGAAAACCCAATTGTCTCAAAAGAATCTCAAAGTGTGCAAATGGAAACGTATTATAACAGGTTAAAAAGTGTCGGTGCAAAATACGGGGGTTATTATTTGTTCCTATCGCCAGTATTCGTTCCCATAGATCCGGACATCATTAAGTCTGTATTATCGTCCGATTATCAACATTTCCAAGCTAGAGGATTTTATAATAACGAGAAAGATCAACCATTAAGCGCCCATTTGTTTAGCGTGGACGGTCCCAGATGGAGGGCACTGCGTGTAAAATTCACACCAACGTTTACTTCAAGCAAAATGAAGCAAATGTTTCTACTAATGGTTGATTGCAGCGATGTATTGAAAAATAAAATTGCTACACTCAGCGCTGCAAAGAAACCCATCAATATGAAACCCACCGCTAACTGCTACACACTTGACAGTATCTCTTCTTGTGCATTTGGGCTCGATCTGACTAGTTTTGAGGAATCCGACAATAAATTTCATGCATATGCCAAGCGCGGCGTGAACGAAATAACTTCACTTATAAAAGGGGGGTTCTGTTTCTCATTTCCGACTTTAGCGAGAATGTTGAAGTTAATAACGTTCTCTAGAGACGTCGAATATTTTATGAATAAAGTAGTGCGAGACGTAGTTTCGCACAGGGAAATAAACAACATTCGGAGGAATGACTTTCTGCAAATATTAATTGATTTGAAAAATGACCAGCAAAAAACTAAAGAAGAGTCTCTCACCCTCGACGAAATAACAGCTCAAAGTTTCTTGTTCCTGCTCGCGGGTTTCGACACTTCCGCGAGCACGATTACATATTGCACCTTCGAGCTGGCGCAAAATAAAGATATTCAGCAGAAAGCGAGAACGGAAGTTGAAAGTATTATAGCGAAACACGGCGGTCAAATTACATACGAGGCTCTTCAGGAAATGAAGTATTTGCAGCAAGTAATTGATGGTAATGTATTGCGATTTGTTAGGAAAAGATAATTAAAGTGCATTTTCAGAAACACTTCGAAAGTATCCAGCAGTTGCGTTATTGCATAGAAAGTGTACCAGTGACTATAAGATTTCCGGTAGCGATGTTACAATTGAAAAAGGCACTAATGTTTTAGTACCTGTGCTGGGGTTGCATCGCGACCCAGCATATTATCCTGAACCCGAAAAGTTTGACCCAGAGCGATTTTCTGCTGACAACGTTCGTACAAGACATTCTCATGCATATATACCTTTCGGGGAAGGTCCAAGAAATTGTATAGGTAAAAAATATTTAATTTTAATATTTTTAACTTAATTACATCTCTCATAAATTCAATTAGCATATGCCTTTGAAAAATCTATATTTAATCCATTTAAATATTAGAAAGCTTTATAATAATTATAATTATTTTAGGTCTTCGGTTTGGATTGCTCCAAGTTAAAGTGGCCGTGGCAGTTATATTATCTAATTTTAATTTAACTGTAAATCCAAATACCATTTTACCACTGGAATTTGACAGTACGTTTGTACTACACCCATTGAATGATCTTTTAATAGACATGGAACAGATACAAAAGTAAATATTTTACATAGCATATTTAGTCCAATAATTATAAAGATAATTGTGTATTAATTTATATGCTATATAAAAGTAAATATTAATCGAAGATTTTATTTTAATATAATAACTTCATCCTTGTCTAGCAACTAATTCCAAACGAAAATGCCAAAAATAGTTATATCTTTCATACAATCAAGTGGGTTACAAACTCGAAGTTGGTTAAGAAAGAAAACACTTGTACATTTCCGTCGAAGACCGCATCATTAACCAAATTTATGTTAATACTTCGATTCGATTTTTTCTTTCAATATAGAAAGAGGATAAAATAGATAATCTGGGACGATACTTTTATCATTAAAAGAGCTAAACAAAAGTTAAAGAAGGATTCTGATAGCAAAAAATGTAATGATGAAAACAATAGGATTGGTCATTCAAGACTCTTGTTGGAATGATCCTCAGACAATTAAATGTAAAAAATTGTACTGATGGTCATGACTGACTGATGGTCAGGAATTATACCGAGTTGTGACTGAGCAAATGAACCATAGAAATTTATTTGTAAATTTTTAATATTAAATAGTGAACAATCCCTATCGGATCCTTTTACAATGTATTTTCCCTTGCAATTATATTACTGATCAGTAGTTGCCCGAACAATCCCCGGATCTTTATGAAAGTATTTATACAATTTCTTGTGATCCATAAATTTAGGAAAGTGTTTTTGTCGTTCCAAGTATACCATGAGAGAGGATGTTCAAGACTATTCTTAAACCGCATAATCACCGCATATAAGACAGTCGAGTATGTATTTTCTTAGGCCGCAGGGTACGGGGGCACTTACATAGGCCATGTCGAACCAATCTAATTTTGATAAAGTTAACTTTATGGGATCAATTAGTTAATCAGTTTTGCCAATAGTCAAAACATTCCCCCTATATGAAAGGATAGAGATTTTAAAGCCATTCTCGTCCAAGTCAGTGGTTTCCTTATTTGATATCAGAAACATAAACACCCAAAACTCTCAGTCGACATTAATCTGGGTAGTGTGATACAAAGCTAATTTTAAAGATGTGCAGTACGTGTGGTCGCACTTGGATAGGCGGTGAATAGGTCGGACAATCACACTGTTTCAATAATTATTTAAGCCAGATTGCACCAACAACTTTTTTTTCTAGTTGAAGTAATATTGATTATATGTTATTATTAATTTTAAAATTAGTCATGTTTATTAGGATAATGTATAAAATGCATACACATAATAATTAAATTGATGCTCATTCAATTTTTATCGAATCATATTTTCTTTTTTGGTTTCTTCGATTTTTTTTTAATTTATTTTATTGTGATTTTTAAACTTTCTATTTTCAATGATCTATTATTTCATATACATATAGATTTTTAATATTTTAAAACCATTCTTACTAATTCTAACGTTTTCGTTTATTTAAGACAGAACTTTTTATGATTTTAACGATTTTCGATTAACGATGTACCAGAAGGGTTTCGTTTACCGCCAGTGCGTTGAATAGAAATCCGACATCACGCCGAACATTCATTAACATTAGGCACACCAAGGATTCACCAACTTTTTCAATTTTCATAAATTTCACTGTCAATTTTTACATTTTTTGAGTTTGAGTTAGGTTGGGTTGAGTTATATTATGTTCTATTGGGTTGGATTGGCTTAAAATGTCGTGAATCTTTCGGCAGTTTATTTTCTACGTACAATATAGTACATTTTGTGTTTTTTTTCTTGAACTCAACCCAACCCAATCGAGGGAAACCCAACCCGACTGAAACTACGTAAAGGATTGTAAATAAAATTATTAACATGATTTTTCCCAATTAAAACTTTTTCGTCAACTTACAATGTTCACAATTTGTGTTTAATTTTGTTGGCAGTTTGTTATTTTGCCATTGTGATAATTTGTCAATATTTGTAATTCTATTGTTTTGCAAATCAGTAGTAAATATTTTTTTGTATTTTGAATGTATGCAATTTTTTTTCATTTTTTTTTTACCTATTTAATAAGTTGTCAAATTCGATAATTTTGATCATTTTTACAAACTTAACATTTTTGCATTGCATTGCGTTTTGACACTTTTAACGTTATTTTCATTTTAGGCAATTGTGAAATTTTTCTCAATCTTCACATATGTGGCATTTACGAAAAGTTTGATTTGTTTTTGACAAATTTCACATTTTTTTCATTTAACTACTTTGAAATTTTCACTTTTTTTACATTTTTGAAAATATTTTTAAAATATTTAGACAATTTTTGATATTCACAATTTAAACATTTTATGCAATGTTATAAATGCCATTTTGATAATTTTTACTTTTGCCCATTTGTACAATTCTGTTATTTTGTGTCAATATTTGATTTTCTTTTAATATTCTTGATATATTTTACTGTTTTAGGACGTTTTGCAATTTCAGTATTTACATTCAATAGTTTCGATCATTTGATATCTAAAGATATCATTAATTATTTTTGTCTTTAATCAGAACTAAAATCAATTAGCATGTCTCTCGAAACTAGCTGTTACGAAAGTCAGGTATTTTCGAATCAGCACATCAAAAATTAGATATTAATTTTTCCGGTACTAATATACATTTAATTTTGTTGGGCTCTGTTATTGAAGGTTTTTGTATATCCTGGATATCGATTATTCCAAACCCAATCCACATAAAACAAGTTTAATTCTCCAATTCTAAACATTAATCAATGGCCATACATTGATATGAACAGTGCAAATATTAATCGGTGTTAAATCCAAATATTATTGAATTTGTAATAAATTCTGACCTGTGAATTATAAAATGCTTTCCTGCATAAGGAAGGCTTTACTTCTATGTCTATGTCTCACAATTGATTTATACAAAAACAGACCAATTCATTTTTGTAGAATTATGTTATGTATTATGTAAGCAGTTAAAAAGTAAGTTAAATATTTATTTTTAATTTGTGAAGGTAACTATTTCAAACTACTACAAAAATTTAAACAAACTTTATTCTTGTAAATTTTGTATAATAAATCTTGCCCTATCGTACTTAAAATTATCTTTATCAATCTCTTCGTCTTTACGATTCGCGGTATCCTCTATAATTTTCAACGCCTCCTTCAAGATCACCGACTTCGTATTGCCCTTAGAATGATCAAAGTATTCGATTAGCGTTTCCCAAAATTCCTCGGGTATCTTAACATTGTCGAATATGTTCTGCTGCAACCAAATTTGCTTGAGCTTCTCGAACTTCCACGTATCTCTGCTGTGCTTCCACATCGACAAGTAATTTAGGCATTTCTGCTGCATGTTTACTTCGCTCTTCACCTTTTTGTCCTCCAACAACTTAAAATGCTTTTTTCGCTTACGTTCTCGTATCGATTCCGTCTTCTTACCATCTGGCTTCTTTACATCTTTAACGTCGGTAGGTACTTCTTCCGGTTGCTCCACCTGTGGCTTGGTTCGTTTTTTTTTCTTCGTTGGAGTTGTTTCTGTATTCGCTTCGGCAATATGTTCCACGACGTCGGTTTCAATCGGTTCGGTAAATCTTCGTTTGGTTTTCTTCTTTTTTGGTTCATTTTTCGATGTTGTGTTATTTTGCGTCGAAATTGATTCTATAAGTTTTTCAGCTACCTCTTTGGTGAGGACCTCCTCGTCGAATTTAATTTTCTTGTTTTTATGTTTCCTTTTTGTTTTTATGTTTACACTTTCGTCAACGGGCATCTGAAATTAATGTATGTGGATAAATAATCTAAAATTTATACACATTATATATGGGGCAAGATTGGGTCATATATGTCATAGGATTTTGATGCAATATCAAATTTCAAAAACTCAATTAGCTACATCAGTGACGTAACGAGTACTAGCTGAATTCTTAACAGAACGTTACGTGAAAGTAATATAAATGACCAAATCTACAAATGGATTTTAATTCGAAAATAAATGTGACAATCTAACCTTACTTTCGGGATTAATTAACGTAGAAGTACAACAGTATTCAGGTACCACGAAACACACTTTAATCGTAAAACAGTTATGTTTGAATATTATATAAATAGTTCAATGCAATACAAAAACTGTGAAATAGGTTATGGCATTAATGAATCTGTCATAAATAACAGAAAATGACATGAATATGCCGTGCCAGTGATGCCATCCGTTTGCAGTTATATAAAAAAAAACCCTATACTGTTTAGAGTAGCTAATTACAGTGGCGGGTTAAGATTGTGGCCATAGGTGCAATTTTATTAAAGGCCCTTTATGTAGAACTGCTTTATTACATTGAAAATATAATAAAATCAGACACAGGTCGACAAATTTAAACTTTTGTGAAATAACATTGACGGAAATAGGTATATACGAAGTATTTTGTCGTCCTAAATCCGAAAAGATAAAGCTTATTTCAGTAGCACGTACAGTGTTTTTTTTGTTAGAGAAGGCAGGTGGTGAAAAAAATGTGAGAATGTATTTTCACAATGTAATATTTATTTAATTTAAACAGATGTGAAATGTGTAAAATTTAAGCAAATATGTATATCTATTACAGAGAATTATTTGAAGAGAAATATTTTACATGAAATTGCATATCCAACAAGAATACAACGACCCTTTTTCCTCTCACTTTTCCTGCAGCATCATCTCTTTTTAAAAACCAGCAGTAGTCACCAAACAATGAAATCATTATTAACAATTAATTTTCCAACAATAAGTTATTGTTAAAGAAAATAATAGTTTTTATTTTGTATTGATTTCTACAGATAATACAGAATTATTTGTTACAAGATATCAATTATTAGTAACGGAATATTCACAGAAACCAACTTATTCAGATGTTTGATTTTTTTGCATTCCAATTTTTTGATAAACTACCATTGAAAAAATTACGTGGCAGAATGTAATTAATTAGTAAGTTTTGGGGGTTTTGCAAAACTATTTACAGATTTCTTTTTAAATTTATTAGCAGTTTCCAGGAGTTGCGCAAAATTATTTATTACCGGATTTACATTGTTCATGTCGTCCTAAGTATCACAATAAATAATTTTGCACAACCCCGATAAACTATTAATGAATTATAAACCGCCACCTGCACATTCATATGGTTAGGGGGGGGGATGAACAAAAGTCAATTTCCTTTTATCACAACTATTGTATTTTTGCTTAATTCAAATGCATCTGCGATTTATTCATTGCACATAATCACTTTGTTTGTGTAATTTATCTCAATGAATCATGTTCCTTTGCTTTACTTTACATTTGCTTTTTTTGTAGTAATTTTATTTCGCAGTTTGGTATTGTTCTTTTCGCACAGTTTAATTTTTATTGACGTTACTTTTTATACTTTCTGTTGTCTTTAATTACATTTTGTTACTTTTAATTATTCGTCGCAATTTAAACTGTAAAACTTTTATGTTTATTTATTTATTTCATCGTTCCGCATATATGTTTTCAAATAATCGTTCAAATATAGTCTTTCTCACGACATATCTATTTTAAATATTTTTTATTAACACGTGTTGATTTTTTGGTAATTTTTAATACAAAGTATCAAAATATCAATATATGCAGCTGTGTACATAAGTGGCGATTTTGTTCAGCTTTCGTCGATGGAGGAATTATTAGATCCTTTAAATTATGAATAAATTATTATGGACATATAGATGAAATCTGTAAACAAATGTCATGTATCCTATTTATGGAGGCAATCATGAACAAATAAACTTTGAACCAACCAATGTTAAACAATGCATAAATTGTGAAGGAGACAATACAAATAATATGGCCTAAATATTAATATATAACACACTACATGAGATCCACAGTGTGGCTATTTTAAGAGAAGGCTGGAATATGTCGAAGGAATAATAATCTCCTCTAAATATCAATTAAATCCAACACAACCTTCTAACAGTAAACCAGTTCAAAATGTTGGTATTTTTTAATATCGCTACATGCAATGTAAGAAAAAAAATCGAATTAATTAGTTTTATACGATATTATTGTATTTAAATCTATTTGTATACAAATGTACATACATCTCACATACTTTCAAGCCATACTATATATTCAAAAACTCAGTATCATCAAAATTCATAGTGTTCTAAAAATAGCTACATTTATTCCAAGAGACAATTCCTTTTGAACCGTGCACATAAATGTATTTTAAACAGTTTAAAGGAACAATGTGGCCAATAAACAATACGAAAATATGTATCTCTTGTGAGCGTTTCAAGAATAACAACGACAGGTGGCTTACGTTTATTTCTCAGACTTGTGTACACTTATTATTCATTTCATTTTATAAACATCATCTTTCATAAATTGAAAATACCAACATTAGTAATTCTTGACCAACGTTTATTTAACAAATCTAATTTAATTAATACAACGAATACGGATGAAAATGTAACGCTTGAGCACCCATGTTACCCAAACATGGCCATCAATATTTATGATTTCACCGGTTGTGACTAACGAGTACGCAATTGCAACATTTCCGCTTATGGTGGTTTAGGTGAAGGAAAGTTCAGAATGGTTCATAATTTCTATTGAAAGTAAAACACAGATACGTACTAATAAATTTAACACAGATCGTTGATTTACTAGTTCTAATGTACGAACTTACGTCGTTTCTGTTTCAACGTTCCAAGGAATTTTGTTGTGTGAGTCGTAGATATACTTTTACATTTATCTTTTTCAGTGTTAATGGTTCTTAACAATAATGGAATTACTAATACCCATAGAATGCAGTAGTTTTACTCATTGAGTGGTTTGTACTTAAAGATACTGGTAACATATATTTCATATAAAACTTAATATTGTTTAAGAAACTTAGATTTGACTATTTATATACAATAAAAAATATTCAAAATAAATTAAATTAAATTTGTGTTATCGATAACAGAATTGTAAAGCAACACAATAGAAAGAAGGAAAAAATAAATTTAATTGCAAAAATAGAGCCTGTATGGTCAAAAAGAGTAGCCGAAGATATTTAGTGCATTCATCAATCATTTGTAGCTTCGCTATTTTAGTTGAGTGCTGTGCATTACAAATTGAGAGTAGGCGTTCATTTCTTGAGGTAGGAAACTAGCAAGTGTGCAATAAATGCAACTAGTTTGCAAGAATTATTTTTCAATGAAGAAAATTATTATATAAGTATGAAAAATTGTGTAACAATTATTATAAAAATACTAAGACCTCGAATAAATAATTGAGGAATAAGCTACAAACTATATATTTGATGAGAATCACTAAATACGTTTATTGCTTGCCTGGTAATAAACAGCGAATACAAGAGAGACAATTAAATATATTTTCATAATCAACCTAAACATATTGTCAAGTGCAATTTTTTGTTGTCGCACTCACTTTCATAACGTTATTCATTTTAGAAGGATTCCTTTGCATGACATTTTTGGGAACTAGAATATTGTTGCTCTGTGTATTGTTGCTCTCCCACTGGTTACTTGACCCACATGTGTGGTATCCACCACAGGATTAATGGTGCAACAATACATTTCAGGTTAGGCTTGAAGGACTGTGTAAATTAACTTACTTATTCACTTATTTGCATTTGCTTGAGGAAGCTAATCATAGCAACTTCCTGTGACCTCAAGCTTGCTGGGGTTTGTAAACAACACTAGTTGGGTTGATATGCAATGAGTTAACTTTAATGCTGAAGTTATTACATTTCTGTAGAATTATTTATTTTGGGTTTGGGAATTGCAAAAAAATATTCTCTTCCTTTGTGCAACTACCTTTTTAGTTGACTATGGCCATGACTTCCAAGTTTTTAATGTACTATGAGAGCTGAAGTCAAAAGTGGACATCGAGATATTGGTAATAAATTCTGGGAGAAACCATGTTTTATTTGCACTGTTTAAGCCCAACTATTTATGTGATTTTTAGTTGGACTTTTTCAAAGCAAATCTAAAACAAAGAAAATACCCAAACCAAGAGTGGCTCTTTTTCCGGTGACATGTTGGGTTGGTTTCGAGATAGTTCTAACATCCGTTGGCTTGAATTATGCTATGGGTTGACTTTACGTTGATAGGGGTCAAATGTTTTGATCGAATCCTTTAATTTTGGTTTAGAGGTTTAGAGGTTTAGAGGTTTAGAGGTTTAGAGGTTTACAGGTTTAGAGGCCAAGTAAACAATTACGTCGCCAAGATTGGGTTTGATTGCAAATTAAATTTGTCATAATTTTGATTTTGAAATCTCAGAAACACCTGTCCAACCCTAGCCGTTTCGTTGCTATGTCTGCAATTATATTTTGGGCACACACGCAAAGATCGCAAGCAGCAAATTTCACATAAATTTCTGCTGCACTTGAACTATACATATACATAGAAATTAACTCAATTTTTGAGCTTGGGTTTAGCTGCAAGAGTTTTGCATTTCGGGTTTAGTCGCAAACTTTACAATAACGCTTGTTTGACATAACTTATATAAATTATGCTTGATTCATAGATGATTTTAGTAACTTCCCTTGACTTCAAGTAGTCATTTGGGTCTATAAATTAACCGGCTGCAATTGCATAGGTTTGTTGCATTGAATTGCATTTGTATGCAATTGTAGATTCCTGCAACTGGTAGTGCTCAAAGGTTTCCATCGAATCAAGTTCATTGCATTTGGGTTCAGATATTTACGTACAACAACATAACAACGTAAAAATCAACGAGATATTATTAATTTTAAAGCACCCAGAGAAAGATTAATTTTCCTCCCTAGTTTTTGGGTGGAAAGTGCCTCATTGCCTTTCGAGGGAGGAAAGTAAGGTACCTTTCTAATGGAAGGAAATACTTTCCTTGGAAGGAAAGTACTCTCTTCCGTCTATACCAAAAAATACAACAATCTGTAGAAAACTATTTTATTGCGCAATACGCTTAAAAATAAACTAAAATTATTGCCAAAATAAATATAAAAATTAACGAAAATTATTTGTAACGTATATTAATGGTGTAGCTAATGAAGTTGTTAAATCTAATTCCATGGGAAGATATTTGATATGTTCAACGTTGTGTTGGATAATTCTACACAATGGATTTGTTGTCTGATTTTCATTTAAGACGCTGGTGAGTGTGTTTGATTACTTACTGGGCATGATTTGAGTAGCTACCTACATTTATTTAAAATAGAGTCGTCTAAGTATTCCTCAGCTACTGTTATAGAGTACCAACCTCGATGCTTCCTCAGTGTTACTATATCGCCTCCAGCATTCGCTAATAAATTACCTGAAGTTCGACGAAAAGTACAATTCTTTTTCTCCTACATCATTCACAAAAATAATATGAAAGTTCCGCTGGGCGTGAGCGTCGACGGATATTTTTACTTTTTAAATAGTTCCTGTACTTTGTTTGGAATCTTGCGTTTTTGTATACTCTGTTATCGCATTAATTAGATATCGCAGGAAAGCGGGGTACAGTTCAATTGATATTCATAATAGGAATATTTGTATTATTTCGTTATAGTCTCCGATCATAGTAGTTCTTTGGATTGATTTTGCTAAGGTATTAGTATTGTCTGCAAACCTTTGAATGGTGTTGAATATGTTACTCAGACATTGAACAGACATTGTTGCTTATGCCAACAAATCGATCCTAACGCCATTGTTAGCAGTATCATCTCCTGTAATGCAATGAGGAAAGTGAATATCCTCAGTATCAATTCCAGTATAGCACTGTTCGTCATCCATGTCATCTGACTCGTCCGATAATTTATCATCATCGTCATCTTCTTCTAAGTTAACGATAAATGGTTCCATAATTTCGTCCATAAGGTGTTTTCTTTCTATGTACATTTTTTCAATTATCTTGCAATGCTCAACGCAATTTTTTCATACCTCCGTTGAAACATTGTTCAAAGCTTCCTGACATAATTTCAATACATCGTTAATTTGAAAGTATTATTGTTTACAACTTAATTTTCACATATGCCCAAATTAATTCAATATCATTAAACTCACAAAGAGGTACACCACAGTACCATACTACCATAGTAATTTCACATCGTCTCCTCTTACTTGTTTTGCAATAGATTCTAATAGTGGTTTAGATAATGGGAACAACTGTGATTTAGTTAATTTTGTAAAATGATTAATTCCATCTTTGAGTGCCGCCTCTTTTTCAGTAACCACGCAATCATGTCATCTTTCTTCCAAGTAGGATCTATAAGCAGGATCTAGCATTGTATGATATGGAGCTTGATCTATCATAGTTATAGATTTTGTTGATATTACTAACAGTCCGTGCCGGTACCATTCTCTGAAATGTTGTTTATTCATTTCGTGGTGATAATCAGCTTCTGCTTTCCTTTTTAGCCTTTAAAGCATTTACGGCATCCTCTATCTAAGTTTCGTCTGTATAGAAGATTTTCCATCAGTAATTTCTGCATATTTGAAGAGAAGAGAAGAAATTACATATTTGAGCAGCAACGTGGTAACTGGTTTATTATTTAATTTTCTGAATGAAAATTTCATGTTTGGGTTCTCTGAGAAAATTCTGGCAAATCTGGCACTTTGTTAATTATTCGATAGTACATTCATTTAAAATTTGAAATTTTCTTTCCGTATAAAAGTTAACAATCTTTCTCCTTATAACGCAAAAATTCATTTCGATTCTTTGTCACTGTTTGGTTTAAAGTCATCTACTCTATCTTCACTTGGATGTTCATTACTTACATTTCTTCTGGAGACTCCAACTTCGCCGTTCTTTCCACAACATTCTTTACTTCAATAGTTGGCCCATTGGTATCTTTTTCTTCTTGGAAAAATTGACTAATGTATGTGATTACTTGCTTGACTTGACTTGACTATAGTACGATCCTTCGGGAATTTTGTATAAATAAAGATACTAATAATTATTTTAAATGAACGAATGTATGACTAGGGAATAAATAAAATTCCGTGGTTTATATGAATCTATTACCATTATCTACCTCGATAGATATTCATTATCGTCTATGCGGTTGGGAGATTAAAATTTGTTTACTTGAATATTGTTTTTCATTACTCCATAATTCGGTAATATAAGATTTGTTTACTAGTGAAAAAGAACAGCGGATTGCGTAGACCATACGTGTATCCTAGGCTGTATAGACAGTAATGTAGTTCTTATGAGTTCGTTGTCGTGCTCGTTCCTTGTCGTGCTTATCTGCTGATTCAACATACATGTTGATGTGAACAGTTTTCATTTTAAGGGCACTTCTCACATAAATTGCTATTTATATGCTGCAGATGGAATTATTAGATTTTTATTTACTTCACAAGTAATTAATATTAATAATTTATAAATTTATATAGTACTGTACATATCAATGATATAAATAATCAGCAATAAAATATTTGTTTTAATAGAAAGAATTATTATTACTGTTTTTTATATATTTTATAATAATGGCAATTGTACGAAAAAGGCATATATTAATGCTGCAATATAATCGTGATATAGTTAACTAAAACATGTTGCACACATGGTTATGTGAGACGCAATCAAAACAAATTTTTCTTACAAAAATAAAATATGGTACCGCAAACCATTTTGCGCAGACTAAACGCATTAAAACTAAATAATAAATAAAGTATTTACTATCTACGTCATTCATGTATGGATAGAGATTTTATTGTCGTAATTGTATACATGTGCATAAGCGACTTCCTTTTTTTTCAAAGCGACGATTGTACTCCCACCAGTACAGAGTCGGCCCGATTAAATTTCTTTGTCCACTAAAACGTCACGTATCATTGGATAAATACCCCTAATTGTTCATTTAAGCACCAATTTGGCATCTTTTTCTTTATGGACCAACACAGTTACATCAAACGTGCAATCACTTGCATATTTTATCGTTACGGAAACAACATCATATACATTATATACAACATTGTATTCCAGGAAGAATATTTAAGTAACATAATTTTAAGAATCAAATTACACCAACAAAAGAACTAAATACAAATGAAACACTAAAACCGGCTCTGGTAGGCTCTCCACGTCCTACGATTCATCGCGCTCAAACATTCCAAGCGCAAATACGAAACGGCTAGTTCTGCTTTGAAATGTTAACACGTTTTGGTGAAAAAGTGAGCGTTAACTGTGTGATTCGAAACCAAAAATGTAACATATGTGTACTCCACCAACATACATACGTCACAAACACCACAATTTAACAGGTAACTATTTTTTCATTTCGTATAATTTCTCATTCATGTGAAGATTCCAACACTTTTTCTGAACGAATAATACCAACTAATTCAGCTGATTAAACAATTTAGCCCGAGGCCCTCTAATCCGTCCGCACGCAACAAGTTGTAAAAGTCGAGACGCAACGCAGTTATTTAGTGTCGTATGTGGTCAAGAAAATGTTTGTTCGGGTAACGAGATGCAAGTGAACCAAGTGCGTTATCAGAATAAAATAAAATTAATTGTTAAATTAAACCATACGGTTTGAAATTATTTTGTGCAAATTGACTACAGCGCTTGACTAATTATTGCTAAGTGAGTAAATTAACTCTGTTTATCGTTTAAAAAATAATTTTAATATTAACGTAAAATTTTTCGTTTTTGCCGGAACGATCTTAATTTACGTTTTGAATTAATTTATTGCTAGTAGCTCATTGATGGGCTTGGCTTATTTGTCACTTTTAATTTATTAATCAACCTTCAACTAACAAACGTTAACGTTAACGTCTCGGTGTTATTTTATTTTTAAATAATCTAATTAAATAATTTTGATAGGGCACTTTTTTTAGTAGCTAATCGAGAATTATTTAATATCTAAACTGGTACAACAAAACCGCGTCGTTTCGCAAAAAGCTTTCTTTGCTGCGATTCTTGCATCGACGCATCTACCTAAAACTTGCAAAACCAATCGAACCTTCGGTTTCAGGAAATCTTGGAAAATTTCACCAAGATTGGACGATTAGCGAAAATTTAGTTAATATGTGTCATGAATCAATCATTCTATTGGATTTCCCCGGATATAAGTCTTGTCATTAAATCGCTAACCAGTCAAAGAATTGTACAAGCACATATTGAATCTAACATAACCCAACCAGCCCTTAAAAGTCTGGTTTAGGGATGATTTTTTATTTGCAATGGAAATAGTTCACGATCTGGGTCAACGATAACCCAATTCTGTGGTAAAATAAGAAGATATGTCGGACAATGAATGTATCCGGTTAAAATCATTCATGTTAACTCAAATTTTTTTGATGATGACAGATTGATAATTTCGGTTCGTTTCTAATTTTGTTGCATTTATATTTTATATGTTTAACTTACTTGTAAAACTCTGGAAATGTTACGTTTGAATACAAACAATCTACCTACTTTGTATGCCACAAAGTTTGAACGAAATTATTGCGAAGCAATTGTAAGAATATTGGAAATTATTTCATCCATGACGACTTATAAATCTGTTAGTCTATTGTATACATACGTGAAAATATTTTAAAATTAAGCTATGATTCTAACCTAAGACCTAACTTTGAATATTCATTCCAATGACACTTTTAAATTTGACATATATATGGAATTTGCAGATTTATATATTTTTGAGGATGAATCAGAGAATAACAACACCAGCTCTAGGTTCTGATCACGACTTCGCGGCAATAATAATCAAAATAAAACAATTATGATAAATGGCTTACAATCTCATTTATGATAACTGTTTTGAAATTTGGCCATTTCGGAGTTAGAAACACTGTAGACTTGAAAATTTCACTTAAACATCTAGAAAGATCTTTAACAAATTTTCAAGTCTATAGCGTTGATGTTTGTTAGCTCTGTGTTTTTGGTAGCAATAAATAAATAAAACGTGACGGTCGTAACATCAAAAAATATACCAAGGTCGAATTTCGTTCATTGCAGACCTATGAAATTTCAAAACTGAAAAATATTACAAAATACAAACAGAATATGAAATAGCAGGGTTTGAATAATATTTATCAAAGCAAATTTTGATTGAAAAAAGGTGTTTAGACATAAAAACAAAACAACGGGTTAGATTCCAGTTTTGAACGAAATTTGGGTTGGATTGGGTTGGGTCAGGTTGGGTTAGGTTTGGCTGAGTTGGGTTGGGTTAAGTTGAGTTGGATTGGGTTGAGTTGAGTTGGGTCGGTGAAAAAGGTACTTAGAGATGAAATCTTTAGCGAAACATGAAAAGGACTTAGATTCCAGTTTTGAACGAAATTTAGGGCGCATGTCTAAAGAAAGGGGCATTTGACAGTTACTTCACCCCTCAGAAAATACTATTTTAATATAAACTGAACTTTATCCATTTACGGTTTTATTTCCGTTTTAACTTTCTGAGTCGTAACGTAGTTTTGCCGTTATTAACTTACACTTTAACGAAAGTATATTTCCTCAGTGCATTTGTACGAAATTCAATAATCTAAATTTAATTTTTATTCAACTAACTTTGTACGAATTCCTACGGTAAATGAAACAGGAGCAAGCAGAAAATCCGAAGTTTCATAATAGCGACTATAATTACATTTCATTGTAGAAATTTAATAAAATGTAATATGTTACGTGTAGTCCAAATAACATCGAGCCAACCTAAACATCTTCTGAGTAATAAAATCATTTTTTTTCACATCCGCTAGAACGATGTTGGAAATTGCCTAATATATTTTATTAAATATTAACTTGAAATAAAAACATCTGTATATTTAATCAAGGAGTCAGCATTGTCTTTATAATAGATGTGACACTTCGTTAAATTATACAGCCCCCTCCCCTTATACAAATTAATTAAAAAAAGGACGCTATGGAGTCTTTCCATTTCTTAATATCTTTTTGACGCTTAATCCCGATTTTTTACAAATATAGTGAGTGATAAATAAAACAAATGAGGAGAACGTGAGCCCTATCCACATCCTAGAAATTGGGGCCCTACGTACAATACGAAAAATAGAAAGCTGTCCACAGGCAATAAACAAAGTTACATTGCATGTAATAGGTCATATCCTCGAACTCGTCATGTTATCAGCTTTAAACGCTTTTTTTATCATTACCTATCTTCACAAGGTTGTAGTTTAAATTGTATACTTGCCGTAATCGGCACCCTCCTGCGGCTAATGGACATCAGCCACCAAGACCGCGACCAAGAATGGACATGATAGACAACTTTGAATATTAGTGTAGCTTACTTTCTTGGCATACGGTTCCATAGAAAGTTCTGTAGCTTCGGGTAGGGACCAGGTGGTCTCGCCGATAACCAAGTTTGTTATCGGAGGCACAAAATTCGATACACTAGTCGATTCAGACTTGCCCATCCAGCGCCATCACTACAATGCAACAGTAGGTAACACGTAACACAAAAACAACAAATAGTTAATTCTATCTTGCCATTTAACACAACTCACATAACAATTTACACGATGCCCTTACCATTTAACATTTCATTTTAGTATAAATAGAAGAAAATATGGGTTTTTATCAAAATGTCCATAAAGGCAAAAATCCAGTCGTTTCTTAAAAACTTGTGTTCTAATAAAATGAACGCTTAGGAGCAATTTACAATATTATGTCTCATCGTAATCGCGTGCCACCTACATACACTGAATCACATCGATTAAAACATTTCCATGTGGGTATGACATTAAGTCATGCATTCGAAAAAAACAATGATATCTCCAACATTATTTATCAATTTTAAAAATCCCCTGCGACTATAAATGTTGTTTTTTCGCATTTCCATTCAAAATTGCATTTAGCATAGACAAAACTTCGATTTCTGAAGCGAAAATTTATTTCGTAAATACATTTTATTGAAAAAGTGCCAGAGGTAATTTACAAGGATGAGAAACGATGTTCTGCATTGCATATAAATCGGTTCGTTGGTATTCAAAATACATCAAAACTTGCAAATTGTTTCCTATTACTTTTTTAAAAATAAGTATTACTGTAAGCCACGAGAATGCACACACAAGCAGAAGCAATGAATTATAAATTTTATCAAATTAAAATAAAATGTCATTAACATTAAGTGCATTTGCAGGTATTACTAATGCAGTTGCTCCGATAGACTACTAGCAAATACTGTGGATGTGCTTTCTTTCTCACTCTCGCTTTACTTATTTTTACTTTATTATGTATGAGGAAGTATAGGGAATCCTGAAAATTGTAGACCTCGAGATTTCAACGGATATTCTAATTTGGATGTTCTTAAAAAAATAAATAAAATTCGATCAAAATCCAAGGATAATAATGAGATAGTTTTTGGTTTAGTTTTATTAGGTCACAACAGAACACGATACGTTTTTGTTTGATTGAGGTGGATTACATTAGATTGGGTAGAGGTGGCTACTAAAAAAATCTTAAAAAATGTACAACCAAATTGCAAAAGTTTCTGACATGATTTTCAATCCTAATTATGTATGAAGCAAATGTATGTAGCATTTAATAATATTAGCTATTGCAATAATAAGTATGATGATAAAAAATATTAAAATTAAATTATAATAAATTAAATTAATTCAAAAATAAAAAGGAATGTAAAAATAAAAATATGGAATAATTTGCGAATAATTCAATTTAAATTCAAACGTGTTAAAAAAATAATAAAAATTAAATGTCAAATATAAAATGACCATTAAATAGAGGATTTAAGTGAAATACCAATATTTCAAATATTAAACCATGGAGGGGGCGGGCGTCATTTTGTGATAATAAATCAAAATTGTTACAAATAAAAGCGCTAAAATTATTAGATTTTTGAAAATATCTCAAAAATCAAGTACATCAAACCACAATATGTAAACAACCGTAAAATCAGAGTGATTTATGACATTTCTATTAATCAATGAGAAACGACCAATTGACATACCAATTCTGTTGATCTGGAACTGTGAAATTCTTAATATCAATTTTAAGTAAATAACCACATAAAATAAAATTTATTTCATCTCCATCAGAAAAAAATCGACTTAGATATACCAAGTTAGAAACATAAATCAATCGTTTATCATTTCTGACGATTACGACATAGTTCTAGTTGAACCCCCGATGGAACGTTTGTCACACAATAGGGCTGCAATTTTTGATCGATCGTCGCACTCTATTTTCATGCAGTTCCGAATCATTTTTAACGTTAATTAATCGTTTTGCATTTTTTCTCTGTACGTTCATTGAAAACCAATAGACATGGGTTTTAGAATTAAGGTCGAATTAAAACGATTTCCAATTCAAATGAACTGACATTGAATGCATTAGATTAGATTGGATTGAGGCAGGTTGAGTTGGGTTGGGTTGGGTTGGGTTGGGTTGGGTTGGGTTGGGTTGGGTTGGGTTGGGTTGGGTTGGGTTGGGTTGGGTTGGGTTGGGTTGGGTTGGGTTGGGTTGGGTTTGGTTGGGTTGGGTTGGGTTGGGTTGGGTCGAGTTGAGTTGGGTTGGTTTTCGGTTGTGATGGGTTGGATTGGATTGGATCACCCGAAGACAAAATTCCTATTCACTGATTTGCAATGTTTTAACGCTGAAAAAACATAAAAGCAAAAATCGTTGAAAATCTTTATATTTGAAGATGTGAAAAATTATATTACTATATTCAACCATTTATTATTTTCTCATACTTAATGTATGAGTAAATTTATTATTTATTTATTAAGTATAAGAAAGTTCTTTGTGGGACACTGCATTTTTTTTATTCATCAAACTACGGTGACCATTTATTGTACACACGCATTTTTTCCAACCCATAGATTAACTACTTTACGTTTATATTTTATATTCCTCTGTATCTTAAAATAATTTAATTTTGTCATCCTATAGTTTTGGCAACGTTCCAATAGATTATGCATTATTAAACATATATCAAATGGTAACGTTGGAAAGTACCAGTTCGCGGCCTTGATTTCATCTACAATATACCACAATACATATGATAAATACAACAAATAGTTCTCAACATCATTATCAAGTACAGTATGAATAAACCGTTGTGCATATATGCAATTTACGTGTATACGTAGCAACCGATAAATTTAACAGACTTATCTGTTTGTAAAGTAATAAAATGGATACACATTTATAAAATTTAAGAAGGTTATGCACAGTTGCAGCAGATGCACATTTCCTGTTTGGAATGCAAATAATGATGGATTTTTTTACATGCGGCGTAAACTTAATGTGTACTGTATAGTAACTTGCTTCCAATGATGTGTATGTTAAATAGAGAACCAAACGCAGGACGCCAACTCCGAGACTCGGTTTGGATTGATTATACCTCTAAACACCTTACCTTATTTTGGTTTTACAAGAAATATTATTTAATTGTTCTTGCATTCCATGCTGTTGTGTAAATCCAAGCCGATAATTCACAATTAATCTTCGATTTTCTATGACTGGTTGTAACCATCGAAATAGTAATTTCTTCCTGAAGTTTGTGGATGCCATTTGAACAAAGCATTGTGGAGAAATGTATTCTTAACAGAATTCTATTTTATCTAGTCTGCTAATAAAATCGCCTATTTGTATATTTCCTCATCTCTTTGTTTAACATTCCATTCTAAATATTTCACAAGTTTAGCAGAAATAAAAAATCTGCTGGTTGTTTGGAACCGCCTCGATGTGAGCACAAAAACATTTAATAAATAATTGATATTCTTTGCATCACTCAAAACAAAGTATTGATTATTTGATTGATTTACGGCACATCCTGTCATAACTATCACTTAACAGGAAGCACAGTAGACAAAATGTGTCTGTCATATTCAGAGCACGTAATTTCACTTAAGGTACATGAAATGTGTCCACACTATAAATTTTAAAACAATTAGCGTACGATACTATCTAATGGTGATTGATTTATTGACCTATGCATATTTTATCGCCTTACTTATCCTATTAAATCAAATGTATTGGCACGTTGAGATCCAATTCTTACCTTTAAATCAATGGGGCAATAGCAATGTACTATTTCAAATGTTGTAAGGAAATTTATTTTGTGTTTCTCAAAATGATAACGTGAATATTGCCTTGAATATTACCAAATATTTCTCAACTGAATATGAATCCTTTGTTTCAGATTCACAATGGAAAGACATGACAGCGTTTGTCGGAGTCAAGAAAGCGAACTTCTAGACTCAGTCCAAAATAACGACACCAATAAAATTAGGAGCATCGTCAAAGAAAATCCCGGTCTTCTATCGAAAATATACGGACACCCCGACAACAAACCGATATTATACATAGCCTGCTCGCGTTTCGCAAAAGACGTCCAACCTCGAACCATCGATACGTTAATAGACCTCGGAGCGGATTTGTACTACGCCGATAAGGGGGATAATTTCCAAGAAGCATTGCATTTTGCGACGTTGGGCGGAAATCCAGACATTTTACAAAGAATTATAGAGCGTTTAGAGCCGGGGAAAATCAATTCCGTAACTTATCACGGAAACACCGCGTTAAATCTACTTATACGAAATTGGGACGTATCGGCAATAAACCTCGAAAAATGCTTGAAGCATTTGCTGAACGCGCCAGGTATAGACGTGAATAGGGCGAATATCAAGGACCACACGCCGCTTTTATGGGCCGCCTATAAGAAATACAGAAATGTTATTGATATAATTTTAAACCACAAGGAGATATCATATATCGATATCGATACTCACACAATTAAAGACAAATCGGCGCGCATGTTGATACAGGAGCATAAATTATATGAAGGTGCATTGCCGGAGCCTTATTCCACGAACAATAACGAAACTGACGCAGAATCTTTAATCGCGTGTATAAAAAAATCAGAAGAAGACGGGTTTTTGCTGTTTCCGAACATCGACGATTATGTTGATCACGAAGTGGAAGAAGGCACACTCCTACAATTAGCATGCAAGCGAAATTTGAAGAAGATTGTAAATCATTTAATAGAACATAATGCCAACGTTGCAAAGACAACGGGAAAGAATGTCGATTTTCCTGTTGAAATAGCAGCAAATGAAGGGTACCATGAAATATTCGAGGCACTACTTAAAAAATGTACCAAACTACCCACCACCCTTCTTACGAATTTGCTTAGAAAAGTTGACTATTCCACGACACCAAATGTTGATTATCAGAAATGTATCAAAATATTATTAAATGAACGAAGCGACGTCTTGGTCAACACCCGTTGTGAAAGTGGAAACACACCTTTACACTATTCCGCTAGATACGCAGATGTTGAGACAACATTAAACTTGTTGAGCAGAGGAGCCTCGCTGGGAAACAAAAACTCATTTGGGTATTTACCAGTCGAAGATATCGATCCGGTAACTTTAGAGAAGCATTTTAATAGTTGTGTTACTGCCGAGCCTAAAGACAAATGTGATAAACAAAGTACTGTTTTAACCTTTGACTACAAAACATTAATTCCGACTAAAACCGAAGAGCGTGTTCACGTATCGAAAAATCAAACCGACGTAGAAGCCAGTTGCTGTCTTCTAACAAGTGATGTTCAAGATGGTGTTTTGGAATCTGACGTAGTTCATGCCATGGCTAAAATACCAGAATTGAGACCGTTGCTTATTCACCCACTAATTACTGGTTTCTTATACATGAAATGGCACAGAATCAGGAGACTTTTTATTGCAAACATACTTATGTACGCATTATTTTGCTTGTCATTAATTTCACATATTTTCTTAACATATAATAGTATTCTACTAGCAAATTATCCAAGTATATCATATTCTATTTCGGCATTATTGGTGATTACATTTATTTTACTATTGGTTCGAGAAATATTGCAAATAATAATTTCCCCTAAAATGTACTTCTTCCAGTTGGAGAACTGGCTTGAAATCGCGTTAATAACTGTCACAGCGTTTATCATATTCCAAAATTCACCAGAGCCGATAACTGTACGCCAATTATCTTCAATCGCCATCTTACTTGCCGCTTTAGAAATGATGCTTTTAGTTGGACAGCATCCGCAATTATCAACTTACATCGTAATGCTTCGCACCGTTTCTTGGAACTTTTTTAAATTCTTGCTTTGGTACGCTATACTGATATTAGCGTTTGCACTGAGTTTCTATACACTTTTTAATAAGAATTGTGACAATTCGTCAGAAAAGAAAAACTGCACCAGTTCGGAAACTGCAAAGGACGATGATTCGGAACAAGACTTTTTCGTGGACCCAAGTTTAACAATAATAAAGACGATAGTAATGTTAACAGGGGAATTTGACGCCAGCTCCATAAATTTCGAACCATTACCGAACAGGATAATCTTCATAGTATTCGTTTTTATGATCACCATCATATTGTTCAATCTGTTAAATGGCCTCGCGGTCAGTGACACGCAAATGATCAAAAACAATGCTGAAGTAGTTGCCCACATAGAAAGAATCAACCGCATCGTGTACATAGAACGCATGGTACTGGGAAATATACTCCCTATGAACTTATTTTTATTTATTAACAAATTTTGTTGCTGCTTACCTATACCACAGTTGAAAAAGTTCACGGCACCTACGTCATTTGTCAATTTCGTTTCCCTTTTCCAAAATTTTTTGAAAGGCCACAAACTGGAAGTTTACTTGAACCGCGATGGTAAGGTAATTCTCCATAATCAAGAGTGTTGTGGCATAAACTGCGGCGGAATATACTTGGACTCGAAAACGATAAAAAGGTCCAGGAAGTTGTTACAAATGAGGAAACTTGCCGAATCCGAGGCTGCGGAGTCCGAGGCTACAGAAAATCACAAATTGGTAGAAGCAGAAAAATTGAACCAAAACCTACAGAGTCTTATTAACACCCAACGAGAAGTGATACATTATTTAGAACTAAAAATATCAGAGATGGAGCATAAGTATTCGATATCTTAACTTATTATTCTTAAAACTGTATTTTATTATTTCTGTAAATACTACATATAATAATATATAACTTTATTTTAAATATTGTAATCTATTGTTTGTTGCAATTTTTATGTAATTCGCTTGATTTAAATTATTTCTCCTGCATACTCCATACTTGTAATGAATCAATCTTCGCACAAGTTCTGGGCATTTAATATTATTTCAATGTTAATTTAATAATTATTAATAACTAATATTAAACTTACAAAAGTCTAATTCGAAATGTCTAACTAAGAGAAGCCTAACATTTAAGGAACCTGGTCAATTCACATTAATGTCGAAGTCAATAGGTACATTCAATTCAGCTCATGGGTGTTTTTACTTTATAAGTATAGTAAATTTTCGACCTCGTGTGTCTGGCTGTGTGTCTGTGTGCGCTCTACCGCCCAAACAATAAAAGCTAGAGCTACGAAACTTGGAAGTGATGGTTTACTCTTATCACCTTTTTCCGTATCTCGAAAACGGTACGAGTTATCGAAAAAATATTTTTATGAAATTATGAAAGTTGTGGATATTGAAATTTTAAATTTTCATTTGAAAAGTTTTTTCGAAAAATGTAGTACAACTAAGCATAAGGAAGTTCAGTTGCAGATTTTTCTTGTTGTTCTTTTGATAACGAGTGTGTTATCGCTTTGTATCCAAGAAGGTTGAATCTTGGATCATTTTCGTCTGCGTAATCGAAGCAATTAGACGCGCTCCCGCCGTTTTTCCTACTTGAAAGTGTAAGTTTTTTTATTTTTATAATCTTATAAAATTAAGGTAAATAGATTTAAGTGCTTTCATCTCCACTATAACAAAATAAATATTTGAGTCGTTTTAAAATTTCAGCGAGATAACCATGAAAAAGCTACGTTTATTTTTGGCTTAAATTTATAAAAATGAAATACATTTTTCTTCAAAAAACTGACACGAAATACGTTACTTTGTTCGTTTTGATTTTGGAAAAAAATTGTCAAATTTCAAATTTATTTAATATCATACTACATATGTTTCGCCAACACTGTGGCTTCGTCAGGTGACGACGAAATACAAAACAATTATACAGAAACTTCTATACTAATACCGGGTTTAAAGGAGGGGAGAGTATAATTACAAGTGTAGAATTAGTAGGATGGAATTGTTTATGTCTACTTGATCATTCAAAATGATACCTAATTTGTTAAATTTGTTAATTTCTTTCTAGTGAATTTAGTTTTTTACTTTTTTCTTCAATGTGCAAAATTTCGAATTTGTTGTTAAATTTATGGTTGCTTTTGCCTATATAAGTAATGGTGCTGTAGTTAATAGGTGTTAAAGAAAGTATCTTAGGCTTTCGAGGTTGTCAATAAATAATTTTATAATTGTGAAACTTCGCGATTCCAAATTACTTAATACTTCTTACATACAATTACAGTGAAATATTATCAAATGGTTAAGAACCCGAAAGGCGCTGGATGATTTATTTACAAATAAAATATATTAACTCGACTCGACAATACAAGATTTGGCTCCAGTGAAGGGGTGTGTGACCGAAAACTAATAATTAACTAAAATCTCATGAATTTGGCCGACTGTACAAAGATTACAGATTTAAATTTAACGAGGAAGACAACGCTGGAGACATATTTTAGAAAGATTGCTTGAAATTATTTCCACTATCAAGTCCTCGTCAATTTTGTTTTGTTTATTCTTTTTTAAATTTTATATCTCAATTATATATTAAA
Organism: Geotrupes spiniger; assembly: GCA_959613385.1. Lineage (NCBI taxonomy): Eukaryota > Metazoa > Arthropoda > Insecta > Coleoptera > Geotrupidae > Geotrupes > Geotrupes spiniger. The sequence goes on from OY390734.1 coordinate 13,670,599, forward strand.
TCAATCCTATTGCAAAGAAATTATGGCTAATTAGTACGGAGGCAAGTCAAATAAACAAACAGCTTGCGAGTAGTTTCGTTGCAGTATTTGTTTTATTGCTTGTGTGCTGAGCTATGCCACATATTTCATCGATTCACACCTATAACTTAACTAATTATGTCTGTAAATTGTATGCATAGTAAGCGAATACCGTATAAAACCCACGTGATCCGTTTTTATCAATGAGAGTGGAGGAGTCGGTTCAAAAAGAACTCCGTTCGTTCATTTTTGAACACTGTGTTGATACTTGTAGTTCGTACCGGTTTTGTTTGCATGGAGAAATATTGTTCTTATAGTAGTAAGATATTAAAATTTTAAACAACTTTTATTTGAAAAGGTTTTTCGAAAAATAAGTATAGGAAATTTCAGTGCGAACCATTGCAGATTTCTTCAATGTCACGTTCGACATTTGCCGCCATTAAAGGATTTAATATCAATCATTTCAACTATTGATTAGTACTGTTACAATAATAATCATCGCTGTAGAATCCGGGAGATTCCTTAACTAAATACCTTGTTTCAGATACGAAATGAAAAAAAATGACACTATTTGCCGGAGCCCTCCAGAAAACGAACTTTTTGACGCTGTCAAAAGAAACGATATCAGTAAAATTAAAAGCATCGTTAATGACAATCAAAATATTCTATCTCATATCTACGAAGACAGATATAACTGCCCTATCTTATATATAGCATGCTATCACTTCGCCGAATTTGTCCAATATCCAACCATCAATACGTTGATAGAACTTGGTGCAGATTTATACTACCATAATGAAAAATCATCACACCAGGAAGCATTACATTTTGCGACATTGGGTGGGAACCCATGCATTTTAAAATGTATTATAGCAAAATTGAAACCGGAAAAAATCAATTCCGTAGATAGCAAAGGAAACACCGCATTAAATTTACTTATACACAACCGTGATAAGGTAGAAAAATTCGAAGAATGCCTAAAGCTTTTGCTAAATACGGAAGGTGTGGACGTCAATACTGCAAATTGCGTGAACAACACGCCAATACTTTGTGCTGCTTATAACAAATACAGAAATGCCATTGAAATAATCTTGAAACACGGAGGGGTACGTGTCGATATCGATACACATAAGTTTGAGAACAAATCGGCACGTGACTGGATATGCGAGGACAATTTATATGAAGGTATATTGCCAGAGCCTTATGCAATAAATGAAAGTCCCACCGAATCACTGGTCAGGTTTATACGAGATCGAAACGAAGTCGATTTTTTGCAATTTCCAAACATCGCTGCTTATGTCGACGACCAAGTGGAGGATGGTACCCTCTTACAATTAGCTTGTAAAGGAAATTGTAAAGATATAGTAGGGTATTTAATAGATAATAATGCAGGCATCGAGAAAACGACTGAAAAAAATCGTCGCCTTCCCATCGAAATAGCAGCGGAAATGGGTTACTATGTAATATTCGATATGATACTGAAAAAATGTACCAGGATCCCCACCACCCTTCTTATTGATTTACTTACGAAATACGACTATTATAAAACTCCAAATATTAATCATCATGAATGCCTGAACTCATTATTAAAGGACAAACACGATATCTCAGTCAACTGGAAAGATAAATATGGCAAGACACCTTTACACTATTCTGTTAAACGTTGGGATAAAGACATAACATTAACCTTATTGAGAAGAGGTGCCTTACTGGGAAACAGAGACAAATCCGGATGTTTGCCAGTCAATGATATTGATCCAAACATTTTACGAGAACATTTAGATAATTGCATTACAGGTAGAGACCAACCAGACCCAGCCCAGACAGACCCAACCAACCCAACCCAACCCAATAGCCAAATCACAAACATTTTAACATTTGATTACCAAGTATTACTTTCTAGTCAAACTAGATATGATGTAACTCTAACAAATAATGAAAGTGACGTAGAAGCCAATTGTAGTCTTATTGCGAGTGAAGTTCACGATGGAATTTTTGAATCTGAAGCAGTATATACCATTGCGAAAACACCAGAATTAGAACGTGTCTTACTTCATCCGCTAATTACTAGCTTCGTGTATATGAAATGGCACAGGCTCAAATTATTATTTTATGCTAACTTTATTATGTACACCTTCTTTTGCTTTTCATTAATTTTATATATTTCATCACGTCCATGCAATATATTACTAACAAACCATCAAATTGTCTCCTCTTCCGCATACGCATTGTTAATATTTACATTGGGTTTATTACTTCTTCGAGAAATAGTCCAAGTAATATTTTCCCACAAACTTTATTTGTCAGAATGGGAAAACTGGCTTGAAATGTTGATAATAAGTATCACAGTATTAATTTTATTTGAAAATTCACTGCCGTCGAAAACTGTAAGGCAGGTATCGTCATTGGCTATTTTACTTGCGGCATTCGAATTCATGGTTTTGATAGGGCAGCATCCCCGTTTATCAACGTACGTTGTAATGCTTCGCACCGTTAGTTTGAACTTTTTTAAATTCCTTCTTTGGTTCGTTATATTAATACTAGCGTTTGCTTTTAGTTTTTATATACTCTTTAATAAAAACAGTGACAACGTTTCAGAAAATCAAAATAATACCAGCTCAGAAACTAAGAATGGAGATGAAAATAAAGATTTGTTTGTAGATCCAAGTTCAGCAATATTAAAAACGGTAATAATGTTAACTGGGGAGTTTGATGCCACTTCTATGAATTTCAAACCAATATTGCACGTCGTAATATTCATCGCGTTTGTTTTCATGATTTCAATTATTTTATTGAATCTATTGAATGGTCTCGCGATCAACGACATACAATTGATCGAAAGCGATGCTGAAATAGTTGCCTGTAAAGAAAGCATCAGACGCATTATGTACTTAGAACGCATGGTGCTGGGAAATATTCTATTTTTGCCTCTTAATAAATTTTGTTGCATGCCCTTCCAAAAGCAACTGAATGTCACGTTCCCGGCGTCATTTATCAACCACGTTTGTCTTTTCCAAAATTCTTCGAAAGGCTATAAACTAAAGGTTGACTTACACGACGATTACAAAGTCAAACTTGGCGACCAACACTACAATGGAATGTACTTGGAAAAGAAAACGATTCAACGATCCAAAGAAATATTGGAAGCGAAGAGATCTTCAGAAGCCGATGAGAAAAAAAAATTAGCAGAAGCAAACGAATCAAACGAATTTCGGCAAAGAGTGATAGATTTTATAACATCACAGGAAAGAAGCGACACAATTTAGTGCTTACAGGTATTTTGTTACTTTTGAACGCGCAGGATTAAGTTCATAATGTTTAATGTGTAAAGCAAATATGTAATGCCAAACATAAAGGTTGTGCTACTACTACTACTAAATGTTGTCTTTAAATTCAATAAAGGTATATTATTATTATTATTATTATTATAAAAATAGTAGGAAGAAGTAAATGGAAAATGGCTCAAAGAATTTCGTTAATGTATTCTAAATTAAAAAATTATGTGTTTTGGTTCCCTTGCAAAATATTAAAAACCTTGTTGTAGATTCAAATTTTTATCTTTAAATTCGTGACAGGTCAAAATATAAATTTTAGAAGCACAAATCTTACGTTGTGCGAGCAACAAAAAGCAAACTTGTTAAATTACAATGAAATTATTTCCCTTTAACCACAGAAAATAATATAAACAATAAACCTGCTAACAGTTAATAAATATAATTGTATTGACTCCACAACTGATTTGTGATGAATCATTTTTTAGGATTAATTTTAAGAAGCTTGGAAGAAATACTCGACATGAACCCTGGAGCTGTTTATGTTCTTTGCGCGGCCCCCAGTTTAAATTTAGTTCTTGATGTAGGGTGGTAGGTCTTAAAAAGATGAAATCAATAGGGGGGGGGGTCTAAACATTAGACAATCAATTGACCTTGGTTATCTTGCCAAGGAAACATTAACTAACTAATCCCATTCAAACAATGGTCGCGATGAGGTATTTTTGGCGCCACTGAAACGTAGCTAAGACAATACCGCTAAAACTAAACAGTCAAAATTACTTACTTGATGGAATATGAGAGATGATGATGTCGATACAATATGGTATTTAGATTTAGAGGTATTTCTGCCCCCATAAAATAAATCCATGTAAGCCTAAATTATTGCACATTCAGAAGAAGTAGATAGTGAAGAAATATCAGAATATTGCTTATGGTATGAAGAGGAATTTTTGACAATTTCTTAGACTTAGAGAATTGTGGATCACAATTGTGGAATTTGCTTTGGAAATGCTGAGAGGTTTGCATTCTCGATTAGATGGGGATTAGTTCATACTACAAAAGTATTTCGTGGATGATGATCAAAGCAACATTTTCCTGCAAGATGATTAGGTCAAAATTAGAACCAGTTTAGTTAAAATTAATTTTTATTTTTGCTATTTACGACAAAAAATCCCATCTTGTTTTGTTGGTAAAGTCTGGACAATACACTTCAAAAAAAAATAAATATAAGACATTTTTAAGCTCACAGACGTTATATGATGTGGTAAGCTTAAAAATTTCTTACATTTAATTACTTTAATTCGTCTATGTTTTGGATAAGTTGCAGCCTCGTTCCTCTACTCGTGCTCTGAACTACAAATATTGTCGACAATAATGTCGCCACTCATTATATTATATACGACAATTTTCAATATATCCTTTGCAATACTATTAGAACAGTGTAGATTGTGTTAATTATATTTTCTTTACATAACAAAATAAATCTCTTTATCTACCTTTTGTACAATTTTTAGTAGAGCCTACTATCCAAATAATGTTTTTTTTTTTTATAATGTGGACATGTTAATCGTTCTCTTAATAAGTGTGCCAATTCAGTGTCATTTAATTTAATCTTTTGCAATTGCAATGATGTAGCAAATATTCTATCAAAAGTGTCAACTAGTAAGTTATATTTCAGTATCGCTTTCCTTCTCACATATTTCAATAAATTTATCGTATTTTTTTTCTTTGGTAAATATAGTGGTAAATATGTGGGCATAATCATTCAGACATTCAATATTTGCCATGTGTGTTTGCAACATCCTCGATCCTTACTTAAAAATTCATCAACAAGATAAGTGTATGAGAACATAAACTCAAAATCGATGATAAGACGTTTGTGTATATGATATTTTTACGTTATTTTTTGTATAAGGAAGTACTGTACTTCCTCATGAATCATCATGAAAATTTTCGAGCTCTAGATTTTAACGGAAATAAGTCGCTCCGGGGTTTCTAGGACCAGGGTAACTGGGCGTGGTGTTATTCATGTCCATATTTGTGGGAATTATAATGTTATTTGGTTGGCGCACCTTCATCTTCTTTGCTTCACTCAAGAACAACATGCTTACTTCATTTGGAGCCATTTTGTAATCGTGAGGTTCAATAATTCATAAAATTTTCTCAAACAACGGGCTTCTGCCATTTCTTTATCACTAGTTAAGCATAAACATAATGAATTATTTTATCTATAAATAGGCTAAGTACCACTCCTTGCTTGTCTGTCAGGGGTGGTCCAGTTACACCGAAAATTTTTCAAAAAAGTAGTAACTGGGCCATCCCAGAGATAAGTGGACCCTACTTATCCCAATAATATATAACAAGTAAAAATGAACTATGTAGCAAAATAGGTTTTTTTTTTGCGTTGTTAAAACCTAGTTACACCAAGTCTTATCATGAACTCAAGTCTAATAAATTTAAAAATATATACAAGTTAGGACGTCCCCTCAAATACTAAAATTGTTAATTTAACTTAAATATATACAATTTTAAGTTAACCTTTTTTCTCATTGGTTCATCGATGTATATTTAACTAACATATGCACAGAGAGACCAGTGTCCCTTCTTTATGATGTGCATTCAACACACATTTCTACACAGCTCATAAGTTTAGCGCAAAAGTACAATGTGAGGATTATGAAACTGCCACCGCCTACAACACGTTTTGCAGCCCTTAGATGTGGCAGTATTCAGGGGCAGAAGTAGGACTAAAAACTTCGCAAATGGCAAATGCAGAAGATTCCTAAGCCAGATTTTATAGTAAAACTGTCCAGGAGGTTTCTTCGTCTCCTATTATTACTGGGTTTTGGGCAACTCCCAGAATAAATATTTTCTCCCAGGGAGCTTGAAAAATACAAGATGCAATGTCAAAAAACATCACGATTTGTAATGGTACCAAGGAAACGACAGAGGCAGGACCTTCAAGAGCCGAGCCTGAGGATCTTGCAGCAGTGGATGCAGAGCATCATTTGACAGCTGAACCTGAGCAGCCATCAACATCTGAGCACAATCAGCCATCAACATTAAAAAGAAAGGCTTTTGAAGAATTTTCGAAATTGTGAAGCCAAAAAAATTTTGAACATTATGAAAATGAAATAAATATTACCCTTACCACACAACACTTTATTAAACACCAACTGTACAGTTCAACAACTATATCATCTTCAGCAGTACACTAAAAAAAAAATTTTTTCTTATATTAATTACTGCTGAGGATGTTGAACATATTCGTCAAAATGCACATTTGGTGTTTAATAAAATGCTAATATTTGTTTTATTTTATTATAATTAATGTAAAGGAATGTAATTTATATAAGAAAACAGTAAATAAATGGATAATGCAATTGCTTTATTATACAATACAATAAGTTAATGAAAATTATTATAATTGCAATTAATTAATGATAAATACAAAATATAAAAGTATAAAAATTGTTTAAATAATTTGATGTTATCCAGACACTTTCAATTTACTTAAACCCATTTTTGCAAACTGGCCTGTATAGAAGCAGTTGAAATCCAATCTGGAACAGTAACATCAATTAGAACAGAAAATATGGTAAATATTACTCACCGGTATGTACTGGAAAACAGGATTATGGATGGAGGGAAGGTTGAATTTTATTAACTATCTGATCCATTTTTTTAATAAAATTCCAAATTTATTCAAGTTCTTAACAGTAAAAGTCAAAATCATTCTAGACAAAAGATTAACAAATCTATATCATGCATAATATTACAAATCTACGAAAGCATTGGAGGGGAGAACTCAAAGATGTAATGTGTTTGTTACCTGTACAGAAGATTGAAAAGCCTATCATGATCACTAGTATTCCTATTCAGATTATGAATCTGATCGAGTAATTGCATCAGCGCTGCAGTAAATTCCATATCAAATCTGTCGATATTTTCTTTAAAGCTCTCATTATGAACAGGATCTTCGGTCACTTTGCTTTTAAAACCGCCATCGCCCTACACATAAACATCGATTAAACCACAATAATGCCATTGTATAAAAAGCAATTATTAATCCAATCATTATTTTTAAAAGTAGAAAAATGGGATGGACTTCGATTGAATGAATTAGATATCGATAGAAAAGATTCATGCTAAATATGAACATTCCACTTCTTTAAAAGGGTCTAGTAATACCTGATAGAATGAATCATAAAACGAATTAGGCAGAAAACCTAACTCGGCCTCCACAAAGTATAGCTGCATCCTCTAATTGTAAAATCAAATGAGTAATTAATCATTAATCACAAATTTGTTGTACTTAAATACTATTGAATATTAGAATTTGCTAATTACCTGCATAAATTTACAGAAAGAGACACATATCGATAAGAGTTTTGTAATAATCGATAATAAAGGTGGTATCGTTAGCATACAATCTTTTAGACACGAATCCAGAAAATCACAATGGCAAGATAACACTTCATCAACGTTGTTCACCTAAAATGGTAGAATAATTTTACAGTATAGGCACTTTATATTATAGTTTAATAAATATTAATTGAGTTACCTTCGAAACTTTTTGAATAAAATTACACCAATGAGGTTCGATGACTTCCACCATCATGTGATATTCCAAATTCTGCACACAATGCAACATTCTCTGCCTCAATGCGAAAGCAGTGCGGTATTGTTTAGCGGCTTGAAATGGAAACGACTTGGCGACTTTATTCGATCTCCAAACCTGGCAAATCATCCTTTCGACGTGTTTACAATAAAAGAAATGTCGAAATATCATTTGATAACAAGCCAAAGACTTTCGATTCAAAATTAACGAAAGGGGCCATCGCACTTCGTAACTAAACGAAAACGACTCGATAACCGACAGGCTGGCCTGTTCATTAGACGTCCAATATTCTAAAAACAACAATGTACGCTCAATTCGATAGATTTCTACACATTTACCTTGCTCGGCCATGGTTTGTATACTCAAGATTTTAAACATTTGGAATTGCAAATCGTACGGTAACATTTCCGTCCTTAAATCGTCTTTATACGGATCGTTTATCGCGCTCGATAATCGCAGTGCCAAATCCAACAGCGACTCCAATCTCGCCTGAATGACATCGTTAACGTCTTTTCCCAGTTCTTTTTCACACAACGTTAGAAATGTTACGATAAAATCGCCTTGGTCTAACAAGAAATAATGTTTCACTGATCTTAGGCGACCTAGAAGATCTTGTTCTTTCATTACTAGATCTAGCAATGTTTGACTCGCGTATTTGTACGCTTTTTCAATCGATTCTATGTAATGCCTTTCTTCAATTTTATATTCGATTATTTCTACCTTGTTACTTAAGGTCCTGCCTATAATTTCACAGAAATGTACACGTTACAATAGGCTCTTGGAAATAATAAATAATAATAATAATAATAATAAGTAAGTGTTAAAGACAAGAAATTTAAAATTTTGCCAGAAATGTCGAATTTAAGAATCTAATCAAATTTCTTGCTAAATTAATTTGTTTAATATTTAAATTAATAAAGAAAATTTGGTCAAAGAATTTAAGACAATGTTCACATTCACTGCACGAAATCGAAGATCATCCATGAATTTTTCTTACCACATTGCCTAATAACATTCAAATATTTTCCAGCTCTCAGAATTATATCCGATACGGATTCTAGAAACTTTGGTATTCTTTCTCGTCTAATTGTGTATTTTTTATCCCAATAATCTGCAGAATAATCTATCGGCATATCTTCTTTTTGGACCACTTCGTTGTCTTCGACTAGAAACTGTTAATCCAATTAAAAAAGTGCTCCAAATACCATGTGACGTACCTCTCTAATAGGATCCGATATGAGTCCTTTATAGATCCACATGCCGAGCATTTTCATGTAAGGAACAGAAGCGGCCTGCATCAAGTGGACGCACAGATCTTGCGCTTTATAATCTCCAATGTATCCGGCGATATTCTCGTGTAACAAACTTAAAACTTTTCCACCTGTAGCATCTGACTGGGATAATTAAATAAGGCAAGGATAATTTAAAAAATTGACGTTGCTTACTTTGTTAATTGTTGTGGCTATGTTGCTTACTATACCTAACGAATGCATATTATTTTGAATATAGTACCACATTTTATGGAGATTCAAGTTCCCACTGCGAGCTTCAGTTTCAAGTTGAGTAACAAATAACTAAAAGATAGTCAATAGTAAATTGGAGACTGTGGTTGGCAAATAAATTGAAACAAACTAACAGCAGTACTCACTCCTGAAGATAACTTAGTTGTCGAAATGTACATCTAGTGTTAATAAAATACTGTGTGGTAAGGGTAAGTTTGTTTCAATCAAACGATAGATACTTAAGAACAATGATATTACTAACCGTGTGTTCTACAATTATGGCGGACATGCATTCAGCCAATGCATTATTAACTTGCCCAAATTCAAATCGCATTTTTTCTTCTGTAAACCTTTGCACTATCGAATAATGTGATGCCAGAGGCAAGATTTGTTTCACTAATTCTTTCAACGATGCATCAACAGATTCGTTTATGTTAAATTCTCGAGCATCGAAACTATTTCGCAACTCCAAAGGTTCTATGTACATACCAGGTAACCCCATTAATATATTTAATAAATCTTCGATGAGCATGCTTTCTTGCGATGACGATGGTATGTTATTTATATGCGTTAATGCCATTGTGCTGCGACTGGAAAAGTCCCAAGACATACTAGGTCTTCGTTGAACCCACGATGTAACCGACGGAGTGTTCGGAGTAGGCGGACAAATCGCACTTAATATTTTACTAGCGTCGCTTTCGATAGTCAGCGACTGTTTCGTTATAGCTTTTTTTAATCGATTTTTCACCTGTCGAATAAATCACTTGACTATTTTATCGGTTTCGTTAGTCATTTAATTTACCTGCGGTAAGTCATCTTTTGTGATCGCTGTACACACGCTAGGGGACACATTTGGAGAAGCCTTGCGAATCGATTTTATCAAGAAATTCTTCGCACCGACGTCTTGAGAAATCTTGTACAGTAACTGTATGTAAGGTCCAAGACAATCGACACTAAAGCCATAAATTAATTACACGATCATTTAATTTAATGTAACACAAATATACTTTTTATCTTTCAAATCTTCGAACTTGGCCAAAAAGGCTTGTCGATTGTTTGCCGTTTCGGCGAGGCTTTGCACTTGACTTTGCACGGCGATACCAGTTCCCGAATTTAGCTTATTCGAGTTGATACTTTTTTGCAAATGTTCCACAAATTCTTCAGGCGTTCCTTTACACCTAAAACCTAAATGCCACTGTTAACATTAAAAAACGATAAGTTACCTTAAAGATTCCAACAATTCCCTGATAAGATGATGCAGTTTAAATTCGCTCATGTTTGACGTTGCGTGTCGTTTTTTAATTTAATTTAAACGTATTTCACCAATTTGAAATTTTTACATATTTGTATACTACCTGTCAATTTTATAACCTAGTCTAGTGCTGCGCTCTATCAGGCAAACCTATTTGCTATTTATATAAAATTCACAAGTGACCAACCGCAAATCAATACATACTCCGAATACTAAATTAGCCTGCAGTCAGCTGTTTCCATTATTTCATCTCCAAATGTCACCTTGCATATTAATAAATAAATAATGAAAGTGTAACATGCACTTTAGCATTTAACGTATCATCTTTGTTAAAAAATATTTTTAATCAATCCGCTTCCTCCCCACTCAGCAAATAGATAATCTGAGTTAGAAAGCCTTTCATAACTTTCACATATTTTCATTTATCTCCGGACAGTGTCGAGATTAACACAATTTTGCAAAACAGTGCTAAAATGAATAACATAAACTACATTCAAATCGTAATGTCGATGATGTTCTCCGTCATGATCCTCATGTCGAGTGTAATCAATAGTTTCGAGCGCTACATGCCGGTGTTTTTAAGGCAAACTATAAGATACGGTAAATTCTCTTGTGAAAAGAAGTCGGTCTTTTCAATAGAAGTTCCGAAGTCGTGGTTTAAACATTTTTACGTGTACTCGTCGGTTCTAACGGTCTCGGCGCTTTATTTTTGCATTAAAGTTTACTTATGTGGCTCAGCGGCGCCTTCATGGATTCTGGATGTTTTGGATGCAACGGCGGGAAGTTATCGAGAACCGTCAGGTAATAACGCAAAGGCACTTGAACGAGTGTAATCTCATTGCTTTTGTAGTGAATGCCACAAGAATATTATTGGCGATGACGCTTTTAACTCTCCAGTGTTTGAGGAGGGCGTACGACACGCAGTTCGTTTCGGTTTTTGGGAAGAATAGCCGAATGAATTTGGCGCATTATGTTGTCGGCTATGTTCATTATACTTGTTGCGTTTTATGCATCTTGGCGGAAGCACCAAATTTTTCAAAACTGCACAGTAAGTATTGCCAATGGAAGGAAACGTGAATTTGGGATTAAATATTGTTGATTTAAATTATATATGTTTTAAAATTTTGGTTTTAAACCTCTAAGGGAGATGGCGCATTCTTGACGCATTATACCCCTCCCCCGCCAGCCCATTAAATAAAAAATCTGCAGTGGTCCGCACTGAACTTTCTTATACTTAGTTATACTACATTTTTCGAAAATACCTTTCAAATAAAAGTTTAAAATAACAATATCTTTAACTTTTTTTAAGAATAATTTTTTCGATAACATGTACCGAGATATGGAAAAATGTGATAAGAAAATAGTCAGAATCGATCCAGGGGACCTAAACGTATACCCGTTAAAATCTCGAATTCGAAAATTTTCATGATTACTATACTTGGTGCTATAAGAAATATTAGTGGTACAAATTGTGGAGTTAATTTGGTAATTCCTAGAGTCAGTATTTACACTTTACTCAAAGTCATACTATTTTGCAAAAACCAAACGTCCTTCATATTTTCAATCCGTCGATTTACTTGAACTTACCGATTTTTTAATTCACATGTGTAACATGTTTCGTTTAACGTTTTTCTACAATTCACAAACTATTTTAATTTTAAATTGTGCATCTACATATAAAGTAGATGTAGGCCAAGTTTGTGACCTCGTTCATGCCCTGATCAAGAAACACACACGGCCATCAAATACATAAATGCAATTTCTATGTTAAAATTATAAATGAATTTCACATTGGCTTGTACTGGTGACCTTATTTGTAGTTTTTGTTGACGAAAAGTGGAACAATGGCACTTTCTTAACGATTGTGTTACTTAATGTATGATATGTACCGTTAAATTGCCGCTGGCCTTATTATGAATATAAATGTTCACTGCTGCGGCATTAATAAAAAAAAATACAGCAATATGTATATGAAAACTTACAATAACTGTTGAATTTTGAATGGACTCTTAAAGGATTTCAATTGAATCAACAGCACTGCATTAGTAGATACGAAAATAATACAAATTAAGTGAAACAACAATATAGAAAAATCAGGCAAATGCAAATAAAAATGGAATGGAACTAAGCTCGAAGTTTAGTGTTAAATAAAACGAATGGAATGAAACGGAAACTAAATCGATGCGAATAAAACAAAAACAAATGAATGATTAAAATTAACAATTGAAAAAAATGAGACATGAATTCTTGTATTTAAATAAATTGAATCACAACAGACTTTTCTATACTTATATATTTTTGTACTTAGAGATATGAACAAGGCTTTAAGGGGTTATTCGCACTCTTATTTAATAATTAAATTAAATGTTTCATATACAAATACCTTTAATAAAAACGAATAGAAATAACAGACAACTATTGGGAATGTGAACGATGATATACTTTTATTCTATAAATAAAACATAAATATAAAATATATTGGGTTTCAAATAAAATGCATCACATAGAAGAAGTAGACGGAGAGGGCTGAAACCTTGTGTGTAAAGCTGTTACATATACACAAACAAATGATCAAAATTTGGTGTTTTATTGAAGAAATGTCACTAACATCACCACTTGCTGGAATGCAGAAATGTATCCTTCTAGCCATACTAGAAAGTGCCATCCTTGACATGTTCTCAAAATTGTTCAATGAGTACGTTCTAACCTTCTGGTGATTTCCTGATATCCTAATCCAGCTTCGTGCAGACTAATAATTCGCCCCCTTTCAATAGGTGTTAATTGTTGAAGATTATTAGTATATTATATAAGAGCGTTACACACGAGTTTTCAGCTCTCTCCTACTCCTTCTATGTGGAGCATTTTATTTGAAACCCAGGGTATAGATATAATATATATACAACATAAATAAAACTTATAATTTTATTGAAATTTTTATATACAATTCGAACATTCGCATTCACCTCCTCGAGCTTATTCATCATTCACATTTCAAAACTGTCCACTTTAGACTGATCTCAACTGGAAACTGTCGATGGGGCCACGTTTTACACACTTTTAGTGGCCGGCAATAAAAAACTATCTTTATAAGCGGTCTTGATAGAAATTGTACTATCAAAGTAATTATTAAATCTTCACAACCCTTGCAAATACAATTCTGGAGAAAAAGAATTGTTATTTAACATACTCCACCCCGAATTTTAACATACATTTAAAATTTAATTGTTCTTTAGACATCCATATAATCCTGCATTGGACAGACATAAATTTCGTCGATTTATTTGCCGGATATTTCTTCGTATGGTCATGGTTTCATCAATACAGGGTTACCGTAGTACTAGCAAACTTGAGGAAGAACGACAAAGGTAATTTTTGAAAAAATTTCATAAAAAATTTAATAAAAATACACGTCTTATAGGTGAAGTGGCATCCGACGAGTACAAACTGCCTCACGGTGATTGGTTTGATTACATTTCGTCTCCTCATAACCTCGCCGAAATCTCCATGTACACCGCTCTTACGCTTATTCTTTGGACGAACGTCACGTGGTGGTTTATTTTCTTTTGGGTACTCAGCAATCAGGTAAGTTGTTTCTTTTTTTAGTTTTAAAAATTGTATGACATAAGCACATACTTTGTTGACTGGTTTCCGATTCGTGTAAATAAAATAAATTTAAATGATTTAATAATAATAATTTAATTTCACAGTGATCGCAAGTTTATACAAGAGATTAAATTTATTTATTGAAACTAATACAATTATAATATAACAGTAGTTTGCGGCTGGTATTCAGTAATTATTTAGATGGCATCTTTCTGCAGTTTTTTCATTTGTGACTAGTTCCAAAATATTTCATTACAGAATGAAATGGAGCAAAGTAAAAAGTTGCAGCTAAAGAACTTGCTACCATAGAGAATATTAGCACAAATTAAATTAACATCTAAATATAAACCAAGGTATTTGTCAGTGGCTCTTGATTTTATACTTTCAGATAACATTTTTATAGTAACTTGCATCAAACATCAAACTTACTTACTGTTCCAGACTTCTGTATTCATAAAATTTACAATTACAAGAAACAATTATACACGAGAAGAGCATATTCATAGATTCTTTTCAATTACGTGTAAATAAAATATACTGTACTTACACATTTTTTTCAGGTGGAGACGGCACTCATGACTCATTGGTGGTATCAAGAAAAATTTCACAACCTACCCAAGCACCGAAGAGCTTTACTTCCATATATATTATAAACAATTGATTTATAAATTATTTACTTGAATTCGCACATTTGCTTTATTAGAAAAAAACATGCACTGTGTACTTTCTGAATTAACTCACCAGAAAGTCTACTGCACAATTTTACAGCTTTAATTTTTTAAATATTTGTTTAGGCATTGGAATACATAAAATCAAACAAATTAAATAATGTAATTCTTTATCGTTTATTTGTAAATATATACATAGTTGATTTTTGTAATAAATTTATAAAATTAATTTCATCTTTTACCATGAACCTTAATCCACCTTTCAACAGAATCTGGTTGAAAGCAGTGTTTCCCAAACTTATCTAAAGAGTGTTCATATTTTTTGCTCTTAACCTAACTGTAGGAACGGTTTCATTTGATGATGTCAATAGACAGCAGTTGTGTTCAAATTAACGAGGTTTTACAATTATTTCCACGAAATTCAAGCAAACAGTGGAATCTATGGATCTACTTGACTTTGGTGAAAACCCGCCATTAGGCGAAGTACATAAAAATCCATATAATGGTTATAAACTAGAACCGTCTAAAGTGTTTTAATTACACATTTATTCTATTCAATCGAATAAAAAATACAAACATATTAAGTTTCCAGAGACCGAGGTAGAACGATAAATAAATTTCATTGTTGCGCATTTCCAGTCTCTGGCCACTTATTTGATGTTTTCGATAAAGGTAATACCCTACAGTGCAAAATAACATAATAATAAATTACTTATAGTGTAATATAATAACTTACATGAAATAAAATAAAAAATAAATAAGTTTTGCTAGGTGTTACTTATAAAATAATAGGTGGTGTTTTATTTATACACACGATAATTAACCTAATGCTCCTTCAGCAAATCATAAATAATCAATGTAAAAATGCTAATAAATCTCCAAGTCTGTCGAGATAAACATCAGGAACTAGGTCCAGTTCTTCTTTCTTCGTGGATTCCTTCCACTGATGCACCTCCTCCAGTTTTGTGACGCCCGTCAAAACTAACAACGTTTGAAACCCGCACGTTGTACCGAGCAGGATGTCGGTATTACATCTATAATTAATAAGTTCATTGCAGATTGCGTACACCAAACGGCAATAAAGAATATTTTGTAATTGCAAAGGTCAATAATAATTTTAAATAAAGAAAGGATAATGAAGGATGTTAAATAAGGAGTTTGTAATACAACGGGAACTACCTGTGTGTGATTAATGTGAATTGGTGTTATTTTTATGTTTATCATACCGATGGGGATGATTGAGAAAATTGTGAGGTGGTGATAATGAAATTTTAATTACTTTTCAATACGATTTGTGAATGCTGGAAACATTTTAAAACCATAACGGTTATTTAATTCCTGAATCAAAATTGAATATGTAGGTATTAGATTTAAAAAAAGAAAAAAAAGTGCAAAATAATTCGGAAGAGCCGCCACTGCTGGGTGTTGGGTATAAAATTAATAAACAATTAAAATTGTATAGAATTTTAACATTAGATTGTGAATTGCCTATTGATTCTATTTAAGGAAGTTATTTTACGTTACCAATCGAACAATTAACTTGATAAGAGCTTGATGATAAACACACTAATCAATGCAAATTCTATAAAATATGAATCAATACGTTAAGAATTTTCATATCAGCATGTTTTGTACACATTTTTTTAATAACATATTTGTTATTGGTTAAACAATGCATTATTAACTTATCACACACATAGTAACTCACCTATCCCCAATCATAATAGTTTTTTTCGGATCAATGTTGTGTTTGCTGATAATAGCCTGAGCGATATACGGATTTGGTTTGCCAATCAGGAAAGGCTCACGTTGTGCGCAAGTCTGGATAGCTTTCACTATTGCTCCCGTCCCAGGAATCACTAATCCTGTATCCATTGGAAAGCGCTCGTCAGTATTAGTAGCGATAAAATAACAATTCGGGTCATTTAAATAACTTGCGGCTTTTAACATCTTTGGATACGAAATATGTTCATCGAAACCGACAATAACGGCACCAACGTCGGGATCTAACTTCATGTCTTGCACAAACGTCCCCAAATCGCTCTCCAAGACATCTGGCTACAAATAAGCGTCAGAAATCGATCGATATTTATGCGAATCTAACTACCCCAATTTTGTTATGCTTGATGCCGACTAAATCTAATTCTTGCGTAATACCTTTTGAGCCGACAACGTACGCAGTCTTTTTAAAATTCTTATCTTTTAGATAATTAGCGGATAAATAAGCCGTGGAAATGATTTCCTCCTAAAATAGCCTTCGTAAAACATTCCTCCACGCGACTTCACGATATTACCTTACTGGATTTGATGCCTAACTTCGTCGCCTTGACCATAAATTCATCTCGCAATTTCGTTGAGTTGTTCGTGACGAAAAATATTTTCTTACCCAATTCACGCAATCGGTTTAGTACATCAGGGGCTCCGTCGATTGCTGCGTTTTCGAGCCACAGTACACCGTCGCAGTCCGTCAGTACTGTGTCGAAAGAATCTATGAAGCGTTTAACTTCATCCTTTGGTAATTTCTTCAAGTTTGTCAGAGACATACGGTACATTTTTCTACGATTCTAAATTCGAAATTTTAAATCAGTGTTCGAGTGATATTGTGAACTTACCTGAAAGTTATGTTGTATAAGAAACGAACGTTGTCCAAAATTGAAAATTTGAGATGACACTTCCAACAGTTCCAACTTCACCTTCGAACCGACAGAGAGCATTTGCCAATTCCCGAAATTGGCGGTTTTTGTTATATACCTCCATCCTTTGTTAATTTCAAATCTATAGATTATCGACAACGACGACGCATGTGCAGATCATCAAGGTTAAATAGTGCATTTGATAAAAAGTCTGTAGAAATGAATGTTGGTAGATTGTTTTCCAGCAACGTCGTTGGTTCTTGCCGGCAGGTACTTCAACGAAATTTGCATTCTTCCACAATTTACAAAATGCCCATTAAAGTAAGTACTAAAATATATCTTATATAAGAAAAATTATGTTGTGCACTTGATAATTTTAATAAAGCTGTGGTTGGAAGTTTTAATTGTCATTGTATTAATAAGTTTAATTTTTAGGAAGGTGATACCCTTCCAAGTGTAGATCTTTATGAGGACACCCCGGCGAATAAAGTTAACATTTCAAAACTCACCGAAGGCAAAAAAGTTATTATTTTCGCCGTTCCAGGAGCTTTCACTCCAGGATGCTCAAAGGTACGTCCCGATAAAACGCCCTTGAATTATGTGCATATTTTCCTTTTTGCTCATTAGTCGTAACCTTGCTTTCATATTTATGTGTGTTGCAATTATGTTTTTAGACGCATTTGCCAGGTTACGTGAAGAAAGCCGATGAATTGAAAACGCAAGGCGTCTCTGAAATTGTTTGTGTGTCAGTCAATGACCCTTTCGTGATGTCCGCATGGGGAAAAGATCAAGGCGTTGGTGATAAAATTCGCATGTTGGCTGATCCCCAAGGAGCATTTACCAAAGCGCTAGAATTAAATACTGATTTGGCAGTACTCGGTGGTTTAAGAAGCAAACGGTACTCCATGGTTGTCGATAACGGAAAAATAACTTCGTTGCAAATTGAACCGGATGGCACTGGACTGTCTTGTTCTCTTGCTGACGCAATCAAACTGTAACTCCTGTAACTTCCATTGTATTTATGTAAAATGAACGGTTAGTTCGTTATTGTTATTAAAGAGTCTCCCAAATGTCTTTGTTTTTATATATTTCATGTGACATACCTACCTATTAAATAAAACTGTGTCTATTAAATAAAACTATATCCATTAAATAAAACTGTAAATATAAAACTTGTTATTCATTTCAATTTTGAATATGTACTCATTTTAATTTTTATATTTGTATTGTATCTATGCAGTTATTATGAATGTTTAGGTAATGGTGCCGGAGCTATCATTTTTCTAGCTTTTAGTGGCAATTACACACCAATTCTGAATTGTTTTATATATTTTTCTTTCTTTTTTTAGTACTGCGTATATGTACTCACATTGTGTACATCTGAACGTGAAGTCGCTGTTACACAATTGCTTTATTTAGAGAACATGTACTTGAATCAAATTATTATGTAAGTGTAAATGAAACATATGGTTAAATCCCAATGTACTCACAAATGCGCTGTATATCACCTGTTATATATTTTTATGTTGTGATCGCGGAACTAGCGGAGGGGGTGTGTGATTGTATATTAAGATCCAACTCTCCTATACAAAATTACCGACTAATGTGGATCTCGACATCTTTGGGTTACTATAAATCTAAAAAGGTTTAAATTAGCTACATGTTGATATATAGGCCACCACCTTTAGGCTTCATTAACTTTTTAGAATTATTGGAGATGTTTTCAATAATATTACCATTATGTAATGAATTATTATGTTGTGGGTGATCTTAACATTGATTATTTAAATATTGAAAATACAGCATGTGAATTAATAAATACTGTAGGTCTAAAGCAAGTTATAAATGAGCACAAGTTATAAGCTTTAGCAAAAAAACATACCAGGAAATTCATTAGTTAGTTAGTTAGTTATAATTGAGTGGGGGCGTTTATCGCAGCTCCACTGCGACCGCAAAGGTCTATTGTGGCTCACAACTAATTATAGTTCACCCTCCATTCCCATTCTCTTTAAATAGAGGAGGATTTTAGTGGGTGAGATTCTGTCAAGTTCTCCCAGCTCCAGTTTCTTACCAAAGACTGTGAACCTGATTTTGTCCCCGGCGGGGCAGGCACACATTCATTAGTTAAAATAGTTGCGGAAATATCACTGACACTATCCATTCGTCAGCTCACATTAAACGGAAACTTTGTACGCTTCCCACTTGTTAGCTATCGGCATTAGTTGTTATTGTCTTAAATACAATAGAGTTGTGAGTTAAGATTTACGATTTTATATTTTATTAGCTGTCGATTACAATGCAATATTTGTAGAACGGTGACAACGTCAAACCCAAATATGGTTTGTCATATGGTAGCATGAAAAAGGTAATCTTGCGCAGGACTTGGTCACCTTAAAGATTGGGTTGCAGGTCCACTTAGCGAAAAATCGAGCGCCATAAAGCTGTTTACTCTACAGCGTAGACCAGATAAAGAACTTTCATTTGTCCGACGAAAAAGATATGTCGGAAATATAGGTCAAAGTTAATAAAATTGATATGAACAACTTGTTTGATAAAACTTAGATGGCGTATTTCAAATTCACATAACAATACCAAATATCAAAGAAATCAAAAATAATATTCTAGTTAAGGCGTGAAACCAGTTTAGGAGGCCGAAATTTTGGTACTTTTCGTTTTTTTAACAGGGAAGGACTAATCAGAATTTATTCAAACTTGGAGGATACTTTACTCATGTTTTCAAGCACACTTTGTGATTTTTTCAAATCATTTTCGCCGGAAATAGTGGAGTTAGAAGCTGCTGTTTTTTCCTGGTGGGCATTCCTGAAGTCACATTTTTTTATCTGTAATCATTGCAAATTTTTTTTTTCGTTAACGACGACATATTTCCTAAGAATATAAACCTAAATATGATCAAAAAAATTGAAAATTGCATGTTTTTGAGGTGTTAGAACACAATGTCATGTTTTTATACCATGTTGTTCACCTTTTTTGCACTAAAAAAATAATAATAACATCATCCCAGAGTTAGGTTCATATAGATTGTAATTGAAAGAATATTTACACAACTTTTCAGAACGATTGGTCAATAACTTTTTGAGTTACAATGCCCACCAGTTGAACAGAAGCCGTTTCGAGAAAAACGCGTTTGAAAAAAATGTAGCGAAAACTAGAAATTCAAGGCAGTAATTAAGTATATAAACTCATCACCGATTAATCATCTATTCCAGCATCATATAGCAACCCCTTTTCTCCTTCAAAGGCATCATTTCGGGCTTGGTTTCAAAATTTACTCCTTGGATTTTTTTTACCTCTAATCTGCGATGCCTGCACAGGGTCGTGATTTCGTTACAATAATTCGTCTCAAAATCACGACCCTGTGCAGGCATCGCAGATTAGAGGTAAAAAAAAATCCAAGGAGTAAACTTTGAAACCAAGCCCGAAATGATGCCTTTGAAGGAGAAAAGGGGTTGCTATATGATGCTGGAATAGATGATTAATCGGTGATGAGTTTATATAATTAAATTAATTAACTGAATTAAATAAATGTACATTTGTACGAAAACAATTCGTCATAGCGCGCCGCGCGAGTGCCCAGCACGCGTTCTGAGACGCTGCGGTCGATCGATAATTAAACCCTTTAACATTCCTTTTCCAAATAGCATATTATTTTTATGATCTTGAAGTATCGTTAGAGTGAACAAAAAAATATCCGTGTTTTTGAAAGTCCTAGAGTGGTTTTACCCCTTAAGTCAATTACGATAGTTTTATTTTTAAATACAACCTCATCAAGGGGCTGCAAGTTCTGGATTGAATTTGGTTGGAGTGCTATGAGTATTATTTGATTTTCTCTCGGTTTAGTTCAATAGTTAGGCCTGCTCGGTGCTCGTGTATAAAATATATAAAAAGGCACAAAAATATTGGCAATATACTCGAAGAAACTTCCTGAATCCGTTTTCTGTGTTACTAATGTCCCAATAGATACTGCCTTTTAGTTTTCAGCGAGGAGAACATTAAATTAAAAAATTTGTCGTATAAACATATATCTTCACTTAATTCTAGTCAATATATGGTGCTACTTACAGATTAAAAACAGGACCGGCATTAATGGTTACGGGGCCCAATGCAAACGTATGGAGTGGGACCCCTTCCGAAGGTACAATAAAAAGCGTGCACCATGTTTATATCAACAATTTTGTGCCACTTGTCGTAACTAGTTAGGAAATGAAAAATGTGGTGTGGTGGAATAGAAATAATAAACAGGATAATAATTAAATAATAAATTGAAATTGTTCAATGATCTTGCAGCCAACACGTGCGATTTTGTATACTCGTGTGATTTTAAGGGATTCCCTTCGCTCGCCTCGCAACCATCCACTCGATACACAAAATTAACAAAAGCCGAAAGTAATTACGTTAATTATTGAAATTAATATTCCTTGATTTTAAATTATGTATATAAAACTGAATCTCCGCACAAAGATTTAATATGTAAACATTATATAGAAAGAACTATTGTCTAAAAAATCGTGCATTCCATGAATACTTTTAATAATAATAATTAATAATTGGCTAACCACTCATCAATTTATTATGTTATAAATGGATCTCAGAATATAAAACAGTGAACCAATCTAGCGTAAATAATTGCGTCTGCGTCTGCAGGGCGCCCTCATCACTGTCAGATCAAGTGCGACCTTACATGGTGCACATCGTCAAAGTTAGTCTTGCTAGAAAATAATACATGAAGAGTTCGATTAACGTATTGTATTTTCGCTTGTTCTAGCATTGATATAAAAGTCTAACATAACGTTCTAATCCATAATATGTTCAGATCGAAACTTCCTGCTTGACTCACCTACATATAACAGGGTTGTCGAAAACGCAGTCGGTGTAAATCAATCAAAAATTTATTTTCCGTCATTTTGCCGTGACATTTACATCATCGAAATGATTCTTTCAAAATTCCCCGTCTTAAGGAAAAACACAAAAAACCTACTTCTTTTTCGTGGCATATGTATTGATCAGAAGCCACCGCCAAAACCGATGGTTGTGACTATTATCGGTGGAAACACAGGAGAAGGACAGTTGGCCGCACTTCTGTTAAAGCAAAGCAAATTGGTAGACGAGATCCGACTTTACTCTGGTCTGATAGGCACTTGCGGGATTGGTTTGGATTTGAGTCACATCGACACAAATACCATAGTCAAAGCGTACACGGGGCAGGAATTACTAAAAGATGCTATAACGGTATATGCAAACTATATTTTCAGAGCTAATTAGACAAATGTCTAGAAATCTAGATTTACACAGTAGATCAACAATCCGTTGTTGTAATTTTTTCTCTGATGCGATTATTTTAGTTCATTTTGTTTCAATCTGCTTCTATATCTTTTTTGATGCAGTTGTCTATCCTATATTTGCCCTTAAATTATAATGACTTCAGGATGCCCAAATTGTTCTGATATGTGGTGGGTTGTCGAAGAAACCATGCAAAAAGCAAGCAGAACTGTTCGAAGAAAACGCCGATTATGTGAGAAACGTTGCTCTTTACATGGGCGAATTCAATCCAAGAGGCATCATCTGCATATCGACTCCTCCGGTCAATTCGATGGTTCCCATGGTGTCCGAAGTGAGTGAGAAACTGTCGAAATACCCATTCTTAAAACAACCCAACGATTGCAGGAAATGAAAAAAGCTAACGCGTACGATCCGGCAAGGATTATGGGCATAACAACTTTGAGCATAATGCGGACCAATGCTTTGGTCGCGAAGTATTTGAACAAGAATCCCACCGACGTCGCTGTACCGGTGATCGGCGGACTGTGCCGAAAAACTGCCGTGGCCGTTTTCTCCCAAGTCAAACCTCCCACGCCAGTCGAAAAGGTCGGGCGAAGCACGCAGCTTAATTCGAAAATTATTTTTTTTTTTCGTAGGCGCTGGCTGCTTTGCTCCAAGACAAGATATCCTCGGCTGAAGACGAGGCTTTAGATTTAAAATATATCGAAAATACTGGCTGTTGTTTCGTGTCAAGTGCGTTTGCTTGTGCTAGATACGTGACATCCGTTATAAAAGGATTGAAAGGGGAGCGTAATGTAATTGAATGCGCGTATGTACGTCAAACTGGTCACATACAAAGCTTTCTGACGTACATGTCCTCAATAGTAAAGTTAGGTTAGTTAACGTGCGTCTTAAAGATAAAATACAAATAAATAAGTTTATTCAATTGCTGTAACCTTACACCCGATAATCCGAAAAGGTTCGCACTTACTTCTCATGGGTGACTTAAATCAATGCAAGCGTTTTCTTAAATTTTTGTATCAGATATTACCATATTATTGGCGACACACTTCCATTTTCTAAAGTTTACTATTTCAGGTCCCGAAGGTGTTGAATCATGCCATATGCCAAAACTAAATCAGATTGAATGTGAAAATCTTCAACGGGCTTATCCATTCATAAAGAAGAGTATTGAAATAGGCCAGTGTTACGTAACTGGCGACATTCCAAACGAATGTCGGTGCCAACCTCGTCTTTCAGGCCAGTGTACAATCGTCACCAAAAAACAGATAACGAAAATTGGAGACGTTGATCTAGTTCCGGATGATACAAGTGAAAGGTGCATCGAAATTATAACATAATCATTTAATAGTCAAGTTACTGTGTAAAAGAAGTAAATAAATATTTTATTGGCATTGGAATATTACTGACATTACAAAACATATGTAGCTTAATAAGCACAGACAATTACATTTTTTCGCTAGTACCAGGGCTTCTTAACGGGACTTGTAGGTCGGTTGTAACCGGGCATTCCTTTCGCGGGTTGCTTTTCTGGCTGTTGCCTTTTCAGTGCGGACTTCAACGGGTAAGTGTGCCCTTTAAGATTTCCCGAGCCAACTGCAAGTAAATTTTTTCTAAGTTTTAAAAACTTTGGTTGAGACACGTGTGGCTTGGGCTGGTTTTGTTTCCTAGAGTTGATAATAAAAGAATCAGTATGTTTTAAATAAGGGATTGCTGATTCGGAATACTCGTTAGATATTGCCAAATGCGGAGTCATATCTTCCGCCTGTGTATCCTCCAGTTGAAGCATCTGCCCTTGTGAGAAAACACGTGGCTCTGAACTGGTCGTTAACGTTTGATTTTGCAACGGCAAATTTTCTTTCGGCGTTTCTGGAACCACCTCTGGCTCAACTGCATGTTCTTGGTACATGTCCTGATTAACTTTTTTATACGGTTCCTCTACTATGTCTTCATGTTCTTGCAATTGTGCATTCTCGTTCATATTATTTTCATATTGCTCAAAAGTCTGCTGGTTATCTTCCCCAAAGCGCACCATATTATCCCAACCTCCCGAGATTCTTTCATTTTCAATATTTTCATGTGAATTTCCATCACCACCATTGCCATTATTGCCACTATTAATACTATTACCACTATTACCTCTATTACCACCATTGCTACCATTGCCACCAGTATTACCATTACTACCATTACTTCTGTTACCATTACCACCACTTCCACCGTTACTACTATTACTACCATTCCTTTTGCTACCATCGTCATCACCACCCATTACACCATTATCATCACCAATATTACCACCATTAGTAGTACTAATACGGTCATAGCTGGCAGCACCAATACCATCATTATCATCACCAATGCCGCCATTATCTTCACCAATATCACCTGGATCATCTTGGTCTGGAGTCGATTCAGATTCATCCATCATTTCTTCAAATTCTTTTCTTATAACATGCCCACATGACAAACAGGACGGGCACAGATTTTTCGCGCGCTGCTGGCGTTTCTTTGCACAAGGACAAGGATTTTTTTTGGGCATACATATTTCAGTAGAGCTACTGTCATCAATGTCGGCTGGTTCTTGAATAACTTCAACATTTTTTTCGTCGGCATCTTCCTTATCAGCACTCTTTTTTATAATATTGGGGCATTTAGGCGTTCTCTTGTCTGGCATACAATAGACGGGTTGTTTCGGTCTATACTGATTTTGTGTATTGTAGTCATAGTCGCCATAGTTTCTGCACTGCGCGAAAGGGTCCTGCCTACCCGGTTTCCATTGCGCCCAATAACATTCCTCTATTTTGTTAATGACGAACGGATTCACTGGGGCGTTCTCAGGTTGGGACTCGGGCATATATTTGGCGTTAGGTACGTGAACCGGGCAGAATGGTTTATTGTAATGTTTATTTTGCAGCGACAAATTATCGAATTTATTTTTCATGTACTGCGTCCGATCATTGTAATATTTTTTGTATCCGTGAGAATAAACTCGTTGGTGGAGCTCTTCGGATATGTCGGCTGGCAATTTGGGCAGTTTGTTAAATTGTTGAGCGTAGGACGCTGGTTGATTTTCGTCCGATTTTGCACGAGAATCCCCCCTGTTCCCCTTTTGAAACGATCGGTTTTGATAGTTGCTGTGCTTGGATATTTGCGATGTCATTTCTGCACTTTGAACCGACGACGCCGAGTGACTACTTATCGTGTACAAACTTGAAAATTCCTAGGACAAAATGAAACGTCATATGGAAACTACGCGAACAAATACCTTACCTGTCTTTCCCTGAAATAATTTGCAGATTTAACACACTTCTTCCTTGAAGCAGACTTCTGATTTGCCATGAGTTATTTTAATTAATTAATTGTTTAATTACCGCACACTGATAGTAATTTTTTCACATGCCATCGCTCCTGCTCCCAAACGTATTTAAATTTGTTCTGACATACGTCATTTCTTCCTATCTAGATCAGAGTTTAATTACACACATAATTAAACTACTAGATATTTTACGTTTGCATTTTTTTTATAATGTGGTTTCATTATATAGGTAGCTCATTAAATATAAATGGTGTTGCAACGTTTGTGACGATCCTTTTATGACGGAAAGAGCAAGATTTGTTCGTATGGATGCTGGTAGACCAAAAGATTTTCTGAAATCTTCAACAAATTTGATATAGTACCTCTTGCTCCGATAAACACGCCTATAGTTTTTAAGTCTAGGAGATGGTATTTGGAGATGAGGTGTAAAAATGTATGTGTCGTATATTATTTTGTATTACGGACCCCTTGGTTTATATTATTAATACGTGGGTACATATTGGTCAATTTCCTTCGTTCATATACGAAAAAAATTATAGAATCGTGTTATTAAAAAAATCGATTACAAGGTTGGATTCATCTCTCTTCTATTAAATCCTTTTGTAAGTTTTATGTGAAAATTTTAAAATGCGAACGATTGGAGTAATATTTGAATCACTTATATACATTTATATTGATATATGAGAAAAATAGCATAATTTTCAAAATTTATTTAATCACAATTCTATTAGATATACCTTATAAACAATAACTAAGAAAACTAAGTTTTTATGAATGAGTGGTCCGTTTGTCGTAATTTTTATTGATAAGTCCGTATTCCAGCTATGTCGGTGCAAAATCTCGGCCTAATGGAATACGTCACGAGACAAACATTAATTAATTGTTATGACAATGTCAAATAATTCAACTTACATAGGGTAAAAAAATTGTTAACTTTTGAGACCCCACTGTTCATAGACCGTGTGATCAAAACGTTTTCCAATTAGGGTAGAATGTGGAAATATTTTTGTGTTTGATTGGAACATTCGAATGTAAAAAAATCAAACGTCGAAATCCAATTCAATAATTTGAAGCAATAAAATAGTAAAAATCATTTAGTGCCTAATATTATATATATATTTTATATAGTTATATGTAAATGTATACATAATGTTAAGTATTAAATGTTTTACCTTTTATTGCTACAGATTATTGAAATGAATTTTGACATTTTCATGTTTCAAAGACTTGCAAAATATTGTTTTATTTAATGTTTTGTGACAATTTAATTGGTTTCATTGTTTATTTTTCCGTTTGTTTTTTGAAAATTAATATTTATTTACAATTTTGGCTTCACTGAAATATGCGTTTTTGAATATTTTAGTTTTCCAAATTTTATATTTTTACTTTAGCCATTTTTTAATATTTATGGATTTTGAGAATGTTTTCGATATTTGTTTTCTATTAATTTTTGATTTTTTTGCAATTTTTTTTTACAATATTTCAAAATAGAAATCGACCATTTACCAATTTTCCGATTGTTTTTTCGGAAAATTTCGTTTTGCTGATTTTTGACTGCTTCGAACGAGACAGAAAACTATGACTTTTTTGGAAAAATGTTCGCCATTTTGCGAAAAATCGTAGTTTTGAAAATGTGAACGATCAGGTCCTTGCATGATGCATAGCAACGATCAAAAACATTGTTGATTTTTTTATTACCGATAACTAGGATGGACCAAACCCTGCACACCGTTTGGCCATTCACTTTCGACAGAGGCGCTGTCAAAGCCGTCTCCAGGTCTTGAGAGTCAACATTAACATTTACAAAAAATCATGTGTGATGTTCAATTCATTTAGAATAACATGAAAAAAGTTTCGCATCGAAATCTTTTCTATTTTTTTTGCGATAAATTCTTGAAAATTGGCTCTAAAATTAACCTACAAGGTGTAAGCCCCCCTTAAGTATTTTTGGATTTTGCTTAATTGCATATTTTTATTTCTTGTATTTTTACTTCATGTTGACATTGTTTTTTATTAACTTTCAGATTTTTTCGTTTATATCTTTTGAAAAATTGAACATTTTTGAAATTTGCGATTTCCATTTCTTGAATTACTTTTTTAGATATTTTTTATTATTTATTGTTGTTTGAGAATTTTAAATTTCTTACACCTCGTTTACCAATGTTTGTATTTTTGCGTTTTTTAGATTATTCCATAGTTTTTAAAATTTTATTTCCTTTTATATTTTTACGTTTGTGATAATGTGCTTCGCGAAATCGATTGAAAGCATTGACGATGCCTATGGACGGGATAGATCGTCGCGAAATGAACCACGATAGACTCCGAACCCCCATTTCCAATCGCAGTTGCCCGCGCGACGATCCGAAATGCTCCATTCGAAGCGCCGCGGGCCCTCGAACGAACGCAACGTTTGACGTCATTTTCTAACGTCTCTTTTAACTGACGGATCGCCACGTTCCAACGCAAGGCGTTCAGCCTTTTTCCAGTGGCAGTTATATCGCGCAATTTGCCCTTTGATATATTTAATAAAGATACCCCCGAGTCCAAAGGGTTAAAGTAATTAATTAGATTATAGGAGAGGTGTAGATATTGTTTTAATGATAAATAAGGAAACGATATTATTAAATGATAAAAAATATTTATTAGATAATTTTGTTAGTTAATTAAAAATTACTAAAATTATATATCAGTATTGCAACTAATTATTACAATGTGCATCTTTAGTCACATGAAAACAATATTAAAAAAAATAGTGCAAAAATTCATAACTGAATTTAATATATAACCTGTGTATATTATTTTCGTGTGACTTTAAAAATCTTTCAGTATATCACAAAAATCAATAAAATAATTCACAAACGCACTTATCAGTGCAAAAATACTTAAATCATATCACTGGTCGCAATATTCTAACATTCAATAAAAAAATCTAAACATACAATTACACATCATAAATAAAATATTTCACATGAATCCACAGTCGCAAGATATTTAAAAATGTTACGATGTAACGACACTGCAGATATAATCGATTGTTGCACATTTTCTTTGACTAATTGTGGAGAAGAAATTAATTAACATTTTTTCAACAAAAAGGAAACTTAAATCTACACTTTTATAACATATTTTTATATATATTTATGTATTCACAGTAGTATCAAATCTCTCACACACAATTTAAAAAAAAGTCTTTCAATTTGTTAAAAGTCCTACAATATATTAATGTATAACTACTAATAGGTACTTTCTACTTAAACAACATTAATATTATAAAGATGTTAAGATATTTTTTAAATGTTTAGCCCACTTCATGTTTCATTTTGATTTACCAAAAGTGTTTTAATGTGTTTTTTAAGATTTGTAAAATTGGCAGTTTCGTTATCGCTATGAACTGTATTTATTTTCTCTTTAACAACAAAGGCAGTTGTACGGCAGCTTGTTGTTACTTGTTCGAAGTATTACTTCATAATTTTGTTGTTAATTGCTATTCTGCATATGGCAAAAGTATGGCTTTATATATAATATACATTAACTAAATCTACTTAAAACACTTAACTACATTACAAGTGAGAGGAAACCATTCAGTGCTCATTTTTTAATTACTTAACACAAATATTTGTTTATAAAAGCGGTATTCACATGTGCGATAATCTAATCTAAGTTGCTATTAATTCACCCATTTAAACCATCACTGAATATGTCAAATTATTATTCACCCATGACAAGGACGAGGGAAAAGTCCCTATACCAGTGGCGTAACTAAAGGTACTGTACAAATCAAATCGGAAACTTAACGATACTACACAATAGTTTGAGGTACATGTGATAAAATGTTACGCCACCTCCTATACACCAATATACAGAATAACATTTTCTTTTTTACAATTTATGCGATATACACGTTATTATATAAAATATCAGTGCACTTTTTTATTTTAAATTTAAACAAAGTGGGTGGATAAAAATTTAAAACGTACGAGTCACTTTATTTTTATGTAATTGTAGTTAATATTTACATTATTTTGTATTTAGACGCTTTTGCATTAACCCAAGCTTCACCACTGACCACCGACCATTTAAAAAATCACCAAATTTGCAAATTTCCGTTGGCATGCCCCGAAACGTCGGTGGATGTGTTCAACTTGGAATCAATCGACTTTTGAATGATCGCGCCATAATGAAGGTAAAGATGAATGACAGCAGTGCTCTGATGAAGAGTTGGCCAGACAACTAGAATTAAGTTCACAGGGCGCTGGTTTACGCCCCAGAGCCGCATCTCACCAACAGAAGACTGACAATTCACCACCGTGATCACCAGAATGTCGCCATGTTGTCACTGAATGGGTTTTTAACTGAAAAAATAGAAACATATTAAGTAAAATTAATAAATAATCATTGATTCATTGTTAACTTTAATGCAAAAAATATATAAGTAGCCTGGCGAGTTTTAGTTAATTGTGTTTTTCACATGTCATCAAAATGTGTTATTCAAGACCGGTTCAAAGAAGAAAAAATACGCAAAAAAGAAAAAACAAAAAACAGGAAATATAAAATATATTAATAGAAAACAGCAAAATATAATAAAACAAAAATGAAAACGATAGAAAACAATGAATAAAAATTAGGCAATTCGTATATCCACAATCGAGCGAAAAAATCACGTGATTTAAGGTAGTCATGACGACTTCGCAAGTGTTGCCGGCGATGTTTCCTTGCATTTACTTTTATTAAGAACCAATCAATTGAAGTATTCAAGGCCATGCGTGGCTTCCTTGAATTTGAAACACGGCACTCTGATTAGCGGCGTTCGAAGCCATCGCGAGTTCGTACGTTAATAAATCGATGTTCGAATTGCTCAATATTCCCGGTAAAGTTTATTAACCGACATTGTGTTTCGTACAGTGTTGAAATTTAATTGATGGAGCTCAAACATTAACGCGCCGGTTTTACCGCTAATTTTATCACTTAATTTTCGGCAGACACTTGTAATATGGAATAGCGCCTCGGGGATCAAACACATTAAATTAAAGGGTTCTAAGCATGCACTGAATTCGATATCCACGCGTGGGGGCGGCCGTCTGACGAATGATGACAAATTAATCTTGGTAGACCAGACCTTCGTTGTTCGTGCGTTATGGCACACATTTATCGCTTACTTTCGAATACTTGCCACCCTAAAGTTAAGTTAAGCCAGGCTGAGTTTAAAATATTTAGGTGGAAATTATGAAATTGTACCATTTTGATAATTTAAACAATTTTGGAAATTGTTACATTTTTAAAATTTTTCATTCTTTTTGGAACATTTTGCCCCCCCTCCATATATGTCACTTACACCATCAAAAATGTGTAACTCTTGGATACAGATCTTCAATTAGAATATAATTATAGATGTCCAAAAATCTTTATGTAAGCCCCAGAACCCGGCAAGGGTTGAGGAGTTTTGCATCCCTTGCCATCTCCAAAAATGTGTCACTGAGCATTAAAATAATTAAACTTTGTAATTGGATACAGATGTTTAGTTGACATTTTTGATAACTGTGGATTTATTGAAAACATTGACATCGTCAAATGTAACATTTTAAAAATTGTGGCACTTTTTCATACTTGGCGGTTTTTGTTTAGTTAGGTATTTTTCTGATGATTAACGACTTTGTTGAAAACATTTGAAATTGTTATCATTTTGATCATTTTGGAAAGTCATTGGATAACTACAACAGTAATTTTTGTCCATTCGCCAATATTTTGCTTTCAAACTGAAATAATGTAAAATATAATTTTTGCATTAATTAATTACTTAATACTTAATTTTTAGTAATATGAGTTTTGATATTTTCTATTAAAGCCTTTTTGTATAATTTTGAAAAATTTTACGCTTTTCAAAAATTTGGCATTTCTAACATTTTATAAATTAATTTAATTTTAACATTTTTTTGATGTTTTGTAAAGTTTGGAATCACTTTGACTGACTTTCCAATTTGAAACATTTTTACAAGTTGAACATTTTTGCCCAAAACAGTAGCATTATCATTTCTTATTCGATTTTTATAAATTATACACTAAATGAAAATGGTTTCAAACATACTACGAGCTCATGTTATAAAAATTATTTACATATGTTTCTTTTTTTCAGTGATTTTCAGTATTTTCTGGTCACAATTATACATTATACAGACATACACATTTTCAGTACTACAAACTGTAACTGTAACTGAATTTATTACATTTTTAAACGTTGTCAATTTTTGTAATAATGTTAAAAATTGTCCATTTTAACAATTTAAACATTTTTAGTATTTAAGGATTAAATTTCTGATTACAATTTTACCATGTCCCACACTTTACAACTGTAGTTGGAAATTGTTTCAATAAAGTTTTCAAAAATTTTTGAATTTAGCACTAGACACCGATTTTGGCAGTTTATTTTTTACAATATTTTGGATTTTAGTTTCCTCTGCATTGTAATTTCTTTAGTTTTCCAATTACTTACTGGATTTTTTATTTTTTTTTAAGTTTATGATTGTAACAGTATATTATGTTGGCAAACGTTTTTAACTTTATTTTTCATATCCTTTTATTTTCACATTCATATACTTTATGTATAACAACGTATTGTTATCATGAAGTTTTTCGAAATCGAGATTTTAACTGAAATACACGTTTTGACCTTCCCTGACATATTCAGGCTGTTTTTGGAAAGACGTCTGTGTGTGTTTGTGTCTATATACGACTAAGCTATTAAAGATAAAATGTTAAGTTTCATAATTTTAGCTTCAATAGTTGCAGTTGGGTTGAGTTGGGTTGGGTTGGGTTGGGCTGGCTTGGCTTGGGTTTGATTGGCTTAGGTTTTCTTCCTTTAAACTTGAGATTTGTAAGCAAGCAAAAAAACCTAACCCAACCCAACCCAACCCAACCAAACCAAACCCAACCCAATACTAGCTATTGAAGCTGAAATAATGAAACTCAAGATTTGTATATGGCAAGGAAGAAAACGTCGTATTTTGAAACCAACATCTCAACCTAGAGTTTCCACATCTCGATAAAATTGTTCTTATACAAGTTGAAGATCCCGAAATTTTAAATAACTTTTAATTCAAAAGTTCTTTCGAAAAATATTACTGTCATCGCGACTGCGCCAGTTTGCCGGAAGTTACAAAGTTTGAGACATTGTTCCATATAATTTCGCACTCGTTATCCATTCTTTTAAATAATTTTTTTACTCCTATTTTTAACAATTTATTCTGCCCGTGTTTTTCTTTCGATTTTCTTTCGTTGTTATGATTGTTTGGTTGTTTTTGTTTGCTTTCAGTTCTAATATTAATGTCCTGTTTGTTGATTTAATTAAATTAGATTTTATTGTTAACGCATTTTTGTTCTATTTTTGTTTTTATTTTTTATTATCATTATTTTTTTAATTCTCTTATAGTCTCCTTTCCATGTCTTCTTAGATTTATTATGATCAGTAGATGATATTAACAGGTTGTGGCAGATTATCAACATTTGTTTCACTGCTGGACAATCACAGATTTTCTCTCCAAATATCCTGCTCTAACACTAACATGTATCTCCATACCGTTTTATAACAAAGTCGTTCGCCTTTGTTCAGATTGTGCAGAGTTTGTTTCCCGAGTTTACTTTTCGTTTTCCATAGAAATATGTTTGACCATTTTATTTAATTTATTCTCCTTGTGTACACGTTTCCTTGTATTTCTTGTTTTTCACCGCTCTTTTACCTTTTTCGTTTTGATTGTATTTAGTGGGTTAATTCAGCTTTTTTTATGAATTGTATTTTTAACGATTTGTTACCATAGTATATTTTCAACGCTCGTTCATTTCGTATTTTTTCTCTTTTAGTTTAGTTGTCGTTTTGTTTCAATTTATCAAACAAGAAAAATTTTATTTAATTTTCTAATGTTTTTTCTTTAATTCAGATTTCATTTCATTTTCATATGTTTCTTATAACACTTTTCGACATTCTATAAAATAGTCTCAATATTGTTAATGCACTACAAAATAGCTGTTTAATGAGATATTTTTAGTCATCATTTTTCAAATTAAGTATGAACACCCGTAGATTATTCAAACCACAACTGGCGATGTAATGTGACAATTCGTCACGGCTTGAATGTTTAAATTCACAACTTGATTATTTTAACAGCATTTCTCACAGTTTTTATTATGCAGCCGCGAGTGTATAATTTAAAGCGTCTGCGTCGTTTTGTTCGTAAAAACAATTTCATATATTCTCCATGTAGGTTCAAATTTAATATCGCTACACCTCGACGCCGTACACGTTGAATTAAGTAGAGGAAGAATTCATTCCAAGAACATACCCGTCCGCAAATACATATTTTCCTCGACTATTTATACGAGTACATCCCCGCATTAAAACGGACTATATCTGAAACCTGCAAACTTCGTTTTTTCATCTTTTTTGTCATTACCAGGCGAAGTGTTCGTATAAGAAGCACTTGAAATATTTAAAAAGGATCTTAAAGAACGTTCGCACAAAAATGACCCCTATCGGTTAAAGCGACAAGGGCGAAATTTTCGAACGCGAGACGCACACGAAAACCTTCCAGTTCGACTTATTTATTTCGCGAAATAAGGACCAAAATGGCATCCGAAACTATTGTTAAGTTTTGAAGTGCGAGCCGGAATTTCAGATGAAAAAAATGCCTCATTAAACAGACGTGTTTTATAAAATTTCTGTAGTCTTTCATTTGCAGTCGTTTTTGTTGAAAAATCGATACCTCAATGTGCATGGCCCGTGCAGTTCAACAAGTCTATTAATATTTTATAAGTCTACCTCGTTTTACGATATTCATAATTAATTTCATTATTTATCTTTGTATAAAAATACTGCATTTAATATGCCATATTGTAATGCAGTATGTTTTGTATATCCTACACATATGGTGTAAAATTTTATTGCATCACACCTAGCTAGCCATGGAACAAAACAGTCGAGTCGTTGATTTTTGATCAGGAAATATTAAGTATGTTATTTTTATTACTCTTATCTTACTATTTTTATCTCCTATTTTATGATATTTATTATGCTTGCATTTATCAGATAATGATGAATGTTATCTGATTTATTTCGTTTATCCCCTTGCATTAATTTATATTCTTAACAACAAATAAAACCTCGTCTTTGTTTTATATTATTAAAAAATAGATAAAAAGTTGATTTCGATCTCTTACATACATGAAAACATGTTCCCACATTTGAATTTGAATAATCTCAACGGTACAAAATGGCACATAAGAAATTAAAGCCAGCAAACAAATTTCAAGACAGCTACATCAATATGTAAAAAAAAATTCAAGTAACCTAACATTGCAAGTTTAGATTGTAGATAAAGTGTGCTTAAAGAGAATATCCAAGTGGATATTTTAAATTCTCATTGTTTATTGGCCATATACTTGAAGAGACTACGCGAGTACTTTAATAAAATAACGCTTTAACGTTTTATAATAGTCTTTCAAAAAATTTACTTTACTTTGTTTCAGTAATATATTCTACGTTTAATAATTTGTTTTGCAGCTTATTTACGAAACATTAAAAGCGCTCTAAGTAAATGTTACGGAGAAAATTCCTTAATAATTGCAATAAATTTTAATAAGTGCCACACAATTGCACCACTAGTAGCGCTCAATACCACAACCATCCTGAATAATTGCTAGACATTTAACCGATACGTGAAATATTGTATTGTTCGTAGAAATTACATTGTTTCTACGACTTTCGTTTTTCTTTTTTGGTAAGTCATGAAAAGGTGGTCATTTTTATTTTCCACACCGTCCACCATATGAATATTTGAATAGCGTTTCAAAACATTGATCGTAATAAATGTCTCTATTTCTAAACGTGTTTCGTTCCAAGATGAACCCTTCAGAAACTAGATGAGAATCCCAATTCAGTTACGACCCCCTCTGGTTCAGTAAGTTTGACTTACCAGTTGAAATTTATATTTGAATTCAGGTGATAAAAAATGATAATTAGTTCATAATAGAGAGTATATTTCCCGGCATGTTGTTCTATGTAAATGATGCGGTTGATTGTTTCTATGTGTGCAACTACTTCAGCATTTTTTGATCATTTGGGTGTCACTGACTGCGAGACATTTCATAGATTGAACAATGATGGTGATCATAAAAACAAATACTATGAAGATTATCCTGTTCGGTAATGGTTCGAAATTTATGGAGCTGGTGTTAAATTCCCCTGTTAACGTTACTATCGTCTTTATTATAGTTAAACTTGGGTCCACGAAAATCTTGTTCTGCATCATCATCCTTTGCAGTTTGCGAACTGGTGCAGTTTTTATTTTCTGACGAATTGTCACAATTCTTATTAAAAAAATTATAGAAACTCGGTGCAAACGCTAATATCAGTATAGCGTACCAAAGCAAGAATTTAAAAAAGTTCCAAGAAACGGTGCGAAGCATTACACTGCAAGTTGATAATTGTAGTTGCTGTCCACATAAAAGCATCATTTCTAAAGTGGCAAGTAAAATGGCGATTGAAAATAATTGGCGAACAGTTATCGGCTCTGGGGAATTTTGGAATATGATAAATGCTATGACAGTTATTAATGCAATTTCAAGCAAATTCTCCAACTGGAAGAAGTACATTTTAGGGGAAATTATTATTTGCAATATTTCTCGAACCAATAGCAAAATAAATGTAATCACCAATAATACGGAAATAGAATGTGGTATACTTGGATAATTTGCTAGTAGAATACTATTATATGTTAAGAAAATATGTGAAATTAACGACAAGCAAAACAATGCGTACATAAGTATGTTTGCAATAAAAAGCCTCCTGATTCTGTGCCATTTCACGAATAAGAAACCAGTATTAGTGGATGAATAAGCAACGGTCTCAATTCTGGTATTTTAGCCATGGCATGAACTACGTCAGATTCCAAAACACCATCTTGAACATCATTTGTTAGAAGAGAGCAACTGGCTTCTACGTCGGTTTGATTTTTCGATACGTGAACACGCTCTTCGGTTTTAGTCGGAATTAATGTTTTGTAGTCAAAGGTTAAAACAGTACTTTGTTTATCACATTTGTCTTTAGGCTCGGCAGTAACACAACTATTAAAATGCTTCTCTAAAGTTACCGGATCGATATCTTCGACTGGTAAATACCCAAATGAGTTTTTGTTTCCCAGCGAGGCTCCTCTGCTCAACAAGTTTAATGTTGTCTCCAAATCTGCGTATCTAGCGGAATAATGTAAAGGTGTGTTTCCACTTTCACAACGGGTGTTTACCAAGTCGTCGCTTCGTTCATTTAATAATATTTTGATACATTTCTGGTAGTCAACATTTGGTGTTGTGGAATAGTCAACTTTTCTAAACAAATTCGTAAGAAGGGTGGTGCATTTTCTAAGTAGTGCCTCGAATATTTCATGGTACCCTTCATTAGCTGCTATTTCGATTGGAAAATCGAAATTACCTCCCGTTGTCTTCGCAACGTTGGCTTTATGTTCTATTAAATGATTTACAACCTTCTTCAAATTTCGCTAGCAAGCTAAGTGTAAGAGTGTGCCTTCTTCCATTTCGTTATCAATATAATCGTCGATGTTCGGAAACAGCAAGGGGGGTCGATCATTGACACAATTCGAGGAATTCTTGTACGCGTGCTGAATGCTGACGGCTTGTGCGCGCAGGCATGAAAATGCAACAAATCTAGCGGTATTGCAACACGCATGAGAGTCACCCCCTATCATGCTTGACCTGAGCATGAGTACAGTGGTCCATTGTATTTGTTCCATACAGGAAATGGGCCCGAGCACGCTAGTGCATCGGACGAGACTTGGCTATCTCGATATGACTATCTGAAGTGACGAACTGACGTTTAGGTGTATAGGAAGACCACCGAATGAATGAGCAATGGAAAGAAGATGCAAGATACGAAGTGCTAAAGCTAATGTGGCGGAGGCACCCGGTACGTTAATTAATACTAATTACAGTCGGTATTCATAGTCACTAATTGCTATTTGTCTTTTCATGTTGCTTGCTGTATAATTCGGTTACCCCAATGCACTTCCATGTGAGAGCATTATCTATCGGTGCGCGGGCATTCTTCGAGATGCAGGAGTTTGGCAACGTAAACAATTACTTGACTTGCGTGGGGCTGTGTGAGAGGGATTGCAAGTTTTATATCGATTTACGTTTTCTATTATTATACCAGTATTGTGCATTTTACATTACGTACAATTAAGATGCAGTTTTATGCATCGCTCTCGGTCATCGATTTACTGACTTCGTCGTCGTAACAAATCATTTAATAATTTTATTTTTACTTCTGGTTGTGATAACAATGTAACAAGTTATCAACATTAAATTTAATGTCGTTTAATAAACGTGGGTTGCTGCTCAAAGATCTACAATTTTAAAATGTGTATTATTTATTTAGATTATTTAAGTTAAAATTGTTATTATCATGAACGCAATAATTTGGTAAGTTTACGTCAATCATTATTGAACCACTTTCTTTTTTGCGGGCACTAAACGACACGCACGGCAATCTGATTGCATGCGTTCATGTTTTTATGGCAAAAGACAATCACGCAGAAAGTATTTTTGTGTGTACTTTTCAGATATAATCAGAAAATAATTACCTGAACAATTTAAGTGTTATGTTATTTACGGGGATACAGTTTGACGGAACCGAACATAGACGACGGCGGACCGACAGGTTCTAAACACGACCGGTAGAATTCACGCGACGAAATAAACACGCGTATCGGTCTGTAAATTGAATACAATACATTTTATAATAATATCGTAATACATAAATATATGTATTTGTAATTTTACATGCATCGCACATATGTTCGACGTCATGATGTTTGTGCATCAAACGTTATGCCTATAGATGGGAAATAATAATGGGGTATTTTAAAATGGGACTTCTTATATAATGCTATAAAAATTATTTATAAATTGAATGTTACCCTTCCAAGTGAAAATGATCAATTACACCGGGATCTTACAAGTAGGCGAAGGACCAAGATTGACCGAAATAATGGCTGCAGTAGGAACCCAAAAAGAAAAAAACAATTACAATGAAATTAAAATTAATTGTTAATTAATAATTATTAATTAACAATTAATTAATTGTTTTCGAGTTATTTGAATTTTTTTTTGAGTTTATATTATATTTTCTTAATTTGTGAATAGCAGATTAAATATTATTTACAATTATACTCAGTTGTGGGGCTTCTCGGTAAGTTGTAACTCTTTATCATCAGGTCTACAGTATTTATATCAATTATGGATGATCAACCTGGATTTTCATCTAGGTTAAGAAATGTACAAAGTCAGTATGGATTGACTGGGCAGCGGCTCATGTTTTTAAACAACGTCAGAAAATGTTAAGCAAACTTCTACCGAGGTAGGCATGCCAGAAAGGATGTGTGGGATATCGTAAAGGAGATGAAGACTGAGGACGGAGTGTTATCTCCTGCTACAAAGAGAATCCGCTTATCAGCTTTCGAACGTTTAGATAGGATGAAAAGAAGATAAGCAGGCAGACTGTACACAACTACTCTCATAAAAATGAAATGCCAACTTTAGATAAAGTGCTTCAAGTTAGTAAATGTTACATTACATTTTGTTACGAGCAATAATTAATTTCTTATAATTTGAAAGCTGTAACAGAGAACGAAGCTTTGCCCCCTAATGGCCACGTCTATATTATGGAGCATCATCAAGAAAATGGGGTTTTGTTATGAGAAGTGGGGTAGAAATCACGTATTAGTAGAATAGCCTGAAATAGTTGTATGGCGTCTAACTAAACTTAGAATCAAAGAAAACTGAGGATTATCTTGAGAATATGATTTCTACAGCGTTTAATTAATGGATTGACAGAATTCTTCTAATTCTAGAGCCAGCTTCTGTTACAGTTATGGATAATGCTCCATACTACTATATTAAACAATCTAATACCCAAAGTTCTAATTCTAATGCTAATTTAGTTGGGCATCTTGTAGTACAAGAATTGTTAAAAGCGGAGCTGTTGGCATTAGCCAAAGATGAAATCAGAAGAAATCCTATACGATACGTTACCGATACTATTTTGCATGATACTGAAAGAGTTGTTTTAAGGCAAGTGCAAATTAAGTTCCCATGGAATTGATTTGGGCGTAAGTGAAATGTTATGTTGCTACAAGCAACACAAGATTCAAGTTACCAAACGTTAAACGATTACTTGACAAAGGATACAATAACTTCAAAAAATTGTATTGCTGCGTCATTTTTACGATGTAGAGGAAGGAAATAAAATGTGTGAGCTTGATAATACCATAGAATTTATGGTGGATCCGAGTCATCCGAATCTCCTGAGTTCGAAGGAAGCTTTAGGCCCATTTAAGCAAATATTGTTTTTATTTTACGTAGGTTAATATATTGTACACCGTTAATTAAATAAAATTTATTCAATCATGTAACATTAATTGGCAAAACTACCACCAAATGCATTCAATGATTAAAAGATAAATTAAAATGTCTCCCAATTTGTTCCCTATCCCTGTGTAAAGTCCTTCCCGCCGACAGCGCCCATTAGTCGTAAAAGAAATGTACTATAGCAGTGTTTCCCAAAGTGTGGGTCAGAACCCCCTGCATGAGGTCGGTTTAACTTTTCTTGAAATAGCCATACGTGTCAATCGGTTACACACCACTATAACACAGACTTGTAGAGGCAAACAGGAAAAACACCTTCGTCGTACAGGTACTGGTCGACGAAGTGTGGCGCAAGAGCGAGAAGATCGGTTCTTAAGGCGAAATGCAGTTAGAGACCCGGAAGAACCATCACGAGCCGTTGGAATAAATTAGATAAGAGCAATTGGCCATATGGTATCCATTAGCACGATTTATCGCCGAATACGTACGTTTGGATTTTCTTATCGTCCTTATTTTCGCCTTTCTCCAACAAGAGGGCATAAAGCCATCAGACTTCACTGGTACCAGGACAGACAATATTGGGTTCCCGAATGGAATTAGATCTTCTTCAGCGACGAATCTAGATTTTGCTTATGGTACTCTGACGGACGTTCGAGGATTAGGCAACGTAGGGGTCAGATGGAAAATTTACAATTTGTTCAACGTCGCCATATGGCTTTAACTCCTGGGGCAATACGCTATGGAAGAAGATCTCCACTAAACGCTAGACATTACATTGATTCAGTGTTGGAACTAGTTGTTGTGCCATTACTACAAAACCTTCCAGGAGCAGCCTTCCAGCAATATAATGCGCGGCCTCATACTGCTCATGTAACGTCAGCCTTCCTAGAAGAAAACAACATCAATATATTGCCCTGGCCTTCAAGATCACCAGACTTATCCCCCATTGAACATGTCTAGGATATGATGGGAAGAAGATTGCGGCGTTTACCCCATCCTACCAATATCTTAGAGGAGTTGCATCAACAGTTACAGATAGCCTGGGATGGGGTACCTCAAGAGGATATCAATAATCTAATTTCCAGTATGCCCAGAAGGGTTGCTGAGTGGATAAGAGTACGTGGGGATGTAACTCATAATTAACTTTTTAATCATTAAATGTTATCAGTTTTTCTTAAAAATGTAATGATTTGTTTTTCTACGTGCACTAGATATTTTCACCAAGTTTCATCATTCTACGATCAGTGGTTCGGGGTGGTCTATTTTATTCGAAAGACAGTGTACATAATATGAAATAATTCACATGAAATTCTAATCCCATTGTGATTCATTTTTTTTGTCCTGAATATTAAACAATCATAATTAGAATATGCGACACGTTACTATCTTTTCATATGATTTGAAATGATTGAAGTTTTGTATATGAACCATTAATATCATAATTTCGTATTCACGTACCAAGTATATGGTGTAAAATAAAACCTGAAATGGGCAATTAATTACATAATCATGCGATCTTTTCACAACTAACGGTTCATAAAAAATGCACATGTCATTTTAGACGTGGTGTAACAATCAAATGTTAATAACCTGTTGACCTTACCGTGTCACGACACCACGGTCGCATTGTACGCGTTTGTAGCGCATATTGGCAAAAATAAACCAATTAACAACGTAAATATAAATTTTCGAACGCCGTTGCGAATAATCGCTGTGGGCCGCAAGAAAACGCAGCCGAGATCATATTTGGCCGAACAGACGCGTCGTAAATTTAGTTTATGTAACATAAGTAGTTAACACGGCTTGTGGACACTTTGCAGTTATATCAAGTCTTGGCCAACTTCGCAATTGCGGTCACAATGCCAAATGCGGGTGCAAAACAATGAAATTTATTTCCTTTATCTTTCGTTTTACTTGTTATAGTTTTATGCGAGTTTTGACTCGAACTCCGCTGGTCTCGCTGTCAGTGGCCGGATCGTAGATGCTGAAGTATCGTCGCCGAACCCATCGTAACGTTTAAATTGATATTTTAAAGAAAATTACATTGTGTTGCAATAACTATAAAATAAATGTCAGTAATATCAGACGTAAAATATGAAAGTTATCCAATGGCACATTTAAGTAATCCCAGTATGTTATTATGCACTTTAATGGTACTAATTAATTTAATTTGATAGTTAGCGTTGAATTTTAGATG
Source organism: Geotrupes spiniger (assembly GCA_959613385.1). Taxonomy (NCBI): domain Eukaryota; kingdom Metazoa; phylum Arthropoda; class Insecta; order Coleoptera; family Geotrupidae; genus Geotrupes; species Geotrupes spiniger. The sequence continues at coordinate 13,713,403 of OY390734.1, forward strand.
CTTAATTTGTTTAGAACAAAAAAAAAACGTTCTCCTTTCATACTTTTTTTTAGTTGCTGATCGTTTCACTAAAATAGTTTCTACTTTATTATTATTATTTTCAGTGTCCCATAAATTTAATATTTCGATCAATCAAGATAGTGACGTTTTATATATGCAAAACATCGCAGACAAAGGAAATTAGAAACCAAACTTTCGACGTCTGTTTCTGATGAGAGTTTGTAAAGAAAATATGAGTTCGCATTTCAAACGGCAAGAAAAATTATTTTCCGCTACAAGGAGAAATAAAAGTAATTTAAGAAAGTAGACGTGACGCAATTGCACATGGAGCTATTCTACAAAGCAATCTTTTTAAATACGGGGACGGTTACTATCCGTATCTGTATTTAAACTGCGTTATCGTGCGTGATAGCGGTCGCATACGGACCGATGATAAAACTTGAAAAACCTGGCCATCCTTAATCCGTTCACTTCCTACATTAGAGAAATGTAACAATAAATAATTTTAAATTGTGGCACCAATAATTTCAGTTGGGACGTTTTGACGTTTAGGAGGTAACCCGCAGTGATATTTTGAAAATATCAGACGCGTTCGAGGTGTAATTTGGATTGTTTCCAAAGCGTTAATAGGTATCTGACGAACGTCAAGTCACGACTGGTATGAAAACCTGCCTCAACGTGTGACCTTCACCGCCAAAAGTTACTCGAATTTACATTACGTTGCTTTATTTTCGGCCGACCGATGATTCCGACTATTTCGAGCGTAAAAAAACCTCCTACACAGTGGATCTACTTAATCGAACTTACACATGTTTTAAGATGTGTTTATTTACGTCAAAAAATAAATATTTAGACGAAGTTTTCCACGAAGTGAGTTGTGTAATAGGTGACCGTGATCGTGGGATATATTCATTTTCACGCTACACATTTGGATTATTAATGTGCCGTTAAATAATTTTGAATTCAAGTCATCAACAGAAATAAGAGGAGTTAATTTCGCAATAATTGACGTTTCAAACACGGCTGTCTCAAGTTCTGCGCTCAACGAATTATTATAAAGCGATTTATTAATGAGGGGAAATTTTGGGTGGAGGTTTCGGGCGACATCTCCGCCAATGTGACGCGTTTGTATGCTGTAAAATTTCGAAAGCGATGGAAGTAACTGACGAATACGGTTAACATACAATATACTGTAATAAAAAATACCAAGAGTACACATTTTCTATATAATGCATTTCTAAAACGAAGTGTGTACGCTTGTAATCATAAATACCAAATAATAACACGCCCAATGTTCACGCGAATGGTCAATTTGGAAAAATTGATTTATTTAATATTGCCATGAATATTCATAAATGGGAAATAATTTTTCTATGGAGAGATATGTACAATATATGTTAGCCTTGGCAACGAAAACAGTTTAGTCATCCATTATTAATTCGCAACAATAGAATCGAATACATATTTAGTTGGTATTAAAATTATTTCGCGTCTCTCGGTTGTCGCAAACCACATGCATAAGGTGAATTTCAATGACAAGCAGAGCTAATTAATCATTTCATTGTCAAGTGTGCGTCATTTGCGCTAGGTCTATCAGAAACTTATTTATTGCAATCGCAGTATTTCATGAAATACGAAATTTAATCGAAATCAAAAGAAATGTATTTTCTCTATTTTCCGGTAAATAATGCATTTATTTCATACAATAACAATACACATAATAATAATAAATGAACGTGTTTAGCGTTAACGATAATATAAATAAAAATGTGGGCGAAAAGGCAAGTTCGTTGGGGCCCGTGTGCAAAAATTCTCACGTGTCCGCGATTCATTTACGTCGCTTTTTAAATTTTGGAATAGGGCCCTTTTAAGCCGTGTGTCTGGCACACCTTGGGCACCGCTAGTCGCTGTAATTAGAAGTTCAGGGGCAACATTTTTAAAGCTTTCCACTGCATGCTAATTCTTTAATAGTTATTACTGTCACTTGATTGCAATGCCAATTATTATAAGTTATTTATAATTAAATTAATATAGTTTTTAAAACCCAACCCAACCCAACCCGACAAGTATTTTTTCGCTTTATATTACCTACTTTTTATTTTCATGATACGTACACATGAACTTTAATTTTAATTATAGATAATTTTACGTTTAGATTAATTATTCTAGTTCTCTAGATTTATTTTCGTTGTCATATTGTTTGATTTAAATTGCATTTTTTCATTATCATTAATGTATTCAATTTTCTGTAGTTCCCCGTTGTTTGACAGCTCTTTTTTTGTCCTTTTGGCTGTTCTATTCCTATGTGGATCTTTCATCGACATCGGAATCATAATTTTTGTACTTAGTTAAATATTATTTTACTTTCTTAGTCATTCTATCGTTTGAATTTCTTCACTGGAATAAAATTGACCAATGAACATGGAGAATTCCAGCACTTATAGTGCATTCCGATTGGTGTGGTGATTTAGCACTCAGCAACTCTTGGAGTGAACAAGATTTATATTATGAAACCATAACCTCCATATGAAATCATTAAATTAGAATTTCTTAATTATAAGAATATTATTTGTGAATAACTAACGCAATTCTTTGATATATTAACTCACTCCAGTTTTATATATTGTATTTAAATTCTTCAAGTAATTCAGTGAAATTATTGAAATTTTCGAAAAACTATTTCTTACCTGTTGCATTTTTTCAAAATCTAGATAGGGCCTTTGTACATGTGTGTGCCTTGTGTGGCGAGATCTTTTTCTTGGCGAAACCTCGTAATGTAGAAGCTTCGCCGGCGGGCTCATCGACCTTATTTTTATGTTGGGCGTCCTGCCGCCCGGTTTGAGCGCCTCCAGGGGCGGGGAAGTCCTGAATTGTACTGGCGTTGCCATGCTGGACAGCAGGTTGTGAACTTCCTCGTCAGACGATCCGGAATGTTCGATGTGGACGGCGTCCTCGCCGCAGTATTTGTTGAAGCACGGCGACGACGGGCTGAGATTACCATAGTGGGACATGTTCTCTTCGTTTTCTGGACTATACCGACGCGTGTACGAGTCGCCCACCTGCGACCATTTCCTCTTTTCGGGCAGACTGACGGAGGTGGCGCGCAGGGGTCGGGGCGGACGAACGTCCTTCACGCTGTTTATTACTTCCAGTTCCTCCTCGGAACTGTGGGGGTCGTGCTGGTCTGGTGCGGGACTCTCCATTGAACAGCCCGTGTCCGCAGGAGATACGCTGCACATTCTTTCTGCCATAGCTGCAACAAACATTGATGTTAACAAATTTGTTTAAGGATTTAAGAACTAGTACGTAACGAAAATATTGAATATTGCTAGCTCCTTCATTCGAAGTTCTTTTAACAAAAACAATAATACTCGTTGGAATTAGTCGGAATTACCCCAAAATCCCATTCGAGGGGCTGATATTCGTAAATAGGTGACGTGACTCTGATAACTTCATTAATGAAATAAAAAATATTTTTAGGTTTACAAATTGTATCAATGATCCAAATATCGTTTATTGGCATTTAATTATAAAGCTATGTACCCTGGGTTGCCAAATTATCAAAGAGCTTATATTCAGTTGTTTAGCCTCATATTTTATCTTAGTGTTATTTCATTTCGCATGCAATCTCATACAGATTGGTAATAATGAATAATAATTGGTAATTCACTAGGTAATTATGATTTTTTTCAATATCCAACACGCCTAGTTACAAGCCCCGTTGCCATAGAAACCGCGACATCATGGCGATACCTAGAGCTGCATGCCTTGCCTTACGTAAAGAGCTATATGATCGACTGCTAAACGCTTCAATTCCGTTTGACGCGTTCGATTCGTAAATTGTTTATCTGCTCGCGTCTTAGCTCCGATTTTTTGAAGTTGAAGTTATACCATTATTGGATGTATCTTGTTAATAAACGTGTAATTTATTAGAAACATCAACATTTACAATATTTGGAATAAAGACTGGCATCTAATTTAATTAACTACTTTACACAAGATGCAAGTTCTGCTAAACGTGTCAATAAATAAAACTATTCCAATAACCAAAGTAACTAAAAAACGTGATAAAGATAATTTTCTAAAAATTTAACGTGGCATAAAATTTATTAAAAGAATCGCAGTGGATTTTCGTCGTATTTATGTTCAGGACCACGAGCCACCGCTGGTTGTCAACTCTGCCACGTGCATTCGGGTTCTGCACGTTTAGGTTAACGAATTTTTCCAAAAATTTAATACCATACTTGGTGATGTTTCAAAGTACTTAAGTATTTTTTTATTTTAGTCGCTCGTAGTGTAGTCTTTCAATAAATAAAATAAACAAAGAACTACCCTTCCTAATCAAATTAATGTAAAATATTTATTGATACAACCTTTGCAATAAGAGAGAAACATACATAACTGTATCATACACAAATAATATATGTAAAATAAAAGCAGTATAATTGCAGAAACAAATATTAAACGAAGGAGGGAAAATACAAAAAAATGTAAAATGGAACTTCATAACAAAACGTGCAGAAAAAATTTATTAAATTATATATTTATCACAAATTATTTTAGTACAAAACACTCATCGACACCGAGACAGCCAGGTAAACAAACACTGTTCATTCAAAAAAATTGCATTGCGTTGTGAGGATACCAACATGATTATTGAATTGTTTGCACAATACTTTCCTATATAACAAATGAGAGATATTTACTGAAAAACGATTTGTATTGCGACGGATGATCATCATTCAGGGCAAATAATAATCTTCTCATCCGACATACAATTGAAAACAAATTGGAATACGTCAAATAATGGAAAACAATACACGATTAAGCGACGCGGATAATCGCAAAGTACGTAAATAATATATAAAGTATGCAATTATAAAAAAAAAATAAGTAGAAATAAAATACGATATTAATAAAGGACCGGGCGTTTTTCTTTTAGTTGTAAAAATATAAATACGAAAACAATATAACAAATAACTATACTTTTACTGGCACATTTTCAATTGCTTTGGTTATGTTATTTTAAATATCAGCGCCCTATTTGAAGCCCTAAAGGCGCCAGTGTAGTTTTGTTACAGCTGGCGAGTAAAGTTGGGCAGTCAAGTTTTTTAGAGAATCGTTTACATTAATAACTTGACGAGAGTGCTTAAATTGTAGACAAATAACTAACACGAGTTTTAAAATAGTCTAGATTTGCCAAAATAGCTTAAAATAGTTAGCTAGTTTTTCTAGCTAACTATTTTTTTGTGCCCTAGTTCCCCCTTTATAATTCCCTGTTTTCTTCGTGGTCTTACACGTTTTCACATTTCCACTTTTTCAAACCACCCCAGCAGGTTTCTGTTACTCTTACATTTGTCTAATCGACTCATCTAAAAATTTTTATAATGACTTTTATCTCCAATGATGTCATTTTGACCTTTTTGTTTTTTAACTGTATTTGTTACTTCTAATTTGATTTTCCGGATGTTCCTAGTCACATTATTTTCCACATTTCTTTCCATTTTCACTTAATGACAAATTCTCTTCCTTGTTCGCTAGGGCACTAAGTCCTTTGCTCTGCCATGGTCTGATTCTACACCGATTTCAAACCTCTATAAGCGATGTACATGTGCAGTGTACATTCGCTGCAATTCTTATGTTCATCTATTTCTAGTATAAATAGTAGTACAAGTGGATTATATACCAGCTTCAGACTCCTTTCCACATTAAATTCTCTTGATTTCAGTCCCTCTGGTTTGATTTTTCCTTCTAGTTTTTTTTTGTATATACTTTTTATTACGTTTTGTATTAATAACTTCTTCGCCACACATCTTCCTTAGATTCTGTCATATTTCCTCCATTGAACGTTTGAACGGCTACTTTCTACCCTTCTTGCTTTTCCCTACTAAATGCATCTCCTGCGCTACTCCATTTCTCCACTAGCTTTTCCATCTTTAATTTGTTCAATAGCATCTGCTTCTTCTTTCGTTATATAATCTCAATGACCTTGTTATCTTTCCACGCCTTCCAGTCCTTTACTACAGCTAGTGTATCTTCTCTTCCCTGAATTTATTTCCACCATGGTTTCTTTTCTTCCACAGTGTTTTCGAGTTTTGCCTCATTCCTTTTAATACAATCCCTTTATTTTCTCTCATTTGAGAATGATATTTCTTCGATGCTTGTTTCTTTGTTTCTTATTTGTTTCCTACATACTTTCGTCACTTTCCCTATCAGCACTTATCTTCGTACATCCAGTACATCACATATTATTTCCACTTCCGCCCTCGCTACTCCCCAAGATTGTTCTGGTTACTTCCCTAGTTTGTCCGTCTAAGAAACAAAGTAAGCAGCATTCTAAAAAATTAAAATGATGGCGAAATAAAAGAGGCGAATAATTTTAAATTTTGATTATGGGCTCAAATTCATTAATGTCTATAGCTCAAACGGTCCCACATAACAAATAACGTCGGTTCTAAAGTATTGTAGACTAGACTTATACCCTCTATCCATTGGGACATTACATCCCACGTGGTGTGGAACGAAATACTAAGATTGACATATATTGTGGTGATGTACAACGTTATGGATAACGTTAACGAAGCTAGAAATTCTCAATTGGGTGTCTGAAAACTCGATCAAACTGTGAGTTAAAGTGAATATAATTCACCAAACACACTTCGCGGCAATAAAAACGAAGAAAAGGGACAATATCTTCAAGTGAAACGTCCTTGAGATCCCATTCCTCTTGATTTAAGTAAGAATCAACATCCTTTTTCATCATTAGAAATTACTTGCTTGTTATATTAACTGGATGCACAACGAAATACTTTTGATTTACGCTAATGCGCAATGCGTATTTTAATCTGGGCATGGTTATGTAATCGGAACATTTGCAAACTCTCCGAATAATCCATACGATTCGCGGAATAGAATTATTTTGTCTAACTATGCTGTGCTTTTTAAATACAATTCTTTAAAAAGTCCCGTTCGATGGATGATTAGTTCCTATTATTCCATTTAATTTGTGTCATATTGTTCTTCTACTGTACACTACCTCAAAAGTTATTTCATTTTCAATATATCGTCTATTATCATACGTTGTTCAAAATCATTTTGATGTTGGTATCCAGGACTAACCTGTGCGGTGCTATTGCAAAACTGCTGAACTATATTTGTCGAAGACTTTTTGCTTTGCTGGCTCCCTATTGACCTCCATTATTTCGACTCAAACACCGTCTTCAGTCGGATACAACCGTCACCAAGTCTAATACCATTTTAAGACATGGGTAAGCAGTAAAAGAAACATAAATTCATGCCGATAGCTTTACGTCACGTTATATCAAGTTATATAAAAGTAAATATTATGAGAAGTTGCATAAACATTTTTAAAATTAATTATAATAAGATACCAGCAAGGAATAAATAAAGAGTTAATTAATTCTTTTTTACTTCGTGGGTTATCTTAAGAAGCAGATAACATTTGTTTTCGATTTATAAATTGGCCTAGTAACGTTGCCAAATTTGAACCTAACCCCTGTTTCTTGCATAATAAGCGAAATACCAATATAAACTTCTATTATGAATAAATACAGATTGCAGGGAAAACAATTTAACAGAAAAATATAGGATGTTATGTTCAATTTACTTTTACAATTACAATTACATTTATTAATATTGCAGGTTTTAAAGAATTTATATGAAAGCTAAATTTTTACTGCAATATGTTCTTTATCAAATTACTTTACCAACGATTTTTGTGCAATATTTGAAACGAAAGCACAAATAAACACTCGAGAAGTTGAGGGCAAACAATACGGTCATTACAAGTAATAAAGTGACTAATGGAAACCGTTACCGCCGTTCAATTTTAAAGAAAACAAAACTCCATTAACATAAAAGTTCGATTTGAGTAGGAAGTTTCGCAAACTTTTATTTTGTGGCATGATTGATTCATCAGATTATACGTGGCGTTGCAAATTGCGCACTGTCAGACCAATAAATCTCATTAGGCGTTGTAAATCGCCTTATCCTTACGGAAAATATAACAGCCACATATTGCATTAGTAATGCGACGAAGGATTACGGCAACTTTTAGTCTGGAAAATGTAAGCTGACAAGTTACGCGCCTTTTTACTTACTTTACATTGGATTCCCATTAAATAAATCATGCTTTTAATTTTCACACACTCGCAGTGCTTTTTATGCGGCGAAGGTCCCGCGTTTAGGGTTTCGAAAATAAACAACTTTTTATGCGTCTATGAAGTTTATAAATATACGTTCATCTTAACGCGTCGTATGAATTTGCGTGACACGTAGCAACGCAAAGGCTACGGTTGATTACCCACTCGGTTACATTTTTGACATTTTAATGGAGCATTGAAAATCCCCAAATCGAACGTTTATGTAATCATTGAATTTCGTGGCTTATATCTTATATCTTAATTGTAATAATTTTATTACAACACATAATCGCATATATTTAACGATTTTTAAAGATTTTATGATCAGCTGCAACATAAATTTATTTAATACAGTTTTTGAGATGCCATCTGTGTGTAAATATATCGCAGTTGCATAAGGTTACACCGAGTTAAGTTACCATACGAGTCCGCGAATAGAATCACTACGGTTTACATACGGAAAGCCCGAACATGCACGCTTTAATAAAGTTTTGTGCGAGTTCACTAGACAGATAAGTTTGAAACGAAGACTTCAAAAACAACATAGATAATGTGCAGTTATGGCACCAGCCAAGTTAGCTTCATACGAAATGTTGCATCAGGGATCACGTGGCAACACATTGTAATTATAACGCAAGAAGCCAGCGTAAAACTCTAATTGACTTTCCAGTTAAGATGAAGACGAAAACAAATGGTGATAATCAATTGTAAAAACTTGAAATATCCGTCGACAATTTAACGTTCGATAGTTTCAAATGGAAATTGATTTTGTATAATTTAATTCGGCGGTCAAGGTATGACGTCATCGATAACTCTCGATCAAAAATGCAGTTGCCTTGAACGATTAAATTGATGCTTAGGTAAACTGTCTTCACTTGTAAATTTTCGAACGAATTGTCCGATATTACTTATATATAAAAAAATCTTTTTATGAAGAGCTATTGTTATTAAAAACTAACACATTCAACTTCAGGGGAATATATAAAAGGAGGTAAACTTTATCCTGTAACAACTGTTGTTTTCTTAACACAGGTTTGTGTTCCTTGGTTTTCAAAAAAAATACACTGAAGAATGACGCTATTTTACTTGCCAGCATTGGGAGATTTTTTCACATGAACGATTTTTGGAAAGTCTACCACACCTTTCATTTTTCTCGGTTGCATTAAACGAAATGTATGGAAGGTGAAGCCATTGATAAACTCAGAAGCAGTAACACAACCAGGTTTTACCGAGTCATATACAAAATGATGAAATTTCGATATAGAGAATGGCACTCTCGTATCTCTCGCAAAATCCTTTTTATTATACCTACTCCACCAGGATTTAAAATTTAATATATCTTGGTTGTCAATTTCTTGTACAATGAACTTCTTTTGTGAACTTGCAGTCACAATCATTTCTGTGCACGTATGTATATCATAAAAACCGTATGGGGAAAAAATCTGTATCTGTGAGAGCCACATACATACGAACTATGGTGTGGTTTTTATTTTGAGCAGGGCAGTTGTCCGAAAACCAGCGCAATTCTCTGATAGTTGGTGATAAGTATGTTTTTTTATAAAGTTCATTAAAAATGAACATACCTCATCAGGGCTTTTGGCAGCAATATTCTCGGGATAAACATAGAAATACGCTCTATTGGTCATCAAGTCATGAATGCAAAAAACAGATACGCTTAATTGAGTCAGGTAAAATAGGACCTGCACAGGAATTAAAGGCAATTGCAGATGTTGCATATAATCGAATGATAATGCAGCTAGGTCCTTTCTTGTTTTACACTCCTCTGTGGCCTTCTTCATTGCAGAATATATTTTTTTTGCTAGACGTTTGTGAACAATTTTTTCAACAACTGCAGCTTTTTTGCTAGGTTTCCCATAGACACAATTTTAATTTTTAAGGATAATTCTTGGCATTTATTGCACGTGCCCCTTTCGGCCTGCCAAAGTGAAGGATGAAGTTCTCATTAAAGTACTTTATGTAATAACTATAAGTAACTTTGGAATCTGGATATTTTGTACGGAACATATTGTACATCGTTTTAACATTTAACCTCGCATCGAGATACTTGTATGCCCGTCCAGAATAATGAGACTGTTTTACAGGAAAAGAAGACCACAGACTAATGACCACAGTTTCGTCGTTTAAGGCATTACCTTTTCCATACTGTCCTCTTTTATTATGTGGAGTTGTATCGTTTAATACGTTTTAGTCGTTCTGTACTAACAGCATGAATCTTAGCAAACATGCCCCGACAGACTTTACTCTTTTGTCCACCAACACACACAAAATAGGAGAATGAGTTGTTACAACTCTTTCCTCCAGGATTACGTTTTCGTCGCTGTTTAACATCCTGGGATTCTATGAGTCCTTGATTGATTTTTTGACTAAAAATAAAAAATTTTTGAACACCATCCGGTTTGTATCCGGAAGTATTTTTGTGCCACTTCATCCGGCATCTTTGTAACAAAAATTTGTAATAACCAAATGTACAGGAATAGAGCCAATAACTAACTTACCAGCAGTTTTGTAAATCAAGGACTTTTGCTGCTACAAGTTTGTTTTTGTATTTTTTGTATTCCTTGCCTTTAACTCGAGAATTACGTGTAATATTTCTTCTATATTGTTCGTCATGTCTTACACCTCTGCGACGTTTTGTGGGGGGGTTCTGGAGCCTCTTGAATCTCATCCATCACCAAAATAAACTATTACAATGACAATCACTGCACTGTTGTAAAACACATTGTTTCCATTTTTCAGACATTCTTCTTCTCTTTCCCAGTCGTTAATATTCATTGCTCTTATATTTTTGCTAATATTAATCATTTCTTTTTTCGTTCCTGTGTTTTATCTTTGTCCTGGTTTAATATACCTATTACACCTATTAATATACTATTTAGTCCAGTCGTTATCTGTTTCCCTTGATTGTGATTTGTAGTCAGGTTTTTGAACTTTCAGGATTATTTGTTAAACTTTATTTCTCTTCTAATTTCTGCTATGTTCCTTTCATATATTTTTAGTTCAAGTAATGTCTGCGTTATTTTGTCCAATAACAGTCTTTTCAGGATTTGTTGAAGATCTAGCAGTGATCTTTTTTAGTATACGTTCGAATCCTCATAGGACGTGTTGATTTCTACTGTTTCTCTTATTTCCTTTCCCGGATTGTGTTGTTCATCTAACTAACTGGCTTTTAATGTTGCACAAGCAACTCATCAATACTTATTCACCAAATTTATTTTTAATGTTCTGTTATTTATTGGTTGTGATTGGAACAAAATTGTGTTGTGTTGTTATTATAAAAATCCTTAATAATTGTATTACATATCCAAGTCGTCGCTGCCTGCTTAATTTCTCGGTTATGACCTTATAATGATGAAGTCAAACGTCCTCGATCTCGACACAACTTCGATGTAACCTGTAACCGCATAAAAAGCCTTGCCCTGGTCTTCAGAAATTAGGCCATTATCGGTGCTACCGCTGCATTTACTTTTCAAGACACAATTTTCAGACAAGGTTTAGTCCTCTCCGTCTATGTATATATTTTTGTTCCACTTTTACACTATGTGTAATGTAAAAACTTTTCTGCAAGATATTGCCCACATATTTTATGTTTGAATGCATCCTCTTCAGTAATTTTCCATCAGCTCAACTTCTGTTACTTAATTTTTACTTACCTCATCATTTTCCTCCGTTATTATCAACCCATGTGGTCGTATTGTTCAATCATTTTGAAACTGTATAGTATATTTTCCCCTATTTACTTCTTTCCCTTTTTGTCATTACTAAATATTTCACACTGCTTTAATTTATAGTAAAGTCAACTTATTTCACTTCCCTTTTCAATTTTTTGAATACATTCTCAAGGGGTTGCTTGTAATTATAATAGATAATACCATTGGTTTGTATGTTACTGTTAACAGTGAAGATCATCTGACACACCTTTAATCTAATAAACCTTTATGATTTCCTGACCTTTTCATTTTTTCTTTTATGGCGCCAACATTTTAATATTAAATATTTTTCGTTGTTTTTTGGTGCCTCTAACAATTCAGGTTCGTATTTTTATCACCCCATCATACTTCCATTATGTCAGCATTTTTTTCATTTGTAACTTTACTACTAGATACTGTTGACATACTCCTCGCAGATTTCTTTGGAAAGGAACATTTGACTTTGTGTTAGTTTTTGATCTTGCCATGGGATGGGGTTAAGGACCCCCCCCTTCCGCATCCCAAATCAATTATCTTCTATTTCGTATTGCTTTGTGTTGCTAAGTGCTGATGCACAAAACTGGCTATCGCTTCTTTTAAAAGTAATGGATTATCGTTATATATTATTAGTCGTTAAAATAATAAATTATTCTTTTCCTGTTCTATACATTCAAGCTCATTTTTTGTCCCTGTATCTACTCTTCGTTTGCAATTATTATTTCTTCAGCGACTATCTCTTGGATGTTTCGATAGTTCGTTAGGATATTTCTTCTCAAACCACTTTTACAATAATGTTTGCTGCATGTCAAGGAATAGCCACTACTAGTCCGATCACCCCATTCCAAAACACCTGCAGGATTTGCCACCAGATTTGTGGATCTTGTAGTCCCATTGTACCCCACATGTCCAAATAGGCTTGAGCACCGATTTGTAAACCAGCAGCTTATTTCCAAACATAAGATGAAATTTTCTTCCTACTCAACATGTATATTCCTAAATAGCTTCGTCTGCTTCAGGTATGTGGGAACCGTTTTGTTTCATATATGGATAACGTTTCAGTTCAATCGTAAGCGAAAATGGTTTTTAACTATGTCTCCATTTTATTCAGTGACATTAGTATTGATGGGTACAAGGTTCCATGTGTTATTGATTTGGTAGCTCGTAGGTCTGTTGGGTAAAGTAAATACGTATGGGCCTAAAACACTACCTTGGGGAACTTTGAAAATTTTATGATATGGTAATGACGTTGTTGGAGGTCCATTTTGTCAGTTTGTAAAACAAGCCTACATTTTCAATTTGTATCACGTAGAAGTGTTAGCCAACATCAAGGAATGCAGATGGACGTAATACTTTTTCTTCTAAATCGTTGTTTATTTGCTTTACAAGATGGTGTAAATGTTCTATTGTACCCCATGTTCTCCCCAATTTTTTTTCTTCTATGATTGATATGAGTCGATGTAGTAGAACCATTTCTAGTGCCATGGATATGCAACAACCGGTCTGTATGACGATACTGTTGATTTTTTACCTTGACATAACTAGGAGAATCATTAGTGTCCCCCCCCCCCAAAGATTCTCAGAAATAGCTAAATAAAAAACAAATTGAATAAAAACAGAAACAGCTAATTGAAAATAATTAGACACGTAAATAATAATAACAAGGCACGTACGTAGACAAAATTACAAGAAACCAAAAGTAAAAATTATAAAATATACTTGCAATATAATTGCATAACGTACGACGAGATGATACATACGTACGCCCATTTGTGAAACTATTAAGATATACTCGTGTCACAATTTAAGCAACCGCAAAGAGTCCATGTAAATACAAAATGTGTGCCACGTCTATTATTATTGAGAGATAAGGGAAGCAGTACGTTTGCCATTTTCGCCAGATAAACGTTATTTATTAATATTGAGCATAGAGAAACACTATTTCAAAGCCCGCTTGGTATATATGTATGTGAATTGTGTACTTCATAACAACATATGGCATCTCGGAATTTATCACGATAAAAATTACGTTGTGGAAGACCGTGCGGCTCCAGATCATTTATCGTAGTATTTCTCGTAAAAATACGTACAATTTATTGCGTAATGGATAACGTTTGTTATTAATTTGTAGAAAATATCGTTTACAATTGTTGTATTGTCAATCAAGGGACCATTTTCTGCAAGTAATTAATAATCCGGTGCAAGGAAAATATTTATTTAATAACTTTTACTATTAACTTCAATTTTTAGATTATATTTTGTGTAAATATTTTGATCTGTATAAATATTAATATCTATATTATAGTATTAAATTGTTCGAATTTTTTAAATAATTTGGACCGGGGATTATTCTATAAGCTCGACATACGACACACTTGAAGTATAAATATTTACGAGGCTTCGCGTATTTTTTTTTTTTTTTAATAAACAATCATGGATGGCAGCATAATAAAGATAAACGATCTATTTTCGCACATTTAAATACACTTTATCATTTATTTACGAAACAAAAATTAATCTTGCAGTGCGCATGAGATGTACTCACAATCGGACCACGAAAATATCCTTATCGCTGAAAGTACTCGTACTATATTTCCTGCGTGTATTTCTTATTACATTTATCGACGTACGCACTTACGTAACTCGTATCCATTTTAAAACCAATTTAGAATTTGCACAAGCAACCGAGATTACGTCAAGTTTAATATAGTAAAGTAATCGGTAAACAAAACGTGCAATTACATAAAATTTGCATGAATGCTGTAGTACGAAGTAAACGTGAAACTGGGTGAAAGATACATCGATGGGTTTATGTTATTGTACAATAGCTGGAATTAATCCGCAGTCATTATTTATTCTAGTTACCAAACTTCTAACGCTTGTCTCATAAACTAAATAAAATAAAACACTATTATATATACATAGTAATATTTCTGGGACACCTGTATAATTGGTAAAATCAAAAGTTATATAATTACGCTACTCTTGTTAATTACTTCAGCTAACTTACTAGCGTTGCATGCGAAATTACTTCAGAAACTTATGCGGTACTAATAAATATTAAATAAGGTGGTTGGCAGAAAATTGCGAATTAATTTATTAACAGTTTCGATCATTTCAGCACATTACGTGATCCGTTAATATCGGGAGCGTTGCGTGAAATGTTGCAATTGATAGTTCTTATAAATAAAAATGCGATTGAGGGAGCGGGCATCGCTGCGTTGAAACCCGCGGCGGGCATGCGTTTATACAATGCACGCTTTATTAAAGGCGAAATAAAACAAAAAGTATATTTATTCCGCAAAAGTAAAACGCGCGAAGATTGTAATAAAATAAAATGAAAGTAGATGAATGATTCATTTATGTTAAAAAAAATCGTAAACGTGGGCAAAATATGGCAAGTTTTACGATTTTTTTTTAACATAAACGTTACGTTTTTCTACTTCAGTATTGCTTTATTACAATCTCCGCGCATACTACTTTTGCGGAATAAATTTACTTTTACAGTATTTTCTTTTGTTTTTAATAAAGCGGCCGTTGCACAAACGTCTGTAAGTTTGCCATAAGTTTCCACACGGTGGTGCCCGCCCGTCTCCTTAACGACAACGGCGGTGCAATCATCGAAGCGTATGTGTTAGAGAAAATGTAATAATGCTAATAATACTGCAAAATTTTAATCGTTTCGAGACTCATTCAGGCGAATATAAAAGTTTCGATTTTACACTGCTTTGTTTTCAGTATAATTAAAAATTGGCTTTTGTTGCCCATTCGTCATGAAACGTGGAATTAATATTCAGAAACGAGTTTTCTGCCACCATGAAAAAAAGTTCAAAATTATTTAATTTGGTGCAACTGTAAAAAAAGAACACTGTTCGGGTTTTTGGACAATTATTTTGCTCTCACAAGAGATTCAAAATCACTATCGACACCAATATACTTGATTGTCTAAGCATTGGTACTTCAGAATGGTTGCATCGCAGGGGACATCACAGGTATGAAATGTAACTGACTACTGTGTTATATATGGTATGCTCACTTTCATATGAAATACTTCACCCATTAAGAATTAGACTACAATTTTAAAACTTCGGTTCAATAATGCTTTATTATCAACTAATAAACGATGAAAGTTTAGTTGAAAAAACAAAACAAAAATTAACATTTTTCAAGAAAAAGCTAAGAGTGGGTTGCATCCCCGCAGCTATGCATGCATTAACTCTTCTAACCATGCTTTCTATTAAGTGGCCGATGTCCTCCTGGGGTATCTCGTTCCATGCAACTTCTAGATGGTGTCGAAGTTCATTTAGATTCTCAGGAGGCATGGGTACTTGTCTTAGTCGCCGACCCATCATATCCCAGAGATGTTCAATCGGCGACAAGTTCGGTGACCGTGCAGGCCACGGCAAAACCTGCAATCCAACCACAGCCACAGCAGTATGGGGTCTTGCATTATCCTGTTGGAAAGTGGCATTCTGCAACATCTGCATGAAAGGTACTAACATCGGTTCCAGAACATTGTCGATGTAACGACGTGCGTTTAATGTGCGTGGAATGAACGTAAGGGGTGACCTTCGTCCAGCACATATCGCCCCCCCACCCCAGATGTTAAGGCTGTGTGTCTTTGAACGAACTCCAAATTCTGTCTTTCCCCTCGATGTCGCCGCACCCTTCTACGACCATCATTCATCCACAAACAAAACCTTGATTCATCACTAAAGACGATGTCATTCCATTGATGAACCCACCCTTGCCGTTCTTGATACCATGCAAGTCTCGCTGCTTTATGGCGAGGTGTTAATGGAAGCCGAAGGTAACGACGGTATGAATGAAGCCCAATGGAAGAAATTCTTCTGTAAATAGTTGCCATCGACATCCACAGCAATCGACCTTGTTGTTTGAAATCGATCCCTGGTAGGTATCCGCCTAAGGAGTCGGTCTTTACGTGCGTTGCTTCTTCGGGTGGATCTTCCAACAGGACGGCATGTCTGAATACCTTCTTCGGAAAGACCATATCCGAGCAACTGCAGTGTGGTCCCGATTCAACCTTCTCCCAATCTCTTGGAATGAGAGATCAGCCTATTTCATACCGATAACTCAGCCCCTATCAAAGTCATTGATATGGGCACAATTTCGACGACGTCTACTTGATATAAAATAAACTGACATTTTGAGGGCAGAAATTCATTAAGTGCTAGGAAGAAAATATTGAAAGTTGGACATAACAATGGGCACAGGAAACATAACAGTTGAGGTTTTTCGGCGGAAACTTTCATCGTTGCTTAGTTGATAATAAAGCATTATTTTACCGAAGTTTCAAAATTGTAGTCTAATTCTTAATGGGTGGTGCATTTCATATGAAAGTGAGTGTATGTACAGCGTCGTTCATACGATACACTGTATAAATATATATTTTAATATTTTATGCATTGTTATATTAAGTAAACTTCATCTTACAACCATTACAATGTTATCTGAATCGTGTTTGATGGAACCAATGGTTGTAATAATTAATAGAGAATTCGTTATCTTATCCAGAACGTTAACCTTATAGAACTAGTAATAAAATAATTGATAAAGGCTGCTGTTAAACGACGACAGCCGGCCAATTTAACTCCACATTGACGAACCGGCATTTGAGGCAGGTATACGTTATTATTTATTCACGCTTATTCACTCTACAATTTTAGTGTTGCAACATGGAATATTTAAAATAAAATGTTTGGGTTGGTGGAATTTTTAATTTCGAACGTGATGCATTATTAAATGAGGGAGCAATTTGAACAAATTAGTGTAATTGCGAATAGCGTATAACGTGTTCTCGAATTATATCATTTTACATTCCGTGTAATAAATTTTATATAAGATTCCGACATGCCAGATACCGTTCTTAATAAATAATATCGCTTCACTCACGAATTTGACAAATAATGCACCAGTTGCAGTAATTTTAAAAGCGATTTTAAACATTCTTTGTTCCACCAGCGGTGATCGATAGCGTTAGCTACTACTCGCGCTAAAAATATTTACATCTATTTACTTGCATGTGTGCACTTCGTTTTTTTCACCAATCGTAGTACATATTTTTTTAATTATTTACACATGGCGTACGGCACGGCCCATGTTTCGTTGTTTTACATGTTTTCCGTCACTATAACTGTTTCCGAAAACAAAAAGTAAGTGTTATTTATTGTTAATCAGGAATTTTCGCTTTTTTAATTTTCATTGTTTTAATTCGCGAGTTGTCATTTTATTTATTGGCTGGCGTAGAAACTGGCGACAATTACAGATGTAAACAAATCATTTAATGGAGAAAATGTACTCGCGAACAATAGCAACTGAAAAATTAATGGCGTATTGTCTTAAACTCAAATTATTAAGTATATGATATACTAAGAATATTGCCCAAATATTTAATATTACACATAAAATATACGTATCCACAATATTCGAAAATTTTTATATATGAACAACTTCAAAGTAGAAGAAAGTATCAACCAAACTTCCAAATATAAATTTTCAATAAAAATATTTAAAACACAAATAAATTTTAAGTAAATTTAATTAATAAATAAGTACACACCTCGCCTAACTTAAATGTTCAAAGAAATTGGTGCAGTAAATTATGTAAAGCAATTCATATTTTAAGAACTTATTCTTTTCAGAAGTACTCATAAATGCAATCACTAACGAACAATTCATGTTTGATTGCCAATCAGTTTTTTTTCTCATAAGCGTTTTAATTCTTACGGAAATTCATATTACTGATGATGAAATGGAAATGTAACTGTGGAACTACGTCATAGAGAACTTTTCGATGCACTTTAAATGTAGGAAAATTGCATTACAAGATTGAAAAATTACAACAACATGCGAAATCTCATAATCAAATAAATCAAAGAGGAGAAAATAAAGTATTATGAAAACCTCTTGGGTAAGGACAGGAATGACATGAGGAAAACATGGTTTTGACGAAATTTTAGGAGGGAAAAACCAAAAGAATGGTGACATAATTAAATACTTCAAAAAGCCTGTAATTGAGATAATGGATGAGTTTACTGGTGTCTTTACAAAACAGGTTAATGGTATTGTACATGGGTGTCCACAGATACTCTCACCTGGAAATGATGGCAGACAAGTACAGTCCATGTTAATTGAGGATATTTCGATATAAAAGATCGTAGAGATAGCTAGAGGGACGACTGTAAATAAATCTACAGGAGTAGATAGAGACGTAAGACCATACGACCTTAAGGAGTTTATTGAATGGTTTGGTCCTCCAACAGTTAATATAATAAATAAGTCATTGAGTTCGGGTAGAGTACCTAAACTAATGAAGACTGCCATCGTAAGATCCAACACGGCAATCACAAGGTGTGTGGCAATTATAGGCCAATATCCTTACTTCCGGTCATGGAAAAGATCCTGGAAAGGTATGTGTACGAAAAATACATGGTCATACCTAGATTAATACAAAATAGTGGACGTAAACCAGCACGACTACCAGAAAAATAAGGGCACTATAAAGCTCTTGGATAGATTAGCCGACCCAATATAATATAAATAATAAGAAATTAAACGACAGGAAACGTGTCTTGTGTATGTTTGTGGATCTGTCAACCGCGACACGATTTCCGTAGGAAACTTTTAAGGATCCTGGAGAGATATGGTGTGAGGGGAAAGATATACAGTTGGTTCGAAGAATGATAGGTCTTTTTCTGTAAAGGTTGGCTCTACGAGAGGTAAGGAGGTGCAAGTGGAAAGGGGAGTCCCGCAGGGCAGTATTCTTGGACCAATGATCCTGCTGTATATAAGTGATGTTAGTAAATGTTTTTCTCAGTGCAAATACTGGTCTTACGCTCATGATTTTGCAATCGTGGCGGTACACAGAGATCTCGATGTCGCGGAACGTAATTTGCAATAGGCAACAATTTGGCATTTCCATGAGTATCACATCTAACTACGAGTATAGCACGTGAGTCATCTCGTCGTACACTATGGCAACAGTTGTGTTACATTTATAGTCCTTTTCGTACCACATCAATAGCTATGTTACATTTGCAGTATCATTGGAGCGTCAAACTGTGTTACATTTGCGCTATGGTCAGCCCGGGGTGCACTCTATCAAATCTGCTCTGCTATCTCAAGTAAAGTGTTAAGTTATACAATCAGCTGAATAAAACATATGCAGCAATAGGTATATCTGTATGAATATTCTTTAATTTATATGTAGTCTATGGTATGATAAAACCAATTGTATACTCAGTTGCTGGAAGTGAGACAGCATTAATTTGATTGATGTTTACGACTGTGCTTAGTTTAGTTACATTAAGAAACTTTAAATACAACATAATTACGACGTAAGATAATTAGCAAGTCATAGAGAACAAAACAATACAAAGCTATAATAATCGTCGCTTAAGATACCAATAGATTGTGACAAATGATTCATTAATTAAACTTTTCCATTGGATTTTCCGTTGAATGAAGCTTACGGTCTCAGCGTTATATTTCATTTTTTTGTAAGTAATGTTTATAGTATCTACTTAATATATAATTTTAGATTAAAAAAATTTTACTGAAAAAATATTAGATTAATTTGGTAATATCGCTGCACTGTACTTTTAATATTGTTGGCAAGTTAATAAGTATCGTTGCTAGGTGGAGAATCGAAATATATCTCACATTACATATGAGGCGAATAAGTGAAGAAAATTTTGTAGGTAATAATTTAGTAGATTGATTGCACAGTAGAATAAAATGAGGCCAATTCCGCGAGGCGACGATTGAAAATTTCAAATTATCAAGATAACTCAATATTTCGGATAATCCCACTTCATAACAAAACGTAAACACTTCATACATTACGGAGCGCGAGCATCCGAAGTAAGGAAAACGTAGGAAATTTATTTCCTCGAAAAGCAACGGCTGCTAGCAAATACGACGTTTCCGTTCGGCAGTGTTGCGATTTCCCAGTTTACAAATTTATGCATGTATTCGCGCAACATTATTACTAAAACATCGGCCAATTTCGTCGCCCTCTCGCAGAACTGGGTTAATCTCCAAGACGTTAATTTTTATCCGGACATTGAGATCTGCGAAGGAGATATTGCCTCGTAATTGACGCGTTCCCTAATTTATCTCGGCGGGCGTCGCGCAAATGCATATGTGCAGTTATGGAGTAATTTTCTTGTAGGAGGAGGGCATTACGTTAGACTTCAATGACATTTTCTAGATCGTTACCCCGGCAAATGCAGTCTCAGGAACACTGGAACTGTAGCGACTACGATAAATTTCACATAATTGAGTTAAATTAGTAACATGCTCGTTATTTACAATTGTCTCGTATGTCGACTCGTCCAGCATACTACTTGTTAAGTCGCTTTTATTTTACAAAAATCCATAGAAGCTTTTCTTTCAGTGCGCGACATTTCTTATGGTTGTTACTCGTCGGTGAATAACTGATCTTTTTCTCAACATATTTATTGCAATCACTGCTTTAGGTCAATTAACAAAACCATAACACGATTATTGACTTTCATTTTCGCATTATATAAATTCCGAAGAAGTTTAAAAAGTATGATGATGGATACCAGTAATAAAATCATGCATGTAATCGTTGCTCCATTTCCTATCATGGAAGATTTTTTTATTTATATTTAATATTTAATTTTAATCAACTTTATATTTTATATATTTTTATTTTTTATTTCTTTGGTAACGAAACGTAGAAAAGGGGACCAAATAACAGCGATCGTTCAAGATGAATAGTATTTGGAAAAAAGAAGAACGAAAGTAACCCGACACAAGATACGAAAAATTACAACAGAAATGTTAACAATTATGACCCAATTTTATTTGATGCAACCAGAGAGTTTCAAACGTGAAATAAAATTCCAAATAAAATAGCAACCACTAAAAGTAAAAAACACGATCGGACGATGCGCGGCGACTTGACAACCAGTCAAATCTCGTTGCCACCTTGCTACAACCTAAATAATAATCCATAGAACTCTAGTTGCGGAATTTCTTCCTCTATCTATGAAAAAATACGTAGTGTTAAATCAAAACAAAGTTGCTGGCGAATAAGAAGCGCAAGAAAGACATTTTAATTAAGTCTTGTTTTGTTGGTTTATCTTGGATTGTGTTGGGTTGGGTTGGGTTGGGTTGGCTTATCGATGAACAGCGTACCAACCCAACCCAGACCAAGATAAAAAATATGAAGATCGATCCCGAAGTAACACAACACTTAAAATTAACAATTCACATTAATGATCAACGTACGTAAATATCATTGAAAATGTATCATGCCGTTTATAGACGATCTTTTTAGCTTCAAAAGAGTTCCGACGTTCGTAGCGATGTTGAACGAGTCGGAAATACATTAATGATTCATAACATATAAATATACCCAACCAGGACGAACCCAAGCCAATCCAAACAATCTTCTTTTCAGTTGAAAAATATCGAAAGTAATATATAATAAAATCTTACATAGTATTGCTTTTTATATCATTTAATAATTAAACAAAATTGGATGAGAATTATCACAATAACTAATTAACCAACACAAACGAAATGCATGAATGTAAACGAAATTAGTAAAAAAAAATACAACTACATAAGAAATAAATGTAATATGTGAAGCAGTACATGAAATTGATTACAATAAAATTTAAATTGTTTATTGTTTTATAACGAATATTACCAAATAATTTTCAATTTAATCTTCATACGAAAAACATCGAATTAAAATCATTCAATTGTTAAGTTTTACGTTAACTAATGAGAAAAATCTTTTCATACACAAATAACTACGCTGTACAGTTGCACACAATTATTAGAGCACGAACAATTCAATAAGCCTTTGAGGACACATAATTTAAATTTTTAATTAATGCGATTAAAAACATCACAATGGATTTGCCTGCGATAAACAGCAATTTCAGTCATTGTCCTACCGATTTCATGTAATATGACGTTAAAACTCTTTTGCGTCAATTGGATCACTCGCGTTAAGCGAGCTTTAATATCTATGAAAAATAAGCCTTTGGTGTGGAATTATGTTGTGAAATTATAATCCGATAGATTTTACGGAATAGAACCGTCCAGTAGTTTTTTTTTATTAATTTTATTTTACCGCGAATATATTTTTTTATAAAATAAATATTAAAATAACGAAATTTTATTTTTCGTTTGATTTTGTTTGAATTTCTGCCTTTTTTATTATTATTTCTGATATAACCAACCACTTAATTTACATCGTTGAATTAATTACGTTTTTCGTTATATCGTCAAAACCAGATCAAATTTTCCTCATTTTCCTCATCATAAAACTTACTTAAGGGGGGATCCTGCTTTAGGAGGCCTTAAAATAGCGTTTTTGGGGGAATTTTTTTAGGGCAGAAAAAAATGAGCAAGTCTAGTGAACTTTTTAGAGCACTTTATTGCATATTTGAGCATTAAAAAAAATATGTTGAGAGAAAAATATTTAAACGGAAGCGATTTTTATGCACATTTGTGCAACACCTTTCAATTGCAATTTACAATCGGTGGGAAAGATGTAGCCCGTAATTTTTGTCTGAAACAAAAAAAACCATAGAAAATTGTAATTCTCATATATTTTCTTCTATGTGAACTAAAAAAAAACCAAAATTTTGAAATTCAAGATTTTTCTCAGGTTTGATAATAAATGTGCTCTTTGCAGGAAGAGAAAATCATTTCAACTTGCTAAAAAAGTTGTTTAGAATTTTTTTGCATTAATCTTTTTAGTTCAAATAGAATAGAATGCTACTGAAGCTAACAAAAGTTTTGTTTCGTTTTGATTGCTTGTCTAGTTTTCTCGCAATCATGCCCACCAGTTTAGAAAAATCGTAAAAACGAAAACTCGAGAAAACGCGCTCTAAAGTTTACAATCAGGAAAAATGTTAATTTTCGATTACTTAGGGAATATCTCGTTATAATTCTACTATAGCTCTTACGAATTCAAAATATTATTGTTTCGAACGACCGATTGAACTTTTTTCAGTATATAGTTCGGTGTTATGTGACTGCGGGGAGGGACGCGCGCTTCGTTCGTGCGTTCGTATATTTTTTGCTCGACACCTCACTGTGTTTAGTGCTGTATTTTTCAAAATATTGCGAATTAGCCGCTATAACTTTTTATACATATTCTTAGATATATTAGGCATAGATTTGAGCAATAAAAAAAATCGATTTTTGAGCCTTCTAAAGCAGGATCCCCCTTAATGAAATTGACATTAACATGGTTAAGGGCCACATGGTATACTTGAACTTTTATTGAATTGTAAACTCTTTAAATACAAAAAGGTACCATCAACATGATTTGAGTTGACTTTTATTGTTAAAAATTCTTTTCATTGATTCGGATGCATCGCACAATGAAAGAAAACACTTACAATTTACTTTATGGGCACTTGCTCTTCGTTGTAATTTACATGTGGAAATATTTAGGTAGTAAAATTTCAATACGTGCCGGTGTTGCTGCAATCGACATTTGCTGTTCGCCTTAAGAAGTTCAAACGTATAAGTATGTAATTACAACGTGAACATGTTTTGTTGCAACTAAGTTTCCTCTTGAATAAAAACAACGCCAATTTGTAATGTTATTTGAACTTTAAAATCGCGTGTTATAAAATACCATGCATCCTTTTTAATTAGCAGGCATCGTTCGTCAGATAACGACGGACCTTTGACTCGCAATTTAATTAAAACCAAAATAGCAGGCAAGGACCACCTACCATCGGAAAAAAACAGAAATGGTTTGATATTTGTCCGAAATTTCTTCGTCGTCGACTGTTCTCGTCTTCCTGAAAACTTGTAAGCGAAAAATTACAATAAAAATGTAAATAAATTAAAGTTCATAATAACGCTGTATCTATTGAAACAAAAATTGTCTCATATTCGATGCAAATGTACATCACATTTTAGAGGTAGTCTTTAATCAAATTTATGGGTTAGTAACTTTTTCGATTACTCGTTATTTATACGAACAGCTTTGTCATTAAATGTAAAATTGGTTTTATGCTTCGAATTAGTAAATTGGTATCAGTATGGTTGCCCATAATAAATTATGTAAGAGGCATGCAAGAAGTTTATCAATTTTCAAATCATCGTGTGTTTCCACAGATAATCTAAATCTAAATGTACTTTTTTTTTAATACAATTATCGATTCTTCAGACAGATATCAATTAGTACGTGTTACATAATGTCATTCCATATTACATCAATGTTCATGTTTACTAACACTCGTAATTTAGTTAATTAAAACTCTGCATTCACGCTAATTATAATTATAAGACATTGACCTTGGATACGTTTTATCACAATTAGACATCAACGTGTTATTACGTTGACAATTAAAGGTGTGGCTGCATCGACAATGGAATTGAATAACTATGATTCAAACTTGTAGACGCATTGTATTTTTACGACGTTAAAAACCACAAAACGTGTTCTTTTAAATAATTGAATTGTCAATGACATTTGAAGTACAATTTTTATTGGAGCCGACTCCATACGTCCACATATCCACCTATCACCGCCAATCTGCGACTTTATTTCGACTGGCGGCCATAAACCCAGACGTAAAAAAATCACGCCGAGTCGGTAATAAAAACAAATCCGAAAACAAAGTAAATAACGATCGCGATGAAGAAAAATACTAAACACCGGTAAAATTAATTTCATAGTGCACCGTGGAAATTTTTCAGCAAACTTTCTAAATAATAAATATGCTGGAGGCGAGTTTTTAAAACTTTGTTTGTAGACCTTTTAGCCAATCTCTTTGCGGAACTTTTTCAGTCAATTGAAACTAACTTAGTCTGGATTTTTAATAATGCCGGTTTATACAGTTCAAAGTGAAGCAACATAGACATAAACCTCATTATGTGAAAAATTAAGTGAATCCAGGTAATTGGGTAAATGGAACTCTCGATGCGATCCGCAGTGGTCCGCCTAAAATTGCTGACACCGATAAGAACTCGCATTAATCTGTCGTTCTCGATTACGTTAATCTCATTGTCAGTATTTTACCCCCCAAATGTGTGATGACATTGATTAAAAATTGGGAGTTTTGATTAAATTTGCAAAGTTGGCTTAAATATGTCGATAAAAATAATTATAATATTGTGAAAGGTACGAACAGAGATGGCTGGAAAAACGACAATGATGAAAGTATAAATAGAGAATGTAAATGATGTACAAACATTTTATTTTCTTTTTACCCAATATGAGAAATGTCACCTTCTAACTCATCTATTGTTGCCAATTACCTTTGGGTTAAAACCTGTCCATCATTGAAAAAATCCAAACCAGTAATTTTTACAGTTTCATTGCAAAAATTTGCAATTGAACTAAACCAACTAGTTGAGTGAAATGTAGTGAGACTCGGTTCTTGAATCAGGTGACTTGAGGAAGGAAAATAACAAAGTCCTTTTTTTAAATACCAGTAACATTTTTTTTATCAACTTCATAGCAGCATGGTAACTTGTTATATTCTAAAAACTTTTGTCAGACGTCGTTGGCGATTTTAGTGAAGTCATTAAGTTAGTAGGTTAAAAAAATTAAAGAGCACTTAAAAAAATCGAAGAAATTGTTGCGTAAACGCAGCACTGGTTAAACATGGGATAAGTAACTTACGAGGGGCGATCATTATTTACCGTCATTTGTTGTTACGTTGGTTCAATTGTTCAATGTAGTTTTGTCATTTGTTACCTGTTTAAATAATTTACAATTTAAGTAGACAAGTTTAGAGAAATTCTAACCATGGAAAAAATCAGAGGTTCGTGCAGTTATAAAATACTTGCTCGAGAATTTAAACTGTTAAGACAAACATGTGGACATGTGAAGGGTGCTGGACGACCAGTGAGTGTCGATATCCTAGAAACTGTTAATCGTATACACGATATGGTAATGACAGATAGATGACAGCTTAAAACAGGGAAGTATAATTTGCTCTCCCATCTAATTCCCTCACAATGGGGCCGCCAACGGAAGGTCGGGCTGGCAAAAACATTTCTATGTTTAGAATCGATGTTACCAGTAATGCTCCTGGCATGGCTCAGGACTGTAGTTGTAGTTTTAGTTGCCTAAATCTAACCAAATATCATTGAAAGCAAACAAAGTGGTGGAATGAATATATTAGTGACGAGAAGCAGAATGATAGGATGGGATCAGAATACGATTTATAAGACGCTCAAGAATCAATGGAAAGGGACGCAACGTAGATTATCGAAATCTACGAGAAGAAACTTTGAAAGAGTTAGGTGAAGGCTTAATACAATCGAGAGTTGATGCTATTTATAATTGTTGATTGCGGACGAAGTCAAGAAAGAGGTGGAACCAAAAGACGTGGAAATAAATGGAAGCATTAGCGAGTAAGTTGTACTACGCTACTATTTAAAGGCTTATGTCATTTTCATATTAGTTTTGATTTCCTGGAGTGGTAGTTTGCTATCAGCAGTACATTGAAAGTAATCGAATGTATGCATTCACGGCCATTGTTCCACAAAGATGTATCACGGGTGTTGCCGTTTCTCTGATCGTATTCTTCAGAAGGTTCTACAGACTCATGTTGATGTCTTTTGCTCCTGGTTATATACCCAGTCGCTTTGCTTCGTTGATGAGTATCGTTATGGTCGATTGATCTATATCCGATGCTTCTCCTGGATTCGTCTTTGATGGCCCTGACCGTCTTTGATTGTCCTTGATTTGATGGTTCTTTCACTTCGATACCTTATTTAGTCTGTTAGTTAGTTCTTCATTATTTCCAAGGATTCTCTTTATTTCTGGCAAGCATCTATACGTCGTTGCAGCTACTGCGGATTTTGCAATATTTGCGATACTCCTTGCATCTGCATTATATACTGCGTCCGGTTTGTCCAATATACAATTTCCCACACTGGCATTGAAGTTCGTAGATTCTTTAACTCGTAGTTTTGGTATCGAACCCTTGTTGGATGGAAGTAGTTCTTTCATTTTCTTGACCGCGCTGAACTTGACGTTGATGTTCTTCTTCTCTAGGATTTTCAATAGCATCTGCATCAGACTGTGCGTATCAGGTGTGCGTATCATCCTTCCTCTTTTTCTTAGTTCCGGCTACTTTCTGGATCTGCTGTTGGTTGTAGCCGTTCTTCTGCAGTGAATCACTAATTTCTTCCGCTTTGTGTAGTGACTAGGGACCTTTTCTATTGTGGATGATGATGATTGTAGCTTGTAGATACCGGTCCATGTGTGTCATGAAAGCATGGGTGACAAGAAGTTTGTGTGTGAGTATAATTGACCATTTACTGGATAGCTGAAATTACGAAGTTTTCTTATGGTACTATGGAAAAAATTTTAACAAATATTTTGGGACTAAAAACGTTGCCTGCACGTTGGATCCCAGGAATGTTGACACCTGATCAGAAACTAGATTATTACGTTCTGAAGCCAGTTTGGCAAAGTTTAAATCAGATCCGGATGAATTTCTTTCTCGATTCGTCACTATTGATGAAACGTGGGTTCACCACATCGATCCTGAGTCGAAGCAACAAAGTATGGACTGGACGGTTGCTCGTCATAAATTTTTTTTCCAGAGGAATCAAAGGTTTGGAGCATCGTTGGACCAGATTATGTAGAAAAAATAAACGTTTGATATTTCTTCAATTTGTTTCCTTCTATGTTAGAGACCGTAAATACTGATCTCTCGTATTTGTCATAGATTAGTCATCAGCATTAAAGAAATGATTTTATAATAATTCGAAACAAACAGAAAACCGCAATGAATGTACACATACTGAGAAGTAAACGTATACGCAAAATGCAAAAACCTTGGCTCTGGCGATAACATTTTTATACTTCAAAAAACAATAACATAAAAATAAAAATCTTTATTCTTATAACAATTGTTTGCAATGAAACAGAATAAGTATCGTCATAAAAAGTACCAAACCATTGCTGACGTGCATGCTGTCGGGCTAATCTTGAATGTTTAGTAACTGAGTGTTTTATTTGATGCGATTTGCATGAACTACTCAGAAGCTACGTGCAGCCATTATTTTAACCAAATGTGTTTATAATAATTTATGTAATTTACTATTACATAAACGTATTATCTGATAACTGATTGAAACCCATACTTGGTAGGTAATTAATATTTCTTTATTTACATGCATTGAAACACAAAGGCGCTACAATGCATTATTCATACCATCGACATATTTTCTTCCACATTAGCATTTTCGTTTATCATATAAATATGTTAATATTTTAATACGATTACATGCTAATAAAACAATTCCATTGAAACGACATTTTCGATAAGTGCCATTGCGTTGAAATCCTTCGACAAGTTGAAGCGGAACTAGTGTAAAATCATACTAAACGCGTGTATTAAGGCAACGCACGACGAGTGTAACAAAGGAGCATTATTTGCGCTTTGCGTTTGCAACAATAAACAATAATGCGGTGATTACACGGCGATTTTTAAATAAAATTGCCGTAACGCAGGCGTTCCGCGCGGCCAATTAAATTCGTATTGAAATACTACGTTGTTTTGGTATACTACACACGGTACTATTATGTAAGATGGAGACGATTTTGACCTGGACCTTGGGTTTCCATGTGAGTAAAACGCCTGCGCGAGTTTTTGTTATTTAAATTTCATTCCACAACAAAATTAACATACACTACGTGTTTGCTATGACATCAGCCGCAGTGTAAACATGGACTATCCAAACTAGTTCTAAATATAGAGGAGACCGACTGTCGCTGTGATGGAACGTAGCGTCGCTATTCTCGCGTAATTATTTAAGCGTATTTGAGCACAAATTAAGCCCAGAATTATTTTATTATAATTTTTAACAA
The DNA here is from genome assembly GCA_959613385.1 of Geotrupes spiniger. NCBI lineage: Eukaryota > Metazoa > Arthropoda > Insecta > Coleoptera > Geotrupidae > Geotrupes > Geotrupes spiniger. The sequence goes on from OY390734.1 coordinate 13,743,135, forward strand.
TAAATGTGATACTTTGTTTAAGATGGTTATAACATAATTCCATTGACCTTATAAGCGCATATATATACATTCTTATTGATGTAATCAAGTTATATGAAACTTATACATTATTAATCGATTGTTAATTTAAAATTGTTATAACGTAATGCAAATTACAGCGCCTATTTGTTTCCTTTTATTGCAAAATTGCAATTGCATTTGCAGCTGCCGTCTGAAATGTATTTATAGATACAATGAAAAACAAAAACAGTATGCCCATTCGACGAGGTGTTTATATATTGTTAAGCATAACCGGTAATAAAAATACATATGTTTTAAATTGCAGAGAAGTAATAACATTGTCTGCGATTACCAGACGATGCATATTTTTTTACCTCATTACATACGAATACTCGCCTATGGATTTGTAGGAAATTAATTAAATTGTCGGGGGTCCGATCAGATTATCGGATTTTGTTAGAAATACAATCACATTTACATAACCTGTACAATTACAATAAGTGAACAATTCACCTACATAATAAAATATAAATAGAAATAAGTTATTTAGATTACCTCTTATTATTATTATTTTCACCTGTGTACAGGAAAAAACATCAAATGCAAACACAGGCAAGCACGAGTAAATAACTACCGCCACGATAATATGTTGCATTGTTCAGGGATTCCCGGTACATATAATAAAGTTCCCTTTAGAAATGCTGTTCTAGGAACTCGTTAAGTTCCAACAAAAATCATAATAGTCTTTGCAATTTTCCGTGCTCTTTTGACGCAGCATGTCGCCGTATATTTTTCCTAGTTCAAAGATATCCGACGTGATTGCCATTTATTTATATCGCCAGGCGACTCGGAAGCTTCCTATGAAATATATACCGCAAACCGATGATAACAAGACTTCCAATCATTTGAAAATATGAATGTGTGCGTAAGTCGTTAGATAAATTCACTTACGTCGACATCAAATTGGGTCCTTAGTTGTGTCATTCATGGCGAGAAATAGAAACAGAATGGATCAAAGCATCAACTCATGTTCAGATTTTAAATTTCTATTGACAAAGAAGCCAGAGGGGACGGGGTCGTGAATAACTCAGTTTTGACGTATCTGAAAGAATGATTTCTGCGATCTTATCGCAAGATGCAACTTTATGAATATGCACTACCACAAGACAAAATCTAATCTACTCGCCAGTTCATAATTCGTCATTTATCGCGCTTTTTAGAAAGAAAAATAAAATCGTAATTGAACAGGTGGAGATGTCCGTACCGTCGCCGGCCAGCAGTCAACGATTGCATGAATGTAATCGTCATAAATAAACATGCAGGACGTATTCATTGGTAGGGCATAGATCTAGTTCTCAATATGTTATGAATATTTATTAAACAGGAACGATTTGTAAAAATATCATAGAGCGATCAAATTTGTTGCAAACTCAACTGGCGGTCTCTGGCCTCTAATTTCTCCCTAGTATTTTGAGCGCCAATATTTAAGCCCTACCTCAGACGCGGATACATGATTTTATTCAGGGGGGGGGGGGCATAAATAACAAAATTGATGCTAGGTTGAGTGGATTATCAGTAATTTCGAATAACATACACTTGATAATGATTAATAATAATGATTCTTGTACGCAGGTAGTGATGTCCTTTAAAATTTTAAATTTGGTCAAAATAAAGTGCGTCGGTCGTACGTCAGGGTGGGGCAATGGCCCCCATTGCTTCCCCCCAATGCAATATCCGCACCTGCCCTACCTTGGTAATTGTATCAAAATAATGCTTTGTGTCCCTCTATTTAAATTTTTACGATTTTCTTTGCCAACATCGACTAGATTTTGTTAGTACAAATATTTATTTGAATAAAATTTCCCGCCAATAAAACAAATCAAATTCTATTTGTCTTCGAAAATGATCGCTGCACGATCTCCGGTTCTGTGGATAGGTGTCGCCCCCCAGATGTGTCTAATCATGTGTTTGCACTTGCGAAGTAATTCTGGAAAATAATCATAACACAAATTCGAGACCGTGTGTTTGTTTTAATGGCAGCGATTTATTTTGTGCTTGTTGCGTGCATCAGTAAGATAATGTTATCTTAGTTAGCGTGACGTGTTCTATAAATTTGAACCACATGACTCAAAAAGTGCAGAGACTAACGCTGATCTTCTTTCTCTAACGTCTATTGGACTGTTTCTAAATAAATTCATTAGCAATTCTTTATGGCTGCGAAGGTACAATAAAAAAACGTGCAAACTTAATTAATGTCCTATGTCCTATGACCGATGTCTAGTAGAAATTTTCCAAGCAATTTTCGTTTTTCAAGACCATTTATAACTATAGGGATAATCGGCGGCCACCAAACGAACGTAGCAGTTTTGATCTAAGAGCCTCTAAATTCAAACAAACTTACCCTTACTACACAGAATTTTAACACTAGATGTTAATAAAATACTGTGTGGTAAGGGTAAGTTTCTTTCAATTTTTTTGCCAACCAAAGTCTCCAATTTACTATTATAGGAGTCCCTACTTTAATCGGAGCAATACCACCAGACAAACAATATAATATATGTCTCGCCCAGCCTCGGTGGAGAAGAATTGATTTTAACAGACGTGCAAATATCTATGTTAAATCAAGTAATTATGAAATACAGCGAGTCTTATTACGAATTAGAATACGTAAAACGTAGTCATAAAATATGGAAGAATTGGAATTGGAAATAATACTAATAAGCTTTTAATTAAAAAATAAAATTGCATATGAGAAGCAAATATAAACAACAATAATAAAATAAACAAAAATTACTTTTAATTGAAAGTGAACAAAGCTTTCTGTCACGTCTGCGTTTTCGATTTCTGTAATGCCAGGGACCGAAAATTGAATTTTGTCATCTAAATGTGCCAGCTCATCAAACTGAATATAAAAATGTTAAATTAAGATAACTAGATACGATATCTTTTCGTCCTCAAATATGAACCCATCAACGCCAAACCTACAAAGTCAGTAAAATGTAAGACTAGGATTAGCTTTGTAAATCTATTTGTGAGATGAGTTCATAATGAGAACGAAACGGTTTCGTCCAAGAGTCCATGTCCTTGCAAATGCAATCTGTTTAATAAATGTTCGTTGAAATTTGTCATGAATAACATTAGTAGAGCAGTTTTGTACATTTTCTTGTGGTATAATGGCACGACCTTTACGTTTTATTTAATCATGAACGACATTACTTCCCCCCCCCCCCCCCCCCCAATATAATTTCAAAAAAATATTTCAATGTTTTATTTATTTGTTTCGATTTTCATTGTTCATACATTTTTTGTATTTACTTAGTGATTTAAATTTTCGTTTCATGTTCATCTGAACTTTCTATGTATTTGATATAGTAACCCCGATGACGCACCTGATTTGGTGGTCACGGAATCACAATGTTTGAAAACCCCTACGCCATTAACTGTACACAACATATTATACAACCACGTACATATCGAACGCCGATTCTCATAAATGATCTTAAATTGAACGTTACGGGGAATTTTCCCGACATACGTATCGTCTAATAAAACAAAATATTAACATTAAAAGAACAATGAATTTTTTATTGGGCATTTTGTATGGCTACAACGTCGAGTTTGAAACCACAATAGCTGGTTTGATCAAATATTTAAAAACGGGCAGCTAGTGAGTTCCCACCGTTTCTCTGCCCATGTGTTCATCTATTATATCTACAAATTTCTATTCGTTAGACACTTTGGTGCCGTTACACCGATAAATCTCAATGTTTCGATATTAATGATAAAATTAAATAATTTAAGCGCCGTCCGCACGTTACTTCCAATAGCGTACGCGTTAGATGCACGCAATTATATATTTTAAAATATACTTGCCATATTGATAATTTTTACATTCAAACCAGAAAAAGAAATTGTAGCCTCATTTAAAAAAATTTCGATTATTATCATCAATTATGCATTATTTTTGAAAATGTCATAAATTAACCCAATTGGAGATTACAACAATTAATAAAAATCTTATTTATTAAATACAGTAACTAAAAATAGTTATTTATCTAATACTTACTAATGAAATCTACAACTATCATGATTTAAAATAAATAAAGTGGTCAAAGTTGCGATCATCTGATCATACACTGAGATAAAAGTTATATTAGCCACTCAATGACATTTCAAATTAATAATTTATAGTACTAAAAATAACTATAGAGAACAACAACAACTTCAAGTGTTGGATAAATGTAATCTGTAAGATTGTGAAAATTATTTTTCAAATATGTCTTGTGTCCTGTCCTGTTTAAAAGTGTGGACGGCGCTTAACAAATACAATTAACAATTAATCAGCTTTTACTAAAAATAAAACATGACATAATATACCTAATCTAATTGAACGTGACTTCCTCGTCTGGTTAAAGATAATAATTGCATTAATTTCTATTGTATTTAAGTTTTATGGTTTTGTTCACTAATAATAAAGATAAAGATACACAAGATATTTATAGTGTTTACAAAAAACATCATAGTTGTAACTAGGCAAGAATTTTTTCGAAAAACCGAGATAAGAACTGCATTTTTCCTTTTTGAATCTCCCAGGGTCAATTTTTAATGTCTGCGTGAGTTTGCTCAATATTTAGTGTGTAGTTTAATAATATTAGTATCTAGGAAGATAAGCACACATAGCCTGTTTGAGATTTGCACAAATAGCATAATTTTTACACATTCTTTTCAACATTTTAATATTTACCTTTGGTGATTATGTACTGATAACAAACTATGCTTTAGATGTCATATTAACGCACGATAAAGGATAACGAATGACACAAATTATTCCGTTCGTGTTAATTTTCGTTCATATCGTACCCTCACCGTCCCACACTTTATAACCTAAATTTTTTATTAGCATTGCATTTATTATTTCATGTGCTATAAGATTTAATTGGCATCTACTAAGTTGTATACGTTAGCATTTCGTTTAAAGTAATCCAGATTCTGTTACGTTATCCACTGTAGACTTTATCGGGGGCGATGATAAAGAAGAAAAATCTGCAGTGGTCTGCACCGAACTTTCTTATACTTACTTATACTCCATTTGTCGAAAGAACTTTTCAAATTAAAATTTCAATATTTTTAACTTTTAAAAGAACATTTTCGGGATTACGATGATAGGAGCAATATGTCAAACCATCAGTTTGACATATTGCTTTCTTCCACGATATATATAAATCTTAAGTTTAAAGTTTCATAGCTCTAGCTATAATCGTTTGGACGTTAGAGAGCGCACAGACACACACACACACAGAGACGTCATTCCGAAAATAGTCACAATCGATTCAGGGGACCTCAAAACGTGTATATCCGTTGAAATCTCGAGTTCGAAAATTTTCATGTTTCCTATACTTACTTATACATAAAGTATAAGAAAGTAAAAATCTGCAGTGTCCCGCATTGAACTTTCTTATACTTAAATAAATTTCCCTATACATTAAGTATAAGAAAATAATAAATGGTTGAATATGAACAGCAATGATTACTATTAATTTTTCACATCATTAAGTATAAAGATTTTTTAACGTTTTTTCCTTTATAAGAATCAAAATATTTGAACAAAACACAATCGAACATTTCTTCGGGTGACCACGCAATGTTGGCAGCATTCGTCCAAAAATATTGTACACATGTTCACAACAATGTTGAGATCAATCGACCTCCACGAGCTAATCCGAAGACGGAACGAAGCGAACCGGCGAGTCAAAAAGTTTCAATTTTTTGCGAGAAATACCTTTGATAATTGTTGCGAACGATTTGATAAGCAGTTCGATGACGCATCTCAGTCTTGTGCGATGACCTTCACGTGCGGGCGGCGTCGTCTCGGTTCGATCAATTTCTTTCAATTTGACTTTATTACCTGCGAATTTAAAGTGTGCTTTGCGCGGAGTGGAACTTTGAGAGTTTCGGGATTTGTTATAAACTTTTGGGCGGACGTCGGGACGGAGGACTACGGGAAAAGGTGGCGCCTGACGAATGTAAGTCGTTTTTAATATTTTCGTGCCGTTTTCATTTCGATTAAATCGTAGACTGTGTTAATTTTTAAAAGCGATTGGTAGCTTCGCTAACGGTGATGCAACAAAATCGCCGCCTTTATTTCTGTTCTATGTTTAAATGATATTTCGTCGAGCGTAGCTAACTACGGCACTGGGTTCTCGAAGACGAGCCATTTTCTAGTAAATTGATCGCGTGTGTGTAGTAAAAAATATTTATCAATGTTAATAAAATCTACATATGACATTGGTATTTGCAGTAGATACATTTTAAATTGATTCAAATGCAAATTTGATTAAAAACTATTCGCGTTAATTATTTTTTTTTTAATAAAAAACAATTGACTACGTTTACAGCACTGATAATTTATTGTTATAAATATATATTACTAATGAATATATCGTATAACAAAAATCCACGACTTACGTTTCGACTTTTAAGGGTCTTGTCAAGTAAGAACAAACTAACAAAAAAAATACGAAAAAAGTGAGCAAAATAAGGCGCATACGTTCTATTAAAAAAATATATATATAATTTGCAACTTGGTCTGAACACAATTTGTTGATTTTGTGGTTTTTCCAAAATAGGTTAATGTTGTGGATTGATCTTCATTTAAGTTTGAAATTTTTTGATAAATTTGAGAAATTGTTGTTTTGGTATCGTTTCTTATTAATTACGTTTTTGTACAAGATTGAATGAAAAACCATTCATATGTCATGGATATAATTTTATTCGATTCCACATTAAGATTTTGATTTGACAATGGAATTGAAAACGCTTTATTTGGTAGGTTTTCTGAATATATTGAATTCTATTTTGTTATTGTTGTGAATTAAGGTCACGTCTAAATAAAATATTTGATTATTTTTCCAATATAAATTTAATTTTGGGGTAATTTATTTTTTTTTAATTGACCACACACCATACATAAAGTATAAGAAAGTAATAAATTTGAGAATTTTCAAATAGTGGTTATATAAGATGACTTTATACACCTGATACTGATTATAGCTACACATTAAATGTACTTAATGAAGGAAATGTGCACATATTTTGAGTGTTTGCTTGATACATTATCTAATCTTATTTTTTCTTCTTTTCATATCCTTGTGCCATTGACGGCGTCGGATTAAATGATTTCAATATTGACGTCAATTCGTATCCACTCCTTGCCGTCCGTATAATATCCTCAGCTTTGTTTCTTTTTATTTCAGTTCTCTTACCACAAACCATCTCAGCTCTTTCTCCTCCAGTTAATTTATCTTGATCAAGTCTTTCTTTGTATTGCCTATGTTTAGCATATCATTCCTTCTTTGTAGTATAGCATCCTTAAATCTTTACTTCCATAAATTTTCGATTGCCTTGCTCTCTGTTTCTTATGTATGTTATAAACAGAGGCGAGCTTTGACTGCCCCCATGTATCCCAAGTATGTGCTTTCAATTATGTTTGTTATTTTATTCAACAATCGTTTCCTTCGAATCTTTCATTTTTCTTCCTCCATGTCGAATACTCATTTTAAATCTATAGGTGGGATATAAAACTTATTATTTCCCTGTTTCTCTACTTGCAATTCTGTCATCAGTCTACTATCCACCATTCTTCTACATATAAGAGTACTGACGATAGACTAGGTACTGATGATGATAGGATATATTACCCTGCAATTTTCTCTGCTATGGTATTATCATGTTCTTTTTGTATGGTTATATGAATATGTAAATCGAGAAGAAGCAAATCTTACAAACTGGTGCTCCATTGGAAAAGTGTTTTGAAATGAAAGGAAGAAAATTATTTCCTCAAAATGTAATTATATGGCTGCACGTAGTAGTAAGAGGCGGAGACAACATAAATGTACCCCCCCAACTACTTTCCTAACCATTTAAATTCGTTATAGGTCATGATGCAGTGGGCAGTTAAATTTATTCCCCATTATTTTCAAATTCGACCTGCGGAAGGATTCCAACGAAGTGAATCTATTAGATAATTATTGAGCAATATAAATTATAAACTGCGCTCAGCGATCAAACGAACTTAACAGAGAATATTAAAGTAACCACGTTGATGGGTTCGTTTTGCGTCGTAAATACCTACATCATGTTGCAATTCACGAATATCTCTTGAATCATCGTAATGCATTATGAATTGAAGTCAAAATTAATACAAAAACATAACATATTATATGGGTGTTGTGGCCACAACGGCCCAAAATCGATTGGTGTATAACAGAACAGATCATATCATTGCTGTTACTATTAATGAAATGGAACTTCCAAGAAAACAATAAATATTTCGATTTTGCTAATTTTAATTGTTCCAATTACTCTTCATTTATCTGCTTCTCAATTAGTATATTGTCACTGGCCTTCCCATCTTATCTCTTCCTTTCCATTTATATTGTCAGTCATTATAGTCCAGGTAAAAATTCTTACTCTATTGCTCTTTTATTGATCCGTGGATTATCAAAAAACGAAGGAAGAGTGGGTCTTTCCTCCATTTCATCTATTAGATTTTTTACCATCATATTCTTAGTTTTATGCTTTGGTGTTTCGTTCGATATCCTTTTGGAAAATTTTACTTTTTTTGTGCTCTATGAGCTCTGATTCCATGTTGTATTCAGCTTCACTTGCTTTATTAGACCTAGTTTGTTTTATTGTTTTATTTGTGGCACTCGTTCGTTGTTAATGTCGTTCATCAATTGCTTCTGCCATATCTGCCCTTATCAATTTTCAACTGACCCCTTCTAATGTGCCAGTGTTACGCCTGTGTGTCATCTTTACTGCACCGTACACGAAATCCCAATTGGCCATAAGGAAATTTCCTGACGACGTAACTTATACTAGTGTCTATTTACTTATTCGTTCCCTTTCACTTTTATTTACGAAGTTTAATTAATTATATTGGGTAAATCACCAAAAAAGGTCGTGAATTCAACCGCGTCTTTGAAACGTATTACACACCTATTAAATAATCAGATGTTTGTTTAAGCCACCCGATTGTTTACAAACGCGGCGTGTCGGTTTCATCGAAGCAGAGAAAAATGCATTTAATTCCTATGATAGCGACCGGACTCACTTTAAATGCTCGCCACTGCGTATGGAATCTAAACGTGACGCAATGTGAATCAAAACTAGGTGGTGTCTGTGGAATATTGATGGTATGATGGGCGAGTTAACAAAATTATAATTTCTTCGATTTTACATAAATAACTGGCTGCTGCATGGGATATACGACTCTCTTAAGTCAATGAAAAATGCAAACATTAAGTCGAAGTTTATTTAAAGAGCAGATAACTGCATTATTATGCACATATGTAGCTTAACGTTTTTTTGCATTGGTTGTCCGACCTGTGTGGTTCGACTTGGTTATAAATCCGTTGTTTATACAACATTTTTAATTCCACCGTATAAATATTTAAAGTGGTGCTATTAGTCTTTAATTCATGAAATGTTCGTGAAATAATTTTGGAATGCATTCTTCTAAGTTTTCACTAGCATCGTGAATAAATGCTGAACGTTCAAAGAATTTTTTTACAATAAAATTGTGAAAAATATTTTTCTTTCATTTATTTTAACTCCCGAACAGCAACATATACCTCTTTTAAATTAAATAGAAGTCCGCAGTTTATAGTTTCAATAAAATTTAAATCATAAAAATTATACTCGTGCAAAAAACGCAAAGTTCGTCTGTCGCAATTCGATATGCACTTTGAAACTAAAATGTCAAGTTGCGCAAAATTCACGCTCGTTAACCGATATTTTTAATTGGCGGTAATTTGTAAATAACCCAGACCGCAAGTCCCGTTTCAAAGCTTCCGAGTTGACGTTTAGTTCCAAAGTTCCGAATTGAAAGTTCAATGGATCCGCGAAAAATTACGGGCGTACCTCCGCCCGCTCGTTCTGCATAACGGCCGTAAGTGTTCCGATATTTGGATTATGGGCAACGATGGAGAATTTTGCAACGCAACCGACGCGCGGCGGAATCGTAAAAAGGTTGCATATTGTTTGGTGTGTGGCGTTAAGGGGAAAAAAGCGACAGGTCACGACCTCGGTCATGAAATCCATACTTAGAGAGGGTAGGGTTCGGAAATATGCAGTCGGCTATTAGAAAGTAATGGCGCGTGACAGGAATTGAAATGCTGAGATGGCTACTCGTCCATGCACTCAGTAATACACACAGAACTAATTTTCTTACTACAACGCGTACGTTCGCTTACATAACAACCAGTTGGTCGTGCCCAAATTGACACTTATCGAGGCCACGAAATAATTACTATGTGTGCGTGTGTGTGAAATTAAAAATGATTCGGATTATATTTACAATGCAACGAGATATATGCCAATTCTTTTTCTTTAAATGAAATGAATTGCAATTAGATATAAATTAATTCAAATGAAACTGATGCCCAAATCAAACTAACATGATAATGATTCGAAGTCGAGTCTTAAGCATAAATGGGAAGCGACACAAATGACAACATAATTTAAAACTAAATACGGAACTGCATTGTAGCTATTGTACTTTTTCCTTTGTGACATTTAACTTCCTATTTATATCACCCAGTGCATGCAAGTTAATAATCCAATTGTATAAATTTACAATCGTATCTGCGTTTCTATTTTTTTGCCTGCAAAACGACGCGAACGACCAAATAAGAAATTACTTTAAAACGTCACTTTTGACATCAGTTGCCTCGAGTTGAAGACGAAATAGCGTTCAGCATAGGAATTCACGCCAGGCTGAACAAAAATTGTAACGGTCGACGGGAGAGCCCGCATTTTTTTCGAGCCATATATAGTCATATTTCCGAGAAAACGAAATTTGTTTATTTGATACACACTGTTGTACGTTGTCTTGCGATATATCCTTTCAATTCTCATGGCTCATGTCGAATTGACTTTATTATTAATAATCGTAACACTCATTCAGTAGTTTTATGTAACATTTAACTACGCAAACAGTTCCCAGAAATCTATGTATATAGAATAGTTTATAAATATCTCTACGAAGTTTCTATGAATCAGTCAGTGGATAATGTGACTTGCAGACAACGTGAAAGAAATTAAACACGGCCATTAAAATTTTTTAGTCTCCATCAACGAAGTGCCCGACGTTATTTATATATCATGGAAAAATAGTACAAGGATTTTACAATTTTATTTTACATTAGCCACACCACGCTGTGAGATCATTTCATCACAATATATAGTTTCTTATTTTTTTTAATAACCCCATATTGATGTACCAGTGTACATCAAAAAAATTAATAATTCTGTACATCTTCGCGAATTAATTATTCTTTTCTGGTTGTCTACTGCTGTTTGTTTGATTTTCATTTATTTGTTTTACTGGCATTTTTCCTTTCATATTTTATTGTATTTCTTTCCATTAATTTCATTTTTACTTTTTTCAATTTATTTCAGTTTTCTGCCCATTCATTTTCGATTAAATTATTTCGGGAAATATTTTAGTATCTTGGTTGTATTCTTTGCAAATGTATTAAATGTACGTATAACCATTGACAAGCTATCGTAAAAATAACGAGTATACGATATTTTTCATTCGCTTAACAAAACACAGTGTAATTCATTTTTAATTGACGACGTCCACTAAACGGAAAAACCCAATTGGTTTCAATATATAAATTGTACAGATACATTTGGTGTAAGAGCCACTTTGAACTCGAAATGTCTGGCTGAAAATTTCGTTTGAGATAATTGGAAATGGAAATTTTGCCAGAACAATGTATGAAGTTCATTTTAAATATAGTTTAAGACAAATTGTAAAGATATAATGCATTTGACACTTGATTCAACTTCGATGTCAACATTACAATATTTATGGCATTTAAACCAAATGAATGAAAATCATTTACGAGATAGTTCTGATACATTTGTTTAGGTTAGGTGAAAAAATAGCTCACTAAAAGACGTTTGCAGTCCAAACGTCAAAATGCCGGCAGTTAAATTTCCAGAATGATAGTAAATTGCAGTACGTCGAACATATAACTGAAAAACCTAAAATTTTTAAAACTGGGGTAGATAGGAACACAAAGTATGAGGACCTACATACCAGATCTACATTCAAAGGGTTGCAAAACCATGTTCGTAAGCAAAGCCAACGTGCTGAGGATGTAAAGAATGGAGTGTCTTATCGATATGTTGCGCAATATAAAATTCTTAAAGCATAATTAGGGCAAGGTCGGCATATTGTTGATTTTGACCCCACCATGGGGATGAGATGTGAAGTAACATGGTCGTACATTTAAAAACAATTTGTCAGGAATAGACTGGGATAAATCCTACCTCAGAAGATACCATAGGGAATTGTCTGAACGTCTGTGCTAAAATATCAAGAGGTCCTGAGCAAAGGAAACGTTCAATTAAAACCCGCGATGAAGACTATATAGCACATTTTAGACAGGAAAAATAAAGCATAGCTCAACATATTTTTGAAACAGGCCATGCATAACCATCAAATTGTGTTAAATTAATTAAAGATGTTATAGAGAATTAAATAATTATGAAAGTATTTTCGCACAAAGAAATAATTTAATGAATTCTGACAATGGACATATAGCTCAGTCCAGGTTATTTGAATTACTTCGCTTACGCTAGACGCTCTACCTAGATAGAATAAATCAACTTAAAATACAGTAAAAGATTACACCATGCATTGCAATAAGATGTTCCGAAACACCTTTATCTAACAATAAACTATAATATGGCAAATAAAAAAATTATAATGCAATGTAGAAGCCGACTTTCTAGATACTTTCCAGTGTCATCTACAAAGTCGACATTGACTGTCACTAGGATGTATTTAATGTTATTGATTGATGAAGATCTTCTGAAACACCTTACAAGAAAAAATATGTTGCAATAACGTGTAATTGTTAAGATTGTCTTATTCAACGTTAAACTAGCCCACGAAATAAAATAAGTATAGTCTAATTAAAAAAAACAATGAAGATAATAGGAACGACGAGGAAAGAAATCAAAACTATGAGAATTAAAACGAAGAACAAAAACGAACAAAAGTCAAAACCAGTTAGTTTACTTAAAGAATTGAAACCGGTTATTTGAAAGTAAAATGTAACAAGTAGGTGAACACAGCAATTAAACAAAACCAGCGACACAAATTATAAATGAAAATAAAAAAACATTTATCGACAATGAAACGTAAATTAAGACAAGGGAAATGAAGTTGAATTAAAGAACAATTGAAAATTTACGAACAAAAATTAATTATCAATAGGTAAAGAAAATCAACGTAACGTTGCTCGGTTTGCAACAGCTTAGCTATAAACAGATTTCTCTCTCATGCAGTTGTTGTCAGGTTGTTGCAGATTAGGTTAGTGGGTACAGTCTGATGGGCACCACAAAGGTATACAACCTAACTCCAACGCCAAAAACGAAGAAATGATTAGGCCAACTAGCAGAACTGAAGTAGGCAAAGAAAATAACAAATCGCGACACCTAACGATCAGTGTATTAAGACACCAATGCACCTACGTTAATTCAGATACTTATAGCTGAAACTATGGTCTATGGCGGTCAATTACATCTGTGAAGCAGCTATATAAAAAAATTAAGGGTGATGTGATAGTTGACCTTGGATAGTACACATGTCCACATATCATACTTAGCATTGTGAACGTAATGTTAATATGGTGAAAAAATGTTCTTAAAAAATAATCGTGTAATATTAATTTTGATGGATTGAGATGATAAATTATCAATATTTTTAATTTATTCAGGAAAACAATTACCAAACCTTCATGTTTATCACAAAGAAACAATGATTTAACGGTAAAACATAAATTACGCCCATCAATTCGATAAATTAGGTCAAAGCTCAAAGCTTTTTTGACAACCTTAAAATAACATTAGAAAGTGTCCTTCTTAGCAATATCGAATTACAACGAAACTATTTTTTTTGGATGATCCAGGAAAATTGAAGTTCATTTGTAACTTTGCTGCAACTACCCCGAATTACTGTCACTTTGCATTGTGTATAATGCCACCCCTTTATACATTACCTATGCCGAGGGAGGGGGTTCGTTCCAGGACGAAGATTAATTTATTGACAGCCAATTTAACCCATCTAACCCAACCTGTAGATATTTTGATTGAATATAAGAAAGGGCCTGGTGGAACGTGGTATACTTAAGGACAACTTCCCCCGCAAATTGACTTTAGCCATTAAGCCCAATCAAGAAAAATATATTGTCTATCTTCGAAAAATTCTGAATAATTCCTACAGATGTCAAGAAGAAATTGCCAGCACAGCAGGAAGACAATGAATCCAAGAAGATAACATAAATGACACCATTACGCCATTATTAAAAAGCATGCGTTTTGATGATGAGCATTATCAGATTTTCCAGGGACAAGTCGTTCTTCCCATGTGACAGTTCATACTCCAAATGGTTCTGATTCCAGTAATGATAGTGACGCTGAAATTGTACCTGAATCTCAACGTGCTGACTTATCCTATGAAAATAAAGAGAACAAGGCTGATCTTAACGAAAGCGACAGTGGCAATAAATCCTACAACGCTGAAACTACGACTGTTGGTACTACTGATAAGGTTCCTGTGCTTTATAATGAAAAACGTAATATTGTACAATTGCACCAGATGTAGATACATGGCTGGTGGTTGAGTTTAAAAGTATGATATGCCACAACACTTCTTCCAATCTCAATTGCATGTGTATCGAAAAAGTAATTTCGATTGAAGACGAAATTTATTTGGCTAAATTTGTTAAGTTTGCACCTACCCTAATCAAAAAGGGGAAGACAAGTTGTTTGGCGAAATGCATATATATTTTGGTGAAAAATATATCAACAACACGTCCACGTCCGCTTGCCCCGTGAATCAAAAAAAAAATACAATCAACACTTATTGCTATGTCAAATTACAGTAAACCAAGATTTTTTTTAAAACGTCAGACGAAGATTATAAGACCAAGTACAGATTTCTGAATACAATAATGGCACGTAAAATATAAATCCATAAAATACAGATGCAAGTAGGTTCAAAGGATATTATTTATTATTATATATTACTTCATAAGAAATTATGCCCATAACATGTCTGGTTTTAATGAAATACACCCCCTTACCCTTATTTGTGATTTATACCGCTTTATTCATAATAATTTTACAATTGCAATATTTTATGCCGTATTCTACGTGACTATGTTTTAATTTGTTACACAATTGTAAAATGTTTGACAACGAAAATTTCACTGGCAAAAAAATAATAAAAAAAAAAAACTACGCCACTGTTTACCGCGCACTTCAACGTTTTTTATGACCGAACGTGTATCCATATGTATCTGTGTATTCCGCAAATAATCCAAGTTGTACGTTCGATTGTTGATAAACATACCAGTATACTTCTCCGGAAACTTCAATAGTAGTGTAGTAAGATGAGCGAACGGTTCGAAAACGGCTTCGCAGTAAACTCGTCCTGCATTAGCATACGTACCAATTCTCTTTAATTCTACGAAACCCTGTACAATAGTTTAGTATATTTTATTTAAGTTTCTTTTAATTTTTTATTGCAGAACTTCGCTTAATATGATTTTCATAATTTAATTAAAATTAAAATTGGACAATTTATTTGTGTGATTTAATTTGCATAATTCGGATTGTTGATAATAATAATTTCACCGACAGGTTTCATAGGTTTCATATCAATCTATTCTTTTTCAATTGTATGGCAGCTGGTTGTGATTTGTGGATTTGTGCTGGTAGTCAGTTTCCACTACAAAATAGTTGGGTTTCAATACAATGCTGCGAAACTGTTGCCGAATTTTTTAAACGTCTGTCGGTGACCTCGTTCAAATTAAAATTTAAAAAGCTTTTGTTTCTGAAACGGCAATGTTACGTCGAACATACTATGCTATTTATTTTACTACGAAGTGTCTTTAATTGTTTATATTTAAATATAGTTTAGACCAATCTCTGATAATTAATATAATTGACCTATGTCTACGTTTTGTGTAAAATTTTAATTAAATGATAATTCCCTAAACGTGAATTTTATAGTGTGCTGTATTTAATGTAATCATGGTTAACAAATCAAAACTAAGCGTTAAATGCTGATAAATGATTTAATCGTTACCTACTAAATTTTTCATAGCCTCAAATGTCATCGATGTAAAGGCTACCTTCAAAGCGTTTGTCGCTTGATATAGTACACTTTTGATTTCCATTACATATCAATTAAATACAAACCCTGTACATAAATGAAACAAACAAAAATCCACCACCGACATCCTGGTGAGATAGGGCTTGATAAAATATTTAACGATGAATTAAACAATCTTGATAAGGAAATAAAAATTTGAAAGAAAGCATGAGCTCTGACTTGAAAAAGATGCAAGATTTAAATTGGCGTTTAATGGAACAGAAAGGTAATAAAAAAAATATTATAAAGTTTTAAAACACAATAATTTCACGTGATACAATTAAAGCAACGACAACTAAAAGTGCTTGTCAGCTCTTTGTTTTAAAGAGAAATTAATATAACAATAATAAAAATTACGAAGAGCAATTTTGAAATTTAAACACTTTGGCGTCATAGTGACTTTTCAATAGATATAATTAGAAATTGATGAATAGAACGAATGTTATATCTAGAAATAAAATCAAAATTAATTAATTCCAACTTATAAATATGAATGGTATTTGGACCTTATGTAACACCGATATCAAAATTAAAATGCTGAGGCCACTTAAATGCTTGGAATATACGAATTTTGATTGATATAGTTAAATACGACTATAAACATTGCAAAAACATGCCCGGTCAAGATTTAAAAATGAAAATAAGTGACTTTCAATGTTAAAATGTTGGGTTGCATATTTCGGACTGAAACCAAATTATGGAAATATAAATGTATTATTTAAGAGATGTCGTAACGAGTGTCTTGGTACTAAAATTAGATCCATACAGATTAAAGAAGTTAGTAGACAGGTATCGTTAGATTGTAAACAGAACAGGTCATCGAATAATGCAATATACAGTGCGAGTCTAAAGTCTGGAACTTTTATCAAGTGTTTTTTCAAAGAAATCTTTAAACACGTCAATTTTCATCTTAAGTAAGGACGTTTTGCTGTAATCGTCACTTAAAGGTCGTACGTTTTTGAGTTATGACGTAAGCGATTTTTTTAAATGAAAAAGGCATTAAGTCCATTGGAAAAAATGTTGGTCTATTTGGGAAAAATGTTCTAAGCATTTAAAATTACGTTGGGCAAATTCCTAAGGCTGAAATAGTGCGTTTGTTTCGATACCAAGACATCAGTTAGCGCTGTATATTGAACTATATTGGAATGCGAGCAGGAATCCTTTGTATGAACCTTCGAAAAAGTAGAAGATTAAGGCTCCCCCCTCACCACCCAATGGCAGTGCAGAAGAATGGTGAGGATGTCTAAAAAATCTGTCAGCAAACTAGCCAGGAAGAATAGGACTACAGACGGTTTTTATTCAGATAATAAGATCAATATCCAGGCAATGTGAAACTTAAAACAAAATCAAAATTTGCGTACAAAATTTTAAAGTGGTGTGCAATGGCTGCCCAACAAAACGCGCTGACTTTATGCAATACCATCGTACTGGAGATGATATAATGTTTTGGCTCGACTTGACTTGACGTACCCTTATGCACAAAATTGGCTTACACATTCCTTATGTACCAAAGAACAACAACCCTTTCTCGAGATTTTTGAGCACTTTTTGCACGAAAACTACGACGAAGGACGTAGGATTTTGACAAAAACCTCCGAGAAATTGATATTCTGGTCGTCAAAGTCCTTATGAAAGGTAAATTAAACTATGTTCTCATATAGTCCACTTATATTACGAAGAAAATAATTTGGAATAAAAGATTGCTGTTTAGCAAACTATTTGATTTTTTATTTCAAATGTACGTGATTATAGCAGAGCAATTTACTTTGTCGGTTCTCAAGTAAAACCGAGTATTCTCATATGATCATTACTCCTTCTCTACTTTTACTTATCTTATTAAAAATTTTGTGGTCCTCATATTAGTCTCGTCATAGTTGTTGACATTTCACCTGAGAACTTTTTCTCATTTCAAGATTTGTAAAATATTCTTTTACTCTGTCGTTATTTGCTCGTACTCTTTTTATATCTTGAACCAAGCTTTCTGTTAAGGTTTTATTTTTTCCATAAAATTGACTTAGACTTTTTTCCTAGTTGATCCAAAGCTTCGTATGTCATATCTCTTCAAAGTAAACCTGACCAATGTTACGATATTGACTACAAGGACGGCTTCTCCTTTTATAAAAACTCCTTGTTCTTGTCCATCAAAATCAAATCGTAGTATTACCACCACATGTTCTTAAGATGTTAGTGAATAGATTTTTCAGGCAGAACTTTACTGATCATATGATTACATGATATTTGGATTTGAACCATCACATGGGCGGTTATGATCGACAACTGACGAGATATATCAATTATCCGAATTCACCCCCACAGTATGTTAATGCCACTTAAAAGATTCGACGTTAAAAATTAATGTTAAAAAAATTAAGGTTGTATTTTGAAATTTTCGAGATAAGTTAATGTTTCGAAACGAAAATCTAATAACAATCGTCGATAGTGGATCTCCTGACCTAGTAATTTCTCTAACTTCTAAATTGCCTCTCCGTTACTTTATGCTCATTTTTTTTAGAGTTTGAAGGTGTCCTTAAAGCTTGTATCATGTGTCATTTTCTAATCGAGTTTTTTTGAGAGTAATGTAAATGTAACTCTAGTTATAATTTTCATTAAATGGACTAGTCCACTACCGTTTTGTTTAATCGTCCCTGGTACTCCCCCATTTGGTGATTTGTCGAGTCTATTTCTTATAATTCTGGCAAGTGCTTTGTATACTACGCCCAGCAGTGCGGTACCTCTGTAGTTTCTGCATTTGGTTTTAACTCCCTGCACTTATACTGTTTTTCATTATCTTCCTTGTCTCCTCTTCCACCGTCTGCATTATCTCATTTCCTGATCATCAATTTCTGATGTGTCATTTCCTTCATTGAGCATTTTTTTGAAATATTCTTCCCATCTTGCCAGTTCTTTTTCATGCGCTGTGTTTTTCTAGTGATTGTCTAAGATCATCATCAGTCCAGTCTTTCCTCTTCCTCTTCTTTGCCTGTCCCAGTCTCCACCGAGCTACTTTCGCCATCGTGTCTTCTATCTCTTTCCATTTGTCTATATTATCATCGGCATTTCAATTTTTTATTGTCTGTCATGTCTTCTGTTGATTTTGTTAGCAAGGATATCTTGTTTCAACTTAGTGACGTTATATTTCTTTATGATTTTTGTACTCGTTTTTTTTTTTTTTAGACATTTTGACTTAACTTCTTATCATCAATATGAGTTAGCGTCAGTTCCTCTATAGTTGCTTACATGTTTTATTGATCTTAGATCTGTTCTCTCAACATGTTCCACATTGTTAATGTATTCTGCCAATGGGTGCTCATGATCCCCATATCGTTCTCAGCTGCGAATTCTATTAACATTCTTCATTTTCGTTACTTTCTTGAGTGTTCGAGGTGTTGGAGTCCCGTGTCATAATCTGCCGATCGTACTTTGGTATTTTATTATATGCATTGTCCACTTTTTCATAAAATAAATGTTTAATGCCTTGAGGTTTCTCATTTGATGCGGCGTCATTTTCTTAGGTCTTATTCTAAACCTGCATATTCTTTCAGCGATTGCTTCAAAATGCTGACTTATTATGTAATCCTGTTCATATTCATCCTGCATCCTATGCATCCCATTTCTCCCCCACTACTGAAAAACAACTTAGTTGTCTACTAATATAGCTTACATAGAGCTTACATAGCTCAATGCTCCTGTTTCGAAGGTTTGCCTAGTATTCCTAGATCCTATCGTAATTTATTTATTCCTATTTACCAGTTTGTTACGGCTTTGTCTCATTTGTTCGCTCAAGAGTTTGTTCACTGCCTGAGTTTAGTTATCTTCAAAGACCATCCATGTTCTACTACACTACTGGGGGTTTAGCTTCGATTCTGTCAGGTTCTATTTCTATACTTCTCCTTCTTGTTTCCTGCATATCTCAATGCTCCTATTTCGAAGGTTTCCTTCATATTCCTAAATATTGTCGTAATTTATTTCTTCCTATTTTCTAGTTTGCTACGGTTTTGTTCGCTCATAACATTGTTCACTGCCTGAGTTTAGTTATCTTCAAAGACCATCCATGTTCTTCTATACTACTTCGTTTCTGTCAGGTTCTACTTCCTACTTCTGTCTTTTCTGGATTTCTTATTTCTGACTGCATTCGCTTCTGCATTGTGGTGAGATTATTGTAATTTTTTCTTGTACCTTCGCAGTCGACTGAAATCTTCGCATTCATGTTCAGGGGTTCAGTATTTATGGGTCATGTGTATCAATTTTATTTCTGTTACTACAATAATCTTTTTGATTTATTTCTCCAATAGTTCTTTTCCATTTTCTAATTCTTTTTATTTGGCAAACATTTTGCCGAAAATGTTCATGCCTGAAAACATCAAATAAGTGATGTAAATGTCGATATTATTATTTAAATTATCTCAACATTTGACACCCAACGTGTCAGGCTTAAACATTAAAGCCATTACATATGTGTGCGTAATATTAACAGGATGTAAATCATTCCCTAGGTGTGTTAAAAAAACAACGTTTTTTCGAAAGTGAAAATTCTGTGTCAAAGCACTTACACAAAATCAATTACTGCATTAATCATTAATAAACATTTGAAATTATCGAGTGTATTACAACAAACTGTAATTAGTATAGTAATTTAGTCGTTTATTTTGTTAAGAAAACTTTCACCATTTGATTTACTTTTGCGAAAGTGGTGATTTCGATTTTTCACTCCAATGAAATTAATTTGGTCGGCGGACAACGCATTACAATGCAAAAATACACATTGCCGGTCGACAATGATCGATATTTCCAACGTCCGTTGTAACAGTTTCCGTGCATTTTTTTTTCACAATTTTGCACTAAAACGTCACCGATCGAAAATTGCAGCAAAAATTGCCTGCCCGTGCGATTTCATGAGCGGAAAAGCACGCTTTCATATTTCGTTTAAAAGCCAATTGAAACTCGCAATTCTTTATTATGCACAAGGAAATCCTTGAACAAATGTTAATCTCGGCTTTAAATTTCACATTTCATTAAATAAGCCTAACAGGTTACGAGACGCGCAAACATTAACTAACTGGTTTGAATTGAACCAGGTACTGCATTTAATAGAATTGTGTGTGCTTCGTTTAATCTGGCCACATGTACAAGTAAATGTTAAGCCTCTGCCAATATAAATTTACGGATATGAGTAGATGCAAATCGCATAAAGCTAATTTATTACTTGGCATAAAAACAATAGTTAAAAGATCAATGAACGATAACAATAACAATTAACAGAACTAGGCAGGCACGTTATCTATTCTTCTAATCCTTGGCATTTATTCGTGTAAACGTACAACGTATATTTGAAAAAGTACATATATATTAATTCTACCGAGAGCTAATTAGTGTTATTTCACACTTCTTTAATTAGGACGTAAAATAAAACGAGCAAACGTTAATTAAATTGAATTTGATTTTTATTTCTAAAGTCTTTTTTCTCCTGATGTGCGATGCTGTTATAAGTAATTTACGTTAATTTGTAGTTATACACCAGTATTTGTTTCGGTTGTTAAAATGGGCGTTTTCCATAGTGGTCAGAAATGGGCACTTAAAACCCTTCAAAATTTACTACGTTGCTATTATCCCATACCTGTAAATGTACCTGCCGATGCCATTTTAAAGCCACATGTGGCTTACGCCGCTTTCAGAATGGTGGTTTTTGGGTAAAATAGTAACATTCAAAGCAGGTAGTGTAGTCTAGACGTCCTTTATCATCCAAATAATAACGTTTTACACCTCTTGACGTTTAACGGATGCGTCTAAAAATACATTTGTAAACGCATTGTAGTAAAATAGAAAAGGTCGCACAAACAATCTAGATAATTACGACATACTTGAAAAATGTTCAACAAAGAATAGAGGGTCATGTCAACTCAACCAATATTACAATTTCAGTAAAAAATTGTTAATAATAACATAAATACGATTTTAAAATAATTATAATAATTTTCAATAGACTTTATGTATTATATTTTGATAAATGGAGCAAAAGGACAATTCATAGACCCCATAAAAAGTTTCAGAATAACACATTGTCGTGATCCAGCAAATAATTACTTTTTTACAAAATGTTACATTGCGTAAAAATTAATTAGATCCTGTTATTTTGCATAGAGCCAAGAATCCTACAAAATCCATCAACATACTTTTTCAAGTCACGATACAATGTACTGTTACATAACCCATTATTTAGTAAAATTTCATTAATTTACAAATAATCAAATATTTCATGTAACTAACTATGCCTGAAACATTTCAAAACCGCACCTTTCAAATGAGATAAAACGTTTATTGAAAACTTATGACACTTATTTCACCTAAGCTAACTTATTAATTACAAATTTAACGATGGGGCAACAAGATCATTGTGCGGCTGCCACTTTCCGGCCAAAACCAAACCGTAATGAATTCACGCTTCCGCAAAACGGCGAACAAATATTTTTATTGCAAAGCAAGCCATATTTACGCAACGCATTTAAAGATAGCACGAGCAAATATAAATAATATTAAATAATGGTGAATGACGGGCTTGTCTACATTAGAAAGTTGTAAATTGCAACATCGCCAGGCACGCAAAATACGCCACTTCCAGCGAAGTTGTTTATTGTCCTAATCTAATTTTATTGGCGCAAATGCGTATTCTTTTTTTGTGTCTCCGAAGTGCCAATAAACATTCGCCATTCATCGCAGCGAATGCAACGTTAAAGCAAATCTCCGCAGAAAGTCGAAAACGTTTTACGACACCAATTCAAAAATTACACCTAACAATAGGACCTCCCTCCGTGCTCAAGGCTGGAAGTACTTTTCTCTAAAAACTAGTTTGTGTGTCAACCAACCAACGTGGAAGTAGTAAACCACAGCAAAACTGGTTTTACTATCATGCCTTTTTTTAACAGTTTCTTCTTAAATTAACTTTCATTATTAACACGAGAAATACGAAGTTTTAATTTGTAAATTAAGCTTGTGTGTAGATAAAGAAAACGTGAAATTGAAATTGTATGCAAGATCGGCACAAGATAAACAACGCGATTACACATTTTAGAGAGCGTCCTCTACGTACCACTGGTGGTCATCTTAAATAGAACGTTTGACAACAAAATCAACAAAATTGGAAATGATTTATTTATGGCTCAATTTTAAGAACTTGATATCGAATTTGCAACAATTGTATTGCTTGGGACTTAAATAACAAAACGCATCCTAAAAATAACCCAATTTATCACGACTCACATCATCTAGAAGCAAAAAAAAAAGATTCAGCATTCGATATTATTTATATATTTTATTTTATTTAAACAAATCTAGTTTCTTGCATTAGTTTTGTAGAATAACACAATGAAAGAATTTTATAAATAAACATTTGAATATCATTTTATTCATCGTTGGCGTCTTTGCGATTTTGGTACAAATTAAACTGTTTCATGCATGAATTTCGATAAAAATATTTTATCATATTTAGTCATTCAGTATTCACTGCTAAATAAATCTAGAATTTAAAATACTAATTTATTTTATGCTATTTATATATATTTTTGAAGGCCTTGTATTGGGTTTGGAGAAATAAAAACACTCATCACCAGAAAAGAAAAATACCCTAAAATATTAAACATAGTAGAAATCCACCTTCGGACGTTTCTCAAAATCTGTACTACAAGTACTTACAGTGATTTTAGACTTAAATCCTGTTACAAATAACTATGGTACAAAATTTCTAAATCAAATCAAAGATTAAATTAGTTTAGGAAACTCAACCGTTGACTAAATACAGCTGAATCCACCCCAACCCAACCCACATGACATAATAATACACGTGGACTATCAATTGAAAGTTTCAAAATTCTTTTGTAAAATTTAACACACTCCTATAATTGGCCTTGGTTGCAAGTTTAAATGTCAAAATTGTAAAAAAATTGTCAAAAGTAAATATTTCGATATAAATAATTAGGTCTTTAGGCGATTTGTTTTGAAAAATATTTAAATTTGGTAAAAATTAACTGTTGTCATGTCATCTCTTGCGAGTTTAGTAAATCTTCCTGTATGGTTTGAAAGTTGTATCGATGTTTTGTGTACTAAGGATCCTGCCTATCTTGTCCGTGGCCCCTCTGATATATGGTAAAAATGGCTGCTGGTTCTCTGAGAATTTCCCGTTTTGAAAAGCCATTCTGCGCCAGTGCTTTGCATATATCGTCCATTTCTATGTTCTTGCTTCTACCATCGGCTATCTGTTCCGATCTTGTTATTAATCTTCTTGCTACCGAGTGGAGTTGTGCCAGGTGGTGGTGTGACTGGGCGTTGAGGTACCTGTTGGTGTGAATTTTCTTCCCGTATACTGTATGGTCGAGAATCTCGTCGTCTCTTTTCATTACCAATACGTCCAGGACCGGTAGCTGGTTGTTTACTTCAACTTCCATGGTGAAGTTCATAGCTGGATGTTGCTTGTTGAGGTGCTTCAGAAACCTATTGAGGTCTTCTCTTCCGTGTGTCCATACTACGAAAGCGTCATCCACGTATCTCAGCCACACCTTTGGTTTTAACTCGGCCACCTCTAGTGCTGTAGTCTCCAGTTCCTGCATGGATAGGTTGTCTATCACAGGTGATAGTGGTGATCCCATGGGTTCTCCACTGATTTGTCGGTAGCGTTGATTTTCAAAAATAAAATACATATTCTTGACGCAATGCTGTACTAGTTCCATGATGTGTTCCGGCGGTTGGTATTTCCGTTCCAATGTCTTCATGGTGTCGTCTACCGGGACTTGTGTAAACAGTGATACTACATCAAAGCTTACCAACGAGTGCTCGGGTTCCACAGTAAGGTCCTTCAGCATTTCGATGAGATGGTCTGCTGGCTTGTTTGGCGAAAAGTAGTAGCTGTTTTGCTAGAAATCTTGCCAAAGATTCGATTGGTGATCCAATTGAGTTCACTATCGGACGTACCGGTATTTCGGGTTTGTGTATCTTCGGCAGGCCATATATATTCGGGCATTTTGATGATTTTTCTCTTGGTATAGTTATTTTCTTGGTCTCCTCATCCAGTTGTGATGTTTCAATTTGTTTTTGTCATGTTCGTCTTAGGTCGTTGGATCTGTTGCGATGGGTTCATATGAAGGATCTTCTAGTATGGCGGCCATTTTGTTTTTGTAGTCGGCAGAGTTCATCACTACTTGCCTTTATTCACTGGTAAAACGATAATGTCGTCTCGTAGCTTCCTCAGTGCGGTGTGTTGCCATTTCTTAGACGACACAACGCGGTTCATAACCCGAGAACCAAGAAACACAGATTTCGGCCGCGAGAACTTACGCAGCAATATATACATAGCACATTATGCAGGGGTAATAGTAACTACCTGGTCATCTCTTGCAAGATTTGGCGATGGAATTTCTTATTTCGGTTAATCAGAGACGAGAATTCACGGCCATTGAGATCATAGTATACGCGAATTTGTCGATAGGGCTATTTAATTAGTTTTTAGCTTTCTTCCCTTGCAAGCGAATAAATCATAATCCAAAAATTTAATAAAAACAATTGTTCAACAACTCAACAAACAGAGCTATCACAGACAAGTTCACACTGTCAATATCACTCACTGATTTTATTACGCATCAAGGAAAAGATTTGGACACTAAAATCAATCTGCTTTATTTTGTTCTGTTTTAATTTATGAATTCCAGTTGTTGTATAAAATAAAAAATAACGGATATACCCGTCGTATATTGATTTAAATTATCATTTTCACCCTGTCAACTAAATCGTGTCCCGGTACAATTTTTAACAATTGTGTTTGCGCGACGTGAAGGAATGCACTGCGAGTTCGTCTCTCGCTCCATGTATTTTACGCCACTGATGTGCGTCGCTATCGTCTGGGCTTTATTTTAACGTTCGGTATTGGACGAAGAACTCGTCATGATTGGCCAGAAAATGCATTTAATGTGATGAAGGAAAGGGATGTTTTGCCCGACATTTGGTTCACCGATTCTAAAAGGATTAATCTATAATCCCGAGTGCATGCCATATAATAATTTAAATGGCCCTTACTTAAAAATAATTGTGACGAATATTTTACACGAATTTAGGCGGATCCAAATTTACTTAATTAAAAATGCTAATATCTACATATGTGGGACCGAACAGAATGTATTGATTGTAACGTGGTTGATCATTATCATGATTTCATAACTTAAAAATTTTACATAACAAGATAACGACCAACGTGTCGACAATACCATCCAGCAGTTTTACTTGTTCAAGACACTCAAATTGCCCTTAAATTAAAAAAACTTATTAGTCAACGCGAGGAAGGATGTCATACTTTCTAATCCAACGTACGTAGCAATGCATTAAGAACGAATCGAAAATAAGAAGCCAGAATAATAGGAACGATGTCGCAAAAACGAAAAATGGATCGAACGCAATAAACGAAAAAAAAAACATTAAATAAATTCCTTTATTCAAAAACGGTAAAGAAATTTACAATTGAAATTACGATGTATGTCAATGGCTAGTTTTATAAAAGTATTGTATAAAAGTTCGAGATGGAAACGTGGAGGGGGGGAGGCACGAATGATTTTATGTAAGTCCGTTTTTAACCTTTCATCTCGACTCTCATTCGACAAAGGGCAATAAAAACTTTATTAAATTTACAATATTTACAAATATTGTTTTATAACATGCGTTGTACAGACGAAGTAATTAAATACATGGAAACAAAGGATTGCTACCTAAACGAGCCCGCCATACGTGATTTTACGACAAATAAACATGGCAGGGGAGTTCTAAAACGAGATCGTTTAAAGTATTTTAACTCGCATCATTACGGCTTTAATATGTTTAGGATATAAATAATCTCAAATATTTTCCACTGTGGAAAATGTAATAAATGCACATAAGAAAATTATCAATTTTTCATCGACATGTTTTAATTGCCATCTGGCTCAATGTTCGTCAGCCGAATGGGCTTTATTACAATGCACGCTGTTCTATTCCCATTTTGACAAAACCCGTTTTCGTGTCGTATTTTTAATCGAAATGTGTGCTTATTAATAAAAAAAAACCCTGCGATTAGTGAAATTTCACAGTTCACGGTCAAACGCCATGTTATTAGATTTCGTCAGGATTGCTTAACTCGCGATTGTGATTTACTACCGCGATCATATGGGAGCAAAATAACGACAAACGTTGTAATAAATCTTATCGCACAATGTTTTATTTACAAGTCATGTTATTTAAATTTTCGGTTTATATTTATAGGTACGCTTTCATAAATTCAGATTAGATTACGACGGTGCAATAAGACAACGAGTCTCCTTCAAAAAAATAACGTAGTATCTTCTTAAAACTCCATTAATTAACAAGTTCGATAAGTGTTACATATGTGTTTGAGCATACGTCCCGTAAATCAATCGTTTGATTAATTTATGTTAATTTTTGATAAGCGGCCCTGCCAAATGAAAGAGACCTTTGATATCCGAAATCTTAAAAGGTTTCAAACGCTCCATAAATTTATTTAAATTATAATCTTTATAATAATTCAGATTGTATAATCGTGCCGACTTGAATCTCATTTTACGATTCTCGTATTTTGCCATTTACTAACCAATAGAATTAGATACCACACGATTTGTAGTAATTGAAACAAAGAGTTTCTTGAGAGAGCCATTGAAAAACAGTTCTGGTCGCTAAGTGGTGATCAGACGTGACAGCTGTTCATTAGATGGCAATGTTGTCTGGAAGTAATTGTATGTAACGTTTTCCGTAACCTCTATGTCACCTTAATTTAACATGTTAAACACATAGGCCTGCTACAAAACCTCTAGACATTTCAGACAACTAACTGGAGTCCTATCAACGTGGACGTTATGCACAGTTTTTTATTAAATAATTTGGTAACGTCATTAATTTGCTTTATTGTTGGTTATTATAGAATGTGGGATGGAAATTTTATTGATGGTGGAGATTGAGAAAGACAAGATAACTACGAATCGATGTGTATAATGTGATAATTTGTGATATTAATAAATTTCTATTATAGCACAAGTAATGCATGGGTTTAGATGTTATTACATCAAAATGGGAATTATTAATAATTATATATAAGGGTGGTACAAGATTTTAGATATTTTTTGGAGTGGTGTTGAATTGGTGGTTGAGTTCGATCGAAAACCACATTTAACTTTAAACACCGTATATAAAAAATTAAACATCTGTTAATTACTTCAAATGTTTGCACAACCAACTGCAATAAATCACACATAGTTCGAATTATAAATCTTGCTGCGACCTCGAAAAATTATCCAACGGAACATTTAAAAAATTTAGATTATGTAGCTAATTTTGAATATTTGCGTTGTTGCAGTTGGATACTCTACAACTGGAAAAAATTGTAAAACGTTCGTAACGCCGAATAAAGAAATGAAATTTTTATGGACGTAGAAGAAACGATAGATTGTCATTTAAAAGCTAAAGAAATTTTATTTTATATTGTCCTCGTTACATGTTTGGTAATACCTGCATTCCCTCTAACACAGAGGTCCCCAACATTTTTAAAATTTTATGTCGTTTAATAAAACCGGGGACGGTACCACCGTAATCGTATTACGTCGTGCAGGTGGAGGGGATTTAATTTAAATTTTCATCATCGATACATGCCAAATTTTACATTCATTTTTAAAAACAAAAATGTTAGTTAAGATATTTTACATTTTTTTATGAATTTTAGGGGAAAAACGCACCAAATTTCTCAATTTCAATCGTATTACGATTAGTTAGCCAGATAGGTAAATATAAGCCTTTTCATCAAATAATTCTGAAATTATTAGCTCAACATAGACTTTAATGTAAATAGATATGTTATTAAATAAAATTATTACGAAATCGGTTAGGAAATATTTAATTTTCAAAAGCAATATACAGGTGAATTAGTAATAGTAAAGATACTTACATACCAAGTGGTCATATTAGGTAATTGTTATATTTTTATTTATAGGTTCATAATTTCAGTAGATGTCACTTTCTACGGTAGTAGTTAAAAAACGTCGCTTTCTTCATAATTATATGTTATACACATTAAAAAAAACACGATTGTATTATATTTAGAAACAGTGAAAGTGATTTATTTGTGTCCTGTGGGAGAGTTTGGACTCACCTGGAGCTGAAAAATCAGGATCCTCTATCTCATCATCGGATTCTGTTCCGGAATCATGATTCTCATCGGCCTGAGGAGAGAAAGTACCAAATTATTACGTTATACACGTAGAAACTGTAGTAATACTATCGTCAGCCATGTTTGACCGGTTTATTTTAGATCAACCTCCGCAAAATCGAACAATAAAACCAGTTAAATTCCGTGCAAAAAGGTCGGGAAATTGCTGAATTATCTACACGTAGGAATATGTGAGTTGTTTTTGAGGAATTTATGTATAAATTAAATGCCGCAATGTACATTTCTTTGTTTGATAACCAATGGAAGCAGCCATGTTTCATGACCTTCAATGAGGTTACAACTATAAATGAACCCCCCGAAAACTTACTACACACCTTATCCACGAAATTATCTTCATTTATCGAATGCGTTCGTAATTTATGGGTTAAGAACTTAAGCATATTTCTCTTGCGGATCGACTTGTGCGTCGATTTGGTCGCCACGGTTTTCGATTTCGCACGAAACACCACTAAAATAACGCACGAATTCGCGAAATCATTCTTTTACCATTTGGATAAATTCAATGGTATATGGTTCAGTTGTTGTCATTTCCTCCACCAACAAACTACTCGACGAACCTACCGGATAGTACTACAACTTGTACGTACAGTCAGCTGCGCTACGTGATGCGACCGGTCCATTCTTACTATTGAGGGGCGGACGTTACGAAAGCACGATTCTAAAAACGTTCGCGCTTAAAATCGATTTAGTAACTAGCGCGAAACGAAATACGTTTGCCGCCAGGAGCCAGGAATTTACTAATGAAGCTCACGTAATCATATTATATGGAAAAACGAAACAATTATTTAAAAGAAAATCTTAACAACAACTCCCACGAGTAATCGTGGACTGTTCCATAACCCATTGATGACAAAGGTAGGTCTAAATCCTAGGCGCTCACCGATTGGTCGTCGGCGGTGGGTTGTGCGTTCATTAAAGCTTACAAATACTACACTATCTCTTTCTAGGTGTTGCATAATCGCCGAGCTACAAACGCGCGTACGTCGTTGTATAACTGCAGTTACAAATGCAAAAACTGCCAGCAAGTCTACGATAAACGACGGCTGTCTGTCTTCCGTTTCATTTTAATATACGCGATAAGTGGCTGTTAAAAAGAGACAAGTGAACCGGGTGCAATTTCTTAAATGTTTTAAACGTATATGTGTTAGTATGCTTTTACAGTCTTCTAGTAAGATCTTCATTTGGCGCCGAATCTGTGCGAAGCGGCAAATTTCCGAATGTGTTCTTTGTTTGGGTTTTTCACGACGGGCGAATAAATACACGCCTTTTCGAAATGGTGGTCGTTGTAGTAAAGGGTCGTGAACAATGTTACGCAATCCTGAATGGAGACTAATATGACTAGGGGTGTTCCATGCAAAAATGACATTCCATCAATGTAAATCATTTTGCGTTCTAATTGAGATGTTCACGCTCTAAGCAGGAACACGTTAGTTCCCGAACGAAATTTATTTATACGCGTGGGAAAGTAAAAAGACGTAATCAATTGACTTATTTTGAAAATACGTATACGAAAATGTGTGCAACAGATGTTCGGCCGTTATTATTAGAAACACTAAAATGTAAGAAAATGAGAATTTTATTTTCCGTTTCTGTTTATACAACAAACGCGATTTAAAATTACATTCAAAATGGTGTTACTGTAAAAATATACACATAATAATAAAAATGGAAACAGTCAGGGCGGGTTTTAAACGTGTTCAGCATGTGTAGCCACCGCACTCAGCCCCCAGCGAAGAGGCAAGTGCACTGTCTTCAATGAGTAATTATTTAGGATCGATTACACCAACCTTCTCAATTCTTCTTTTGAGAACAAATATCGCTTTAATGAAATTTTATGCGAGAATAAGCCAGAAATTTATAATTATCCATAAATCCAAACCGAACAATATAGTGTTACGGTTGTGCTTTACTTAAGACATTTAGGTACATTATCCTATATCAAAGATTACATATTTAGCGTGTAGGGTAGGTAACATTCTCCCCCTCTCTGAAGACTTTTGTGCGTGGTGAATTCCTATGCGTAAAACCGTTGTTCTTCTTTCTGGGGCGGCAGCGATGTCCTCCTGTGGTCGGTACTGCGGCACGGGTTCTAGGCGAAGGTCGTCAAAGTGAATTTCCACTGGTATGCCGTTGGAAATATCGGACGTCGTCGGCGAGCATTCTTTCGTTGAGGAACTTGAGGACTGGTCACAGCGAACAGTCGAAAGGTGTGTTGCCTGAATGTGGTCGCACTCTGATTTGGTCGCAAGTGCACGTAGTGTTTGATAGTGATTGTTATCGCGAAGCTGTCCCTCGGTGCGGCACAGCGGGTGAAGTGTGTAGTGGAGCGCCTTTGCGTTCCATAGTGAACACACCGTCGGTTGTATTTGATGGTGGCGTCTTGTCCCTTGAACCATGGGAAGCCTAGGATCACGCCCTCGGAGAGATTCGGCACGACGAGGAAGTCCGCTCTTGCTCGTGGATCCCGATGGCGATCCACATCCGTATTTGTCCGATGACGGTCACGAAAGTTGTTTCTACTGCCAGTAGGACTCGTTGTCGCTTATCCGTAACAGGTGTTACTTCGTTATAATGAGTGGGACGTTTAATTCTCTGCGACCGCAAGGGTCTATTGTGGCTCACAACTATTTATAGTTCACCCTCAATTCCCATTCTCTTTAATAAAGGCGGATTTTCAAGTGTGAAATTGTGTCAAGTTCGCCCACCTCCAGTTTTGTCTCATCAAAGATTGTGAACCTGATTTTGTCCCCAGCGGGGCAGGTACACATGACGTGCTCTGCTGTCTGTCTCCTCAGTTTCAAGGCATAGTCGGCACTCAGTGGCGTCAGCCGCTCTCAGGCTATGCATGTAATGCCTTAGTCGGCTATGACCAGTAACCAGGGTTGTTAGAGTACGCAGATCTTTCCTGCCCAAACCCAACAGTGTCCTGGTACGTTGAGCAGATGGGCCCTTCGGTACTATCTTGGAATTCCCTGTCACTCCTGCCAGTATCCAAGTACTTTGTGGTATAGACTTCTGCCTGTTGAATTGTAATTCAGTCCTTGGTTTGCGGCAGATCACCTCAGCCCCTACTCCTGCAGTTGCCTTAGAGTCACCTGTAAACCAGCGCGAATCTGCCTGTAAAAGAGCGACTTGATTACGCTCCCATTCGTCTCTAGTAGGAACTATGACTATGACAGTCCGAAGCTGTATAGACATTGTGTCGGCCCTCATGCCCAGGATGTCCTGTTTCCTTCCTGGCCTCACTTTGCAGCAAAATATGCAAAGGAGGAAGATCCAGTAGCACTCCCATAGCTGCTGACGTTGTTGTGCTTAGCGCCCCTGTTACCACTATGCTGGCCATTCTCTGTCGGCTGGTCAGTTTTACTCTGACTGTGTGAGGAGGTCGTCCACCAGGCAATACAGCCATACGTAATGATCGGTCTAACGTAACAGGTGTGGGTGCATATTCCACTTTGATAAAGTCGTGCCAGTGTCCACTATAGCATCGGCAGTAATGCCAGTAATACACACACTCAGTTGAAGTCTACGGAGAACATCTCCCTTATTCATCAATTTTCAGACTGCTGAGCCGCGGGCTTCCTCCAGTTCCTAGCATGCCTTTTAGTGAAGTCGCGGTTGAAATGTCGTCCTGGACAATAATGGCACTTAGGCAGCTGCGTTTACGGTAACGGTGATTGCAGTTGCGGAACTGGTTTAGAGCGTTGTTCCTCTTATAGTTCAAAGCTACCTCGTTCAGGTCCTCGCGCGTCTTGGTTTGCGCGCAGCCCATGGAGCGGCGTATGTCTGGTTTGAGTAGATTCCGAATGACCGTTGTTGCCGTTGCATCCGATTCGCTCGTGAGAACTCGCCGGAAAAGCATCGTCGTTCGAAGGACGAAACTTTCCACACCTTCGTTTCTCGGTTGCTGCTCGGAGAACAACGTCATCAATAAGTCTGCTCGGACAGAATCTTCATCATACTTCCGGCGAAATCTCGTTTGGAAGTCCGTCCAGGATTCTTCGTATTCTTGTAGTGGCTCGTACCATTTTGATGCGTTTGATCGAAATTGGTCGAACTTGTTCTGTTTCTCTGCAGGCCCATTATACTTGGAGAAGACGTCGTTGAGCGATCGTATGATTTTTTCGGGGTCTTCGTGTCCCTTGGCTGAGTACGTCGGCATGTCTTCCGATCTGATCGGAGTCGCTGCGGTTTGTTTCGTCATATCCTGAAAAAGAACGGCCAGCGCTTCGGCCGTGATTAATGCAGGGGTGGTGTTGTTGTCGGACACCACTGAGCGTTTTCCGATCCTCCTCTCAGAGAGGACTCGCTGCTATCTTATTGGCTCTCCATCCCGTATGCCTTGGCTCGTGTTCTCATGCGGATCGACTTAGGTTCTTGCAGCACTCTGCTGCAGTTGGCCTCACGTCGCGGGCGCCAATTGTCACGATCGAAGCCGGGTGACTTGCGAAGCGCGGCGTGAATCCGTGAAAGTGCGTTCTAACTCGATGCACGATGCCACTACTGTGAAGATGCGTGGTTATCGTGCATCGGAACGGCACTTCGAAGAAGGGAAATAAAACAGTTTGGTTGTTAATCAAGTCCAGAGTATGCTAGCTAGTAACGGCGCTGTGGTTGGCCGCTGCTAGTCGAAAAATGGGGCGGAGCGGTCGAGAATTAGGATGGCAGGCGCGCAAAGCATCGGATTCTTAGCACGTATTCTGATGTTTTATTACTAACTTATTACTAAAATACACATATTTACAAACGCAGCAAAAGTCTCATGAGGCGCGGTACGCAACATACCTTACAGTTGCGCGAGTGATGCCAGTGGTATTCTGCAGACCGAATGCAGTGGTGTTGATGTTGATGCTGTTGCCATTGTTATGGCTGTTGTGGTTGTTGTTGGTAGATGCAACCATGTTCCCGTGTTTAAAGGTTATCGTATCGTAATCCATTCCTGTCAGCGTTGTTGGTACGCGAGCTGTCTGCTGACGGCTTGCGTGCGCAGGCATGCACATGCACCTAATCTAGCGGTATTTCAATGATATTGCATGATAGCGGCGTGATCGCTTGACGTGGGCGCGAGTCCAATGGTCCATTATATCTGTTCTAGTCAGATAATGGGTGCGGTCACGCAAGTGCATCGTACTTGACTTAACTATCTCGATTGCCTATTTTCATTAACTATTCTCTTTGACGTTACGAACTGACGTTTAGGGGTATACGAAGATCACCGATGGGGCAACAATGGGGAGATGGATAAAGAAGGTTCAGCCACGGTCCTAAGAGTGCTAAAGCAAGGGGGCTGGAGCACCCGGTTATGTTAATACTGATTATGGTCGGTATTCATAATTACTATTTACTGTGTGTCTTTCGTGCTGCTTGCTGTATTATTTGGTTACATCATCTGTCGGACCGCGGACATCGTTCGAGGAGACCAGTTTGGTAACGTAAACATATACTTGACTTGCACTGTGCTGTGTGAGAGGGAAAGCAATTATTAATACGCGCCACTTAGTAAGGGTGCAGTAGTTTTGATCGACGGGCGTTTTTTAGTATTCTAGATATATTTTGCATCTTGCATTCCGTGCAATTAACATGCAGTTTTATACGTCCCTCCCAATCATCGATTAACTACGTACTCTCTACGTTTACGATGTATTTCGGCCTTTTAACAATAGTAATAGTATATCTTTCTGTCATGATTGACAAGATTCCATTTTATGTTATAGACATAATAGTTGTTATAAACATAATAGGGACTTATGTGTACTTGACTCGTGGCGATTTGTAAGGTCGACGAGTTTCTTGAATACGTCTCTCGCTCGCTTCTTTATATACATAAGTACGCTAGATATCAGTGGTGGGAATGAAATGCCTTCACTTTGGTGCTAGGCGGTAGTAGATGGGGAACTAGTATCGTGATTGGCCTGAAAACGAATTTCATACTGACCAAGGAAACTGATGTTTTACGAGAGATTTGTTTGACCGATTCTAACTGGATTAGCAAATCTAAATTACTGGGAGTGCAGGCCATATAAAATTTTAATTTACGATGTTTAATCGTTTATTTACAACCGTAGCGTTGTGATGAAATTGGCGGTCGTTAAATGACGGTTTTTGTGAAAGTGGGTTTATGAGATAATTACAAGAGATACTTTGGGAAAATCCACGAAGGACCATAAATGTTCGACCGAACCTTTAGCAACTGGTTTTAGGGTTGTGATTTTGGGACTAATTACCAATACTAAACCTATTCTACGTACCTAAAAATAATTCTAACAAATTTTTACACGGTTTGCGCGGATCGATATTAATTTAATTAAATATGCTGATAAGCAAGAAGTAAGTTTGAAATTGAAATTCAATTTTCCAAATAAGAATATTTATAAACATGTGGTTATTATTATGAGATTGACGGCCTCTACAAACTGTCCACCATCGTTCTAACGATCTGCATACCCCTTTTCTATAGTTAGAATATCTTGGTGGAATCTCCCCTAGCTCGTCGCCGACTCCTATCAATTTGGAGGGGAAAATGGAAAAAATAAGCAAATCTTTAAAGACATCCGCCAACCCAAATTATTTTGTCAAAATCGTTGCTGTATCAAAAACAGAAAGAAGTGTAAGGCCAACCATCCACGGCAAAAAGTATGTCAACAATAGTATTACCGTTCAAAAATTAATGAAGCTGGCCAAGAAACGATGAAATCAAATCAATAACGAAAACAAACGAAAAACAAGACAAATAAGGGACATACGTGAACAACCTTTATTCCACATATTTTAAAATGTTGATCTCTCTAAAGTCGAAAAATCATTGAGCCTGCAACTATGGCCAAGTCGTTAAAATCAAGAAATCTGGTATCAGTAGAAGCTGTACTGCAATACTATGGAACAGTACAGGTTGAGTGCGTTTACAGGTCCTTGAATTTATTTCAGCGATTGGGTCTTAATTTTGCGGACAATGACCTCATAAATTGAAAATGCACATTTGAAATCTGGCCTAACGAACATGACGTATTATGTTATGAGTGGAGGTGGTCGAAAGTAAGGTCATAATTACAAGAGGTCAAGATCAACCAAACAAACAGGAAATAACCACATCAACGCGATCATTTCACTTTAAATTAAGTTTAATAACGCACAACGTTGTGGTCATCTATCGACCAGCGGCGCTGATTAGGCAAAACGATTTTTTTGCTTCGTGAGTCATGAGTCGTGAGTCTTCAACAGCATTGCATAATTTACGAAAAGTTTCCATCGACGAACGAGAAATTCCACTAGCTAAACGATGTTTTTCTTTGAGAATTAAAAACTGATTTTCAGATTTTCGCGAGGAACATCGTGTACACCATGATTTTCATGATCAATTAATGCATGGACCAAAGCAATTTATTAATACGTAATAAAAATTCTCGTCATTATTCAATTTGTATAATTTATAAAATTATGCATTAACTTTTACATCCATAATATAAACGATATATTTATTACATGGGCGCTTTATGGAACATACGTCACTGTGCATAAATAATTATATAATTATTTATAATTTAATAGTACGAGTGACCAATTAAATTTCAATATTCATGTTTTAAATGCCACAAGAATAAACAACAAATGGCATCGAAGCACATATGTACATTCTTGGACTTTCAGTGATTCCCAGAACATAGAGAAATGAAATGCTTTGACTAAATGAGCACGTGTTAATTCTTGCCCTTGTATGCCCTCTGATGATTCAAATTCACATATTTTACATGCATATTTTTTGTTTGATTTGGTATGATAGATGACATATTATATATGGAATAGATTAGTATAAGGCAATAACTGGTAGAAAAGTTGATTAATTGTATTATTATTGTTTTGATTTAATGTATTTAATGATTTAATATAGTGAAAGAATTATTCACAGTATGGGCAAAGCTGTCCAAGTGAATAGTAAGCATAATTTGATGTGGCATGGGACGACACAACAATACAAACCAGTAAATAATTTTAACATCAATGGAACAAAAAATGCCAATAATACACAGGCCTGTATATTTGCAAATCTTTCAACATTTTAAAAAATGGAAATTTAGAAGTATAGCAAGTTTGATTGATCTCATCATTGTACAAAGCAGACAAAAGAATACTAATCATTATTTTCTTTATAGATATATTTAACCGCATTGATTGATTAATTTCGAGTAACGTGGTCGTGATTATAGCGACAATTATTTTAAACGGATTAAAACGCTGCATTTACATTTTGATTGGTTAATGCTAACATCGATAATTCGGAAACGGTTATTATGCAAGTAACTTTCATTGTCACTTTAACGTCAATGCAATAAACACAGTAATCCTACGTATTCATAAAATATTATGATCTGATAATATGATCGGATTTCGGGATTTTTTGGTTTTCCTCATGCACTTCAAATAGACAGAAAAATGTTAATGTCGTTCCAATAAGTCTTCATTTACTTCTTTGTAGTTGGAACCTAATTTATTATGTTGTCTAAAGGGTTACTTCTAAAACAATGATTAGTTAATGTTTAGATTCATTCAAAAATTCACCACACAAAAAATGATTCGTTTGTTCCTATGCACACCACTCTGTGAGGTACTTCATACATAAAAATAATTGCAAGCACTACTAGACCTAATCCTGGTCATAGTATGGATAGCAAGAATTACAGGGTTACAAGTAATCGTGAAAAGGTTGCAACGAGAAATAAAGTAAACAAATTGGTATTAAAAAAATAGGCGAGAGGTGGGTGGAGGTAAAATTTAGAAAAGGGGAAATGAAGAAGAAGTGAAAATTTAGATGTAGTGTAAGTAATGAGATGATACAAAGCAAATAATTGTAAATAGCAAGTGAGTTGTTAAACTCGTCAGTTACACCCATAAAATATATTCCAGTATTGTTTGAACTTTGTAATAAATAACATTCATAGGCATCGTTACTTTTCATGTATAAGTAAAGGTTAATCATTAATAAATTTAGGAACGGCACGTAAGATGATTAATGCTCACCGAACAACCCACACACATTATTAGACATTTCAAATAGCAATTTTTTTAAACTTTAGATTGTGTCCATTATATTT
Organism: Geotrupes spiniger; assembly: GCA_959613385.1. Taxonomy (NCBI): domain Eukaryota; kingdom Metazoa; phylum Arthropoda; class Insecta; order Coleoptera; family Geotrupidae; genus Geotrupes; species Geotrupes spiniger. The sequence continues at coordinate 13,781,698 of OY390734.1, forward strand.
TAAATGTTCTTCAAACGAATTAATGAATAAATTAAACGAAAGAATTTTAATGATCTACTACCACATTTTCTGCAATTTAATGTTCTGAACTAAACAAATTTATTCACGTTCAAATTGTTTATTGCGTCGTTATTGTGCACAATGAAATCACCATTTTCTTATATTCTGCCTCTATTACTTTATGTTATTCTTGTCTCTAAATAATAGCATATCAGATATAAAGAAAGTAACAGGATCGTTTAATACCAAATTATTTACCAAATTTCAATATGATTTCAATTCTTAATGATAATAACAAGGTATATACTTACATAAAATTCTATTAGGTCTAATATATATTAATAATAATTATTGTGCATATATCTTATTATTCGGAACTCCCTACGCGCATATATTGGACAGGCCTCGGAATTCACATAATTATTTCAATTTATAATTAATTATTTAAATACCAGGCCTAAATAATTAATTAATTAATTCGTTTATTTAAATATTTATTCCCGTTCAATACCTCATTCAATACCCCGTCCAGACAACTGCACATCTCTAATTATGAATATTCTTTTTATTTATTTACAGTGAAGTGAGGTTTATGCTTAGTAAGTTACGTTCAAAAAGTCCTATTAATATAAAACACATGTTCTTTCCATGTATTTAATTTGGCCAAATTAATTTCTGGTTATCGATGGAATATTTCATTCCGATTTTGATTTATTTAAATGTGTACTTATTGGAGTTTTTATTTAAAGTGTCTCATTTCTTGTCTATCGATCCTTACTTCGCAGGGTTGTTTTGTAAGACACACAATATCCTTTATAACAATAACAACAAGTCGAAATGTTGCATATGTAAAATGAGGCCCTCATCCGTCAAGAAGTAGGAGGTACTAACATATGAATGAACTTGGTGATCACTTCAAGTTATATTAAGTTAACTATCACGAAAAGAAACTGTTAGCAATCCTCTAGATAGATTTTTGTTTCGCTACACTTTCGTGAAGCTTAATAGTTGAGAAGGGAATAAGGCTTGCAAGGATTATTCGCGCGCTTATGTAGTAACGAAATAAAACGCCATTTTTTAAGAAACATTTTTTCATGAGATTGTAAGATAAAATACACATGAACAGAAATATTTTTAAGTTTTTGTAATTGCAATATTATGCCATTTTTACTCCCATATTAATAAGGTACAGTACTGCGGAAAAAGTTTCAGTTAATCATAAGAAATAAAAACAACGAAAAAATAAAAATAAATATTTTAAAGCCATCAGGAAATTTTCTCGCTCCCTTCAGGTACTTTTCCTCGGTATTTGAAAGCCTCCCACAGTCTCACTCAAAACTTCTACCAATTTTTATCACTTTCTCTGTCTTCTCATTTTAGATCTCTTCCATCCAATGGTTCTACCCATCCATCCCTTTAAATTAATTATTAATCGTCTTTGTTTATAAATATTTTTGTTTCGAAAACTACGTTCCCTTTCGAAAATTATTTCTTCGAAAAGTTAATTATCAATGTGATACTAAAAATATGTCTGGCCTCATATTAAAAAGTCAGGTAAAGACAGATATTTCTGCCTGCTTAAATTTTTTATTTAAAACTGGTTAGAAATGTTACTTCATCGCGAAATATTAAAAAAAAATATTTTATGCAATAATTACAGGAAAATACTGGAGACTTAAAACGAATCACTTAAAATCTTAGAAGACAACGTAAACAAGTAAATTAACAAAATTGAAGCAGGCTTATAGAAAATTAACAAGACAATTCAAACAAAAAATACAAATGCAGACATAGAAATAAAATGACGAAACCAGAAAAACAAAACCGAATAACTAAAAAATAAGAAAGTACAAAGAAGCAAGATTAGAGAACCAATGAAATAATTGAAGTATAAAGAAAGAATTAAACAGGAAGCGGAAGGATTAAGAAAAAAAAGAACAGCCAAAACCAACACACAATTATATGGTTTAGATGATTAAGACAATATAATATGCTGTAGTAGAAAATATTTCATATATAGAAAATGCTATGATAATGACGACAATTTTAAAATATATGCCCAAAACACAAAAGAAAAATTACGTAAAAAATGCATTCTACATGTAATCGAAACAAGGACAAGGAATCTTCAAAATGAGAATGTATAGCGCCTATCCGGCCATTTGCTCGTATCGTCCAAGCGGAGACGAATTAGTAACGAATCGTAATCGTGTAATAACCAAATTAAAATGCAGCATCAAACAATATACATTAAATTAATAACATAACATACCTCCCATTTACTCATACACGCTCTAGTTCCTATAATAAAATTTTACATAAACAATGATTAAGGAAAAATAACTCTAGTTTAAATAAAATTTATTCAACGAGTAAGAAAAAATAATACAGTTTTTAGGGTCGTTGTAAGCGAACACTACAGTACTACGAACCACACTCTTTATCATTTGTGTGCAAATATACGTGATTTTTAATAAAATACATGAAATTACTAGTTTCATCGGTTTAAAGAAAATTACAAAAAAATCTGGTGTAAAACACCTTAGGAAATGCGAATTTTGTTACTCTCGTAGACGATACGAAGAGCTGGTTGCATAAATAGTCTTCATTTTAAACGAACTGTTATTACTAAAACTATACGTATTTGATGACATAATTGTGATTCATAATTTTCCTGAAACGTCTTACTGATATTTATAGTTTTTTGAACTCGCTGCCTTTAAAATTTCTCCACCTCTAACAGGAGTTAGAATAAATCACTATTAATTCCATTGACTCTTTGGCACGAAATTGGAATCATATTGGGTAATAATTTCGTTTCAAAAAATGTTGTACGAAATTCGATGCGTGAAGACGTATTAGGCACAAGTAATGCGCTAATGCACATCTTCTCGCACTCGGTTCGTAAATGACTATTATATAAATACTACCCCTGTTCTAAGATTTACAGTCTTTGTGATGATGCACATATAGACCTCCTAGTTCCTACTTGAAACCAATTGGGAACCTTTATTGAGGTGAGTTGGGTTGTAATTGGTTGGGTTACCGAGTTAGAGAAAATATGTTATATAATTTGAAAAAGATTGATAAGCATTCATGAACTAAGTATTCAAAGAGAATAATAAAAGCATTATGTTTGGAAAATGTAAAACAAAATCTTGTCAATCACATATATTGTATTATTCTTGAACAATTATGCTTGTGTTATATTTGCAAAAGCTGTGCAAGTGGTGAGTTTTGCATAATGTTTGCACTAAATTTCTATAATAACTTAGACCTGCGACGTTATTCTCACAGAAAGATAGAAACAGTCGTCGAATAATCCAACCAGTTTTTTTTTGCAAATCCAACTTATCCAATTAATATTCACAGCATTCTAATATATGATTAACATCAATTAAGTGTACGCATTTATTTATACTTTAAAGTACTATAAAGACTCCTAATAATAAAATGAACATTAACATAACATATTATAAATATTTTTCCTGATCTCAACATAAAAAATCTGTCCCGCATTAAATATTTTTTTTCGATAACTTGTACCGTTTTCGAGATAATGAAAACGGCGATAAGAGTAAACAATCACTTCCGGTTGAGATATTGGTTTCAAAATAGGATATTTCATCCTTAAGTTTAAAGCTTCATAATAGTAAATCGGAGACTGTAGTCGTGGTTCTGTTGAAGGTGACAAATTAGTTATCGAAACGTACATCCCGATTGAATAAAGTGCTGTGTGGTAAGGGGAATATTTATTTTATTTTATTTTATTAAAGTTTCATAAGTTTAGCTTTAATAGTTTAGGCATGCACTTACTGCGGCTATCATGGGGATGATAGCCGTTTCGCGCTCTATGGGCTCATCAGAGCACCACACACATACATTCACTGACGATGTATCAAGTCATGAGTGACAAAGAGTTTGTGTGCAAGTTGTAAGGCTGCCAATTTTGTTGGTCGATAAAGACCTCTGCAATTACATAGTAATAAGATAGTGTGTGTGTATATACGTCTAGAACTTTTCGTGAAAATAATGCACGGAAGACAATTGTTGTAGGAAACTGTATGTAAATAGTAATAAGTAGCTAAACTATCCAGTGTGGGTTGACGTTGATGTTTTATGTCTGCAATCAGTAACAATCGAGGATACGATTGGATTGTTGGACGATATCGTTTCCCACTTGTTTGAGCTTGTCATCATCGAGTACCCAACCCAACCACCATTTTAATTAACGTTCATCATCTTTTGGTGAATGGCTTGTAGTAGTCAATCATTTGCGAGTGACTGTACTTAAGTAACAAGCTGTGAATGCTTTCTTTAAAGTCGTACTCCTATTGTGTCAGGTGTGCTTATAATTGAGACTAAATCAGTCTCTTGCAAGCAAGTATAGTAAAGTAGACAGACTGATGTTATAAACTAATGAGGAATATAAAGTTGATGGTCTAGCAAGATTTTAAACAAGGCAACTATCAGAATTAAATCATTTTTCTGTGATCATTTGGCTAATTTATAATTTTAAAGTTGTGTTCACACATTTAAAAATTGAGATGGCAGATATTATTCCATACTTTCATACACTATATCAGCATAAAACAACAGTTATATAAAATTATTTATTTATTATCATTTTGCATAATGGAATGAGATCTTATGTATAGAAAGCACATTGTCATACAACCTTTAACATAAAACAATGTTTAATCAACTATGTTTATTATAAATTATTTACAGTTTAATGCACGATTTGGATGGAACAGTTATTACTTATATACTATAAAAAGTCGGCAGTCATGATAGTTAAACTACGATACTTATTTCCTTATCAACACAATAAATAATTTTTCTTGTTTCGTATAAAAATTCTTAAAAACTAAAGTACTAAGAGAAAACATATGTGTTTCTTTGTTTTAACAAAAAGCCGAGTTAATAGTAGTCGTGTACCACGATCGTGAAGTCCGGGAAATACCCTCAAGATGTGGGGATTTAAGTTTCCAGTAAGCTGTGTCCAATAGAATACCAGAAAGAATGACTGAGAAACACAAATAGTCATGGTTTGTGCATTAGTCTTTTAAAGTATGTGCATTCCCAGCATTAGTGGACAATTCCTATCAAGACTAACAATCAAACATGTTTGATCTGATTTATAATCGCCCTCAACAAAACAATAGTTTACACAGGTAATAACCCACAAAAGCACAAATCACGATCATGGTTCACAACCAGTGTCTCATTTTTAGATTTAGATCTACGATTACATACTAAACATTTATAAAAAATTATATAAAAATATCACATTGCTTTTAATAAGTGTTTCTGTCACACCAATAACAAACACTAAATTCCTTTAACGTCAAAACCCTAACGGATTTTATGAACGACAGTTCTCAAACGTTGGTTTATCACAAGTTAAAGCACTAAATTTATTTAACGTTACATAGCGGTTTCTAACGGTTGACTCTTACTTCGACTTGATTCGGTAATCGGATACGTCGTCAGAACTTCTTCGGGTTCGTAATAATCAAAATTCGTCTCCAGCAGAGCCTCGGATTTCGATCGCATCTTTGGTTTTGGCTCGGGCTCGTCGAAGTTGGTTTCTAACAAATTCGACGATTGCGGTCGATCGTCGAACGAATTCGGTGATTGTAAGCTGACGTCGTTGTAATCAGGAGTATAACTCAGACTGCGCGCGTAATATGGTTCGTGTTGAGTCTTGGGCGATGATTGCTGCAAATCTGCGTAGCCGTTCGTTTTCGGTATTTTACTGTTTAATTCTTGCAGAAAATTCACATTGGGTTTGGAGTAACTGTGAGTTGGCGTGCTTTGCTTAAAACTCATCGGCATCTCGGAATTTTCAGAGACGCTACTTAGGGGTAAGGTGTCGGTGTTGTAATATTCGCTGGGCGGGTAAGATTGCATCGGGCCCGTTTCCGAATGAATGATGGGGCTTTCTTCGCTAATTGTGTTATCTTGGACGCTTTCGGAACGCGACTGGTAGTTTGAGTTGCTGGCGAACGTCGAATTATCCTTAAATCCTTCGTTTTTGTAAGCCAAGTTAAAACCGTGCGGTTGTGCGTATTGATTGCTGGTTTCTGATTTGTACGGCTGATTATGCGTGAATTGGGGATTCGGATTGTGCGCTTCGTATATATCGTACGATTGATTATCATCGATTGTTGATGTATAGGTCGATTTACCCATGCTATCAATTGAACCATTGCTAACCATCTTCTTGTAATCGGAATTTTTCGTTAACGTGTCCGTCGATCTCGTACTCTAGAAATAAATCAAAGTCAAATTTCCCTCCACTAGTGTCTTTTAGTATGTGAATGAGGTGTTAGTTCCCTAAATATAAATTCATTTCGAATGTATTATAAAACGGTGAACTTACAGAATGTATCTCCTGTCCTTGTGGCATGCACATTTATTTAAATCAACTAATTAACAGCTGTGTATACAAATAGAAGATTGTCTCAGAGTAATCTACGCAGAGGGCGTACGCCTATTTTTTCGTACATCACTGTGAGATAATCAATATAAGCAGATATTGATGAGTTTCTGCTGGTTCATACCAGTTTTGAAATCAATGTGCGAGGCTTGAAATGCCGTATTTATCGAAAACATGATTTTTATAACAGAGATAATTAAGATTCTTGATACGTATCAACAATTATAACAAACTTACAAGTTGGCCTGGCTTTCGTCTATAACCAAGTTCTGAAAAACCGTTTGTTGTACCCACGGACTTCAGAGAATTTAAACTTCGTCGTATGCTGTTTCTCCTCTCCAATCTTTGAGCTTGCCTGTATTTCGATTTGTTCCACCAACAAACACCCACAAGGGCGATTAGTATTATCGCTAGTGCTATGCTGCATATGACTGCTATTGTAACTGCATCTCCATGCCAAGTGAGCGGATCGATGAAGACTTTCGGATCTGTAATTGAATAAATTGATTGTAGTTTTCGAAAGTACTTTTTGCACCATTCATATGGAAAATTCTTCTTGTTTCACATAAATTCTTCTCGTTTCACATAATAAAATATTGCTGAAAATCAAGGAAAATTGAAATTTAAATCAAATGAACAATAATTATAGTGATAATAAAAATAATTCTTCGTTGTTTTCGATTTCGAGATTGTTGTTAAATATTTCATTGCCATTTTCTGTTTTTGTTTGGTTTTTATTTTTTTCGCCTTCCATAAACGCAGTATATATAATCGCTGCAGACTTAATGGTCTAATGGCTTTACGCCTTAGACATTGTTTACATCATTTCCTGTATCCTTCACATGAATGCTGGAGTGGGAATATATAATATGAATTGGACGCAAAGCAAGTGCACAGGTTCACACTAAGATATAAACAAATACATATTTCATAAATCAATGAATTAACATATTTGTTTGTGTTATAATAAATTTGAAATTGAAATTCGTGTAAACTCGCCAAAACCGGTATTGTTGACGATTTTAGAGATTCCACAAAATTTTGTTATTAGTTATACTTAGTACAAAATATTTTTGTTTGAAATGCGCGAATTTTTTTTCTGAAATTTAATTAGTTTGAAAAACATTTTTTCATCCAGGGAAAATACGTTTTATGATAAACGCTTTCTATATGGTTATGGTGACAAAAATTGTACACAATATTTAATATTTTGACTATTATACAGACACGTGTTGTTCGTCCTGTGGTAATAGAAAAAGTGTTTATAATTCAATTACAATTACTAATTAAATATGAATGTCGGGGTCTGTGCAATCTTTGACACGTCAAAATAGTTTCCTTTCGATGTCGACTTACCTATTTCACATATAAATGGATTTCTATCGTCGCAGTGTCCAAGCTCTACAGTTTGGTAAGCAAACATGGTGCACTGATTGATTCTGTCGATGTGTTGAATCCATATCCTGTCGGAGTACAAATACCATTGCTGCTGCTTTCGCAGAAAGTCGTTAAGTAACCAGTAATTGGCGTTCCCAATGAGGTATGGCAGTGTGGAGTTATCAGCCTGAAAGTAGTTTTGTTTGAGATTTAAAGAAATGATCGCTTACGTCATAACTCAAAAATAAAATACCATATTTAAGTGACAATTACAGTAAATATCCTTACGTAAGATGTTCGAGGAATTGTTTGAAAGTCATTAGATAACAATTCAATAGTTCCAGACTTCATCTTACGTCAGTGCTTCCCAAACTTATCAAAAGCGCGACCCGTTATTGTAAAAGAAATTGTTCGCGACCCCCTATTTTCTCATACTCCTCACTCAAACCAAAATAGCCTAACTAAATAACAAGTAAGTGAACCCATTTGATAACTAATTGTTATATTTTTATTTGCGTTATTAAAATCTTAGTCTTAATTTGGAAATATCTCCGACCCCCCCGGGTTGTAGCCACCCACATTTTGTCGTTATTGTAAAGAGAAATAATATTTGTATAATCAAATACCTGGCAAAAATCTCTAGCCTCGTGGAACGTCATCGGCGCACCAATATAAATGTAGCACGTGTCTGCAACAAGATCCCAACCGGGTGGACATTTGCCGTTTAATATGCTCTGGTTGTTCAGGTAAAACGGCATATAATTCACTTCTAGCAATCGTTCATCGTCGCGTTGGTCCTTGATCCTTCCAGTCACAGCCAGCGTTGTGTTTAATCCCCAGTAGTTGTAAGCGGCGTCGATTTGCGTTTTCCAAAGTTCAATTGTACTAAACCAGAAAAGTAAACTTCAACACCTCGCAAATTTATATTTCGTTATAAGCGCTGTGCCCGAACCAGAAGCAATACGACATATATCACATAAATCACAAATCTAAATGTATTTTTTCTTTTCACAAATATATTTTGCCAAGCTACGAATAAAATAATAATCATCGTGAAGTTGCCCATCTTGACTCCGACGAATTTTAGCTCCTACAAACGGTTAAGACAACAACAACAAATTATTACAACTAAATTTTACAATACACTGACTCTGCGAGCGTAAACGAAACAAAGAAGCTACAGATTTTAGTGCTAATACTTTGTTCTTACCTGTTGAAGCTAAATCTGTTTTCATGCATGCACCATGCAACAACATAAAACAAAGAAAAAAGTGTTAGTACATTGTAAATTTTTCGTGAAGCCAGTTTTAAATTTATAATGTACTATCATAGAGTTCGTCATGCATTGGTATCAAACTACGAGTAAAAATAAGCAATACGAATTGATAAGGCGCTCTTCGACTAATACGAGGGAGGACTAAACATGCTAAGAGGGCACCATTTTAAGCCAATATTACCGACACGACAATTTTGGTACGTTGTTACTTCAGTAACGAGTAATTTAGCAATCGAAATTAATTGCATTTCTTCTAGTTATTGAAGAATGTCGGTGATGAGAAGGTTTTAAGTTAATCACCCCAGTATAACTGAACGTTTGGAAAAATCAAGGGAACAAAACTACAAGTAATTGTAAAATAAACATGATGAACGTGAATGGGGCGGATATCGAAATAAACAAACTAAAATAAACGCAAGCTATTATGAAATAGTAAAAAGAAGACTGGGATATCAATGAAAACAACTTTTTAATTAAATAATTATTTAATTATTGTTAAGATACGGTCGTTGTTGATGTTTAAAAAGAACAATTTTGTACCAATTATTCATGGATTATAGTATACAAAAATGGACAAATAGTTTGTGACCATAGTCCAACTCTGCTTTATATAAGAGCATCATTTAGTGATCGTAATGAAACACATCCTGTTAATCCCTTTTTCATTAGTTGCATGTTTAAAGAAGTACTCGTAATTTATGCAAAATCTACTTCATACTCTTCAGCCTTGACCTAAGATTTAAGTTTTCCAAAAATGCAAAACATTATATGTTTAAAGCATTTTAACTTACAAGTTTTTTCTAGTTATGATATTCCAGAATGTACATATGTACTTTAATTTACTGTGAGGAACGGTAATATAGTGCAAGTAATGTACTGTGCGAAAATCGCGATTATAACTATATGCTCAGTTCATAAAAAAGAAAAAAAATCGGTTGCATCTCGTCTAAGGATCAAAGAAAATGTATAATGTAATAAGAGTGCTATCGGTAAAAAAAATTACTTACAGAGACTTGTTGACTGTTATCATTTCGTAATCATTATCTGGATTGAAGAAAATATTATCAACGTAATGCTGACCAGCGGTTCCTGCGACAATTGTTGACCTGCTGTCTCTGTGGACTGCATAATTGCTGTAATAAATAATTAATTAATAATATTGAATTACAGTAAATAAGAATAAGATCCGTGTAGTTTCGTGGTATACAATTCGCCAATTCAATTTCAATTGCTTCCATTAGGCATAAAAGCATCTCTTCCGGTGGAAATCATAATCCAATCTCACCGCAATAAAAAAATCAAAGACAACCCATAGCAACTTAGTCACAAACTTGATCCTCCAAATTAAATTTATTGCATAGGGTCGGGGTATTTCGTTAATGGCGTTGTAGTATTGTAATTCTGTTAAAAATCGTTACAAAGTAAGCTCGCCCAATTTTCAAAATTCTACGCCGGTTGGGTTGGGTTGGTTTGGGTACATTAATGATCTTTGAGAGAATTTAAATGGTGAAGTATACGTGACTGTAAATTAGTTGATTTAGGAGTCAAATGAAAGGTCTTTGCAAGCAAATTTTGAAATTGTCTACTAACGCATTAAACCATTAAGCCCAAAAGCAGTTTTAAACTATCTTTGATATTTTAAACACAAGAGGGGATTGGATATCAAAGGCAGGGAAATAAAACCCGGATGGTAAAATTGAAAGCAAATAGTAAAAACACATTGATGAATTGAAGCCAGAAGCTTAATTTCAGAGACAAATGCAAAATGAAAAGACTAAAATGTATAAGACAACAAGTAATGGGCGTCAGTTGCATTTCAAAATTTATTAATATAGCAACTAATTGAGAACCGAGATTATAAATTTCCAGGTGAACGAGATATAGTCATGAAGTCGATGAAGAAATCAGTAAATTAATTGTTTGAATTTCCAAAAGTATATTTAAATAATTACAGACTGGTCACTAAATGATTGCACTTACTCATAAAACCCATTGTGCGTGGTGGTTTGGTAAATAGGCAGGCGCACTTTGTCGAATCCGGACACCTCCAAATTCTGCAGCCCGATGTTTCGTTTGACGTAATTCAACGTAAAATTGGACACGACCTGTTTCAGCACGATATTGTTCTCGTATGCGGCGACGTTCCTCGTGAAGTAATTCCTATAGATCGTGACTTCTTGGTACGGCGATGATTGCCTGCCTTCCACGTACAGCGTCGGAAGGTTCGTGTTGTTCACGAAGAGATTGTTGTGTATGAAGCCCTTCAGAGAGGTTGCCGAACCTCGAGAGTCGGCTCTGATCGATAGTCCGCCTTGATTGCCTTCCACTAAGTTGTTCTGTAAAAATGTGCAATTACGTTAAAAATCTATTGCTAGATCGAAAATGCAACGATGAAATGATACGATAACCGAACATGGAAGTAAAATAAACAAAAAAAAATTATTTCAACGAAGAAAATAGAGAACATGTTCAAATCAAGTGGACAAAATTAAAACGAGCAAAAACAGACGGAAGTACACATCTGAATTGATGAAAGTGAAGTAAAATTTTAAACAAAATAAATTCGATCAAGGTCTCAGGAATTTTTGCTTTTGGTTATTGATGCAAGAAGGTTGATTTTTGTATTTTGCAAAAACTACTTACCCTAAAGAACATCGTCTGTGTATTTTGCACGTCGATGTCAACAGCTGCTCTACACGTAGTAAAATTCCCATAGAGTTTACGACAGTTGTTCTTAAATTGATTCTTGTCGATAGTAATGATTGGATTAACCTCACCAACTGATGAGTACAACAAACCGCCCTCTCTGTTATTATTCACCAATGAATACGTAATGTTGTGTTGAACATCCCGGTCTGTAAATGTAAGATATAGTAATTTTTTCTAAATAAAAGCTGCATACGTACTGAATCCAATTGCAGATATTGGTAACGTGACAACTTCGGCTATAAATCCGTGGTTAGATGACGCACCATTTGCGAACAATTTAATACTCAAGCTCGGCAAATTTGTTTTGAACAATTTCTTCTCGTCTTTGGAGTCCATGGTAATTTTTCCGATCATTTTCGAGGTAACGTTGTAAATATCCCCGTCGTATAGTTGCAGAAAATCAGGTATTCCGTATTTATTGGTCGAGTTGAATAAATTAAACTGCAACAGCCTAAATCCAAAGGGCTTGACGTTGTAGGCACTTTTAAATATTTTCACGCAATTCACCGGATTATTGTCGTATTTATAATAAACAATGACGCGTTCTTCAACTTTTATTTCTTTGGTTGTGTCGCAAATGTCCACCAAGCTGAACAGGTGATATGGAATGTTGAGGTTCTTCAATGGCGTGAAACTAGATTCGTCCGCTTCTCGTCCTTCTCCCGTCAGCGATAATATGTTGATTCCAACGCCCAGCGAATGTTCGACGCTGTTGGAAACTAAATTCATTGTGTTGGCGGGAGAAAATAGGTTTATGCCGTGGGACGCCGATTTAGTTACATTAACGTAGTTTATCTTTGGGCTTTTGATGATGCTTTGTACGGCCGGGGATTTTTCGTTATGAAGTATTCCAGCGCCAATGATTTTAACAAATTCTAGTGTAGATTCTTCTCGTTGTACGACGTCGTGTGTCGTGATGTCGTGAATTCTGTGCTCGTAGAGGTTTTGCTCGAATTCTGGATGGGCGAATCGAATTCCTCCCCAATACTCGAGTGTCGGCCGCATGTTCCTGCGTCCGCAGTGAATGAAGACAAATTTAGAGTTCCACTTGCATTCGTGACGGTGGCCGAATTGCTGGCCATTTAAACGAATCGGACAGTCGTCGTAGCGGTTCTCCGTTCCTTTGCACTGCAACGGTTCCGGCCAAGACCATATCCTAGTTAGTGAATTACTGTGATATTCAATACGTATGTCATGATCGAAGAACGCGCTCAAATAATCGAACCCCAATTCCCTACAGACCACTTGCGCGTTGCGTTCCGTAAATCGCGGATCGCACATTGGAATCCACTGCAGGGTCGTCTTGTTAAAATACTCCAAGAAGCCTTCATTGTTCAACTCGTTCATTTCATCGCAATTCCTGCCCTTGCATAATCGAATGTTCTCCTGCATCGAAAAATTTTCTAAATCTCTCTTCTGACGCGATCGTAAATCTCGCTTTTCAACATCGCTGTGAATGTTTCCGGACTGCATCAAAGGGCGCATGATTATCTCGTCGCCTTTGAAACCTTGCGCTTTCAAACTTCCCAGAACTAAAATGCCCACGTTGGGTGCGAATTCCATGGTGACCCCAGATTGTATCGTCAAGGTCGTTTTAGGCATCACCGTTATATCAGAATTGATTATGTAAGGCGCGGAACGCTGCGGAATCGTTAGGTCATGGTGCAAGCGACCACCCAAATTGTCCGCATTGACGATTTTATTCGGTATAAACGAAACCGAATGGCTGGCTTCGAAATAATCTTCGATCAAGTACGGCCGAAATTGCGCGATCGCGTGATTGTTCCAATCGTCGAAGTCGAAAATCGTCCTTTCAATCACGTTTTCGTCGACGCTGCCCCACCAATTTTCCGCGACGTTGAGGAAGTTGTCTATTTTCGCCGTCTTGATACCGGCGACTAGTTGATAATCTAAATTGTTTTCGATGAAGAGATTTCGATTTATTTTGACTTTTTGGATCCCCTTGAAGCACACCACGCAGGTGGGATCGCCGTGGAGCTGCAGTATACCAAAACCTCGCAAGTTCGACATAAATCTGTTGGTTTTTAGTTCGTTGTACTCGAATTTGGCCGGGACCTCGCCGATTATTTCCGACTGACTGTCCGAGCTAAATTCCACAATGTATTTCCCGTTGTTGTTTTGTATTTTGTTCCGGTCGATCAGCATTTTCTTCTCCATGCCCCTCATCGAAATCAAACCATTTTTACAGAAATTATCGGTGAACAAGTTCCTCGTAATGTTAACCAGGGCGAAGTGACCGTCGAGAATGAAACCAAACGCTTTGTTATTTCTCCACGTGTTGTTGTTCATGTAAACGGAATGCGTGAAATTTTCGTTGTACTGCCAAACATACGGGAGGTTGACGTAAAAGCCATCGGCGGCGTTTCTCTCGATCGTATTATCTTGCATGATGTAGTGAAACAGATTATTGGAGGCACGCATGTCCCTCGAGAAATGGAAAATTCCTCCACCGTTATCCGTGATGAGGGAGTTATTGATCATCAAAGTTATTTCCGATATGTTGCTTTTGTGCAGATCCCAATGCGGCGAGTGCACAAACACCGCTTCTTTTTTGTTGTGCGATATCTCGCAGTTGACGAGTTTCAAAGTTTCGTTCGATTTGCGCAAAAAGTGATCGCCTAATTCGTTCAAATATCGGTTGTAATAAGACGCGTGGACGCCGTAAACGTTATTTTTTATTTTGGTGTTGGATATTGTTACGGTCGGTATGGGCCCTTTAACGATTTTATTGTATACGTCTTGGAGGGGGGCTCTGATTGCGCTTAAAACAATCACTGTACCTCCCAGCGCGTACGAATTGCTCGCGTAATCTAAAATTATACCGTGGCTGCTAGATGTTGTAGGAAACACAGTCAAGTCGCGATTGATGCGCCAAACGGCCGATTTAGAATTGTAATTTTGCGCGTCATGAATCGAGATGATTTCCATGCTTCGATTTTCTACTGGATTCAATAATTGTATACCGATAACGAACCCTGGCTTGCACCTGATTTTATACGATCGGACACTGTCTTCTAGCACGTATGACGTCACAAAGTACTTAGTTTCGCCTTGCTCCAAATTTATTTCGCTTGCATCGTCTTCTTGCGGTATCCAAAACGGCCTGTAAGTGATGTCGGGTTCCTTTGTCGTGAACCAACCGGCCAACTCTCGCTGTTGCAATCCGGTCAGTGCGGGGTTATGTTCAACTCCAATGAAATTATTCTGAATGGAACTTCCTTGAATATTCAAACCGAGTTGCTTAAAGCTGATCCCCGCCCCTTTATTATTCATAAATTCGGAATTTTTAACCACGTTAACGGTGTCTTCGGTGTAAATATCGGAGTACATGATACCCAAACCATCGTGGAAATTGTCATTAATTCGTATATTTTCAAAGTTATGTCGCGCAAAATCCATCTGCAAGGCCGGTTTGAAGGCATTGGTGGCGTAATCCAAAAGTCCCGATTTTTCAATCGTTATGAACTGCATATTTGAACGTTCCGCCAAAACCCCAAATCGAACGCCAGCCCACGACGTCTTATAGCAACGCACGCCCACGTCATTTTCATGCGTGCATGAATTTTCAAAATCTTTAATGGTCTCCGATTTGCACTTTGTGACGTCGACGTCGAAATCGTCGCATCGCACGTTCGAGATAATTATGTTTTCGGCGGTGCCCGCGTCGGGGATTTCACTGCGTTCCAAAAACCAGTCGTTTGGATTCAGCGCCATCCCCAGTTGATGGCAAACCAAAGCGGCGTCTTTGATCGTCCAGCCGTAATTACAAACGGTTCCCCATTGGTTGTCGATTCTCACCTGCAATCTACCCTCGTTCACGGTCTTGCCACCCAATAACCTCACAGGAATTTTCGATTCAAATTGTATCACTTCCGCTTCGGATTCCGATGGGTTATCGGTTTCGTAGGTCTCGTTCGTGAACGTTATTTCTTCTTTGATTGTAAATATGATGCTGTCTGGTTCCAGGCCACGGGCTTCCAATTTCCCACCGACCATCATTCCGATCGTAGGCGGGAAACGCAACGTAACCCCCGGTTCGATCGTTAATTTTCCACCCGGTCTTATATTTATGTCTTTTTCTACGACGTACTCGCCCCCTTCTAGAACTTCTTCGCCCTCGATTTCGCCGCCGACGATTTTCGTGTTTCTCGCGTTGAACAGCGGCACGTACAGCTGGTTTGTGTTCACTCTCGTTGTCAACGGGTTCGAATTGTGCAATAAATACGGCACAAACGAAATTCTTGCCAAGTTGTATCGGTCGTTGCGATGAAAAATGCGGCCGAATATTTTTTCATCTTCTCCGTACCCCAACCAATTGTACGTGCAGTTGATGGTTTTGCTCTGATCTTCGATCTGGCTGCCGAGTTCGTATTTCGAATTTGGATTGTCGATGATGTTTCTGAAGATGTCGATGTTATCGGAACCGATCACCACAGGTGCGGCTACGCGACTTCTCGGATTGAGCAACGATGCGCCATCGTCCGACGTGTAAGGCTCGGTTATGTCGTTATCTTTCACAAAGTTCCTCGTAAATAACAGGTACTGTTTTTCCGAGTAGGGAGACAGGCCGAGGTTCACGACGAACACGCCGGTGTTTTGCTGGAAATAATTTTGTTGCACGGTGATTTTTGTTGGTAAAACGTTAAATTCTTCTAGCGGTTGATTTTTGATTAGCAAAGCTCCGTAGGTGCCTTTCTTGAATATGTTAAACTCTAGGCGAGCGTCTAAATTCAACGCGGGTCTTATTTTGATTCCGATCCTTTCGTTCGAGACGAAGTCGTTGTGGCCGATTTGCAGCTTCACTGACGTGTTGGTCGACGTCCAACATGATAAGATTTCCAACGCGTCGCTTAAACATGATTCGAAAGAGTTACCGGTGATGTTAATATTTGCATCGCCACAGAAATTTCCATGCAAGACGCCAATGTCTAAGTTTTTGACGATGGAGGTGTATTGTATTACGCTCGATTGATTTATGAAATGGTATTCGGTCTCTTTTGTGTCGTTTAACCACAAAGCTAATCCATAACCTGCGTTTGAACTCAGTGAAGATTTTGATACGTTTCTGCTCCCACCCGTGTATGTTATGTTTATGCCATCGCCCTCGTTAAATGAAATACGACTAGACGTCACATTAACATCCCCAACTCCGCTCGTCACGTGTAATCCAGCAACGTGAGAATTCTTCGAAATTGATGTGTCGTGAATATGGATTTGGGAGCGTAAATTATCGACTGCGACACCTCTACCGTTGTTTTCTGCAATGTCTGAGCGGCTGATGTTCAAATCAAAAGTTTTTTGTAAACCAGAAAGCAGCCTCAAATACAGGAACATATTCGTTCTCGTCTCAGCTCGAAACCGTATGAACATTTGATTGGTGATGCTCGTTACTGATTGCGGCCTGGTGTTATTTCTTATGGGGAAGCTTGTAAGTAACCTACTGCTCGTCGAAGATCCGTCGTATATTTCAATAGACGCGCTACCATTTCTATCAGTGATGGCTCTTAAAAAATTCATGGTTATCACATGACCATATCGTGTTGTGAAGACTTTCGTGCATACGGTTTCGGAACTAGAAAATATCGTCTGTCTGGCGAAAACCTGTATGGGGAACGTTTGACTAGATAATGTGGCCAACGTGCAAAAATCGGATATGTCCGACTTGTCGAATTTTTCATCCGGGCGTTCTTCCGACTTGACGTATCTGATGCCATCGCCCCCATTTTCAGTTATGACACATTTATCGATATGCGCAAGCCCGTAAGATGAATTGACGAATATGCCATAACCGCGATTGGCTCTCACGCGACAATTGCTGATTTTAAACGGTCCATCCGGAAGCGTCACGTTAATGCCGTTGTACGCCGAATCCAAGACGTCTAAGTAATCCATAACCGGCGGAACACCATGGACATGTATGGCACTTGTGGCGTTTTGATCGCGCCCGGATCCTGCATACTTGATATTGACATATTCCAGTCTTGAATGCGACACCGGAACGTATAACGTGTTGTCCAACGTTAGCACTTTTTCGTATTTCGAATTTTCGTATCGTATGCCCCTCCAAAAGGGAAGGGGATTGTCGTGCCGCGGAAGGCATTCTATCGCCAAGTCGGGATGATAATCACAGACGCCCGAGCCCAGTTGGCGAGAATTCCAGTTGCATTCGAGAATCGAAGACTCCGTCCCGATGCAACTGGGCTCTTCGTATAATAAGCGAGGTTTTAGCGGCATTTGTCTGTTGAACCAGCTGTGGAAGGAACCGCCTTGGAAGCCCATTTGTCTGCAGGCCGTTTCCATGTCGGATAGAGTCCAGCTACATAAGTGAAAAATTAAATTAAATTGTTAAGAAGGATAACTGGACATACTTTTTTGAGTTGGTACAAACACTTCTCCAAATTCCGTTGTGTTTCAGTTGCACCCTTCCCGCCAATATTGTAGGCCCGTCCACCAATCGGATGTCTGGCAATTCGACATTTCTGGCAGAGGCATCTTGGGATGTTGTCAGTGTTATCCTTTCGTCTTGTGTTCCCTAAAATCAAAATATCAAAATGTAATTAAAATAAAGATTGAAAGTCGACGAAATTTTATCGTTTATTTCAGTATTTTCTAAAGTAAACTCAAGGAGA
Source organism: Geotrupes spiniger (assembly GCA_959613385.1). Lineage (NCBI taxonomy): Eukaryota > Metazoa > Arthropoda > Insecta > Coleoptera > Geotrupidae > Geotrupes > Geotrupes spiniger. The sequence continues at coordinate 13,800,155 of OY390734.1, forward strand.
AAAATGTAGAACAAGGTTGTACCTTACGTTCTCTCAATTGTATGATTTTATTTATTTAGTAGTATTTTCTAGTAATTCATTAATTTTATTTCTGGAACGATGGCAACTGTTATCACCCCCGACACTCAAGCTGTTATGTGATCACAGATGTCTAGTTTGACCGACTACCGTCGAGTCTTGCAACTACTTCGCCGCCATGGTCACGAAAGACCGCGTATTTGAAAATAAATTTCACCCGATGTTTCAGGAAATGACGGCTATTTCGTCCTTTAGGACTCATCAGATTTTAGTACATGTTCGTTAGTTTTATGTTACATACACAAATTCCTCGTAACTCATGTTTGCATGACTACATACGTCAGCGGATGTATCACTGGTGATCTGATGAATCCTAAAGGTCGAAACAGCTGTCATCACCGGATACATCTAATGAAATTTATTTTCGAACATAAAATCAATGAATTACTAGAAAAGATTAAAAACTAAACAACTAAAATTACTCGATTGAAAGAACGTGATGTAAAAACTTGTTCTGCATTTGGTTATATTTTGGTCAAAGTAGACCACTGTGAATAAATAGCAGTGTGAGTGTGAAGGTAAAGACACACAACAATTCTTCGCAACTCATTTTATTTATTTTGCTTGTTATTTTATTTTTAGGTTTTTGATTGGTTCAATCTCCTCATTTTATTTTCTTGCAATTTTCGTTATTAAATTGTCACTCGTTTATTTATTTCATCCACTTTAATTGAAATGCACAAACGCCTTTCTTTCCCAAAAACAAATTATAAAACCTGAATGTAGTTTGTCAGAAATTTAATCCAAGATAATTATGGAGAAGCCATGCATTCACCAAGATTTATGCATTAAAATTACACATAGAGTGTTAAATTAATGAATTGCAAGTCCAGTCTAAGCCAAACTAATCTAACCATTTTCTTTGTATTTCATGCTCTGGTTGGCGCTTTCTTATGAGATCGTTGACGATTCTTTTATCAGTTATTTCCATTGTTCGCCGCTTAGATCTTTTCAGACTCCCACGGAACTGAAAATTTTTATTTGAATCTCGATAAAATAATATATTATTTCGTGTGATAAATTTCTCTTCCTAATTATTATGTTGAAAACACGTCTTCGTATTAACGTCGTCGATATGTGAATTAAAATCGCTGCATGGAAAGTGATAATAAAATTTAAACTTGTCGTTAACAAATTATGTGAAAATTCCAGGCGAACTTATTGCGTCCTCTTCCGTAATAATCATCAACACATTTATTAGGTCACCAATTATTTACGACTGCATTCACATTTCTTGACTTTTATGGCGTAATTGCGTCTTAAAATAGAATAGTTTGGTGTATTATTATATCTTAGCTTAACAGTTTAAGTACTTAGTTCATATATATCATATATCCTTTTCCTTATTTTATTTCGCTCATAATTTTCATTTTCACGTTTTGTATTTTTTTTTAATTTCATATATAGCTTTGTTTACTATTTTACTCAATTTATTTTCAAATATTTCCTAAATCATTTTGGCATCAACTCTAACAACTGATGAATTGTAAATGTAAATCCTTTTTTTGCTACATATAATTGAACTTTATTGGCTTTAAAAATCTTCAAACTTTTACTAATAAATTGCGTCAATAGTACGCAATTCCCTTGGTGTCACACGAGCATAGAATGTCTTCCAAAGCCCGTTCCCATGAAACTGTATAATTATTGCGTCGGCAGTCAAGATGTGCAACAAATCCGGTCGGACAGCTTTTCTTTCAAACTACTTTCCTTAAAAAAATCGTGAAATTGTGGTGAAGGTGAATGCTGGAAGGAAACACGCGCGAGAATAAAGAGCAGGATTGCATAATGCCATTGACCTGGTGGTACCGTAGTTACTACGCTTCAGTGACATAAAACGATCTTTCGCAGATAGCAATGGACGGATTATCGCGCCCACATAAAATCTAATTCTAATTTTCGCACTTGCGGACATGTATTCATCATTTATCACGATATCGATTTTTTTTTCAGATAACAATGCAATTTCATTTGTGCACATGCGATATATAAACAATTATATCTGTAAATATATGGCGCAGCTGACGCGTAACAATCGTATTGTTGCATGTAATGTACACGTATGTTTATACAGTTAATGGAAGAGTCGTATCGATCTGCCCACGGAAGAAACTCTGAAGCAAATCGTGTTTCAAAACGGGTCGGTTCAAATTTACACAGGAAGTTTGTCGAAGCACCGTAATCACGCAGGAAAAATTTCACTTCGGTGACTTCCTTGCTCTGATAATACTGAAAATGCGTGCACGTCAATTTCATACAAACGCCCTAACTGTAAGAAATATTCATTTTTGCTTAAAAATTAAATCACGTTGATTATCATCAATTAAATTTCCAAATGAAGACTAATGCGAATTCAAAATTATGCAAAAATCTTGTAATTTACTTTGACTGGATAGTAATTTTATATGATTATTATTGATTGCTACGATAATTTTGTCCAAACTATACTAAGAATCTCAAGGAATAAGTTCGTTGTGTGTTATTACGATTATGCTATCAATTTCCGCAAAATAAGCAAGTTATAAAACAATTACTGAGAGGTAATCAATAAAGACAAAAAACACAAATCCAATGAATTTGAATATTTTACTAACGTAAGGCGCAATTATATTGTAAACGTTAAGAAATTTAGAGTGCAATTGCAATTTGGTGTTATGATGATCAACAACCAGTTATAAACATGTAGAATGCTCCTTGGGGTGTTAATTGAAGCAAAGTGTAATTGGAGTATAAGTGTTTGGAGTTAAGTTTAAAGTTTCAGAGCTCTAGCTATAATCGTTTGGACGCTAGAGCGCGCACAGACCTCAAAACGTGTATATCCGTTGAAATCTCGAGTTCGAAAATTTTCATGATTCCTATACTTACTTATACATAATGTATAAGAAAGATAAAGTGATCTATCGATATCGTGAAGCGCTTGGCATTGGCGATTCAAAAGGAAAAAAAAATACATGCAATTGGTAGCCCACCTGTAGGAAGGGTCAAGTATGAGAATAACGCTCTACTACTGATCGAAAATTTACTCCCACCTTTCGGAGATATCGTTTGAAGCTGCAGCAAAAAATAGCGCATGTAGTCCAGTTGAATTAGACCAACAAATGTACCGCCCTGAAAAAGTTGTAAGTGCGGTTTACCTTCGCGAATCGGCGATGGAAGAGGGGTTACCGGCAGTTCGGTATTTGGGAATCGAATACGCTTTTAGCACCTACTTTTTATGCCATCGTACGATTCGATGGAGTTTCCTGATCGCTTCTATTTACGCTTTTTTGTTTTTACCTTGCCGCCCCTCCTCATTCCCGCTCGAGCTCTTCCCACACCACGACCGCGATAACATACGTACAGGACGTATCAGCAAGTGCTAATATGGCTGCAGTATCAAGCCGATGCTACGGAGTGGGGGTGGAAGAATACTAATCGTGGACTAGAACATGTCGCTACAAATGCTGACCCAGCACCAGAATGTTTGCTGAAGACAATTTGCTGCAAATGCAAAACGACGTGCAGAAAAATATGTGGTTGTCGCAGAGCAGGACTCAAATGTTCTGTATTATGCCACAGCAGCGGAAAAACGTGCGACAACGTGGTCGCAATTCGAGAGCTACTCGATGAAGATATACGGAAACCTACAGTCACAACAAATCGCTATTCACCCTCCTGAGCTTTGAGACGAAGACATCGATGTTTATGAGGAAGAATCAGACTTGGCAGTACCATCGGTAAAACGTTCGAAACGTTAATATTTTCATTGTAAAAGTCATACAGTTTGAGAAACGGTTTCTTTACACCCCTCTTTTCCTTTACTGTAAGCGTACGTCTTAAAAAAATATCAATCGGAAAATTTTACTCTCAATAACTTCGTGTATTATTATTATTATTATTAATACAATATTTAGGTACACCTATGCCTCTTTTCGGGTTTAAATAAAAAATATTGATCCTATGGAAAAAATAATAGTAACTACTTTGGTTATTAACATTTTTCATATGAAATTGGAAATAAACGAGTTATTCAATAAATAAAAATTCACCCTTAAATTGAAGATGATCGCTGAAACAATGGGGTGCAATTCCCGAAAATCTAAATTTAGGCTGCCAGTGACCGCTCCCCAACGATTCGCGAAGAAAAATCGCTACTTACATTTTTTCCGGGTCAAGTTCTATTTCGATTGGGCTACTGGTCGACGACCCCGTAAACAGCCTTTGTTGCACCCCAGGGAACGTAGGGCCGGTGTTTACAATGTTAAAATTCAAACAGCTCAAGGGAACACAATATGCCCTAGTTTAATGAATACATCGCTTTTAGTTTTAACTTTTGTAAATTCTGTTTTGTGTATTTAATTTATATCAATATATTAAATCCCTAAAAAAATCTAAACTGTTGTAATACAGGCCTAGGAGACGTGAATTACTTTGATACGTGTATTTTATTATAAAAAAGTGATCTATCGATATCGTGAAGCGCTTGTCAAAAGGAAAAAGAAAATTACATGCAATTTGTAGTCCACCTGTAGGAAGGGTCAACTATGAGAATAAGGCTCCGCTACTGATCGAAAATTTACTCCCACCTTCCAGAGATATCGTTTTAAGCCGCACCAAAAAATAGCGGCTGTAGTCCAGTTGAATTAACCCAAAAAAGGAACCGACCTGAAAAAGTTGTAAGTACGGTTTTCCTTGGCGAATCGTTGGGGGAGGGAGGTTACTGGCAGTCTAAATGTCGGTATTCGGGAATCGAATACATACTTTTTATGCCATCGTACGATTCGCTGGGGTTTCCTAATCGCTTCTATTTACGCTTTTTTGTTTTTACCTTACCGCTCCCCCTCATTCCCACTTGAACTCTTCCCACACCACATCGATGTTTACGAGGAAGAATCAAACTTGGCAGTAGCATCGGCAAAATGTTCGAAACGTTAATATTTTTATTGAAAAGTCATACAGTTCGAGAAACGGTTTATTTACACCCATCTTACCTCTTTTCGGGTTTAAATAAAAAATATCGATCCTATGGAAAAAAATCCGCGGTGGTCCGCACGAAACTTACTTATACTTAGTTTTTCGTTTTTCGAAAAAGCTTTTCAAATGAAAGTTGTTTAAAATATCAATATCTATAATTTAATGTAATAATATTTTTTCCGTAACGTGTACCGTTTTCGAGATATGGAAAAAGGTGATAAGAATAAACCATCACTTCCGGTTGCGAGATTGCGTTCAAATAGGACGTTTTCCTCCTTGCTACATACAAATGTTAAGTTTAAAGTTTTAGAGCTCTAGCTATAATCGCTAATCGCTAGAGCGCGCACAGACACACACACACACACACACACACACACACACACACACACACACACACACACACACACACACAGCCAGACACACAGACGTCATTCCGAAAATAGTCGAAATCTCGAGGGCGAAAGTAATGAGTAAATAAATAAAGAAGAATATATTATAAAGTTGTGCGTTGTTATACGCTTTTTAAATATTATATATCTTCATTTCATTCTTGATGTTTCGGTTGGGTTGGGTTGGTCTGGGTTTAGTTGGGTCGAGTTTTTTTGCAATTACTCAATTAGCCATTTTGATATTTTACTTTATCTATAGCATCTACATACAGTGTGTTTCACTTAAGAGTGTAACACCATCATATCTTTTTTATTTTTAGTCCAATTTTAGTAATTTTTTTCCTAAACGTAGAATACTTATTGCTCTATTTACTCCCAAAAAAATAATTGTCTTCTTTAAATGCAAAGCAACCTGCGATGGCAAAATAAACGGCAAAAATCAAGAAATCACTTCAGGGATTTTTTTATCGAAAAATTTTACTAGTAATAATTGATCAGAATTGCCCAAAAACCCCATATCCAAAATTTCATGAAAATTAAAAATGTTAAAATTTTCCGTAATAGTCCATAAATATTTATTATTAGCTGCGCCGAAAAGAGTATGCTGTGAAAATTTTGTTTGAAATAAAACCTGAACTGTCAAAGTTGTTTAAAGTTGTTGTTGTTTAGGCGCAGCCACCTGTCCAAATAATATTTACCGAATTGGAATTACTTTTGAAGAAAATTTTAATATTTTTAATTTTCATGAAATTTTGGATTTAAGGTTTTTGGGCAATTCTGAACAATTATTACTAGTAAAATTTTTCGATAAAAAATCCCTAAAGTGATTTCTTGATTTTTTCCATTTATTTTGCCATCGTAGGCTGCTTTGCATTTAAAGAAGACAATTGGTTTTTTGGGAGTAAATATAGCGATAAGTATTCTACGTTTGGGGAAGTTACTAAAATTGGACTAAAAATAAAAAAGATATGATGGTGTTACACTCTTAAGTGAAACACACTGTATATGCAATAAAATTTGAACTATAAAAGGTTAACTGAGTACGTATCAAAAATGCGTCATGCATCATCAACAATGGCTGAGTACGTGTCAAAAGTCGATGAAATTACAAATAGTACATACAATCATAAAAATACAAACATTAGTTTTACATGAGAACAATGAAGTACGTTTGCAGTCGACCAGTTAAATAGCGAGCATCGCCTGTTCATATTCGTTAATTCCATGGGCCAATTGCCCACTGTGCAAGATAAAAATTTATGATTTATTTGCATGTGGATTTTATTGGCAACCGCAGCCTATTATTTGTCCCACTTTTCCATCACAGTACAGGTTCTAATTTCAAATTCGATCAACGCTATTTTACAATTTCAATTTAATTTTTATAGTCTGTTAAGATTTGATTGCGAGATAACTGTTATCTGAGAATTTAAATAGCTATGTGCGACCATTCAAATAAATTAGAAATGTCGATCTCAAAAAACGTGGTAAGCATTCATCGATCCAAAGTAATAGAATATGCAGGTTGGTAGCATTGTCATTGTTTGAATTTACCCTTAGCTTATGAGTAGTGAAATAATAGTTTTAGGAATGGTAATTAATTTATTACTCATTTTTTGTTTGAAGTTAATGTTTTAAAGTTAATTTATATAATAATCAATTATCCCATCAACCACCATAAAAGCAGTCATTTGACACGGTTAATAACGAAATTCAAAAAATACGTTACAAAGTAAAGGAAGCGCTTGTATAACCGAACACGTTCATAGACTGGACTGTCCGTTGACACTAAGCCGGAAAAGGATATTGGCGTGCTTTGTATTTTTATGGCTCCTCGCATACCTTTTTACTCTTTATCACTCTCAGTATTCAACCTCACACCATTATAAATAAATGTATTTATTTAATTGCAATCCAAAAATTGTATTGCTACACAAATTTGCAAAATTTATTTCATTTAAATCGTGTTGTCGATATTTACACATCGACGTATTACTCATGGCTTTTTCAGTAATATTTACCATTTAAACATGTGGGAAACTTTGTTGGCTATATTGACTTCTAATGAAATAATAGACATTTCAATGACTTGCAATATATTCTATTTGTATATTTGAATATTAATTTAACAATACACAAAAATCTATGTTATTTTATCAATACTGTAAATGTAACATTCATAGGATTGCATGTGGCCTTCAATCGAATACGACTAAATGGAAAATTTAATGAGAAACATTGGCAAACGAAGTTGTTAGCCTTGTCTGCGAGAAGCTTCGTTAGGACGTGGTATTTTCTTTCTCGACCATCATAAGGTGCAACTTTTGTGCACGCCAACAAATGTACGAAAATAAAAAACCCCATTGTCCCAATGTCCATTACCGTAGTTTAGAGCAAGATGTTCCGTTAGCAAAAATAATTATACTTAGGATACTTGGGCAATCGTTTCACTCTTATTTGAGCTCGTCAGTAAAGTAAATAAAATAACTACAAATATGAACAAAATGAATCAAAGTAAGACATATAATGATTCAAATGGTTGAATCCACAATTCAAACTACATAACTAATAGCTAGTGTGAACGTTGGTTCTTTTAAATGCTACAAAAACGTAAAGTTTCTACCAATGGACAAGAATAAGTACACCCTATTTTTTATGAAATATCCAACTCTAACCTTCAATCTAAATTGAAGGATGGTCCAATGAAAAGTTAACCCATCCAAAATGTAGGAATTGGCTTAATGTCATATAAATCAAAATGGTTCTGGTCGGATTGAAAATTTAAAGAAAAACCAAAAGAGGCACAGGAAATGCATTGAAAATAAGTCCAATAGCAAAAATATGAACAAGATGAATCAAAGTAAAACAAATATAATATAGCAAACAATAAACAAAAATTCAAAGTTTCTTTCAACTGACTCGAATAAGTCCAGCATAATTTTGACGAATTTTTCAACTAATTGGAGTAAAGTTGCTACGAAATCTCCGTGCAGTTCTAATGGTGGGCAGTGATAGAAATATATAACAAATCGAGCACAATTAAGTAAAAAATAAATAACAATCTCAAAGAAAGAAAATAAGGGGTACATTATCGAAGCAAATAGTGAGAGCGAATTTTGATGAAAAATCGTTTCAGATGCGAAAATACAAAAAGAGGAGGTGTAAGGACCAGCTGAAAGAAGCAACTTAATATTATGCAAATATAACATTGGAAGAGGTTGGGATGGAAATTAAATAAACAAGAGCAGAAAAACCAAAGACAGTTGAAAATGCATGTCATCGGTATAATTATGTTTGCTTGCCTTGAAGAAAATTAAAATTTTCGATTTTATTAACGCCATACACTCACACACGTGCTACTATGTCGACCGATAGGGACTCTAGTAGTAGTAGTAGTAGTTACAAGTCTCTACAGTACCGATTTAGTAGGTCAAAGCAGGCCTCTGTAATTGCATAGCATACCGAGTTAATTAGCATGCTCTTTCAATTGGTTTACTTTGATCTAGGAACTTTCTTCCAACAAACCCATTTGATAGGCGTTGAAAATTGATTTCAGCGAATGTTATAGGTGGTGACGGCCATTTTGCCTCTACAAGCACGTCAGACAACCAAAGGCACATTCTCTGAAAGTATGTAAAGTCACGTAATCGTGAGTGACAAATTTCTGTGTGAGTGTATTAACGCCATACTTCAATATGTCTAACGTAACACTCACACATACGTCATAACTCATGTTTGCATGACTTTATGTACCTTAAGCAAATGAGTGTTTGGTGGTCTGATGAGCCCATAATGGCGAGACGGCTTTCACCACCTATAACATTCGCTGAAATGTATTTATGACTATCAAATTAAAAATGGAAAAATGGCTTTTATTCGAAGAAAATTGCTAAAACAAAGTAAACCAAATAAGAGAGCACGTAAATTAAAGAAACATAGATAAGAAACTAAAACTAACGTGAAATATTTATAACCAAAGCCTAAGTAGTGGAAAACACAATCGATTGATTAATTAATGAGAACAAAATAAATAGAATTAAAACAAGGCACAGCGAAAAAAGAACTAAAACATTAAAAATAACAGATATTCCTGTGAAGAAGTGACGCAAACGACAACGACGAAACAAACGACAATTAAATCAAAATACACAAAACACGAATGAGAACTGACAACAATGAAAAGTAATGAACTTAAAATAAATTAAATGAAATCACAACGAATCAAAACCAAGCAAAGGAAAATGAATCAAATAAAATTTCAAAAATTAAATAAAACCAAACAAAAATAAACAGAACGAACACACTAAATTGCAACAAATAAATAGTCTCCGTTTTCAATAAAAGTAATAAAATAAAATATATAATAATTTCTATTAGATATTACAAAAAATTATGAATCATGCAAAAAATTGCATAAGCAGCTGACAGTAATCTAACTGCCACGCCACTTGACCTGCGTAATTGAATCCATCAATTAAGACTGCTCTTTGCATGGCTTCCATTATTACTTAATTTCCACTCGGTAAATCACCTTATCAAGATTGCAAATGAATTATTAATTGCACCATTACGTTAAATTTGAACAAAGTAAAATAAAAATTTTCGTAAGATACACTACAACGGTTTCACTTGTTTGTTTTATTACGTGTGTTTATCAAATATTGACTTTTTGCAAGAAACTAATTGTGTATGTATCAGCACTGTGTAATAGATAATGTTTACACATTCATTATAGATAGCATAATTAAATGATACGGTGAGTCGGATAGCAAAAATGAGGGTGTGGTAATTAAATTACGATATGATTCTTTATGTGGCTAATAATCGTCAGAACAGTTACAATTAATGGCGAGGAAATAATCTTAAACGCTGGATTATAATTTTTTTATTATTGTTTTGATGATGAAAAATATGCGATGCCCAAAATCAAATAGTAATTGTTATGCTAGCGTTGTAAAGATGCTTCCTTTGTATGTACTAAATGTGTTCATTACACATCAGCGGTGGTAATTGGGAAACGATACATTCATGAGTCAAGTGTTGAGTCATTGATTGAAATGACCTAGAAACGTAGAAAATATTTCAAAATTCACGGTAACGTCACGTCATCGATGAAACCCGTTATTTATAATTACGTCAATAAACAACGATGTACACATTAAAATTTTAATGAACGATAAAGTGTTTATTTTCATTACATTTTTGATTTGTCTTCGTTCCTTATAATTTATTGTCATTATTGTACGTGATTTTCACGAATTTGGTTTTTTACCATTCAACTAAACATAATTATTTGCAAAAAACTCAACTATAAAGATATAAATGAATGCATGAAGAAACTATTTGTTTAATTTCACTAAAATTTCTATTGAAGGAAAAAAAGTAGAAGTGCAAATAATTTTGTAAATGTATTTATGAGAATCAGTTCTCTTGGACAATGCCTTAAGAAAACTAACTGTGTGAAAACCTGTTGGAGATTCGTTTAAAACTAGTTAAACCGTTACGAGCTTATCATAATTTATAACGACTATATATACGACTCGTAATACTTACCTAGTACACGAGTATTTAATATCTCGAATGTAGTAAATACATGAAATGTAAAATAATGTTTGTTGCCACTTTTACTATCAATGTACGATACTACAGACCCAATCTAAGTCTTAGTTTTAGTTTGACAAGATCGAAATTTTAAATCATTATAAATATACAAATATGGAAGCATTTAACTGATATAAACGAAAATAAACTAGAATGTGTTGTATGTAAATAAGTTATAATTTATTTTGTCATATCTATATAAATAACGTAATTGGTAAAGTTGAAATCCGCTCTAATAGGAGGAGATCCAAAGAGAAAAATATCCGAACAAAAATTAATGAAAAACCACAACGAACAAATACATATAAGAAAGTTTAATTTAATAGATAAAAGAAATACAAAGTAACCAATAAAAATTAAACTTCATGCTGGAAAGCAAAAGTATAGTATGAAGAGAGGTTTTTTGCAAAATATATATTAATTAATTATTGGGCTCGTGAGAAATGACTTCGAAAAGGTCATGAAAATATCAAAACGTAACGAAAGTATGTATTATTTAAATAATACATACAATCTATTTTATTTGGAATATTACAAAAATCATTGATTGTTTCTACTTTTGTAGTGCGGCTGGAGGATAAATGAATAATCGAATATATCAATGTCAGGTGGCATAGTGTGGAATCAAATGAAAATGGGTATAGTCCGGAATAAAAGGTTCGTTTGAGTTATTTACTGAAATGAAGTTTGCAGTGGCCGTTGGAAAAATTCTTTAGTATGTTAAGAGCTATACTAGAAGTATTTTAGGACTATAACTTTGGTCACCAACACACTAAACAACATATATTGGAAATATATAAACTTATAATACCAGTAGTAGTAGTACACAATTATGACGCATACGGAGGGGTAAGAGTGAAAACGGTACTATTTGATATAACAGGATAGATCAAGTTGAGAAAGGCAGAAAACTGAAATAGCTGAGTCATGTAACAAGAATGGACGACAAAAGGCGAACTAAGATAATATCACACAGTAAAGTAATGACAGGAAGACTAATAACTGGGTGACGTAGAAGAGGCTTCAAATCTCACGACAATGAAGGGCTAAATAATGTTGAGTACTCTGTGAAAAGAAGAAGCAGATATTCAATGTACTATTGCGTTTCCAGGGAAGGCAGTTTCATCAAGAAGTGTAACATGAGAACTACCTCAATGCCACAGATTACCAGAAGTAAAGGTACTGGTACACATATCACCTTCCAATGAAAGTCATGGTTATGGCAACCTGGTTTATATTTGGAGAAACATTTAGTGGTAATTATGCTACAGTAACCTTTCATTGTCGTCCAAATTAGGTATGCAATTAATTTTAAAATCCCGATATGCTTATTGTGAATAATTGTTTCTGCCACCCTTGAAATTAATTAATAGTATGTCTGTAAATAGGACATAAATCGTTCTTTGAATTTATAAGAAACTATAATGTGTAAATTCTAAACTATTATTCTGTGATATCATTACACGATATCCTTCAGGTATAAGATCATTGAAGTACAAGCAAAAGAAACGATAAAAATAATAATCTAAATATAAAGAAGGAGCTGGATAGGGTAATATACGACCAATCGTTTTAAAAACTTGCCATGGTCAGTCCACAATATATTAGTTTTAACACCCCTTACATATTTTTAACCGTATTCTGCTTCATCTCTAATTAATCATCGCTGTTATAAGTAAAGAGTGGCGACAACGATACACATTCCACATTTATAGGTTGTGGGGATATTTTTTGAAACGTTGCTAAACAGCTAACAGCTAAATCCATTCATTTTCTTAAAGCTAGGAAAAAGAATAATTTTATAAATTATCCAAAAATATCGATAGTTTATTACTATTAGATATATGTATTTTTCAACTTTCTTAGTTTGTTCAGTTTTTGACTAATAGTCTAGGATGGGTTAAATTTTTGAACTTTTTTAACATTTGTTGTTTAATAAATTTCGCAAATGTTCTCATGTTCATTACTTTTTGAATTCCAATAATAAATGGCATTTTGAATTTTTGTATTTTTTGATAGTTTTACCAATATCTTTGGTAATTTTAGACAAATTTTCCAATTTTTAAAAAAGTTAAAAAAATAAGACCATATTCTTGATTGGATTGGATTGCATTTTTGGAGTCGAATTTCTCATCAAACGATATTTGCAAAAATGCAAATATCGTTTGACAGCTTCTACTTATTTTTTAGCATTCCGTTTAATGAATTCTTGCGAAATGTGACATTTATAATTTTTAATTGTTTAAGTAATTATTTAGGATTTTTTGTCAAATTTTCGATATTTCCAAGAATAGAATTTGCTTTGAGACTTTAGCAAACCGTAAAAAAATAAAAATAGAAACTTTAACACTGTTGTATTTTGAATTGGATTGGGTTGAGTTGGGTTGGATGGAGTTAGATTGGGTTGGGTCGGATTGGGTTGGATTGGGTTGGATTGTGAATCAGTGAATCAATCCCGTGAACATCATTTTTTGAGGGCAAGTTACACAATAAAACTTTTCTTATTATGGTTCGAAATTTTGGTGTGCTTGGTATGTCTTCTTAACTGGACCAAATCAGATTAATGAGATAGATCACTTAGGATATAATTAATATCTGCCAGCTGCCACATTTGTTATTACTTTTCAATTTTTACGTACGATAATAAAAGTCAGCTAATAGAAATCTTCGAATGAACACCTAATGGTAGAGATAAGATTAAAAATGATAAACTGCATCAAAACTATGCATTAACGCTATTGAGTACAAAAATACGTGATTAACTTTACTGAACTCAAGAAGCTAAACCGTAACTAAATAAATAAATTTTAAGTCGATGCAACTTTTAAAATATAAACGTTTAGATATAATAAACAAATACCAGAAGCGAACGAACAATACAGTTATTATTGACATTAAATTAAATTTAAAATATAGAAAGAATTTATGTCATGAAAATATCAATGAAAATTTTCCTTATTTTATAAATTGGGAACAAATAATACCTGCTACCATCAATTTGATATTTATTGACATTTTAAGATCTCCAGATCTTCAGGTCTACCTGTATCGTTCAACGCTTGTCTTACATCCAATGATGTTTAATCTATATCATCAAGTAATCATTCAGGGACAGTGGAATACCAACACATCCACCAAGTTACCTCCTTTGTCCTGCCCCAGTCACATGGTTCTGGGATATGTGGATCAGTGAGCAATGCCTAATTTTAACAGCAAGTGTGGTCGATGTGCTTCCTCGTTGGACGACATATTCCCTATTGAATATTCACACATTCAACATTGACTTTTGATTTAACTCACTTAGCATAATTCATTGAAAGCATTATTTGTCCCTTGTGAAAGGAAATGGGTCTACTCGTGTTAAGTATTACTCAGCACGAACACTGGTTCTGGTTCCGTACGTTGTAAAAAAATCCTTGGACCTGAACCACTTGACCTGACATGATCTCAAACAGTTATTTTGCAACACAGTATGAGCAGCCACAGTATCCCTCATAATAAACAACGTCGATGTAGCTACTCTTGTCTAGGTAAACACAAATGTGAAAACTCTTTCTACGAACTTTCGAAATGTTTTTGATATTTCGTTGCATTTGAACCACTGCTGCGCCAACGAAATATTATTTTCGAAGAAATCTGCTTCGAACAGGGGATGATTAATAATTTTTTGACGTCACTTTTAATGTAGATCTTGATTTTATTGGTATCATTCTGACAGGTTGATAGTTAGAACTAAACAGCTGTAGATCAGGTCAATCTGTATTTGATTATAAATTCAATAGTTCAATAAACAATTAGGTAGCTCACGCTTGATCAGCTCTACTTATTCATTGGCGAATTCGCGTTTGAACTCACCCCTAATACAATATTTCTAGATGTGTTGTACACATCCAATTTCTTTTCTGCTCTCGCAAAAAAATATTATAGACAGGTTAAGTCGGTCCCTCATACTTTAGCCTTTCAAAGTGACCTAAACAATCTCACTATTGTAGAAAGTCATTAAGTCACATTCACAAAGAACGTAGATATACTTGAAGGTTTCGATGCCATTTGTTAATGAAATAAAGTGGAGGTTACCATTAACTCAGGTGTTATTTTTGATCAAAAACTGTAAATTTTAGTATGTATTGATTCTGTTTTAAAACAAGTATGGTAACTTTTGGGTATAATTAAGGATTCTTCAAATATTAAGATGGTTAATTTTTTTCTCATTTGTTAGGTATGTGTCAGTTTAATGGAGTTCATTTTATAATGAAGACTAGAAATTTCTAAAGAATATAATATATAACTTAGTGCATGGTTCCTATAATTCATTGCTTTGTCTAATAATTTATTATCTTTAGGCATCGTTTTGTGTTAGGCAATTATTTCTTTCCATTAACAATCTGTTGAATTCCGATGTTTTAAATTTAATGCCACTTCTTTACATCCCACAGCATCCAAATAGGCATAATTTACTTTGACGAGTATATTCAGATTAATTTAAGATATAATTCACCTCTTCCCCGACTAAAAAGGTTTCTTAATATTCACTTAATTGTATGGAAGATTATTGGAACATTCTCCCTTTGGATTTTCGAATTGATATAAATAAAACAAAATACTGAAAGCGATTTTTTTGTCATTAACGGACTATAGTTATCTTAAATTTTTATAAAGCTCATTAGTCATATTAATGGAGTGGTGGCAATTTTTAAGTAAATAATCTGAGTTAAAAAATAACCCTGACTGAGGTCCTTTGAGTCATGGTTTATAGATAGAAACGTCCAAGCAAAAATGCAACTTTTGGCGCCAATAATTTTACAGGTAATAGAGTCTTACTTGTAAATTTATTGGCGCTCAAAGTTGCGTTTTGCTTGGACGCCTTTGTCATTTTTGTAACTCAGACATTATTTACTTTAAAATTAGCACTGCCACTGAGGCTATGCTGGGATAATTTTGGACTAAACGTCGAGTCGTATTTCAAACAAATGTTTAATCCAATAGCCTCGTTCGCAATAAATATACGATGAAGAAATACGATTCTAATAACTAACTAATAAGGTTTGCTAAGCAGAAATTGCTTGATGAAATATTAAAGTTAGAAAACCATGTCGCCATAGTTGATAAATAAGCAATTTGCATGAAATAGAATGGAACACCGTAGAGACACTGTTCTAAACCAAATTTTTAAATTCGAATTATTATTTATTAATTATATTGATAAATTTGATAAGATTTACTCAAGACGATAAAACAATCGTCGGAGATCCAAATAAAACCATTTATTGACTTTAGTTTAACACAGCTTTAAATCGCATTCTAGGTGAAATTTGATAACCTCAATAGTTAAATAAAAGGTTACTAGTTTTTTTTTATTTACTATTAAGCAAACATTTCAATCTGCGAGCACCTGTCGGTTATACACGTTAATCGATAAAGCTGATAAGATATGAGATTAAGCGACATAATTAAAATTACACAAAAGTAATGAATCATATTCTTCGAACTGGGATAATTTCAGAGTTTTTAACGTGAAAACGATGACTTACCACTGCGGTTAAAACACCACGAACTGTTATGCCAGTTTGCGGTTCAAAACGAATTTCGACGCCCGGTTCGATCACAACTTCGGCGTTTTGTTCCACGATGATGTCGTTCCGTATCAAATAGGGGCTCCTGTTTTTCGCGAAGGTGATTCTGTCTTCGGTAAAGGTTCCGCCGGGGTGTTCGGTTACGGCGGAAGGGGTGGAATACCCTACGGAATACCCCGTGTTGTCATCCCCCGACCAGTAATTGGTCGATTGCGACAAAGAGGTCGAGACGCACGCGAAAATGCAAACGCTCAAAAACGTTCTCCGTACTTGCAACATTTTGCGTAATATTTAGTGATGCCTCCGCACGGACATTTTCACATGCACGGACGCCTTTCTCCAACCGCACGCGGGGTTTAAATGTCGCTGCGATATCACAATCTGTTTTTTAAGCACACGATCGGACGGGTTCACTTGAACCTAATTATTTTCAGGTACGATGAAATTCACGTTTGAAAAAAGACACTGTATCACTTTGTTAAATCGCGATGCACGCGGTAACGTTTTCACTCTTTTGTGTACACAATCAAGATTTCAACGTGTGGTCTCCCACTATTCTTGCGTTAATTTTGAAGTGCATTCTTTCAAATTCCGCACCGACGCGAACGTGTTCCGATAGAACACTTATCGATTAAATTTGCCGTCGTCTATTTTTTTTATATTCGCCTGATTTTACAGGTACTCCCACTTTAACAAAGCAATTCGTTCGGTTTCACTTTATTAGCGCTTAGTCGTTACTGCAAGGCGCGGCTTGGCTTGTTTTTTACGTAAAAAATTAAAGTCACGTGACACAGGTAACCCCCACCTGTATGGTCCAGGTAGAACAGGTGCGATTGTTTATTTACCCGCTAGATAGCGATATTTGACGTTGGGTCTTCACCGGTTTATTTCAAATTGTGACTGTCCGTTGAACTCGATTGTGAATTTAATTGACCCTGCGTAGGTAGCCACATAATTGCGACAGTAATTACGTTCAGCGTTCAAGCTAATAGATTTTTAAACGCTTTTAGCGATAACATTTTCTATATTTATTGTACCATAGACAGGTATTTTCGTATCTTACAACATACATATTTATACGCATTGCACCAAAATTTTCAACGATGAAATGCAACATTAATGTTAACAGGTTGAACAAACAATCAAGTTAACTTTAGTTAACTACTTCATTCTACAAATAAAACCAATATTTCATTAACACCAGTAGTTAAAAAATGTAATAATCATAATAATAATAAATAGGATAGATCAGCAATTGTATTAGTCGACTCAGGCTTTGTTATGTACATCGACAAGACAACGACAAGAACGTAGAAATATTATTTATCCCACCTAATCCATGATGAAAATTGGGGGAAAATGGTAATGGTTGAAAATCCCCTAAAAAATATTTTCTTATAATTAGAGAGTTTCAGTTTACCTGAAGATGGCAATCTTTTTTATTTCATTTTGTAATTATATTTTTTGGTAATATTTCTTCAGTTTATTAAATACATAGACGAATGAAATTACGAAACAGTATTTTTATGTACAAACTCTACTTCGTCATCTTCTAGACTTGTACTAACTATTTTGCCAAACATACGAAGACATTCTCGAAGTTGGTAGAATTTGTTGTACAAAAAATTACACCTTTCTGATCTACACGATAAATTATGTGATATCTGTGTTTGCAACAAAACGTTAAAATGGGTATATATCATATATCATTACCAAGTTATAAAATACGTGTTACAAGAATTGATTATGGCACTTTTCTAAATATGTTAGGTGATAATATACCATCCTGTACAGTGTACAGCAAAATTGTCCAGAGGACACCATATAGATTATCTGACTGCATTGAATACAGATCTCCATCTTCATTTCACAAAGAAGCATATGTTCTTGAAGCATGATAGTAACCTCTGACTTGCCCAGTTACAAAGTCAAAATTTATATTATCTGCTTGAGCATAGACTCCTACGGATCATGTCTTTTACGTCAAATGTTTATGGGGGGAATCATTTAATACTTCAAGGAATCGGGTTAAATTATGTTTCTCTTCGTTGAGTTCAAGAAATGGAATTAAATTATGTTTGTCTCTTAATGCAAATACCCACATTTCCATTAAAACTAGTTGAAATACATTAAGTGCTTAGTGAAGTTTTTCCTTGATCTGTCCTTAAACAGGACTCAGCTTCCTTCGCTGTCGCTTTCCTCGGCAGCGTCACTTGACTTTTTCTCTTATTGGATATTCTTTCAAATCCTAATATTTGAACACCATTAATGAAGACGACTAATATATTCTAGACACACTGCAGTATCCGTTTCAAAAAATACTAGCTTAGGTCGTATTTTTTATGAGTACATTTTTTTGCATTTATTTATTATCTATACAAATATCCATAACATAAGTTATGAGCTTTCGATGGGTTCATTCTTTTCCGAAATTCTGAACATTTCATTTGCGATTTATTGAAAAAATAAGACACTACATTTATTTAAAAAATATATATAATTTATATATAACTTATATATAACAATAAATTGTGCTAAAGTGATGGTAATCATATTAGTTTGCATTTAATTATTATTTTTTTCTGTTAGAATCTTCTGTTACTTCAACACAGACAGAACATAACATTTTTTCTTGCCAGAAAACGACGATATTACTTAAAGTAAAATACACTTTGCTTCACATAAATAAGCATTCAAATAAAGGAAATTATTTCTGGTAATATGTTGGTTTGTTTGAATTTTATGCAAAAAAAATATTGTTTCATCCCAAATTAATAAAACAAATTGTGTATTAACCAGTTACCGGGAAATAAGAAAGAAATAATCAAACCAAAACAGAAGTAAAATAAAGAGTAAATGTAAAAAACGAACAGGAAATCTGAGAAAATGCGTGAATCAAAAACATTTAATAAATGTTAATGAATTATATGATGGAAATGCATGCATCATAATAAACGAATAAAATGCAGCTACGTTATGCAGTTATCGAATATTAAACAAATTTGGTAGGAAAATAATTGAAAATTAATAACATGTTTTTGTAACAATCCACCTCATTTACAAATAAAGAAATTGTTAAAAAAAATAATAAAAAATGTTATAATTATCTCTTATGTGCACACCCAACTTTTACTACGTCGTTACACACTCGGGGTACAAGCGTACCCACCACTGGTTTTTCTCAATTCCTCAATTTTCATACGAACGGAATCGTTTGGAATCAATTTACTTCATTATGATAAGATATTTAAAAGTAGTTTTCGTGGTTCCGTTTAGGCCGCAGGCTGGTCCTTCCACTTTTTCTGAAAGGCAAGCTCAACTTCGAGACATACAGGCAGGAAGAAAATTATAGGTTCTTGTTACATATGTTACAAAGAAACTATCAAAAGACGCCGGAAAACACGAAAATCTTGTTCGGTTTGCTAGAAACCTGTTTGCGATGAGCATAGTTCATCGACAATCAGATGTATCGATTGCGCTGGAGGAATGTAAATATACTCTAATATACCTTGAAAATTATTGTAATTATTTATTTATTAACCCCTGTTACCTCAATGAGAAATAATCAATGATATTGATTGATTCCGGACTTGAAATGCCATTTTTCATCTAGTGGGTACCCGGATACCCTGGCGTGTCCGCTAAGCAAATGCACTCCAACGTCGTTTATTTATATTTCAAAAAATTTGAAAAAAATTTACGATTGTCTTTTTATCTTCAAAAAGAGTCTTGGGGCCCAGGCCGATATTTCTTCGAGTTATGAGCAAAAATATGACGAGGTGGGCACCTGGGTACCCGGGTGTGCACATAAGGCACACAAAATAGCAAATGGCATTTACAAAGTTATCGCCATCAAAAAATCAAATCAACGAGTATAGGACCAAAACTGAAGCTGATCATGTGAATTAATTTCTAAAAAATAGTTTTCACAATGAATCTATTGACGTATTTTCTAATCATCTAATCAATTAAACACAAAGCTACGTTTGTACCAAAAAGTGTATTTATTAAACGATTCTAACTGATCTTAGATCTTAGGTATTAATGAAACAGCCCTGCACATAGAATATTAAATGTAAAAGTAGTGTAATATGCAAATCATTACTATATATGAAATTCGTTTTTTATTGTGATAAATAAAGTAAAAGATTGTATTCTCATACCTTATACGAGGGTCAAGCTGAATTTATAGACAATAAAAAAACATGGTTAATATTTTCTTGGATTTTACGTTAAATATGCTCATAGTAATTCCCTTCTTTCGTTTAAAAGCTCCAAATTTTAATATATTTCCGAACTAAGTGTGAAAATCGGTCTTCAGGCGAAACACTTCTACCCCTCAAAAAATAGTCCAAAGTTGCACATTACTAAATCAGATGAGATGTTATTTGCATATTATTATTATTATTATAGTTCAATCTGCCGTATGGGACAACGCATTATAATGGTGCACCATAATTTCCTTTTCTGGAGCTCTACTGAACACTTCATTGTAGCGATTAGCTATAACTATCTTTTGTCCATTTAACTTAATTACATTTACGTACTTCTAAAGAATACTGCATACTTTTTATAAATCACCGCTTCTTCATTGTTGGAGTTTTCTCATCAGCTTAGCGCTCGTAGATGTATATAGTAAAAAAATACATAAAAACGTAACAAAACAAGCGAATAGCGATAGTCTAATAATATTTATTATTTACCTCCTACAAATTTTATACAACCGTTAGTAGACAGATTTTGTAACCTTGTAGACCATCTGGTCCACAAGGTTACCATCTGGTGAAGCATCTGTATTTGATGGGTGGACGCAAAGACTTTTGAATTTGAGGAAGGATTTTCTGCCGCAACAAATACGGAAATTGTATCGACCGACCACAAATTTGAACGAAACTAAAATATCTAATGATGCTAAATGTGAGCTTTGCAAATAATGAGTTTGACATTTTTGACTTTGACATGTTTAATTTATTATATTAATGGCCAATTTTGTGAGATTACATTCGTTTTTTCCTGTCAGGATTTTTTTCAATAGTTTGATTCAAAGGTTAAAAATTTAAATTAATATTTATTTAATGCTTGTTTGGGTGGTTGTGTTCGAGGGGTCGCTAATTATCGAACCGACTCACCACGAGAAGCCGTGTATTCTTATGGTAACTTCATTTCTATCCAGTACTCTCTGAATAACCGACCAAGAAAAGCACAAAATAATATTATGATAGAGACGACGTCCAAACGTGATGAGTCCGAACCAGATATTGTTTTGATTAAGGGCGAAATAGGAAAATAGGGATATTAGGGATATCCGAGCACATCGATTGAAAGTTTATTTATCATAGAAAGCCAATGGACATTGCTGTTGGAAGCTTACAAACTATAATTAGTCTAATTTATCTATTTTTCGAGCTCATACTTCCATGCAATCTGAATTATATTGTCATATCATAGAGCTGCTGAAGCAGATTGGTAATGGCGAAAGAAATTTATATTTTATCAGAACGTGTACTACTATCTTGAACTCAATTTTCGAAATTATTATAGTAAAATTTTTAAATATTTACTGCTCTTGGTGTCTTGGTAGTTTAACATAAGGACACTAGAAATTGTGGCTTCAAACTCTTTCCACTCAAAATTGAAGGTAGAATTAGTCTCATTTTCAAAAAGGGCTAGATATGATATTGCTAGATGCACATTGCGATAATTTGCACTTTTGCTAAGATACCCAAGAACATGGCGTGCCCACGACATGTTTTGAAAATTGCAGTCAATTGGACCCATTTTTCACGAGCTTTTGACCCAATATATTGTGTTTACAATCAAATGAATATTGCTTCGTCTGGAATTAATTATATCTTGATATGATTTTGTAATCTGTTAGTACTATAGACCGGCATGATACCACAAGATTCATGTTTGCTTTTAATCCATCGTTCACGTCTTTGTGGTCCACAAATACCAGAGCATAATTCCATCACTAACTTAACACATATTTGAGTCTTTTGGGTCCGGCAAAGCATTAAACGAAATTTCGAGAAAATTGGTCTTCACTGTGGCCGAAACAACAGCTGTGAATTACTGGGCCACAATTTTCTGTTACCTGTTTGTAAGATGATGACCATGAACAACACGTGAGCATAAACTTTCAAAATAAATTCAGTTAATATCAGATTGTTGGGTTGGGTTAGGTTGTGTTGGGTTGAGTTAGGTTGGGTTCGGTTGAGTTGTGTTGGGTTGTCTTTGTTGAAATATAAGCCTGAGAATCCTGTTGGCTTTTGTCACCCATCGAGGCAAATTTTACAGTGGTTCCATTTAGCCAGTTTGTCATTACAGTAACCCTTGTTGATTGTCATATATTTCGCATAAATATAGCTGGTTTGTTCTAAGATCGTCGATTTCAAATGAGTGAAATTAAAACAGCAACGTGTTCGCAGTTATTTGGACAGAAAAAGTTTTAAACCCTGTTGTGATTCGATCAAAAGTATTTCATAGTCTACTCATTAGCGTGTAGCTGACAAAGGATCCACTGAAGTGGGCGTTGAAATTTACTTTCAAGAAGTGAGATAATATTTTTGTTTCTTGTGTTATTAATTATATAGTTCCATGACAACGTTGACCATAAATCTGTTTCAAATCAATGGATTTGTCACACATGTGCGCTAATAGTTTATTGCCTATTTTTTATCATCGCCAGTCTTCAAGGAAATAAGTTATTTAAAAACGTTATTTGTTATATTGAATTTTTTGTTGTTAGGTTTGGTTCCCAACCCGACCCAATTCAATTAAATTTTTCGACGCTTACTAGATTTAGTTTTTGGTTCCCAACCCAATTCAATTCAATTTTTCAACGGTTTGGTTCCCAACCCAACCATGCGTGACTTTCCTCAGCGATAAGTTTGTCATGTGAATTGCTTACGTCAGCATTTTTGAATTCAGCTAGAAACCATTTAAATTACAACCAGGAAATAGTATTAAAGAAGAAGTT
Source organism: Geotrupes spiniger (assembly GCA_959613385.1). Classification (NCBI taxonomy): domain Eukaryota; kingdom Metazoa; phylum Arthropoda; class Insecta; order Coleoptera; family Geotrupidae; genus Geotrupes; species Geotrupes spiniger. Next base: position 13,823,731 of record OY390734.1, read on the forward strand.
CGTGTCCCCAAATAATGCGTAGATCAGCGAAAAGAACATTTAATTGGTGTTCACTCATTGCGTAGACCAATTGTCACCACATTAGTCGTCAATAAATTAATATAATAATGGGCTATTTGTTAACATGATCGGTGTTTTTAATTATTACAGATGAAACAAGAAGAAAATAAACAATAGTAATATTTTATTTTAAATACAAAGTCAAAAACTCAGTTTCTGCTGAAGATGACAACATAGTTGTCGAAATTCATATTGTATAAAGTGCTGTGTGGTAAGGGGGCTATTTATTTTATTTTATATTTGCCTTTTTATTTAAGTTTCATGTACGATATTAAAATTGAGAGATCAAAAAATAGAAAAGAGTCGGTGGATTTTCAAAAATATTTTCAAACATTTTACTTATTATATATTGGCTACACTGAATCAAAGTCGCGCTCATTATGATTTATTTTCATGTTTAGAGGTTGTATGTCTTATTTTGTGTTGTCCAAATACTCGTAAATTGTACTTTTTGTTGATGACTTTCATTTTGTAAAATAATAATGAATCTCATTTTTTTGAATTAAGGATTTATATTCATAGTTGTCTCATTGCAATATTATGTTACACATATATTATAATAGTTTTTAGAGTTTACGAAACGAATTAAAATGTTGAAATTAATATTTAGGGGATTTTCTTTAAAATTTCTGTCGTGCCAACACTGTATATACGAAGCTGCATTTCGCGCCTCAATTCTAGCCTTGCCATTGTGTCGTAGTAGCCGGCCGCCTTGCTTATGCTTATTCTTGAAATATCGATTCCTTCACCACGTGCAGGTCTTAGTGGCCAGTTTATTTATTCCTGAGGAAGCAATCCAACGTACACGATGGTAAACAAACCCATAAACAAGATGTACGTGTTGAAGCGCGGTAAGAAATCTCCATCATGGTTATCTCGGCGAAATTGTGAAATAAATATTTTCAGACGGCCGTAAAGAAGAAGTTCATCTGGACAAAATTACGTCCAGGATCCAAAAGTTATGTTACGGCTTAAACATGGATTTTGTGGATCCGGTAAGCTTTCGATCGTAGCATGACACTCGACGTTACTTTTAACTATGTTTAGCTGTCTATCACTTTAAAAGTCATCAATGGACTGTACCCTGGGGTTTCGACGGTTGAACTCGATACTCTCGCTGCGGAAACTGCAGCTATGATGACGACTGACCATCCCGATTATGCTACGTTGGCTGCAAGGATAGCGGTATCAAATTTGCATAAAGAAACTCAAAAACAGTTTAGCGGTAAGTTCATGTATTGAACAACTTAACATGCCGTTCAACGGCCGGAGTCTGTGATGTCCAAGGGACTACTACCAGACAGTTCTGTGCATAGGGATAAAGAAAATCATTAAAAAATGGAGCCAATTATAATTGCTAACGCTCACAGATCCCATCCATGGAGTGGAGGGTTAAGATATATTTACAGAATTAAAGGAAATGCGTAATTCAATGGGCTGGTAATGCAGTTACATAATTCAAGTCTTATTTATTTAACGTGGGGATTGCGTGATTGATAATGAACCATTAACAAAATTTATACCACGTACAGAATCATGTGTAGGCGCCTTGGTCGTATATTTTTATGCTTAATATTATGCTAAAAGTAGTTGAGGAATCTTAATGTAACTCACAAATTTATTGCCACAAACAAATTAATTTGCAGGATACTTTAAGCCATAAGCGAAATTCTCTATAGGAATTAGAACGTGCAGTAATGAATATAATAGAATTTTATTATATATTCTGTATAATTTCAATTACTACTTGGCGTACTATAAACGTTGGTAGAAATAAAGATGTAATATTTTCTATTCTGCATTAATGTTACATTGAATCGAATCACAACATACCAACTTATTATTCCCCTTGTCTTCAGAAAAATTTACATCTGTTTACTTAGAATATGTCAGTAAATATTTATAAACCATATTAACCTGAAGCATGTTGAATGTTGGTTAATTGTATAATTTGCTACACAATTATAAATACATTACAATCACAATAAAATAATGAAGTAGTAAGAAAATTATAAATAATTGGAACCTGGTACTGGCAATTATTTAGTTACAATTCGTATTAAGTATATAAAGAAGTAATAATTGTAAAACTTTTGTGTTATGAATATTCAAATGAAAATTTTATTACAGAAGTAGTTGATGCTCTGTACAACATGGTTAACGATCGTACCGGCAAGAGAACACCTATGATATCCGATAAACATCACAAAATCGTAATGGACAATGCAGATCGTTTAAATTCTTGCATCATTTATGATAGAGATTTCTCATACAATTATTTCGGTTTCAAAACATTAGAAAGATCCTATTTATTGAAAGTAAACGGAAAAATTGTTGAGCGACCCCAGCACATGCTCATGCGAGTATCCGTCGGCATTCACAGTGAAGATATCGACGCAGTCATCGAAACTTACAACTACTTATCCGAAAAATACTTTACACACGCTAGCCCTACGCTCTTTTCCGCTGGAACACCACGACCTCAGTTATCCTCCTGCTTCTTGTTGATGATGCCCGACGATTCAATCGAAGGCATTTTCACTTGTCTGTCGCAATGTGCTTACATCTCAAAGTCCGCTGGGGGCATAGGCGTTAACGTGCACAACATCAGAGCGAAAGGGACGTACATTGCCGGTACTAATGGTATTTCCAACGGATTAGTGCCCATGTTAAGGGTTTTTAATAACACGGCAAGATACGTAGATCAAGGTGGCAACAAGAGACCTGGAGCATTTGCGATTTATCTCGAGCCATGGCACGCGGATATATTTGATTTTTTAAACTTGAAGAAGAACACCGGAAAAGAAGAAGTTCGTGCGAGAGATTTGTTTTACGCACTTTGGATCCCGGATTTATTCATGAAACGAGTCGAATCAAACGGAATTTGGTCTTTGATGTGCCCACATCAATCTCCGGGACTTTCAGATTGTTGGGGTGAAAAATTTGAAACGTTATATGAGAAATACGAAACCGAGGGGAACTACATAATGCAAGTTCCCGCTCAAAAATTGTGGCACGCTATAATCGTCTCACAAGTTGAAACCGGTACTCCGTATATGCTGTATAAAGATGCATGTAACAGCAAGAGCAACCAGCAAAATCTCGGTACCATTAAAAGCAGTAATCTTTGCACGGAAATCATTGAATATACCTCCAAGGACGAAATCGCAGTCTGCAACTTGGCATCTGTCGCAGTTAACATGTTTGTTAAGTCTGATCGAAAATCCTACGATTTTGAAAATCTTAAAAAAGTCGTGAAAGTCATAACAAGGAATTTAAATAAAATTATCGATGTAAACTTCTATCCAATTGCCGAAGCAAAGAATTCTAACATGCGACATCGTCCTATTGGTATAGGCATTCAGGGTCTTGCGGATGCTTTCATTTTGATGCGCATGCCATTTGATGGTGAGGAAGCAAGTTTATTGAATCGACAAATCTTTGAAACCATTTATTACGGAGCTCTTGAAGCAAGTTGCGAAATTGCTGAAATCGAGGGTCCATATTCGACGTTCGAAGGCTCACCGATCAGTAGCGGAATCTTGCAATATGACATGTGGAAGGTTACCCCTACAGATCTTTGGGATTGGGCAACATTAAAGCTGAAAATAGCTAAACACGGCGTGAGAAATTCTCTACTATTGGCTCCTATGCCAACAGCATCCACTGCACAAATCTTAGGTAATAACGAATCTTTTGAACCTTACACGTCAAATATTTATACCAGAAGGGTATTATCAGGCGAATTTCAAGTTGTTAATCAACATTTGCTGAGAGATTTAACAGACGGGGGATTGTGGGATGACACGATGAAAAACCAGATCATAGCGAATTGCGGCTCCATTCAAAACATTCCAGGCATTCCCGACGATCTCAAGAAAATTTATAAAACCGTTTGGGAAATATCAAATAAAGTTATCATTAACATGGCTGCCGATCGTGGTGCGTTCATCGATCAAAGCCAGTCTTTAAACATTCACGTTGAAAAGCCCAATTATGGTGTGTTGTCTTCCATCCACTTTTACGGATGGCGCAAAGGACTGAAAACTGGTATGTATTACTTGCGTACGAAACCTGCAGCGAAGCCTATTCAATTTACCGTCGATAAAAGTACATTGCTAGTAGGAAACAGTCAGCAAGCTAATGATGTATACACAAACGGAAAAGAAACTTTGGAAAATGGAGATTCGGAATTGAAAGTTAACCGTGCCAAAAATGAGGAAGAAGATCTGGCAGCATTGGTCTGTTCATTGCAAAATCCTGAAAATTGTGATATGTGTGGTGCATAATTTTAACAATATGAACATTTGATCTTATTTTAAACAATTACCACTACTCTTGTGTTTTAATAGTTATCTATAAATATTTTTATGTACAATTATTTACATCACTTCTAGGTTAAACATTATTACTATTGCCTTAAGTGTACTTACTTTTTAGACTGATGTTATAAACATGTTCTTAAGAGATTTATTTGATTTTATTTTACCCATCTTGTAATTAGTATTTCTTCCAGTATACAGGCCTACAATGCAGCTTAGTTGCAGTTGTGAGTGATAACAAACAATACCTGCAAGTTATACGAATCACGTTTTTAAGTGTGTAGCCTAGCGGTCGTTAATGGATGATACGGAATCCATAATTATATATAGCAAGAATTCAATGTAATATATAGATTAGATAAGATTACCAATCAGTGCCGTAACCACATGTTACTGTTGAATTAATTTCACTGTATTTCACTGGATTTCATTGTATCAAACTTTTTATTTCATAATAGGCAATTATGATCTCAAAGGAGAAGACCAAAAAAATTTTTCTTGGGCTTCTCCTTTGAGATCATGACTTGCCACTCTTATAGTCACGTTTTTACACCAAACCGTCTGTAAGGTAAAAGATGTTATCATGTTCCAGGAAAGTCTTATGTTTTGCTTTAGTATCAACATAAAAACATTGATGAAAATATGTCAGATTTAAAATAGTAAATTCAATCTTGATTGGATGTAACTCTATGAAATGGTTGTTTGTCTAGATAATAATAAATAATATATTCATTTTCATTTTTTAAAATCGTAAATGTTTTCATCCAGATCAACTAAAATTGTTACAAATTAATCCATCAGAAATAACCTGAATTCTTGTCAAGTTAATAATTGAAGATAGGTACAAAAATACGGAAACATACAATGAAACTACACTCACTTTCATATGAAATACACTACCCATTAAGAATTAGACTACAATTTTGAAACTTCGGTGAAATAATGCTTTATTATCAACTAAGAAACGATGAAAGTTTCCGCCGAAAAAACTCAACTGTTATGTTTCCTGTACCATTCTTATCTCCAACTTTCAATATTTTCTTCCTAGCACTTAATGAATTTCTAGCCACAAAATGTCAGTTTATTTTATTGTCAAATTGTCAAGTAGACGCATTGTAATGCCCCCAGTGCGACGTCGTCGAAATTTTGCCCATATCAATGACTTTGATTGGGGCCGAATTATCGGTATGAAAGAGGTGGGTCTCTCATTCTGAGAAATTGGGAGAAGGCTGAATCGGGATCACACTACAGTTGCTCGGATATAGTCCGGAGAAAGTATTCAGAGGCACCGTCCTGCTGAAGAAGCCGCCCGAAGAAGCAACGCATGTGAAGACCGACTCCTTAGGTGGATTGGACGAGAACTTTGAACACTTGTCGATGGCAACGTTGACAGAAGAATTTCTCCCTTTGGGCTTCATTCATACCGTCCTTACCTTCGGCTTACATTAACACCTCCCCATAAAGCAGCCAGACTTGCAAGGTGTCAAGAATGGCAAGGGTGGGTTCATCAATGGAATGACATCGTCTTCAGTGATGAATCAAGGTTTTGTTTATGGGTGAATGATTGTCGTAGAAGGGTGCGGCGACATCGAGGGGAAAGACGGAATTTGGAGTTCGTTCAAAGACGACACACAGCCTTAAAACCTGGGGTTATGGTTTGGGGGGCGATTTGTGCTGGACGAAGGTCACCCCTGTGAGTTCAAAGTTTACATTATCTGTACACTACAAGTGTTTCCATAACGAATTTTTTTCTTTGGTAAAATGGTTGGCATATTTTGATTTAAATAGAAAATTTGATACTGCAGCTGTGCATAGGCATTCTTGAGAATTTTATAGGTTTGACCCTAAGCCTTATAAGGTTGAATTGTTTTCCTAAGCATTTTCTTAACTTGTTGCTGCATTTTTTCTAATAGCTCAATATAATTTACAATGGGCGGCAGGTTCAATTTAATGTTAAATCAATAATTTTATACCATTTCTAAAAAAGTGTCATGAACTAAATGGTATTATAACCTTTCATTACTTGCGATTCAAATACAGCATCCAGTTCCTTGGCACTCAGCACATAGATAACATAAAAAAAAAACGCAGAATAAATTATACATTGTACATATATTTCGGTAAACCAAATTTCATCACAACTGCTTTGATTTTTATGTAGCAAATAATTACAGTCTTAGCATTCTTTAAATAAATTATTGTAAGAAAATAACTCATCATAATCGATCTTCCGTGTTCTCAAGAGCAAGTTTAACAAAATAAACGAAAATTAACTGAATCTAATAAACTTCCTCATCAGACTCCACTCCGTGATCGGTGTTTCTTGCCAACATGTAACTGTCTAAGTCGATCGACCTGCAGTTATTTATCGAATAACGTAGTCTTTCTGCCATGATTTCCTGAGACGTATAGGGTGGTAGACGGAGCTGAAAGAAACACGTCTGCGACGTAGGTAGACCGTTTGGAGCACGATCTGCACGCACAACTTGGAAACGTTGAGACAAGTCGGATAAATTTGCCGGCAGCCGAGACCTTCCCGACACAAATCTTATGAATAAAACCCTTTCAGAATCAGTAAAACTTTCCAAGATGTTCCACAACCATTGAACTAATTGGTGGTTTTCATCCAGTTCACGATATCTACAAAAATAAATATTAAATTACACCCTAATATTTATTTCTATTTGTATGATGTTGTGTATTTCATGAAACTTGTTACAGCAGAATTATGAAACTGAATGCACGACCTGATTTAATATTCTTTTCTTTTCCTGTTTAAAACCACGTACATACCTTACAACCTTTTTAAGCAGAGCTATTGATATATGGGACATTCCACAGACTAATTGTTCAATATGATCCGCGGTAACCAAAGACAGCAAAGGAACAGGAATGATACCAGACATTCCTTCTCGAATAGCAGCAATTTGTAGATCAAACTCTTGTAATCGAAACTTAATTGCTTGTTCAAAATACTGCGATCGGTTGTTGAATGACAATGCTATGCTTCGCCCCCCTGGTATTATAGGAACTAACTGCAAACAATAATGAAAGTGAATTAAATTCCTTGGTAATTAAGTCTATTACTTTTCCAGTGCAGCTCGTTCCTTCAAACGTTTCCAAGGGTATCACATCCTGGTAATTCCTTTCAGTTACCCCTGACAAATGTATGTCTCTAATACTTCGCAAGCTCTGCACGTACATGCTGTCGACATCTTCCAGGTCTTCAATTGAAACAGGTTCACCAACAATCAATTTCCATATGATGGGAGCTAACGGCAATGCTAGTGGTTTCTTTGTTCGTGTCGCAACACCAAATAAGATACCTGCATTGAACATTGGAAGTGAATGTGAAAGATAAATGTGATTACAATATTTAATTATTGCTATTTACTCTGTAAACATTGTGTACTTACCCAAAAATTTGAACCAGACAAGATGTTGTTGGCTATTCATCTGTGGATTCAACAAGTATCTGTCCCTGTTGAAACCCTCATCGTTGACAGCGTTCGGTGTAGGTACCAGCAAAGGTACGGCACCAGAAACGACCTCTTGACACATTTCCGTTATGGTATCGTCAAAAACACCTCCAGCATCATCGGCACCTTCGCCTACCAGCTTCACCTTCCAAGCGCGCGATGGCAACCGTAATTCTTGTGGTCGCATTTCCACCACTTGTTTTGCGACTTGAATGAATATCGGCTTAGATTTCTTACCTAAATTAAAACAAAGATTTAATAATATACTCGTACTATTTCTTTTAAGGAATTGCAATGTATTTTTCTCTGATCATATGTCTAAATTCAATTCACAAGAAATTAACTATATAGTCCCTTGATCACCTGTTAGCACAATTGTGAAATATGTAGATGTAAAACATCGTTATATATATATTGAGTTGCAGTATCTATATGAATTCTGTTTATTTACATATTAATCATGATAGCTGTCTCCAATTCCCCTGAAGGAATGAGGTTCATGGCAAATTGGGTTAGGATGGGTTGGGTTGAGAAACTTTAAAATTCTAAACACGTTTTAGTAGTGAAACTCACCTTTGGGCATTATCCTTCTTACAATCACTTGTGGGCCGTAGTTTCGTCCTTGTACCATGGTTTTTAAAATGCATCTCACCAATGGGAGAGTGTAGACTCGTGGTGCCAGAAGAGGTCTCAATATTGGTGAACTTAGACCTTCTAGTGGTGGTATATCATTTGCAGTGTTGTATCCACCCAAAGGCATGAGTGGCCAGCATGAATACAGCCGGTTTGAGAAGCTATACAGGAACTTCAATCTTGCACGGACTATTTTCGTCGACAGGCCTTGAAGACTTGTGTACTGTTTGGGAATTTCTGATGGTAGGCCGAAACTGACTGAACGAGTCGATCCTGGAACTCTCTTTGGTAATGGATCAGCAGTCCAAGCCGCGCTATGAGTTCGACCAGTTGAGATCTGACATATCCCCTTCAATTACACAAAATCGTACATTAGAAAAATATAAATAGTTTATATCAATTAAAATTTGCTTTAGAGTTATAATAATTCATGTACCTTGCCAGAGAGTTGCGGTATAACGATGGGTTCACGGATAAGCGTAACATGCGACAATCCGAGCTGATCGTCAGAATTCATGCCCCAGCCAAGCACTTTGTCGCACGAAGTGAGAAAGAGGACATGTTCAGTACCGACTGCAAAATCGACAACAAAATAGTCACTTATTGAGGTCAATAGTTGGGGTCTGTAGTCACTGTGATCGCGGGGGTTAAGCTGCCAGGGCACACGATCTATTCCACACACATACACCTTTCCATTTGTAGTCAGAAATACGGTTAAGCTTGTGCCACAACCAACTTTTTTCAAACCGATGTTGCACAAACTTTCAACAAGTTGAGGAATCGATTTTGTGTTTGTGTGTCCCAAACCTACAGGTTTAAAATATTAAATTAGAAAAATATGATATATTCAAATTCAAATAATAGCAAAATTATTTATTGAAATATTAACATGATTTTGTTATCAAAAGCTTTTAAAATCAACGAAGGATCTTTCTTTTTCAAATGGCAATGATTTATTTGTCTAGCTAATTCTTCAAGCAATTTATTTGAACATGTGATAGCATATGTAAGTTAACTTTGCTCACCCAGCTTTCCATAGTCTCCTTCACCAAAAGTCCACACGTTCATGCCATCTAACGATAAGCATGCAGTATGATTGAGTCCACATGAGACCTGCCCTATTTTGTGTCCTTCAAGAACTGCCACCCTTTCGGGCAGTTTTTTATTGGATGTTGAACCCAGGCCCAGTCGACCATAGTCACCATTGCCAAACGTGAACAATTTACCATCATTTGTTACAACGGCACTGTGTTTAAATCCACATGAGACCTGCACTACCTCTTCATGTTGGAGCGCTTCGATTTGACGTGGACGTCTTTGTCGATCACTATTTCCATGACCCAGTTTGCCGTAGTCTCCATCGCCCCACGAGAAAACTTCACCACTTTCGGCCAACGCTAAACTGTGACCGTCTGAACCAACTGAAGTTGACAAATCAGCAATGACAAAACCTTGAAGGCTTGAAATAATGCTTGGTGCATGGAGATCATCCGAATTGCCCTGGCCCAGGCGCCCATAGCTTCCCTCTCCACATGCCGAGACTGTCCCATTTGCCTGAACAACAAATGTACAGTTATGACCGCAGACAATTTTCTTGGCATTTGTGAATGAATCGACGGCCGTCGGTACCGGACTGTTGCAATCAAGCTCAGCGAGCTGGCCATGTCTATTTGAACCCCAGAAGTATGCCTGTAATCCTAAAGCTTTTAGAAACAAAAGTAATGCAAACATTATTTGCTCACTTTGCATTTGCCACCAATTTCCCAATCTTGAGCACGTGACGTAACCCAATGAATTATTTCCTCATCTTGCTTTGTGCTCCACACATTTTCAGATGTAACTTGCGAACGGAACTCATCCCTCTTCACCAGATGTTCGGCCGTCTTGGCTGCTGCACTGTATGTTTCCAACCATCGATATTCATCAACGACTTCGCCGACATCATCGTTGATTGGTGTAATTGGATGACAAACTATTGAATCAATGCACATTAACACCGCCAATGATGCCAGACTCTTCAGATGTACACTGTGCATTAACTGGTGACCCGTTTGTACGAGTAACTTTTCATACTCGTATTGATCTAGAAGCATCTTTGGCAGTGATAAAATCAAGGCTTTGAAAAATGGGGCCGTATGCAATCCGCGGACACCTTTTTTTAAAAGAGCGCACCGCGCAGTTGTAAGTGCACGATTGCAGTCATAATCTTTGCGGCCGTATGCAAAGACTGTGGGTGACAGAGACTTTGAACAAGCAATAGCCAATGAATCACCAACCCACGCGATACCATTCGAGTCAGTCCCGCCATCTCCAGCAATAGTGTTCAGGAGAGTGGCATCGTGCAAAGACCACAGATTGATGATGCTGGGTCTCAGGCTACCAGTTGCTAATAATAGACCATCAGAGTGGATACGGACGCATGTAACTGCATCGTAAGAGTGGCCTTGAACTTTCGCAAATAATTCCATGGAATTATCATTGAAACGCCACAGGCAAACGTTTCCATAGGATGTTCCTGCCAATATACATACAATTAGTGTAGAATTTACTAAAGCAAAATTCATAACCGGATCATGAGAATTATCTTAATCAAAGTATACCATAACATGTTTGACGTCTATGAATCAAAATTGATCGTAAGACTTAAATTTGAATATCAATGGAAAATTAGAACAAATTATCGTGGCTGGAGACAGACTTAATCTAGACAGATCTCGAGACTTAGATGTGAACAGTCATAAATGTAAAAATAAAAATGAAATGAAATAGAAAGTTATTTTCAATATGAACATAAAAAAGAAAAAGTTTTGCTAATATAATTTATATGTAATGTTTCTAAAAATATAAGCTCTTACCTACAACCACGAGATGTGGTAATTCATTGCGTCCAGTCAGAGGTGACCAAGCCACAGAAGTAGGTTCATGGGTATGACTTAATGTATGCACGAGTGTCAGGTTGTTGTCCTTCTGTCTCCAAATTTTGCTTGTCAAGTCAATGGAAAGGGTCACGAGGAAAATACTGTCACGTGTCGTCGTCGGTTCCCATTCCAGGGCAGTGATTTCACTGTTGTGCGCTTTCGTGGTTGTAACATCAGCATCCTGATGGAGATGGCCTACTTTCACACTGCCGTCCATGTAACCAATGGCGAATGGTCCATCCTCCTTGTACCAATCAATGTGATCAACCGCTAGAAGCAATGCAATAACTAAAAGCAGCCAAACTAATCATAATTATTGTTATCTTCAAACAAAAAAGAACAACATAGTGAATCTAAAATGTTCAAGATGAAATACAGATGAGGAGAATTATATTAATTTTATATTACATACACTTTGATTAGAATGGAACCCATTTTTACACAAATGAAATTATTACCAAAAGAAGAATCGGATGAGTAAAAGTAATGACAAATAATAATAATAAGAATTTTATTGGAACATAATAAAGTTTACATAAATAGCGAAAACAAAATGATATTCATACTTTTAGCAAAATAGTCATAAACATTGTAAAACAATTTTTTGTCTTAAATTTAATTTCTTTTGCTAGAATTGATAAATCAAACCATTATTTATAGATCAACTTACTGTGTTGCATTGAACAGTTAATCAATGTCTCAATCTCCTTCACTCCCTTGTAGATAGATAGTAATGAAATTGTACCATCAATTTTTCCTATCAAAAGATATTCTTTTCGATCGGCATCTGCCCTTTTCCACCGAGGCCACGTCATGGCCGTAATAAATTCATACTGGTCTTCGATAAACCAGTCCTTGTAGCTGTCCTCTTCATCGTTGCAACTCAAACAGGGCCATACATTTACGACATTTAGCATAGCAGCCGCTACGTAATCGCCATTCGGAGACCACTTCAGATGATTAATCAGTTTGTCACTTAATTCGGATCCGTACAAATCCATCGAGATGTGAAAGACCAAAGTGCTCTCAAGACATGGTTGCGTGGGACCATCGAATGACCATATTCTTACTGTGCCATCGTAGCCGCACGATGCCAACAACTTTTTCTTTTCATTGTATGCCAAATTAGTCACCCTATGAAAATGTGGTTGTAGAGTGAAATCACATATCAAAAATAATGGAGCAAAATATGATAATAAATTACTAAGCGAGTGTTGTTATTCTCATGTAATAAAATATAACTCAAGCATCGACAATTACCATATATTGGTAACCAAAGAGAGCACTCAAAAAAAAAAAATAATGGACTGCATGCTTGAATCAGCTTTTGAAAACTAAAATATGAAAAATTCCATTATAACTCACCTGTTATCATGTCCATACAAACGTGCACATCCAAGAAAAGGAATTGTGCTTGACAGATCGGCATAATTCACACTTTCCGTGTTTGGACCCGAGAAAGTTTTGATTTTGGTGGCAACACACCTATAAAGCTGCTGAGAAGCCCACTGTCGATTTTCATGACTGACTTTATTTGAAAGGACGAATGCAGATAAAGCATTGACTAATGTCAATGGCCCGTTTTCATTTATAGCATTTGGAGGACTGGGAGGTATTTCTTCTTTTGGTAAGTCAAGAAGTGAGCAGCCTCCATGACTAGATAAGATCCCTACAAGTGCTTGCGTAACAGCAAAGCCACACTTGGGTACGAAAACACGCACTGCTGCCATGATTAAGTCCTTCGTGCACATGTTCACAACGAGTTTAGACGATTCAAGATCATTTTGTGCTAGTGCAGCTATGCTCACACTCAAATTACTCAAACAAGCGTTTGCTGATGGTGAAATCTGGTTTGCCAGCATGGAAAAGTGCTTGAAAAAGGCATTTGCGACGTCTCCTTGGCTTGTGTTACATATCTCGATGCGATTTGTTGCAGTTAATGTCATAAGTCGCACAACCTTAAAATATAAATGATACACTATCACAGACTATTTAATTCGCAATCAATTAAGAAATGTCCAATGACGTTAAGTTTTCAACACATGGAAGATATTGATTTATAAAAGAAAGAAATTTCACCTAATAACTAGAAATGGGATTGTAAAAAGGCGACTATACTATATTCACAATTGTGTTAGTTATTTTAAATTAATAGTTTATTTCATGATTTCTCAATACCTTCATTTAAATATCTATCACAACTTACCTTCCTGATATCAGACAGTCCTATTGTTTCTAAATTCTTGACCAAGTTAACTCGATTTCCTATCGATAACAAATTCAGCACATTTAGAACAATTGAACGTGAAAGCAAAATGTGCATGGACTGAGTCAAATGGTTCAGGGCAAGAATTCTGTCCTGTGGGAGGACGAGCAGCGATGCTTGGTTACCCAAATATCGCATGTGGTATTCACCACGACCTTCTGACACTTGAAGGACTGTTGGTACTTGTGACGCTCCTAATGGATCATTTTCCTTGAATGGAACCGTCTCAGGAGTGAACTGTGTATCAGTCAGGCCAAGATAGGTCTTTACTGTTTCCACGTCATCAAAATCAGGCATGGAAAACTTTATTGCTTGGGCATTGGCTTCGGTTGTATCTACAAAATACTTTAAGTTGCGAAACAAAATCGAATGGAAAGTTTACCATTTTCGTCAAATATGATGTCGAGTGCCAGGTTCTGTAATTGATCGTTGCGTTCTCGATTTTTTATGCTTATGCTGTACTTGTATCGACACTCCTGGCACAGGATGTAATTGTTTCCCGTTTGACTGCCACAATAACCTGGTCTCCAGAGCAAGCCACAACCTGGATGATAGATCAGCACATGCTCCAGTAGGTTTGGTGACAGATGACCACAGAGGCTGCATATCGCACATGTATTGTCCACTTGCTGCCCAAGAAATAAATAACTTAAAACAAATTTTAATTTACAATTACACTACATTAATTTTAAACAGTTATATGTGGCACAAAAGAATATATTAATTTGCATTATAACATATATTTAAATTTGTCAGAAAGGTACAAGTAGAAGAATTATTCTTATAATTGTTATTATATATTTAATGTAATTACCAAAGGCAAGCTGGTATAAATAGATTCAGTATTTGGATCCTCATGGGAGACATTTCTCAGCAGTGGATGTGCTTCACCCCTGACATGTTGTCTTTCTCTGTCTCTGACCAATTCCAGCAAACTCCTTTCGGCCCAATCACTAAGATAGTTTCGTATATCCGAACAGGCCCTCCGTCTCGGACCCAAACCTCTTCGGTAGACAACTTCTGAATCAGTACTGTCACTCGACTAAAACAACTTGTACTTGTATTTATGTACATAACATATTGTGTTTTATTTTGTATACGTACATGTTGAATTATATCGCTGATTGCCAAGTTCCTTGTGATTCTTGTAATACCCAAGTTTATGGAAGTTGTACCAGAGCCCATCTCTTCACTCCTATTAATGACATTTGCATTGTTTGATGCCGCGTTATTCATGGACGTACTATTTTCTTCCTCGACACATGTATCCAATGAAGGATGTTCAAGCATCCAGGTTGCCAGGACATTGATAGTATGCGCACTTATTTCTCCAGAGCTGCGCGTTTTAAAAATGGCTCGCAAAATGTGACGCAATGAAAAGCCCATTTCAAGAAGAGGGGCGACTATTGGTAGGGGAGGGGCCGGAGGTGAATTCGAACGCCGGCTCCTCATCGACCATAGATCATCTTCCGATTCAGAGTTGCTGAAGAGACGTCTGCTAAGTGATTGAGTTGATGAGCCTGCACGTGAAAAATAATTGTCTTAGATAACTTTTAATGCTAAAGAAAAAGTTAAAGGTAAGCTGGGAGATTGATAAAAAAATAAGACCATTAATACCGCTATTAATTAATTAGTACTAATATTTGAATCACGTGCAATAGCTTAATTAACTTGCCTTGTGGTGTAGCTGGATCAGAGTAAATTGAACGTGGAGGGTAGCCAGTTGTGACAGTTAATGAAGAAGGTGGTCTTGGCAGCGTATCGCTGGATGATGGAAACGCACTTCCTGACCTTGATGAAGTCGATGGACCACCATTTTCTTTAGACTGTGTAGCTCTCCGTTCGTGCACGTAATCCAACAACCAGTTTGCCCGTCTTCCGACACTTTCTTCTGCCGCACCGACACCACCACGACACCTCATGTAGTTCGAGTGCATTACGTTCAATGCCCGTTCAATTTCTGCAGCGCTGATGACATTTTTAAGTTTGCACTGTTTGGTGCTGTGGTCAACAAGAGAGTGCATGATTTGTCTTATTGATGTGTGCATTTCAGCTGATTCTACATCCTTCTGGAAGATAACCAATATCAATACTAATAACAAGAGGAACAAACTTTATTCATTTAAATATTTGATAATCAATTCAAATAAAACACATAAAGAACTAATATGCAAACTTACAATGCTATTCGATACAAGAAACAATTCAGAATATTTGCTCGACGTCAGTAATGTTCCTAGGGATTTCAAAGCGGCAAACTGCAAATGAGCCAGTCGTAGACACTCTATCTCAATATTGAGCAATTTGGTGCGCAGTATTTGAGCGTCAACCCTGTCGGTCTCTTTGCGTGCGTCATCCTCGAGGTTCTTAATTGTTGAATCACTGTGTGTCGTTGCCATCTTCTCAGAACTGAGGCGCTTCACTTCACCCATAATTATCGAGACCATCTCGTTTGTGAGTGACTCCATGGTACGTGCAGAGGTGGCTCCACTCGGACTCGTGGATGACAATTTTGGATCGACAATCGACTGATTGTGTACCTGTGAATCTGAGTTCGAACGCCAAGTATCGCAGCTGTACCATGTATGGCGCCTTCGATTATCAAATGTATCCGATTTGAGCAACTCCTGCTCTGCGAGTGTCAGCTTGTAGGTGGGAAACTCAATGAATTCGGTTATACCACCAAGGCGAGCAACTTGTTGCAGTGTTTTTGCCGTTAGACCTATTTAATTATCTTTATTTTTAGCACCACTGACACAATTAGATATAAACAACAATATTTACCAGTTAATTTGTAAGAACAAAATGGTAACGGTTCCACATGCTCTAAAAAAGTCACTGACACATCAGATATTTCATCATCATTCTCCCATTGCACTTTGACTGTGGTTATGCCCTTCTTCATTATGCCTAGCGCTATCCCACGTCGCCCGGTTGTTTTATGCTTGCATAAGCCACCCATTCGCAGTCCACGGTCCATTCCTGGTAAAATTGCAAGAGATCTTAAGATCAAACTTAGTAATTTTTTTAATAATATCCTTTTGACTAACCTCCAATGACTGCTAACGCAGGCCAAACTGTTTGACAAAGTTTTTCTGTATCAATTTGCTTACGTAATGTCGTTTCCGGATTATCTTCCTTTTCATCATCACTTATATTTTTTTCGGGCTTCTTGTCAAAATAAGATTCTATCTTATTTAATCTCTCAATTATGCAAGAATTTACCTAAAATTAACCAAATGAAAAAACGTTTGATAATGACATGGTGCCATACTTCATCAAGCCAGGTGTTCGACGAATGTAATTTTCTAATTAGGGAAATGTGAGCTTCAGCAATGACAGCGGACATCGGGGCCAAATTTGGTTCACCAGGCAATAGATGCTTTTGAGAACCATGAACCTGTGAAAAATCGATTGCAGGTTAAATAAATCATTGCAAAATATATATTTTAGGTGGTGCTAATAAATATAATTATGATTATATATAAGTGACCGTATTATATAAGAGTAACAGTACTATATTGTTATAAAAATCTCACATTTTTTTGAAATTGAAGGTAAATCATTTTCTATTTTTAAACGAAATATAAACAAATTGGGAAAGTAACGTTTTTATTATCATGCACCATACCTGCATGTCAGTGATCTTGATTTTCTCACCAGGGTTCGTACTGTAGAAAATGACGCATGGATATAATTCAGCAGCATCGACATTTTCAAATGCCACCCTAGGTTCCTCTCCATTTTTTCCAAAACTTAACGTCTTTGTGTCCATATCTAGGACAACCACAATATAATCGCCCTGTGTGTAACTTGCAAAACACAAGTCTCGTTCTCCATTGTGATATAGACTGCCGCTGTAAGCTCTGTAGAGCCACATATCGCCAGTGGTCCGGTGACTATAATCCCTAACGGGATATTTTGAGACTCCAATACAAGTTCCCTCGTTGCCTTTGTTCTCCTTAACAATGAGTATCTTCCATTGATAACAGCCAGACTTGATGCATCGCGTGCCCAATCCATATCCACGGCCGCCTGACCCATGTACCAATGTAAGGTTCGACTCAATGGTGCAGTTCGAACATTTCTCCACATCAAAACCCATGTCACTTATAGGCACGTGGTCGTCAGAGTCGTCAAAGTGACGCACGTCATCGTGTTCAATGTCTTTATCATGAATACTTGCTTTTACGGCCTCCCTCTCATACCAGAGGACATCTGCTAGTGAATCAAATAGCTTCCCTACCAACAACTCTCGTTCAGCCTTGAGAACAAAGGTGACTTTTAAACCGGGTAGGATGCCCTGAAAAAGCTGCAATGCCAATAACTTTGGGCGCAGCGATTGGCAATATTTGTCGCCGACAATCAAAAGGAGAATTTCAATCCACTTCTGCGATGCAAGTATTTTCTGTATGCTGGAGTTTGAAGAGAGCACCCGCATAAAGACTAGAAAATCGCCCAGGTTCTTGTCATAGTTCGTTTGTAGGCGACTCAACGTTAATCCATTTGGTTTGCTGTCCAATATGCCTAACAACTAATAATCACAACCAAAAATTGGCTCAATTGGCATCCAAAATTCAATATACTCTTACCTGATCGTAGAGCCTGTCAAGAATTTGAGCCATCGTGGAAAACTCTATTTTCTTTGCATAAATACAAGCAGATAATGCGAGAATGAATATAAGACGAAGTGAAACAATGTTAAGAACCTGAGATCTACTTAAATAATGGGTGGCCAAAGAAATGCTGTCACTATAACCTCCGATGCAATTCATTAATAGGGTCACTAATTTGTTATCTACCACGAGTGTTAAATCAGCAGGTTGATATCTTGTACTCAATGCGAAGACCGTCAACAGATGTGATTGTTTATTCTCGCATTCATTCGCTAATGAGGCAACCAGCAGCTTGTATATATTGTGGACGACAACGCAGATTTTCTCCTGAGTGCTGGTTGGTGAGGACTCAATTCCCTCAAGATAGTGGTATTGTGTACAACTTTCATCTGACCTGACACCATATAGACCAAAACAGCCAATTAGCAATTGCTGATGGACACAATTGGAGACAGGTGTTCTCAGCAATGAATTTTCTCTTCCAGCTTTGGCAAACAATTCATGCATTTGGGTCAGACTGCGGAGGCGACCACAAGCACGCTCTCCTTGTTGAAGTAAAGCTACGTGAAGGGTTTGTGGATCTGAACACCAACCATTAGTCCGATCACCAAGCTCATTAAGTACATGACTTTCCGCTGGTTCACCGCATACAAAATTTAGCAGGTATCCACATAATTTTCGTAAATTCTCATTACCTACATCAGCACGTATATTATACGAATCAATGTACGCTTTTTCTTTGATCTCCTCATCTGAAGACGAAGATTGTGCATCATTTGAAATGTTCAATTCAATTTCTGGAACAAACACATCAATCTATAAATCACACAATATAACTGCTACTTACCTTTTATGTTAAATAATATGTACAAGCATCTGTACAGAATCTGCTTGCAGTAGACATGAAATTCATAATCTTCCAAATCTTCGTTGGTCTCGTCTTGCGATTCTTTATAATCTTTTGGCTCTATTTGAGTTTCCTTCACATTATACTTAACATTACAAACCGAACTGATCAATTTTTGACGTAATTTCAGTGCAAAACAATACACTTCTCGAACGCATGGATGCTGGGGTGACTTTCGTAACAGAGTGGTGTACTTCAGGCAAGTAATCAGGAATGTCCTAACAACAGATTCCAATAATATTCC
This sequence comes from Geotrupes spiniger, assembly GCA_959613385.1. NCBI lineage: Eukaryota > Metazoa > Arthropoda > Insecta > Coleoptera > Geotrupidae > Geotrupes > Geotrupes spiniger. The sequence continues at coordinate 13,843,176 of OY390734.1, forward strand.
GTCTTTATCATCGATGTCCCACACTTCCATGCCAGCTGTTTCCATCATTATGTCGTATGCATCATTGCTTTCACCTTGAAGTCAATTTCAATTTTTAAATTATTAATAACATTTATACAAGATACAAAGTGCTTTTATTGAATATTTACCATCCTCTAGTGTGTTGATTCCTTGCACCGCACAAGCTTCATCATACTGACAAGGAAGCTTAAAACAGAGCTTGCAATAACCTTGTCGAATCTCACTTAAATCTGCAATAACCCGTGGTATTTGATCGTTTAAATTTGACGTTACCAAATACGACAATTGGTAAATTGTATCCAAGTCAGTTTGATTGTCATTGAGGCCAGAGGAAAAAATCACATTCTGGAGCCAGTTTCTACAGTACGACTCTTCTTTCGAGGCAGGCTCACCAATTAACGTACTTCCTAGGCACTTTCCGATTAACAGTGAACAGGTTTTTTCCAAGTCTAATAACCAAACCCAGGATTGGTCAGTAAGTTGAGTTAACGTTGGGGTTTCAGTGCCCGAATTGGAAAAATCATAGTCATCACAGATATCCGCTGGCAGAAGTCTATTTAATCTATCTAAGGATTCCAACATTGTGAGGAACAAAGAGAGCAAATTCCTTAAGTACGTCCCAGGCATTAGTAACATTGAAGTTAACACTTTGAACAACATTGCGCCAGCCAAAGAATCTGCTAAAACATTGTATAACAGTTCCAAACTATTTGGTAATTCTTCTAGAATATCGGCTACTTTAGCAAAGACTGTGCCAGCTAAAGGTATCAAATATCTAAGATGTGAACTTAAAATATCTGAATCGGCAATAACTTCTTGGTTCATAGTGTAATGAGCCAAAAGATGATTCTGCAGCGATGAAAGTAATTTTCTCAGATGTGGTATACGAGGGTTGTTGGCATTTTGCCACTTGTTCGTAGAACCTCCTTCTATATGATTTCTTATACTCACCAAACTTTCCTCCTAATGCAAGAGTTACAAGTTACACAGCATTTATGTTATTAATTTATACTGACCGTGTGAAGTCGAAAACTTTGTAAAAGTGTGTTCATTAGCATTTCCGTGAGATAAACATCTTTAGAATCGAGATTTTCAGACGTGAAGTTGTATCCAAGCAATGCTGCTACATGTGACGGTTCCTCAAGACTGGTAAGTACTATGTTCAGCAACATTTGCTGTCCTTGTGAAAGATGGGACCCAAGCGGTAACTGTTCATGCAGTAATTCCACTCTCTCCTTCAACTGCGGTAGAAGTAAAGATGCACCGATGTTGATCACCTCACGTACTTTAGAATGAATTTCGGCTGGAGCAGCCAAGTCTACCAATCTATTTCAACATCATTAACACATTAAAAAATTATAATTAAATTATGGACAAGTATTACGTGAACAAAAGTATCCGCAATGGTTTAGCTTGACTTCCTAGAATGTTGTTGCTTAAACCAGCAGTCACACACAAGTTCAAGTGTGTGCACAGCAATTTCAAACAAAGGAGAATGAAACGATGATGTTCAGACGCATTTGGAAATGGTTTTGGCGGAGCCTGATTGTAAAACCCATTAGTATATTTTTCCAAGAACGTTCTCAATATTTGGAAAATTTTTTCATGCAAATCCAGACAGAACGGCCGATGTTTGGTGACTTGCTGATTCTCCAAAGGCACCGCCGTCCAAGCCAGCGAATGAGAAGTACCTACAAGTTGCTTTTGTACATTTCACAATCGAAAAAATTGTTTTATGATTAAATAAACCTTACCAGCACTAATTTGTCTTATGTTGACACCGCTGAGACCCAGAACTTTATGGGGCTTCAAAATCGGCCCGTTTGTGTGTCCTTGCCCGCACTGTCCCATCGTGTTTGTGCCCCACGCGAATACCTCACAATCGTCGGAAAGGGCGAGACAATGACTGTCTCCAGCTGCAATATCGATTATACGATAGGTCACCAAATCTTGGACAAGCGTTGGTGTAAGACTTATGGTGTCAGAGGAGCCAATTCCTAGCTGGGGACCTGTACCCCAAGTATACACCTGAAATTCAATTTGGATCAATCACAAAGAGAAAATTAAGAAACACGGAAGAAAAACAGAGTTATTAATGATGCATATTGGAATTATAACAAATTGATATTACAGAATCATACTTTTTTTTAATTCCTTTAGCAGAATTAAAAAAAAAGTTTAATTAAAATTGAATGCATTCATTGCCAAATCACTCATGGGTTTTTTAATTACCCTTATTTACTTATGTGTTGATATATTTGATCTTAATCCACTATAACAGACTTCTTGTATTTGTACTGTACGACAGTAGTTATTTATTGTGTATAGCAGAGGTGAGCAACCTTTCTAATGAATGGGCCAATTTAAATTTTTAAATTTTTTGGCGGGCCGCACTTGATTTATTTATTGATTTATTTATAATAAACATTAGAAAAAATATATATAAAATTTAAATTAATTATAAGCATTTTAGAAATGCTTGGCGGGCCGCATAAACATGTTTAACGGGCCGCATGCGGCCCGCGGGCCGTGTGTTGCTCATCCCTGGTGTATAGGAAACAAAAACGCAGCTAGCAGATTACCTGTCCATTGGACGTCAATGCCATCGAAAACATTGCACCTGCACACACTTTTCTAATGACAAGTCCCTGCAAAGCCTCAATGATTTTTGGCCTGCAGACTTTAGCAATTTCACCATGTCCAAGGCGACCACTGTCACCCCATCCAAATGACCACACCGTCTTACCATCCCTTGATACCACCAATGTATGAGCACTCCCACAAGCCACTGTGCCCACATCAACAAGGTCTCTTACTTCAGTTGGTACGTGCCGGCCGTTGCTGTCACCATGCCCAAGACGACCGTGGTCGCCTTCACCCCATGTATAGAGCAAACCATCTTCAGTAACAGCAGCACTGTGACGATAACCTGTGATGACACAAAAATTAAGAAATGTTAGCTAAATAAAAACCTTTGTCTGTTCCATCTGTGCAAATAAGTTATTTTAAATGAAACACAATATACAGTTTTAAATATTATTTTGCATTAAAAAGAAGTTACTAGTAACACAATTAATATTTGGTTTAACTGTATAAAAGATAGATTTTTTATTGGTTTGTTTTAGTATGGTCCTTGTGTGCAATTTTTTTATATTGTAACATTAGACTAATAAACCCTTCTGAAGAAGACTCAATATGAGAGTCAAAACGTAAAGGTTGGTAATTAATTTTGATTTCATTAAAACCCAACAAAACCCAAGAAACCCATTAACACAATTTATAAGAATCTGGTAATATACATGCTTATTAAATACATTATTATCAATACCAGCATGCACGCTCTTGATGACTTTCTCAACCAGAGGCCCCCTAATTGCTGTTGGTTGCTTGTGTGTGGTACAATTTCCATGACCCAGTTTTCCATAGTCGCCGTCACCCCAGCTATACACCTGCCCGTCTTCGGCTAACGCGAGTGTATGGCCATCGCTACCTTTTGAACTGGAAAGCTTTCTAACGGCACCATCAAGGAGAACTCTTTTAGGCGTGTTTTGGTTGGCCGAATCTCCAAGACCAAGTCGACCATAACTTCCCTTACCGCATGCACTGACCTTGCCATCCCAATGTATTATAAAGGTACAATATTGACCTGCTTCAGCCTGAAAACAAATCCAATATACAACATATGACAACATTTTAAATATGAAAAAATAAAATATTTTCTCTCTTTAAAGCAGATTTGTGTCTGTTTGAACCAGGATATTCGATAGGACTTTATTTTAAGAAATCTGTTAACATTAATGTAATTAAGTAAACTTACTTGCTGCACCTGTTGAAAGACCTTAGACTTCGCAGGCATTACAATCTTCTCTTGATTACCTTCGGCAAGTTGATGTGACGAATTGCTACCCCACACAAACAAATCACTTTTCTTTGTCATATCCCCGATATTACAAGCATTTCCATCATCTGAACTTAACGATGCCCCTCCGTAATCAACCGCCATATCAACCAACTTTTCCATTAACAAATATGCACCCCGGTAGAGTGTAATTTCATAATTGTCGTCGCACAAATCCACATTTTTATCACAACTCATCTGTAACAACGCCTTTTTAAATTTCCGGCTAGCAATGATCTCCTTATCTTGATATTCGAATGCCATTTCGATCCATTCCAGTAAGTAACGCAAGGAGCCCCTTTGCAAGGCAATCGATTGTAACAGTTCCGCGGCTAATGTTCGCCCCGACAAATCAGCTTTCGACGTATTCAAAACTACTTCTTTCAGAAACGTCGAGACTTGATCAAGACAGTCGACTCCCAAGCTCGTCAACTGATCGTCATTTGAAAGAGACAACGGTGGAAATTTGTCAATCAAATCGACGGCTGTTTGAAGTACCGGATTGCACAAACTTTCGATCCCCAACATAGAACTATTTTGCCAATTTTGCCGCAACAGGGCGAAAAGAAAACTCAGTCCCGTACGTATTCCAATCTCTATTAGCACTTGCGAGCCGTTTACGCCTTCCTTCGTTTGATTTAGTCTGTGAGAGACAACTAGGCTTAAATTCATCTTCAGTTTCTCTTTTTCGTGGTATCTCATCACAAGTGCGTAGTAGATACGTCGTAAAATCAATAATCTTTGTCGCAACATGATGGAAAACTGTGTGGAACTGCAGACACATCTTGCCAACTCCAATTGGTTAAGAAGCAACTTACTGACATAAGTGTCCAGCTCCGCTGGCAGCAAACTTTCGTACTGAAAGTCAGGAAAGTTTTGTATGTCATTGTAACATACTATATTACCCGGCAAGACACGTATTTCCTTGTTCGCCAGTAGATTATCATATGTTGTGGTGACGAAGTCCCTTACTGCTAAGTTATCGCAGTCTTTGGTTGACCACGAGCTGTTGGTGTGGTCCGCCCATTCCACTTCGATATTCGTACAATTTGTGTCCATTTTCGTGTTTGTTATATGTACGTCAATAATTGTCAACTCATAATCGTAGCTAAAATGAGATAATTAATGCAAGTTAAGTCGATTATAACACAAAATCAATATGTTAGAGGAAGTACCTTAAATTTCGATTTCAGTTGTGTATACTATAATTTCGCATTTTGACAGATGTTCAACATAGCATCCGTTCGATATTCAATCACAATTATGGAATTTGTCAATTATGGCGCTGAGAATACCCCGGCGATGTTTGATGCCAACCGAACAATTTTTTCCAAAGCTAAAACTTCATTTGACCTTTGACAAATCCTTTATTACAATGACAGTGACCTAATATAATTACTAGGGTGATGTGTGCGAAATACCCTGTATAACAAGTATAACAAATATATTCCTTTTTTAGAATTTTTGAAATATTTATTTGATGAACGAATAAGGAACAGATTCAAGATTAGCCAAGATGGTAGCCGATTTTCGAGTAATTGACATTGACATTGACATTGACATTGCATACTAATCACACCTGTCACTGGGTTAAAAATACTCGCCACATGTAGAATTAATGCACAATGGGTGCTACATAAATGAATATTATATGTTAATAAAGGATGGAATATGTAAGTGGAATTTTTCCGATTAATTGCCATTGTGTGCTCATAATCTATTTAAAAAGTCCTCATTTACACAGCAGAAAAATATGAAAAGCTCTGTTAATTAATTTGTGAAGTGTACGCGATGTTTCTGCAAGCCAGTGTTCATATTAGTAACCAGAATCTGTTAAATTGGCGTGGACAAGTATTTGTATTTAATTCATTTGTATAAAACTTATGAATATAAATACAAGATTATACTGAAAAACAAGATACGGTATGGCAAAGGTTGGATGAAGATAATGATTGTTCTGTGGATATGGTGAAAAATAACTTTGCATATACATCAACACAATGTAATGATAAAGTTAAAATACATCAAGTGGAATTCGGTTAAGACAGAACGCCTAGATTAAAACCGCTGCTTCAATTTCAGAATGCTGTACGATATGCACATCCTACATCTTTTAGTTAAATCAATGCCACCTAGGTGGTGCTGATTCGATGGTCTAACTATAGCCCCTCTACTTCAGGGGGCTATACGTCTAACAATTTAATTTTTGGCTCTAACATCATGGTAGATCTAGTTCATGTCAGGGGTAGATCACAGCATAGGCTTTTCTGTAACCTTATTTTGATTGGTCGAGCAGACATTAGTAAAAAAGTTTCGGTTAGGTGGCGCTAGTTGTAACAAAATTTATATGATTTCTGCAATATTTGCTACGCACAGGTTGGCACAAGTGTGTTTCATCGTCCGCCATTGTTCGTTTGTTGTGGTCGTATTAATATTTGATTATAATTTTTAAAGCGTTAAGTGTTCTTCTAGTCTTATAGTAATAATAGCTGATATAAACAGTAAGCTGTGTATCGATGAATGCGAAAAATATTGGCTGAATTAGAATACCGTGTAGTCACGGATTTTGATGATTTTTTGTTTGGGGGCTAATTAAAGGTGTAGAAATGAGAATCCGTTGAAATTTTTTATCGGTCAGCACGGGGGCCGAATTACGGTCCCCGGAAGATAAACATTTATGGCCAAAAAATCGTCACGGAACGACTAAATACCAGTTTTATTATGTTGTAGGAGTCGTTACAAGTCCAACGGTATGAACATTATTTCTCGGAAACGTCTGCTTCGGTGTTAAATTCGGAAACAAAGTTATGACATTTTTGTGCCTAATGGCAAGTTGCGGTAAATGCGAATAATGCTGTCGTATGGCCCCGCCTTATTTCATTTAATTCCCTTCTCGGATATTATTAAATTTAATTGAAATATAAAAGTACTCTATATTTGAATTTATTATAGTTTCTAATTTAGTTATATCATTTGCATTTTTCCACACCACCCTAGAGGTAAAGCACTTGGCGCGTTTTTTTTATAGTGGTATCCCCAAGAGGCCTATTCCACTTAATTTATTATTTAAATAAGCAAAATATACTATTAGCAAATTTAAATGTAGCACATTATACAGTTAAGGGGCACACCCAAAGCAGTTTTCCTTGATAGCCACACGTCGCACTAGATATACCTCACTCGTTAACGGATAACGACACGCTTTGTACACGCGGATTAGGGATACCCAGAGTGGATACTGCCACCATGCAGATGACGATTCGTGCTTCGTGCGGGTTACAAGTAGACCGCCATGAGTTAGCCCCATCAAACGATACATGACAGTGAAACATTTATGTTGCTTTGCAAATAAAATGACTATAATCGTTTTTATCTTTTTTTTCGTCGTACACCACCATCTGAAACAAACATTTAACGAATTTAATATTTTAATGTACACTGGGAAATGTTTTTGTTGTAAACTGACTGAACTTGAAACGCAACGTATTATAAAAGTTAAAATCTCACAAGCTTACCTTCTGGAAGTCGGTCCGGCTCCACCCATACTCGGCCCGCCGGCGCTCAAAAAAATAAAAACGCCATCGATTTTACATCGACACAGTTAGAAAATTCAAATGTAGCAAATAAATGCAACACACGCCGTGTAAGAGACATACTCTTCGGTTCTTTCATAGTAGATCCTAGGACCACAACTATTTCCCCTGATCATGTTTGCGATGATCTCGCTGTAGAGGCAAACATACGCGCAACACTTGTTATACCAGACCCTTTTGGTGTGGGCAACACCCCGTGTGTGCAAGCTTCACACGGGACTAACAGATGCCCAGGGTGGGTACAGCATCCTACCTAGCGCTTGCGAATGACGAGTCGTGCCGTCGTGCAGGTAACAGTCGACTTCCAAGCAAGCCCCTTAATTACACGACGTGTGAAAACACTTATGTTGCTTTCTTGCAAATAAAATGACATTACAATTATGAGCGTTTTTATCTTTTTTTCGTCGTACACCAGCATCTGAAACAAACATTTAACGAATTAATATTTTAATGTACACTGGGAAAAATGTGTTTGTTGTAAACCGACTGAACTTGAAACACGACGTGTATTGTGTATAAACTACTTATGCTATTGAAAGCTCTGTTATTTGGGTTAAAAGAACCCATCAGGTCTCAATTAAGATCGACGACTAAACGAATTGAAGGTTTCCTTGGCTTGGTCGGATTTCATCGCAAATTCAATCAGAACTTAAATTAACAAAACCAACGACGAACTATTTAAAGAAATGACAAGTGGTAGATATTAAAAATCCTGAATACGTAAGTTTGGAACTTTATAAAAATATTCTAACAAACATAACCCTATTCTTCAACATACCGATTTTTCAAAAATTATAACTTAACCATAGATGCTAGCGATGTAGGAATCGGTGCAGTATTGTCAAACACAAAAATAAATAATGATCGACCCATAGATTATAACGGGTGTTTTTTTTTTTAATTACGCGACGTAAATTGCCGCGTACACGTTAAATCACGTGCTGGAAAGCTCACCCAATAACTGCCTCGTCTCGGCCCCGGTTCCGTCTATTTAGATGCAAGATCGACGCCGCCCCTCCAAAAAGTTCGTTCACTAAACGAACCGTTAAATTTCGATTTAACTTGAACGCAAAACAAACACCCGAAAACTTGCAAAGCCATTCTAACAGTGGAACGAGAAGCGTCGCAATTGTGAGTCAGCGCCGACTACATAATCACTTTTTTTGTTCAAAACTGCCCGTTCGTTGCACCTAGGCGACGCTATCTTTGCGTTTTTTCGGGAACTAATAATCGAGTGGCTTTGATATGCATGCCGGCGCCAATTAGAAGTTAAGATTGTCTTCTTCATTACTACTACTACTACATTTTTTTAATTAGTTTTGTTATCTATTTTAACTTTATTTTCGTTGTTACATATATAATTTACAAAATCACACTGTAAATTATATATCTATGTTTGAAAATAATGTTAAGAAAAAACCAAATAGATTTGTATTTACCGCCATTTTATGAGTTAGTAAAATATCTTACGTCAGGTAGCGCTGAAACACGTTACCGATTAAAGTCTATTGAGTGCAGCTTCTATTTAATGATTGTTCTGTGGTTCATGTTCCATAAAGATGGCTGATAAACAAGGTTACAAAGTTGTAGTTCTATTTGAAGGATACTCACGTAAAGTTGAAAATGGAACGATTGCCAATTGTACTTGTACCTTAATTAAAGGCCCACAAAATATTATAGTGGACACAATGACAGCATGGGATGGTGAAAAACTCATACAAGCATTGAAAGAACACAGCTTGGATTGCAGTGACATAAACTACGTTATTTGTACTCATGGTCATTCAGATCACATAGGTTGTAACTACTTATTCCCTAACGCTACTAAGCATATCGTTGGATTTTGTATATCTCAAAAAGACAACTATTATGATTTCGATTTCAATTCCGTAGAATCTTTCATTATCGATGAATGCATTAAGGTAATTGCGACGCCAGGTCACACCTTGCAAGATGTGTCAGTTATAGTTCTGACAGCCGAAAATGAAATTGTTGCTATTACGGGTGATTTGTTCGAGAACGGTGACGATATTCACGATGAATCTATTTGGAAATCGGTAGGCAGTGATAGCATAGACTTACAAGAGAAGCATCGTAAGTCGATTTTAAAACAAGCCGACTATGTCATACCAGGACACGGACCCATGTTTAAAGTATCAAAAACTTGAGAAGCTATGTTTATTTTATTTACATCTGTTCCAAAAGGTTGAAGGTTTTTTAACTCAAGTTTATTTTTTTGTTCAGGATAATATTGTGAAAACTTATTGAGAATTAAATAAAGACAATATCTTTCTTAACATTTATTAGGTATAATTCTTTACGAAGAAGTTAGATGTGCTTGTTTGATTTAATCTTATAGTGAAGGTACTTTTTTAGCATGAGCTATGTCAACAGAACTTCACCAGGTTGTTCTCAATGCAAAAATGTTCATCTCGATTCCTAACACGTCAGCCCTATGGCTATCAATGCAGAGGATTCTGAAAAACCAAGAAGTGGTTCATGGAATGAAGGCACTATTTTCCCCTACAAAATATAATAACCAGACATATCGCAAATCACTGAATGGATTTCCTTGAGACTATTTTAATCAGATATGCTTCCTATTATTATTTTCATAATTTAATATGAAAATAATATTAGCGCCATCTACATTTATGCTCGATAAATATAGATGGCAGTTGAAGTTGAAGCTCCTATTGGTAGATGGCAGATATAATACATTAATATTTTTGAACAATTTTGATATTATGTTACACTATGTTTTTCGGTTTGAAATCTAGCGTGATCTGAATGACACGAGGTGGCAAGAAAAACATTATTTTTTTAGAAAAGTACATTTGTGTTGTTAACTGAAAAATTAGAATAGCTCTTATTTATTTATTAAACGTTTGATTTCATGAGTAAAAATTGAAGTGTGTAGTCAGTTTTTTGTTGTTGTTTACTGTTCTTTAATTATTAATTATGTTCAAAAAGTCAAAGACATTCTTATGAAAGAGTGATCCGATGAATTGTAGGTTTTTCATCGTCTACTTTTTTCCATCTATTTTTTTATCACGACTATTGAAATGAGCTCTAGCTTAAAATATATAAAAAATCCTGGTTGTGTTTAGAAGTCAACGGTTAGTTGCACTTACAATTATAATTAAATTAATGTGCAGGGCACATTGTATTAAAAGCAATTAGTGTTAATTGTAACACTAAACTGCTAAGGGGATGTAAGGTAATATGTCGGCTTTATTACCTGTAACATAAGACGCAGATGTAAGGTAACCCAATTATGATATGAGTTCGTGCAATAAGCAAAGAGGAATACGCGTTTCCAAGGCAACCCTGCAGACAAAGAAAAAGCTAACTCATCTTTAATAAGACGATCAATTATGAACGTACGGCAACTTCTGCACAACTCCGCTAATAATTATTATATTTTTCTAATTGTGTTTCTAGTTTCTCTTCGTTCCATTTGATTTCTCTTTGTTTCCAACTGCCGTCTGATATTATTTTAACGAAACGTGACGCTCTATCGATTTATTGGTTTTGGATTTTAATATATAAAAGCTTCGATTATGTATTTACGTGTTAAGTTGCTAGCCACATATATACTCGCATTTTACAGGAACCACTGGCGGGGGAAAAAATTAAATAATCCATCCGTTTTTTACAAAAAAAAATATCAATATCAATTTTGATGCCCAACGTGTCGGCGTTATATGTGATATGTTTGTTTTATAAACCGATAGGTTTGGTACATTGTTACATGTGGGTTTTTCTTAAGCCTGAAATGCAAAATTTAATTTTTTTGTAATTTGTTTTTATTGAAGAAAGAATTGATTGTTTTAATTGATGAGATGGAAGTTTTTAACGATTTCTGAGACGGTGTCGTTGGACTGCTAACTACGCGAGTACTTAAAACTTCATGCATTTCATTTTACAGCTTTTTAATATGTTTAGTATGTATCAGTTTAGGAAGTTTCCAATTTGTAGCCGTCGGAACTCATACTAATAACCTTAGAATAAAAGTTTGGCGTCATACGAAATCACACTAGGCTGGCTTAAAGAAGTATTTCCACTTATCCATCCATCTTATGTTAATTGTACCCTACTTAGTGTGTATGTCGCTTAAAAGAATTTTTAATTTAATGTTCAAATCACCTAGTATTTTATTTTCTTAAAAAACCAAAAGGTACGAAATATACGTTGTTTGGTTAAGTCTTAAGTTTTATTCTAAGCTTAAATTTATAATTTAAATTCGACAACAATTATCAATGATTAGTTATCACTTGGTGTATATTTTCACAACGACGATCTAAAATAGATCAGGTAACATCTGACGTCAAAAATGATTAGCGGCTAATTTTCTTGGCGCAGACTGTCTTTTATTTCATTATTCTATTATTGATTGGATGCCGCTGGCGAACATGGCGCGCTTTCAAACAATTAACCCTGCCAATAATGGTAGATCATATTTGTGCCCCCGTCTAAGATGAAATATTAGACATCCCGGATAAAAACTTTTGGCAAAGTTAAAGAACACATCGACGTGTTAATGATAAGAACGCTTTGCAGAATATTAGCTAAATTTCGTTCTTTGTTTCACCCTCGCCCTTGCGCTTCATTAGGGAAACTACTCTTGTATCCCTCCGTCTTCACTTATATCTGGTACAGTCTGCACAAAAATAATCTTTTTTTTACGCAACTGAGTTAATATGGAAATCGTACCAGAATATTTTCGCAACTTAGATGGCGAAATGATTTACTATAGATTTTAATTGTTATATTGATAAAAATGCCCAATTTTTAATCGATGAAAATCCACGTCCATTAATATTTCATATTGTATAAGCCATTTGAATCACGCCCATAAAAATAGCGCAGGAATTATCACATTTATGTGGGGATGGACTTAGCGAGGGTGGTGCAGGACTTGACCCCTGGGTGTAGCAACCCGCTGCAATCATGCAACATTAAAAATCATAGCACCCCGTGGCGGTTTATGCTACATTAACCCAGCTGATGGCTTCGGTTCGATGCATTTGCAGTGATGTACGTTTTTCACTGTGCAACATTTATGTACTTCGCCGTCGTCGTTTTGCTGAGACAAATAACGACCCCTGATATTTGTAAAATTAATTATTTGTGTTTTTTATTCCAATTGCATTTGTTTGCTTTTACTTTAACGATTGATTCATTTACTTATTTTTACGCAGAAGGGCATGGAAATTACATTTAAATGTTTACTGGGTAAAGATAATGCTTAAGACGTAAAAGAAAATTGACAAATTCGTAATGTGATGTTTATTTCATGTAACACAATATATACAACATAAAAATATTTCTTGTAACTGCCATGAAGATTGGTCGTGATTGCAGCGATACTTGGTATTCATTAAAAAATGACTCGCGAATCTACATTAATTAGCATCATTGTGAACCTATATAATAAATAATAATAATAAGCAATGCAAACGTTCGAGAATTCTGCCAAATGGAACTTCACATTTCTTTAAAAGCAAGGCAAAATGAAATATAAATTTTCCTTCAGCTTTTGTAGGGTTCCAGTTCTTTGATTATGTCTTATGTCATATACTCCCTTCATACCATTAGTATTTTTGCCATTGTAATAGTTTTTAGCTCAATGAAGTTTCTTAAAATATATATAAGGATATGAACGTCCAGAGAATTCCAAGAAACATGTGTTTGTAAGAAACGATTGAAGTGATCTTTCGTGAGGTGGACGCAAAATAATTTCCCGTACATCGAAAGCTACGTGATCTGTTGATTTTCGCCAAAAATTACTAAATTCTACGATATTAAGAAGGCCTGGAATTTTCCTTCTAAAGCCGTTGTTATTTTATTTGCACTTTGGCAAACATCTTCGACAGTTGGTTTCTAAGAATGTATTCTATCAGTTCGTTATACGAACTCTAACGAATTCACCATTGTAAACTGGGATATTGCTATTAGTTTATTCTAGACTGTAACTATTTTTTTTTGGCGTCTGGGAAGATCTTGTTGATGTAATTTCTCTCTCGATGTATCTCGTCGCTCTATTTGGAAAGCACTGCCTGCTGATCGGGCCGCGTCGTTTATAATTGGTGACACCTGACCGGTAGTTAGTTATGTTCGTTGTTTAACAGTCGAAGTGTTACGTGTAAGCATTACGAAGAATTATCACATTTAATACAAATACCAGAATTCTATGCTTGCACGATGATTGTTAGTTTTGTTCTTTACTAACGAAACGTCGTAAATCATTTATATTTTAAGTTATCAGTTTATTTTCTTACCATCACGTTTATGAATTGAGATTGATTTTTAACTTACTGTACTTACTCATTATTATTATTACATTAAATTTTATGCTGGTGTCTTCAGTCCTGGGTGGGTATGGGTCACTTTATTATTTTGATAACATCGAATCTGAAACAAAACATCTTTTTAGATTATATAATTAGTATACTGCTGAAGGTGACAACTTAGTTGTCGAAATGTACATCTAGTGTATAATAAAATACTAGGTGGTAAGGATAAGTTTCCTTCATGATATAAGTAGTGTTTAAATAAAAATTATGTTTTGCGCAGTGGCATTATCGTTACCGATGAGGTGCGATTATTGTAGATTTTTAATGGGAGAGAGATCGGCAGAGAAAAAAATGTAGTTAAGTTCAGTTGTGGAAGTGCCTATAAATACTGGGTTGAAGAGGTGCGAATTCTGTGGAAAAGGTTGGGATAAATGGGAACATTGGTTAGGAGATTGTGAAGAGAGCTTGACAGAAGACCAAAAGACGAAAGGAAAAGACTGGAGAATAAGTTTGGGAGATACTGAAAAGAGAAGGGGGAGACGTTAGAGGGAAAAGACATTGTTAGAAAATGAATATACCAATAAAAGTTTTTTTGACGAACAACAAAAAATAACGATTTTTTTTTCGTTTCAATTCACTCTTAAGTTGGAGACCACAAAGTTACGGAATTATGCATCAAGTTAATAAAATAAATGAAAAAATTGATCCAGACATTTAGTATCTGATGCACCAAATGCCTCACAGTTCATCCAAATTAATAAAATTTAATTTGGTCCTCAAAAAATATTAAAAAATATTCAAGATTTCATTAGGACTGCATTACGTTAAGAGGCAAACGACTACCAACTTGAGGTAACAAAATTGCACATACAATTGATATGTTTTTTCATCAACTTTAATTTCCAGTCCACCATAGCGTTTCGTCTTTTTTACATATCTGGTTTTGGTTTTATTTACTCGGAGCTCGAACCTTCTTGCTTGTCTTATAAATCTTCGGGTGACGTTCTATATTTCTTCTAATCCTCGTGTTACAATTGTTACATCGTCGGCAAAGGCTAGACATTGTTGTTTGCATCTAATGGGTAAACGGGGTATAGTATTTTCGAGGCCGCTGATAACGAATATGTACTCAAATACTTTATGATGAAACTTCTAGATTTTTATGTTAAAATTACTTTGAAATAGGGAAAACAAGACGAATGATATTGGGCTTGCCAGCAACCCAGTCTAACCCAACCCAACCCAACCCAACGCAATCCAATCCGATCCAACTAACACATACTCCATCAAAAAGTCGTCTTCAAAGTTGCAATTTAATGTCATAATTTGATTATAAGTCTGATGTTCGTAAATAAATTGAATCTACTATTTATTAATTAATCTAAATAAATGATCATTTTACGACCACCTACTAAATTGCGTTAAGCGTTAAAAACTATATTATTCACGTACTATTAATGAATGGCAAACGCCAGTTGCTTTAGCATCCTGTCACTCTTTATCTCTGGATATGAAATGAACAAATAATTTATTGCATGACATTCGTGAATCAATCAAATTTTGTACTGGACATTAATGTTGGTTTTTAATAAAATGTACTTGCACAGAACAAATAAACATTTTTCATTTAAAAACCTTTGGGCAATTTTTTACTAATTTCCTACTGAGAAATTAAACGATTATTTTGAACGTGCCCCTTACTAAAAAAAAAAAAAATCCAGCTCCGGCATCACAATCCAAAAATATTATGCGAACACTGTGAGCAATTCCTTTCCTTCATACCTCGTCTCCATACTCATCATTTCTTGGTGAAATTTTTCACCATGCTCGTCTGATAACTCTCCCAAAGGGAAAATCAACGTGGTTGTGGAGCATTTGCATCTTCAATGGCATTACAACTTTTAAGTCCGCAAAAGCTGTAATTATTTCCTTTGCGAGTTCCTTATCATTTTGTGATTTGTGAACTCCTAAAAAGTTATTCACTACGCGCTTGATGCATATCGGTGCTCTTGTTCATTAAATTTGGCCTAGAATACAACGCCTGTCATCCATCAACTTTCGGATATTTGGACCAATTAATATTCCTATAAGTGCAAAACACCAAAGAATTAGAGTTCCACAAGGAACAATATTGGGACCCCTTCTCTATTATACGTAAACGATCTGCTGGAGATAAAAGATTTAATTATCTTGTTTGCTGACGAAAGATACCGATACAGAACAAAAAAATTGCCGACATCGCAGATTTATTAATTTGATTTAATTAGAACTAGTTTTCAATAAAAGTGATCACAAATTGGAATTTCAATAAAATGCCACCATCAGCAATGTAGAGATTGAAATTACTTGTTATCCTATCTCCAATGTAAAGTAAATCATAACAAGAAACTAGATAAGCGATTTTTGAAATAATAATAAAATGTCCTCACTCAATATTAATTACTAAAAAGCATACCTCAGAAATTTCTTAGCGTATTGTGTGTTGCCTGATGAGATAATAATATTTTTAATTATATTGATTCCCCACAAACTTATTTTAAATTAAAACATTTATACTTCAAATACACACTACAAGCACGTGGTAAGCACGCGTTCAACCCTACCACAGAATCACAACCCCTTTTGAACATCTGCTAAAAAGGGTAAAAAACCCTTTCACTATGACAAAGTTGACATTTTTTACAGGAAGGGTGAAACGTATCACAATGTAATTTCAGCGTATCATTAATGAAATTGAACCAAACAACAATGGAAAATAAATAATTGTTAATAAATAGATTTTTATATTAAACATTACTAATTAATTAACTCGACACATAAGTTTCTTTACAGTACAGGTGAAAACAATACCACTTAATAAAATATGCTCGATTAATGTTATTAACTCATCGATAAAAGGAATATGTACACAATGTGCATTACAAGAGTTTTTAAAATGAGGTACAGAAAATTTAAGTGTGATAGGGGTGGCTGATAGTAAAATGAAGCTACCCCACCTATATTTCCTTCAGTGAGCTTCGGGTAGTTTACACATGCCCCACCCCTTTAAATATCTTTAAAGACTTACACTTGCAGCATGTCTTGAGAGCATCGGCTGCGTGCCATCGTAATAAAAATCAACGAAAAGCTTGCGTAATTTATTACATATTTATAAAGAACAGTCCTGTCAGTGGGAATAGGTAAAGGGTTGTCACCCTTCATAAAAAAGGGTTGTAAATAATGAAAAAGTTAGGGTTGAATCTGTGTACAGGGACTTTACGATTGAGAATCGCTGCTCTCAGGGCTCGATCCCCTCCAGATTTTACATTCGCAGGACTTGCTCGTAGCCAGTTCTTCTCCGACAACCCTTGAGAGAGCTTTACATATGCTCCACCCCTTTTAAGGCAAGTGTTTGAATATGTAGTCCTCTACACGTAAAGCTTTTCAGTGTGGTTTAGACTACGGTGATGTCGACTAGGTGTGTTCGATGGATCGATTCTTTCGTAACAACTGTTTTTCATAGTTAAAGTAATGTAGTTGGAATATGAATTATTGTGAAGAACTATTAATGTATTAAACTAAACTAAATGGTTGAATATAGTACCGATTATATTAATATTAATATAAAAAAATTATTAAGTGTAAAATGAGTGTAGTCTATTTGGATTTGGATTGTACGTTAAGAAGTAAGCATTTTTTAAAATCTTATGTACTAATAGAGGGATTTACAAACAGGATGTGGTTTTATATCTGTAAATTGTTGCTGTATCAAAAGCTCTAAAGCAATGTGGATAAAAGTTTTTACTGCTTTTGTGAGCGAGTGGGTAAGGTTGTAGTACTATTTAGCTGTTAAAGTAGAACATTTGAATGAACCCAAATTAGTTCTCATCATATATAAAAATGTCATGCTAGATAACTTTTGCTAACTTGGCCAAGTGCTTTCGTTTAACAAAACTACAATTTCTAAATGTATTTTCGGCCAGGACTCATCTCAAATATATTAAGAAATACATTTTGTGTTAAACTCCTTAGTTCATCTAAGAATTTTTCATGTAATTTTCATAAAGCATAGCTTCAGTGATCATTCTTCCATTTGCTTTGTCATCTTTCCTTTTTTTGTCTTTTCCATTAAGTCTTCAATAAACCTGCCACTTGTAGTTCTCCTTCCTAAACATTTCTATTGAAGATAGGCATCACACTGGACCATAGAATTTCGTGATCATACATTCTATTTAAATTTTTTCATCTTTAAAATCGTTTCGTGGGGGATTTCTGATAATTGTTTCAGTTGAGATTTATTACCTTCCCAATGGAACAAGTTGTCTTTGGAACATTTCTGGCATCTTCTACAGAAGATTCTCTAGTCAACATTTTCCTGATCTGGGCCATGTGGGCCATGTGGCATGATAGAACATTCTAATAAGAAAAATTGTAATTGAAATTAATGGCCAAGATGGAAGACCATTTAAGTAGACCTGGGTCTCTTGTTTTTTTGCTCGTCAATACAATTGTATGTGTTCAGTTTCAGTTAAATTTCATCTAATGACGTCTGAAAGTTCAACCATTGTTTTTAAATCTTCAGTTTCAGCAGTGGTCGTTGATTTACTTAAAGAATCTCATTTATTTCGACAGTTATGCTACGAAGTTTGATGTATGTCAACTCTTAATCGTTGCTCCTTTACCTCTCAGTATGTGATAATCAAATTTTATTATGCATAATTAATATATAAAAATAGTCAATATCAAGACACTTAAAATATCACCATTGTTGTTGCCATTGTAGTTGCCATTAGGTTTTTTTTATAAGCCAAAATAACTAGTTGTAATTAATTTCGAGGACTATTGTACTACTCTTCATTGTCCTCAGACACACACAATACCCTTTACATTTCATAATGATTTACTTTCTGTAAACAGCTCTGTTACTGTTATATTTATTAATATATATTTAAATTAAATTAAATAAATTCGACGAAAGTAAAGTAATTAATTACCTGATTCACTATTCACATAGATTACATTAAAATATAAAAAAAATAAATGTAAACCTCATTACAAAGTATGGAATTTTTCGTTAATTGTCGTTACTGAGAGTATTGTTTACTGCAAAATAGTGATAATGATAATGATAAAATGCGTGATAAATAACGCGTTATTGGAACTTATGCAACTGCATTTACCAGTTAGCTAACAGTTTCGTAGCCCTTCACACCTTTGGCTAGAGGCGAGCGCCTTAACCAGGCCCTGCCTAAAATTTCACTTTCAGAATGTTACTTAATATTTCTTGCAATCAGATATTAATTTATCAATGTATGTTATTTTTTATGTAGCATAATTCCATGCCAATTGGGTTAACGACTAGATAATAAATTTCTTAAAGCAATATTTAATTTACTACCAATCCAGTGGCGGACTAATAAGACATAACCAGGCCTGAAAACGTATTCAAAACTCAGTGACGGATTTTATTGATTTTACATTGTTACCAAATCACAGAAAACAACACTGGAATAAAATAAGTAAAACTTATGCCATAATATTTTTTTTTAATAAAGCCTTCTTTGGTGTTATGTTTAAATAAAACTTAGTAGCAACGAACCATACGATTTTATAGCTGGCCCATAGCACCAAAGTAGAAAATTCTATCTTTCGCTATATTACCCAAAACATCTTTTCACTTATTATCAATAAAACCAATATTTATTGTTACTTTGAAATGAACGTTTTATTACAACACGAGGCGAAATATTTGGTGGTATATTCAACACAGTTATAAAGTATTAGAGAACATTACAGAAACAATCACATTTTCAATAACAATTGTTTTAGCAAAATTTACAAAATGCATTATTTTCGTCGTTTTAAATTCAAGTCTTCGCAATTACCACAAGGCTGCACATTTTTTTTACGAGTTCGTTATAACTTAAATCATTGCTGAAACACATGCTAAAGTGGCTGCATAAATTACTAGATTTTTTAATATAACCAAAATCGCCAAAATTGGCCAAATTATGATGGTAGATATAATTCCATATAAATAAATGTAGCAATTGCGTTAAGAACGGGTAATCGGTTCAACTAAGCGTGAACGCTTCTACGCGAACCTCTCAATTATATAATTAAAAACGTATAAAATACAAAAATAATATACCTAATTGATACGAATTTCCATAAAGCACATTAAACAATTTCTCAATTCCAAAAAAATGTAATGAAGTAGTTAACTATATTTTTAACATGAATGATAAATAATGATGCTACGAAATAAAAATTCTTTGCGAAAATAATTGTTTTTAAATTTCATGGTGTAACTTTTCTCACGCTGTCCGTCACGTTTTAATTATGCCAATTTGTCACTGGTGCACATTCATTTATTTAAATATCTTAATTATGTACGGTTGTGTTTTTTTACAATTTTTCGTAAAATTAAAATGCCATTATACTGTATAAGATATATTAATATATACATAAAATAAAAATTGTGCACATGGTACCGCGGGCAAAATTAAATGAAGGATTTTGTTAAAATGTCCAGTTCTCGATAAATTAAGAACATATACAAATAATGAGAAACTATCGAATTCTATTTGTTAATATATGAGTGTAAGTAAAATATTTGATTGTAGAACTTTAAATTTCTTATTTCCTGAATTTTCGAATTGTGATTAATTTCGAGTTTCTCTGATACATTTTACATTTAAAGAATTGTAATCAACATCATTTATTATTGCAAAATATTATTCAAACCCGTAGATATGTTAAGAAAAATAAAAAACGTAAATATAATACGTAAGCCTTTCAACCCTATATGTCACAACAACCAACTCTTTTATTTGATGTACTTGTTGCAACATATTTGAATTAATGGAGTAATTAAAACGTATCTTATGTCGATTGCAAATGAATGATAAACTCACAGACTTATCGTATAATTGAGATCCAATTTATTTTCAAACGGGAACGCCCGAAGGAGTTAAATAGAGTTTTGAAATGTTTCCCTTAACTGATTGATACTGCTTGAGATCGATTTCTAATGTATGACCAGATCCAGCGTATCTCGCAGGGTCTGTCATGATTTATTCTATCAAATTATTTGCTGAAGTCGGCATACACAGCATCCACCTGCATGCGTCTGTCCACTAACTCCAGTACCTCGTTTGTATAAATCAATAAATTAGATGCTATTGACCTGCATTTGATGAAACCATGTTGTTGAGGGATACTTACTGACATTGTGTATTTCATCATAAATTTTGGTTTCGAAAATGTAACTAATAGTACATAAGCTAGAGATTAGTCTGTAATAAGGCAAGTGCGAGTAATACAAGATTTATGGATTGGGGCAAGTGTTTGCTTCCGAATTGCTGAGAACGGGCCAGATGCTAATGAGTTCTAAAATAAATCCACAACACCTGCTTGTATTAACAGACTTCAGTCTATTAAATAAGTCACATCCATCTACGAGTGCATCGGTAAATGCAGTATCGTTGGCGCAAGACGTTGGCATTTCACACTGAACCTGATTAGCATGACATACTTAAACTTATCGGAAATATGACGAGAAAAGTTCAGCGATAGACTGGTCATCATTTGCAAACACATTATTGTATTCCATTGTATTGGGAATACTCGATATACTTCCCTTTTGTGGCATTTTTGATTAAGTCTCATATATCTTTTAGCATAAACTTTGTTAGAGAAACAGTTACTGTGCTTCCTTCCTCCTTTGTTAAGTTCTTTGTTCTTTGTCGCATAAAAGCCTCCCAATAGTTTTATAAGAAAAGCTGTTTTATTTTCGTCAGTAAAAGTAAAGTACATTTTTACCACTAACCGAAAACATTATTGAGATACTAAACAATGTGTTTGCTTCACTACAAGTATACAATAACAAAAATGTATATGAACTGAAATCATGGGACTATGTGTTTAAGGAATTTATCCCTTTGCTGACAGATGATAGGGACATTAGGGACATAGGGTCCCTATTATTTTTTGTCCACGAAACTTTCCTTGATTATAAAATAAAATAAATAATAAATAAGCCTGCTTCAAGTATATTTGTTTCAACATTGTGCAAAATTTTATTATACTCAATCCTTCCCTCCACCACTGGACTTTCTTATATTTCAAAATGTGACACATCACCTGTTACGTACATCACGCAATTTTAAACAAGCTGCAATAATGCTGAGTAGCCTTTTCTACTATTATTAATTTTCAATCTGTCGTCTGCAAACATATTGCGAATTCTTATACTAAATATCTTTAAATAAATTTGACCCCAAATTATCATCTCGTATCATCTCGTACTTCTTCAAACCATTATGTGTTAAATATTTCAAAGTACATATTTGGATTAATTTCTGTAGAATTCTACAATATCGATATACATACTGGATTCCGTAAACCTGTTCAAATCGACTTTCCTGAAACACCAACCAAGTTTCAGAAACGCATTTTTTAATAATAATGTTACTGACGGTCGTTTCTGAAATACATATATTTAGGCTTTCCATAATACAATAATCTTCATTACAATATTAATCGGCTACTTTTGGGCTAAAAAAATTAAAATTAAAAGCTAGTAGTATTTACTTTCCTAATTATCCTTAGTTGTAGTTGTTGTTGTAGTACTTACTTTTATTTGATGTTAAATGCTTATTTGACATATTTTGAAATTAATCTTAGATAATTATCACATTTTTTTCAATATTTTCTCAGACTTCGACATCATTGTGCCTTTCAGTAAAATTAGGGTTACTGACCCAAAGGTTTTCGCTATGATTGGGGTATATATTGGGTATTATTCTCTATCTAAAATTGTACAAATACCTTGTACTTGAAACTACCGATTATTGTAGCTAAAATTGTTTGTATATTAGGAGACTTTGCTCCATCCAGTAGGGTACAAGTTTTTACAAAAATGTAATTTTTAAACCACTTGTGTATTATTATAGTAATACTATAGAGTAATGGGTATTGGGCAATCATTTTAAAACAAAACGCAAAATTGTAAAAAATTAATAATATATTATTTATGCATACGACTGGTTGCCTATATATTCACGATACGTTGCGACTATTTTATATGTTCGTCATATCGACTTGGTAACATTTTCGGTATCTGAAGAAAAGAGCTGCATTGTCGACTTCATTTCTAAATTTGTAATTATTTGTAATTATTTCAGTATTAAGAATGGATGGTTGCAATCTTTGAAATTAAAAGTTGCTAACTGCAAAGTAGACAATAGCAAAAGAAAATATTATGGCTTTTATGTGCAATATATAGGAGGAGTATTAATCATTCTCAGTTGAATTTTCAAAATATATTTTTAAGCCATTTTAAGCCAGGGAAACACTTATATTGAATAAGTTTGTACTGATTCCGTCGATTATTTTAAATGTGTTATTACGGAAATAGTTGATTCAATTTGATTAAACAATATTGAACAAACTATATTGATCAATTTATACCACCATATGTAGTCACCCCTCCCTCCAGCGAACACATTGAAATTTTTCATTTGATTGTTATTTTGTTGATTGAAAAATTAAATGAACAAAAATGTAAATTGCAAAATATTCATATTTATCGTTTCAGAAATTAAAAATATATATAATACAATTTAAATTTCTCGGCGAATTTAATACATTAACGATTCGTCAATTTTCTTTTCCATTTCCTTATCAAAATATTAGACAGGAAAGGGACGTTCGATTTCAATCTATCAGAACGAATGAATATATTGTTAGAACAGGGAATATATGGGATGGCTACGGGGTTCGAGAAGTAGGGATCGTTTTTATGTTGCAATTTTCCGGCCCTCCAGCAATTTCAGTGTTACAGCAGATGACTTGAGGTCGCAGGTTAAAATGTCCCGGGGAGAAAGACTCATATTCAATACTAAGCCATTTTGCTCGGCGCAACGTCTATTACTTTAACGCAATTAATGCGCTGCTAATTTATCGCAATTTAAATATTACACGCGCGATTGAATCGAACGACGTTGTACTTTGCGAGATTATCGATTAGAACATTTAAAATAACATTCCGTGTTTTCCCTTTTTGTGTCTCTGAAAGAAGACGGTCTCGGATCCTTGGGGATATGGACTTAGAAAATCGAACAAGGGTTTGCAGGGATAAAAATGTGCTACATGCAAAAGCAAACATTGGGGAACTGTCGAGGCAACTTATGGCATTATAGTAATTGCGAAAATATTTTCGTTTCGCAGGAGGATATAACGATTATATGCGCATGCATAACCGATAAATATTGATAAAATCAAAAGTTATGTGCACGCATATTTGTATGAATAACACGTTATGTTAAAAATAGATGCATATCCATTTTCTTTTACATTTTAATGTCTCATGTCAACTCGAGCAGCAACTGCAACTAATTTCCTTTTCCGGTTTTGCAGATAGAATTTCTTTCTTATGCGATATTTACCCATTACTACCGTATATCACATTCCACTTTTAAATGACATTTTCAAGACGATGTATTGATTTATTAATGGAATTGCGTTTTAATATAGTCTTTCAGCTACACGTGTTTTATGTATAACATAAATATTTCATGTAACGAACAATATGGGGAATTATTGTATTATGATTAGAAAAAATATCGTTAACATCTACATTTATAAAACAGTTAAAAGAATTTATTTCAGGGTTGTATTACGTTGCTTGATCCTTTTTGCTTCTTATCTTATTATTTTTGTGTTATTTTTTACCCTAACAGCTTTTATATTTATTCAACATTCGTGTCCTTTTGATATCGTTATTTTCAATTTGGTTTTGGTTTTACTTGCCTGTACATTTGTTGTTGATGTTTCATGTTTCATTGCTGTTGTATTTCTTACATTGTTGTTTACGAAAAATATATTTTTAGTTATATTTCGAATATTATGCTTATTGTTGGTCGGCCGTTTTTGTGTTTTTATTAATATCAATTGTTTCAGTTTTGGTTTTATTTGCTTTCCCCTAATTTCATGCCTTTTCTGCTTTAGTGTTGCATTAAATTGATTTCGTTTTATAAAGTATAATTGTTTATAATTACGTTTCATATTATACCTGTGTAGCTTTTGTTTAAAATGTGTGTATATTTTTGTTATACCTCCGGCTTTTTTGTTTTAATTTTTATTTTCATTTTCATAGTTGCAATAAGGTATTTCGGTAGATCATACAATAAATATTAATATGGTTAACAGCATTAAATTAATCATAATCTAGTAAATGCTGGAGTATATAGAAAGTCGGCGGTGACATCACCTCATGGCAGACTTTCTATATATCCTCTATCATTTACTAGAGAATTTTACAATTTATTTCAGGTTAGTGTTACGTTTGTTGACGTTTTTTGCTTCTCATCTTGTAATCTTAGTTTGTTTTTAATTTTCTGTTTATGACATTTTTTACAATGGCAGCTCAACGTTCGTGATTAATTTAGTTTTGCCTTTATCTTTATTTTTTGGTTTGATTCTAGTTGCTTATACATTTGTCGGTTGAATTTTTTTTTTATTAATCTCACATGTTTTAGTTTCGGTTTGAGTTGATTTCTCTTCACTTCACGCTTTTTTACTGGATGTTTTAGTGTTGGATTAAATCGATTTCTTTTAAAAAAATATAATTGTTTTGTATTTTATAATTTCGTTTCCTATTAAATATGTATAGCTTTTGTTCAAAATTTGTGTACATTTTTGTTATACCTCCTTTCGTTTTAATTTTTGGTTTTCATGTTCCTCTTTGCAATGAAGTATTTCCGTAAATCAAGCAGTAAATATTAATAAACTTAATAGCATTAAATGATAAATGATAATCTAGTAAATGCTGGAGTGTATAGAAAGTCGGTCGTGAAACCGCCTCATGGTCGCCTTTATAAATCCTCGTCTAATATTAATTCAATATTAAACGAACATACAAACGTTCAATTTTGATATATGACATCTCCATCTTCAGATCTCAGTGGATGCAGATGTTTTTTTAACTACCATGGAGCATAAATGCCCTGGGACTATATTCTGATTCCCTGGATTACTTCAATGTTGTTCTTATTGGCGCACCCACAGAGCTATGCTGTCCATAATGGTCTTAGTATCTATTTTATGAATCAATAGTTGGTTATCAATGAATAGTTTGGAATTTCTTCCAAGCATCCACAATTATCTAAATTTTATATTGAGTATTAATACTTTTTTTTTTAATATGGACTCCGATGTAGTTTCTTGTCTAAATGTGACCACATATATTTTGTAGAATCTGCAACAGGGATCTGAATGTCTGCTGTAGGCTGAAACCGCTCTCTTTTATATGTAACATTGACATGCACTGATTTTGTACCATTAAGTTCTATTCTCCATTGCTTTGACCAATAGCTGATTTTGTTCAGTGAGCTCTGCAGCTTTCTTGTAGCCTCTTTATTGTTTTCTCCAATCGATATAACAGCTTTATCATCAGAAAATGTTCCTATCATACCTTCTTCAAGGTTTGGAATAGTGCATAATAGGTACTGGACCCAGGACGCTAACTTGTGTTACTCCAGCTTTGATTTCATTTTGCTCGGAATATGCTTATTCTTGCTTGATTCTGAAGAATCTGTTTAAGATGTGTTGGTGAATATGGCATCCGGTTGCACATATTTTTTCCTTCCAGTATTTTTTCTATTATATTGGTTTTGCTATGCATTTGTTCCAAAGTCGAATGACTTTCGCTGAAGCCCAACTGATGATCTGAGGTGAAGTCGCATTCTTCTGTTGTTGACTTTAATCTGTTTAATATGAGTTTTTCAAATAGTTGCAATAATATAGGAAACATTTAGGCCTATGTGAGATGAAACTTCATTTTGCGGTTTACCTGGCTTTGCTGTCATTATACCTTATGCACATTTCCAACCAAGTGGCACATAGTTAAGTCATTTATTAAATTAGTAATTTTCACCATTGCTTTTTTTGGAAGCTGTTGTAATATTTTGCCTGTCACCAGATCAAATCTATGAGTTTTTTAGATTTAATATTTTTATCTTGTGTGGTAGAAATTAAATTATCATTCGTCTTTGTGGGTATCGCTCCATTCCCCAAGGTCATCTCCCTCGTTGGTTGAAATGTGTCCTACATGTTCTGCAAAACGTTTAGCTTTATGTTCACTATCTCTGGCCCAGTTGCCATCTGCATATCTTATTGGAAGTTTTCAGTTTTGTTTAGCCTTCCATAATGAGTAAACTCCAATTGATTTGTATTCTTTTGATTTTCTCCTTTGTGTTTTTGTTTAGTTAAGTTTTATTAGGCGGATATATAAATCGGAAAATATAAATCTGTTTAAATATGATTCAATTAAAGTTCAACTCAAATCAATGCACATTTATGTATTTATTTGCCATCATCATCACAACGACCATAATAAAAAATAATTAAACTATTATGTACGAACTCTAAGATGAAAATTAGACAGATAACTTACGATTAAGTACATAATTTGAACAATTAAAACCGAAACTATGCAAATTTTACCGCGTAAATCTGAAATAAATAGACATGTAATTACCACTAATGCCGTTAAAAACGGCCGTAAAAGTGCACCGTGCACCATGCGCCATGCATCAAACTAAAATCAAGCACTGACAGATGAGTAATTGTTTCGCAGTCGAGAATTTTAGAATAATTGAATTTGTAATAGGCACTAACGTACGTTTATGGTTTTTCTTATTTTCCGTTGTTATTATATCGTTTAAAATTGCTGTTATTTAAGCGTAACTACTTTGAAATTAAAACATTTTAATAAAATTATTATATTAGTTACAGAAAACGTTGGTGTGTTATTCCTCCCTTTTCAGATATTCAGAAAAAAAAATCGGCTTAGCTGAATTTTCCTCGAATACTTTTATCCTGTAACCGATTTCATTCCATCGTCATATATCTGGGAGATTCCCATATATCCTGTCGGTCGCGGCCACCTGCGCGCTCGTAGTATAATAATCATGTCACATAAAACGGAGAGATATCGGAAGTGCGTCATCCCCCAGCATTTCCCGCAGTGATGTCGCCCTGCCGCATTAAAATGTCTTCACTAGTCAACGATAAAAATATTCCGTTCATTTTTACACGAATATCTTACACAAGTGATGTTATTTCTAGTATTTAAACGTTCTAGAATTTCGCGTACAGCTCATTAGAAAATGTTTGATTTTCTGCAAATCACCAAGACGGTTTTGCTATATAACCGAGCATTAGGATATGTTTTCGTCTTGAACCGAGTGTAACAAACAAACGTCCAATGTTTGCGACGAACTGTCATTGTAGGAATGCAATAGTAAATCAAGATTGGATTTCAACCCCTGCCAGGGGTCGCCAGAGCTAGTCTAATCTCGACCTCGCACTCGACCGCTGGACAATTCAGAGTGGGCACAATGACGTGTCCGATCAAAGCGGGACTCTCATTCCACAAATTGAAAAATACTCATTAGTTGGATGCTTCGCACCGATTGCCGGCAAAAAATCGGAAATTAAAGGAAGGAAATGTTAGGTATTTTCACTAAATTCTCCGCACTTCTAACGGAGGATCCTTTTAAATCGCGCACCTTGGAACAATGGTATGACTAAAGTAACGGTGTTAGCACAACGTCATAGTAATTGATTGCAATGTTGGTATTGGTTTATTAAAAAAGGAAATAGTGTCAATGAACTGCTATATTTTTACAGAAAAGTATACAGCTCAATGTTTTCACAAATGAAAACATACGGCAAATTAAAAAAATATATTTTATTGTAATAATTTGTACATAACTTAATCATTTCAACCTGAAACATTTTAGCAGGTCTTAAATTTGCAAATATTTCATTTGTTTTCATTATATTATTTATATAAAAACAAAGGCAGGTCATATGATACTGCAACAAATGGAACTCGCAAGTTGTGCTAATAACACTAAGAAATCAGTACTGATATTTACTTTGGTTCAGGGAGGAGCACTCAACAGAACTCCTAGTGCGTAGATTAGCTGAAGCTATCCTAAATGGATACCATCGACGGAGTGTGGCATGCCGGCTTAACATTTAAACCTCAAAAATCAGGCATAAACAAGAACTTGGTAAAACTAATCATATCTGGAGGATGGACGGAGAGCTATCTACAAAGAGACCCGTAAAAGCGATGGCCTCTGGGATCCATTCTAGGCCTAACCTTATTTACGGTATACATGTTAGATTACCCGTACAGGCAGGGAACTAATGTGGCCATCTTCGCGGATGACACGGCAGTGTACTCGTCTTCCAGGAATAACAACACCACATGCTCTAGAGTGGAGTCGACGAAATAGAGGATTAGTGCTCGCAGTTGCGTCTAGCTCTTAACCAGGACAAATATACCGGTGTGAGGTCCACCAGAAAGATAACAATTGCTTGGGGAATAGAAGACATGTCGTGGAGTAAGGAACTCAAATATCTAGGAGTGACCACGGATCAGCGGATGACCTGGAAGACGCAGACAGGAACCATCTGTATAAAAATAAATACAGCCACCTCAGTGTTGGATTCACTAATATGTCAAACAAGCAAGGTTTGAAAACTGAGGCCCTAATATATAAAACAGTCTTCAGACTTGCTCTAACGTACGACTCAGCAGCATGGTCTACGGCTGCAAAAATCCACTCCCGAAGCGATCCAAAACAACGTCACGTGACTAATGATAATTATATAAGAGGGGTGTCATCTGGTGATCTGATCTGGTGATCTAGGAAAGAAGGGCCCGTGGCTGGTCCTAGTCCAATAAAGAAATATTATTATTACTATATTTATCAGCATTTGCCATTTTTCCTTGACTATCCTTCTTGCCATCTGGCGCTCTCTACTATTTTACTACACTTCCGCCATTCTTTATATGTACCCCCAGCCACCACTGCAGTCATTTTGATTTTATTACGATATCGATCTTTGACTCTTTGTTCTTTGGTTCCACTCTTCATTTAATAACTTATTTTCCTTTCGCAAAAAATTGGCTCCTCTACAGCTGTGGTCCTAATTTTGACTTTATACCATGAAACAGTGCCTAGTTAAGAAGGTATTGGGAGAATGTAGGGTAAAAATCTTCGAAAAGGCATCGATTAGTGTGCCAGGATTATCAGCAGAAGAGGCAGAAAGGGGAAGAAAATGCGGGAAACATGTGGAGGGTGAGATAGTGGAGACAAGGAAGCTGGTAGAACCCCTGGCAAGAGAAAGCAAAATCAGGAATGCGAGGTACAACACAAAATACAAAAGAATAAAAGTAGATGTGAGGATACCGACATATGGGGAGGAAGATCGGTAGAAGACGCGAAAACACTGGAAAAGCCAATAAGTACTGGTTGGAACAGAAGTACAGAATGTATAATTTCTGTGGAGAAGGGTAGGACTAATGGGAATGTTGGGTAGGAAAATGCAAGAAAATAAAACTGAAAGAAGACGAAAAGAAACAATTGGAGAAGAAAAATGGGATAAGACGGAGGGGGACTAGAAATATTAGATAAAATAAAGGGGAAGAAGGAGGAGACCAATAAACGGAGGGAAATTAAATTCTGATAGAGAGGAAGGAAGATCCAAAACATGGAGAAAGGGACGGCAGGAGGTGAAACGGTGACCGGATCCGTCGGCTTACGATCATTTTTTATGGAATTATCTAAAGTCGAAAGCATTTTATAATCGACTGCATATATTGAAGCAACTGAAACCATAATATGCAGGCGGAGATTAATGCAATACTTTCGTATCAGGTTTCAAGAGTCCTAACAGAGTGGGGGGAGGCCAACTGACTGATAATATTTACAAAATAAAATTTCTGTTTCCTCAAGAAACTTTTGTTTGATTATTGAATGGCAATGTAGCCATTAATAAAAACAACTAGAGTTGAAACAGATAGTTTTGCTTTTTGGATGGTCATGTTCCTTTTTTGTCGTTTTGAGTTAGTGTGCTTCTTTCACTTTTTATTTATTTATTTTATTTGTTTTTTTCTTTCAATTTTTACTTTATCTGCTCGAAGCTTATTTGGGAAAATTTGCATCGATGCACTTGGAAGCCTATAATGTAAAATATTATCTACATCAACTTCACCACAGGTGTCGTGAGTGGTGATGTAGCTATTGGCCTATTTATAGTTTTGTTTGTTTTATACTATTATCATTGCTTGTTCTCTTGATCTCTTAATGATTAATATATTTTCGAATGTCAATTGAATACTATTATAGAAATACAATGAAAATTCAATTATTATAAAAAGCTTGTATCAACACTACATATCACCGGCGATATGTAACGCAGTCAACTTGTTAACTACGAATAACACCAACCTTGCTATTGTGATATTTATCGCATTTGCATTAAATTATCTTTAAATTTACGGACCTAGTCGATATTAAAATTTAATTTTAAACTATGTGAAGCACCTTAAATACAAAGATTCAAACAAAATTATAGCACACGTAAGTCATATAGGCGTATTTTTTCTTTTATAACAGATTAAATATTAAAACTTATGCGAATGTGAATGGCGGGAGTTTGCGTGCGACTACCGATATGCCGTGTCGCTCTAGAATAATGGCTAAACTGAAGCAAAACCGAAGCAATCGATATCGCAATATCGCATCGATTAGTGTGCCACGCCCCGTGCATTGCCTGAGTTACGATGTGATGGCACTCAAGCTTCACGTAGAAATGCATTCTCATTCCCGATATGCATTTTCGCACATCGATACCGTACTTATGTCATTAATGTCGGATTATTTATTAATATTGACGGATTTTTTTGTGGTTAGATCGTACGTCCAATAAAACGTTGGTGTAATGTTGCGTTCAATATCAATAGATTTAACGTTGGCAAAAAAGCTCTGGATATTGCAATTTGTATTAAAAAAAATTAATAAAAAGCTGTAGCTGAAAATGTTTATATTTTAATGAAGATAAGAGTGTGAGGTGATGCATTGAGGTTGTGGGTAATAATATTGCCTGGTGTATTTATTATAAATATTAACGAAAATTAAGTTATATTCGATATTAATACAACATATCTAATTTTTTAAAAAAGGGCGGTAACATAAATCGCCCAGATCCTTGGCAAGTCGGCAATAGAATGAAACACGTAATATGAAACAATTAACAATGCCAAGTCAGGACATAAAGCGAACAATTTACTTTTGGATATTAAAGGAGTTTGTTAATAATTTTGCACAAAATTTCAAGCATTTCATGTTACAAGTGTTACAAAGCCAACTCATCCGAAGATGCTTCTGGAAGATATTTCAAGAAGAAATGACACAAGGAGCAGCTGTGGCGTTGTTTATGAAACAACGCCGTAAAGAAGAAAGGACAAGAAGAATAATTAATTGGAAAATTGTAGAAAAATATAGAAAAGAAAATACAACTAGGCTCATAGATTGATATTACATTTCTCGACACGAACGTAAATTATTTCGAAACCAACAAGTCCTATAACGAAATTTGGATGTTGTAGGCAAGGGTAAAGAAAGTCAGAACATGTATATGTTTGGGGGTGTAATATGTCGCTTAATTAATTAATAGACATGTTCGGATTGACTTTGGACTATTTATAAAATTTTACTTAGCATTTTGTGTTGTAGTTGGAAAATTTGTATATACCTATGTATATAAATTACTAAATATAAGGGAGTTGTTATTTTAAACGTTTTTGTTTTTTTACGTATGCTAACATAATAATTTGTTACACAACTCATCGGCACTAGTTGACGTGTACCCAAATATTATGATGGAATTTTCAAGTATTGTATTTCGATTTACATTAAATCGCAATGAACACATATTGCATTTGACGGTTACGCCAGAAATACACAATCTGGTTTAATAACCAGCTTCACTTTAGCAAAAAAACGCAGAGGAAATTTTTACATCGAAATCTAATAAAACTAAATTATTTCTCAATATTTTATCCCTATTCCCTGTATGCATTCTTAAGTTATTGGCCCGGTCCTTCCCGGCATCCCATACATATTCCGATCAGTCGATATTGCCACATTACAGTTGGCCATGGCCAGTGTTGAATACTGTATGAGACGGCCGCTCGTCATTGCCGTTCAAATATTCGTTATTATCAAAATAATGGAACGTGTCTCCAGGTAGTACAGAGTCAAACAAAGCATCCATCTAATGTATATAGAAATTTGTACAGTACTTTTATAATTTTAAAGGACTGTAGAATTATAATACAATTATTTATTATTTATATGAACTCAAATATGAGAGCAAGTAAAAATAAATTAATCAATAAATCATTTAATAAAATATGAAAATGAAGCACCACAAATAAATGTAAAGGGAACATAACAAATTAAAATGAATGAAGGAAAACAGCAAACCAATAAATATTATAACAAATTAATTGCATAAATAAAATATATAATGAGAACAAATCAACTAAAAATTAAGGAGTTGACCCAATGCAATAAATGTTAAAAGTTGTAAGAAGGAAATAATGAACGCGAAGAACAAACTGAAAATACCAAAGTAGATTTAGATGGGTATAGTAAAGGGGGATACAGGATAGGGAAATATAGTAATAGGAGTAGGGAGTACAGAAGAGAAGTGAAAGCGTCAAAAACCTAATGCTAGAAAGTGAGGATGGAACGAATACGACAAAAGTAATGGAAAGGCAGAGAAAAATAGACAAAGTAAATATAGGCACATGGAACATACGAAAATTAATATGGAAAGAAGAAGAATTAATGGATGAAATTGGAGAGAAGCAAATATATGTAAGGGGAATTCGAAAAACAAAAAGACAAGTGAAGTGGGAAACGGAAATGGGGAGGGGATACAATGAAATTCTCAAGACCAGAGTTGTAGCGAAAAGTAAAAGGGGGAGTGGTATTAGCTGTTACGTGCTAGATAGAATGACAGAAGAACCTATACCAAAAGATTGGGAAAGAAATATAATAATACCACTGCATAAAATGGGTACTTCTACGGAAAGGGAAAACTTCGGTATGGGCATCGTTTTTCTAAAGAGGCACTAAAGAGAG
The DNA here is from genome assembly GCA_959613385.1 of Geotrupes spiniger. Classification (NCBI taxonomy): domain Eukaryota; kingdom Metazoa; phylum Arthropoda; class Insecta; order Coleoptera; family Geotrupidae; genus Geotrupes; species Geotrupes spiniger. The sequence continues at coordinate 13,876,984 of OY390734.1, forward strand.
AAAAAGTATGGAACATCATAAAGGAAAGAAGGGTGTTAGACAAAATAATAAACGTGAAATGATGCATACACAGAACAGGATTGGGAGCAGTATGTATAGAGGAAAAGCAAATAACATGTCTGAAATGAAAAAGGGGCTGAAACAGTATCAGTATACATACAGAGCATGGCATACGCGGACGATGTAATGCATGGGCAAAAGAAATAGAGAACAAGGAACAATGGAAATAAAATTAGGGAAGGGTAAAGTGGTGAAAGTATATGGAGAATCAATGGAGCTAGGAGAAATATATTTCAAATAAAAACTGATAGAGGTGGAGGTGACAGCGTTTGAATATCGGGGACGACAATAACCAATGACGGAAAAATAGATCTGCAAGTGTCAAAGAGAATAAAGAAAGCAATAAAAGATTATTATCAGATGAACTAAATAATTTTCGGCAAAAGGGGATAAACAAACAGAGAAAAAAGGAACTGTATAACACCACCATAATAACAATAATATTGTAGGAAGGGAAAGTTGATGAGTGAAAAAGAATCACGTAGATAAAATTACCGCAATGGAAATAAAAGTGGGGAGGGGAACGACGAGGGATAGGCAGAGAAATGAGTAGATAATCGAATGACTGGGGCAGAATAAAATAACAAGGAAATTAGAAGCGAAGCAATTGAGATGTTCTGGGCACGTAATCTAATACATATGAGAGAAGACCGAACTGTACGAAGGATAATTGACGCCAGAGGGGGCAAAAGAAAAATTGGTTGAAATGGGAGGATATGATAAGGAAAATACAACTAACAAGAAGCAAATTAATGGAGGATAATGAAGGAGATGGCAGGGAGTAGAAAACATGGATGCCATGGGTGTAAATCTCCAAATCTCGCGCCATAAATCCAAGAAGTGACAAATTTTCAATTAGCACATGGTTTTAAGGAGAATTTAAATCGCGTAGTTATTAGATTATGGCTTTTTATTAATGCGGCCTATTTTCGAAATACTATTGACATATTTTTTGGGGAAAAAAGCAAATGGATTTTATAGAAGAGTTGTATGAGTCGAGTTTTCTATTAACTTTTAATGGTACTTTATCGTATTTTATCCGCATTTTGATTTTATACTATTTACATGTGATATAATTATCACAAAAATGTGTGCCGTCAATACGTTTCGTGCCTTCTTACCACCTTAAGCCGGACCTTTAGAGCCACATAATTCGAATTTACACTGAAATGATACGAAATAAAATTTTCATGCGGACATTAGAAGCGTCCAAAGTTCTACGTTTTATTTCACGACGTTTTTTTAGTGCAGGGCACGTGCGCCGAATAACTATAGAATTCGCAACTTTTCGCCTGCTTTTGCCACCATTGAATACGGAAATTCTATACAAAAGTGAAAAGTTCTTTGCGATTCCCCTCCATTCCATTATGTATGTCTGTGTCATTGACTCACACTTAGAGCTTAGAAAGCTCTTACACTAAAATGTTTCGGTCTCGGCTTTATCATTGTAATAACGGCTTACTTATTTAAATATATTTCGTTAACGTTCGTTTGTCTGATGCAGGTCTTTCGCTTTTGTCTTAGACGTGAGGAATTGAGTATTTTTGCTACTAGATTGATATTACGTACGTCTGTCATGTTCGTTGTGGTGCATTAATGTATTCTAAATACATGATTACTTTTAATGCTGGTTACAAAAGTTGGTAGCTAGTAATATTGGATTAATTGTAAAGCAAATTTAATGATAAATGAGTTCCAGTTTGAACTTGTAATCAGTACTAGTCGGCACCACACCTCATGGATCAGTTAAAATCAGCAATATTTCTTTGCATGTAGTTAACAGACTGTTCACAAAGAAAAATGTATGTCTTTCTAAATACTTTTCAGGGTTTATGTACAATTTATGGTCGAATATTTGTCAGTGACAAGGGTTGTCGAATCACTTTCTGGATTATTACTGCTAAATCTAAAAATTTATAAATCGACCACAAAACAAATCATTTAGTAGCTCAAATATAATCGAAGTCGCAACAAACGGACGCTTACCATTTTTAGATAAATAAGAATTTTAAATTATGGCAATACATTTCTTTGTCTATCGTATCACGCATCTTCCAAGAACTTATAGCTTTCAAAGATCAGGAATTGGAGGTTGTGTTTAAAATAAGTAATTTATATAAATCTATCTTAAGGGACGCCAATGACAAAATTTGCGATCTGAAATTTGCAGCATATGAGATAAAAAGTTTTTTTAATCAAAAATATGTTGGACTAACGAAACATTCAGATAAAGCTCCCTATAAAGAGCACATAGTACATATTTTACAAACGGGCCATGCATTACCCAGCTAACCTTAAATTAATAGTGCACACAATTTGGCAATTAACAAAGTATTTTCATACAAAGAAACAAAAATAATGCAATGAATTATGACTGTGAACCTGTACTATAGTTCAGCTTGTTTGAATTGCTAAATTTATACTAATATTTCAAGGTGAATTTTTATTAACTGGACTCATTTTTGGGTATTTTGGGTATCTTTTAGGTTCAAGTACAAATTAACAAAATGCATAACTTGTTAAATTCTACAATACAGGTGAAGAAAACATTGAATTCACAAGAAGTGAGGGGTTGGGTTGGGTTGAGTTGGGCTGTGTTGGGTTAGGTTCGGTTGGGTTGGGTTGAGTTCGGTTGGGCTTTGTGACATTGCATTGAAAGCAGTATTCACTTATTACAGCATTCTATTTCTTGAAATCATTGGAGTCAATGTTCAAAATTACAGGATATGAGGAAATGGCGCTGTAGTACAGGCTGATAGCAGTAGAAGATTAGTATTAATTCTTATTTAGCAAAATAGTGTTCGTGTCGAGAGATATGAGAAATCTATTATGGAATACGAACGCAGAAATATTTCGGTAAGAGGGGTGGAAGGAAGGACAATGATTGGCATAGTTTAGTAGTTAATCTTCTGCAAGAGAAAGTACAGCCAAGCAAAAGAAAGGCAAACGATGGCATGAAGACATGTTTTGTTTGCAAAAAAAGGTTAGTTGTTGACATGTTGAGGTAGAGAGGAAGGGGGTTGTAGACTGGGAGATATCATGTTACGTCCTTAAATTACAATAAATCGACAATGTCTGCATGGAGAAAAAATAAAATTGAGGGCTTAAAGACACTGCGATGTTAAGATCCAGTTTAGCAGAGTGTAAATTAATTTTTGACCTATCTGGAATGTATCCTGGTTGTATTGTATATAATATACTAGTTTTATGGCTATTACACCGAAGTAAAAAACATATTATTTCCTTAAATACTAGATCCATGTAAATATTTTATATAGCATTTTATGTCATTGGTACAATATTGTTTACACAATTCACGAAAGGACACTAAATAGTTTTTGACAACTTTTTCACGTTTCAAATTTAAATTATTTCCCAAATGAAATACTTTCTGTCATGAAAACTATATATTTAAAGCAAACGACGAAGAAGTAAGGCTAGACCACTTGAGCAATTTTTCTACAATTTATTTTCTTTCACGAAAAATGGTACTTTGACCATTCCGGTCCACCTAAAATAATTAAATTCTTTACTAACTTACTTTTCTAACACAAATCAATGTTTTTATATCATCGCTTCACTGAAAATAGCAAATTTAAACCTAAACGTTAATGTGAAGATTAACGTTTAGGTTTGGGAATTTGGGAATGCTTTTTCAGTTTATTCGACATTAAATGATTTTCTTTTGATGAAGCCGATCAACGCATCGAAGGGGCTCGAGCCCCACATGATCGGCTATAATCGTGCCACTGCATGTGTCTGTTAATAGATTGTGGTAACGAGGTTTAAACCAATAATTTAATGATCTCATTTTTAAACATGACCCGGAAGACAAAGATAGCAAATTAGTTGAATAAATCGCTAAGTAACATAATCGTTATTGCAATCGTAGTAAATGGAAAAAATAAACTTGTATTTGTTTCATAAAAAAACGCAAATGGGGTAATCCAGATCGATACTCTAGTCTGCGTCCGTATTCATATAAACAAGTATGCAAATCCACACCGACAATTTACGTTGTCCCGTCGCTTGTAATGTACATATTCCGTCCTCGTATCGCAGGGGTGTATCGTATTTGTTCGCACCCCTGTGTTCCGTGAAGCAATCGCCGGACCAGTCTCTTTGATGTCGTCTGACGCGAATCCTAAGTAACAACTTTTATTGGAGTCCAATATTTATAACCAAGGGCGATCGCGCTATACGAAATTCGAATATAACCAAGATCAAACGGAAACCGAATATCCAATTTTTCGCTGTGCTTTCGATAATCGCATAGCCCGGAGCTTTCACGTAAAAAACGTTTTATTTATATCGCCAATGTTTAGTTTGTGTAATGATAGGATGGCGATCCCTTATTTTAAGTAGTCGCAATTAATTTTGCTTGAAGAAAATGATTTCATTTGGTAGACAATACAATATATACAATATATTAATGAGGGGCAAAGGACACGAAAAAAATCTCGAAACTCAACAATTAAAGAAGGAAATGATATATTTTTGTAGGGGCATATGGAATGTAAGGGGTACTTTTCTACCAGGGCGTGTTAAAGAATTAATAAGGGATTTAAAGATATAAGATAGAAATAATAGGCTTATAAGAAACAAAACTAATAGGGCTAGATGGTGTAGATATAGAAGGTATGGCATTTTTTAAAAGTGGTGGAAAAACGAGAAGGCTAGGGACTGGCTTCATAGTACAAAAAAATATATAAAAGGACATGGACAACACCAGCGGCAGGGTATGCAATCAAATTGATCATGTGCTGGTAGAAAGAAAACACATGAACTTAATTACTAACGTGAGAAATACGAGAGGATCAGACACAGGATCCGATCATTTCTTAGTAAGGATAAGCTTCAAAACGAGTGAATCAAAAGACACACACAAAAAAAATAGAATTACTATATGGTGTGGGAAGATTGCAGAACGAGGGTGTCAAAATAGAATATCAAGGGGAGAATGCAAAACAACGGGAAAAATGCTGCCAAACCACACAAACAAAACAAACAAAAGATACCATTAAAGATGCTGCTAAAACGACGATTCAGCAGAAAAAGAAACAGACTTTTCTTAGGTTTTTGAGGAAAAATTTCAGAATAACGACGTACGAGTATTTACCAAGAAATAAAAAGGACAGAAAAAGATTACCAGAGCAGAAATAACTATTTTCAAAACCAGGTCTTACTGAGTGAAACGACGCAAATAATAAAAAGATGAACACTTTGATGAACTCCTAAATATGGGAAACAAGGAAGACCATGAAGAAACAGTTCACAATGCTAGAGGGGAAGAGGAATATAAAGAAGTACCAACGAAAGATGAAGTGACGAAAATGATCCAAGACCTAAAAAATAAATAATAATAAGTCTACGAGAAAACGAAGTCTACGAGAAAACGAAGTAACAGCAAAAACGATTAAAGTACTTAACTGAAAGAATATATGAGCTTGTAAAACTAGTGTGGCAAAAAGAACAAATGCCCGAAGAATGGACACTCTGATACTTTGATACTCTGATATGCCCTTGACAGACTTTTTACGCCCTTGGCATAAAAAAGGTGACATATCTTTAAGTGAAAACTATAGAGATATTATATTACTCGCCACGACGATAAAATACTAGAAAAACTTATTAAGGAAAGATTAAGGAATGTTGCAAAAAGGTGTCCTAGGGGAATATCAAGCAGGTTTCAGGAAAAAGAAATCGGTAAATGAACACAGTTTTACTCTCAAAGATATCCAAACAACCAGCTACGAATACAAATTGGCTTTGCAAGTGCTTTCCATCGATTGCAAATAAGCCTGTTATAGAGTAAATGGATAACAAATGTGCAATGTAATGAGAAGACTTGAAATATCCGAAACATTTATAACTAATATGTGCTCTGGAGAGACCACAAATCAAATTTGCAAATGACTACGAACTATGGAAGGGAATATGAGTTTGGCAAGGTAAAAGGGTTCTTATACTTGGGCGTAATGATAAACGAAATAAAATCAGAATTACGAAGGGTAACAAGAAGAATGAAATGTTGCAAAGACTAATGAAACCAAGGAATGCGTGAAGAAGAAAAATATAAGAATTTATAAACCCGTTAAGGCCAACCGTGTGACTGTGAGGCATGGTCAAGAAGTAAACAGATAAGGATGCCTTTGATAGAAGGGAAAGAAAAATACTAAGAGCTATATATGATGGAAGACGGTTGGTGAAGAAGAAAAAACTAGGGACTAAACAGTATGTACAAAGAAGCAAAGATAACCTCCGCCATAAAAGCCCAACGACTAAGTTGGATAGGGTACATAAAAAGAATGGCCAGAAATAGATTACCAAAAATAGTCCTTCAGTCGTTGTGTGGGTCTCGATATCACAATAAAAGGCGGCGTAATTGCTTACAGACCGAGTTCATTCAGACTTGCTTACATCGACAAGGATTTTATACGCTGCCTACTTGTACTACTAAACTATGAGTTGCTATTTATAGATATTTCTAAAGATACGTAATGCGTTAGCGATACCATGAAATGTTGTTTTGTTAAATTAAATTTACGAAACCTATTTGCTATATTTTATAGTAACTTACTTCCTACTTAATTGCGTCTTATATTTCCTAATGTCCTACATTCTGTCGCCACATATTCATTGCCACTTATTAGTCCAAATTATTACAATTACAAACCAATCTATTAATAATATAAGAGCCAGATTATTCGAGCAATATTTAATTCAAAATAATACAACTCCCTGTATACTACGAAAACAGCAGCACAATAAAAATATTAACTTTAATCCTTGTTGAGTTATTTTAGTAATTTAAAACTCTCATAAACATGCAATTAAATATCGATTTTCGTTGATTAGAACTGAGCATTAATATTAAAACTAAAACAATTGTCACTACTGGCATTTATTTGTTCCCTTTCGATTCGACTTTTTTATTGTTAGTGTTCCAATTTACACTTATTATTAATAAAAAATTTGTTTCGCACGGGACTCAAAACGATGTGTTTTAAGGCAAAAACCGACTGCCTATCTACAAAAACTGACAAATGTGCATAGAAAGACTATCACATCTCATCAGTCGTGGCTCATTTGGCTGTGAATTCTAGACTCTGAGTGGCCGGAATATACAATTGATACAATTTAAACATTCATAATTAATATAATTTAAATTGTTTTCCGGAAATATTCAATTGAATACAAGAATACTAAGAGCACAAGCTAAAGAACTATTAACAAATGATACAATAAGATAAAGTTGAAGATGATGTTTCACTTCATTCCTTACAGTGACGCATGTAATTTTGTATCCGCATTTGCCCTCTACCAGTTCTTCGTTTTTATATATTTTATTTGCCTTTGTTCTACTTCGTTAAACATTCTCTTGGTTTTACCACCAGGTATATAAGTGGAGAAATGGGCTTCTTGGCTTTCACTGCTTTTACAGTTTTTGGCCCCTGCTGTTGTATTGGAGACATTCGTTGGGACACATAGCAAACCAATAGCTTTCTTTTTACTTTTTCTCCATTTTTTTCTATTTTACGATCCATGCAGTCTCTTTTACAACCCATTGTTTTCAATGCTACCTACTTTGTTGCTATTCATTCATTTAATTACCTATTTCTATACTAATAGGAAAAATGTTCTAACCTGTTAATTATTTCCTTCTAATTAATAAAATAAGAACCCATGTTTTATACATTGATGAATTCAATATTCTAGAATCAACAACAATCACATATTTTATCATATAATGAACTTGAATTCATAAATGATTTACTACAAAATAAATAAATTAAAAATTCAAGTCGATTAATGCAAGTAATGAAATAGTACACAATTAAAACTTTTGTGTCCACTGGTGTAGGTACCACAATGTGAAATTTTATTATTCGCCACGAATAAAAAACGTTTGGTTCATTTCTCTTAAGTTAACATTTCAAATTACCATTTACCTCGTCGCGCTAAGTAATGTCTCTGCAATTCTAATTGCATTACATTTACTCTGACTTAATACAATTAACATAAACCCTTACATTAGCTTATTTGGTCGCCAGAATACTAAATCGTTGATTGTTTATACTTCGCATGTTGAATCATTTACTGGCCGATAGAATATCGGCGATTCAGTTGCAATCAAATGAATTAAAATAAACACATTACTGGGTTTATAAGTAAAATGTTATTTGCGATTCGGTTCTTTAAGAACTGCCCCCAAATGGAGGGATCGAAACACAATGTAGTGTAAATACCCTGAAGTTATTCGATTTTATACCGAAAATGTTTTTATGCGCAACAAAGAACCCTCGTTTTAGATTTAAAATCGTATTCGTATAAGTTGTATTTCAATCTTGTTTTTTTTTGTTGGCCTATACATCGAATGTTTTGTTAATGTCGCAGTATAACTATAATATATGTAACATAATTTTATCTAAACATACGATTGGTGTTAATTTTAGTAACAGCAAAAACGTGAGTAACGCCTTAAAAACAAACCTCGGTGTTGTGCCTAGTTATTTCAAAGCAAGACTATTGTTGTTAGTTTTATTTCGTTGAGCAACCGGTATTTAACCATTTCCAGATAAAGTTGTAATTGAAGTTAAATGAACTTTTTGAAATGACTAAGACTAGTTATAGCACCAAATTTTCAGTAATTAACACAACATGCGTGTCACCATTTATATTTAATTAATTAATTAAATACAGCGATTGAGAAAATTTTAAACACAAAGTTTTTTAATATTTTCATGGATCGCGATTTAGTCCCAATCGAGTATAAATATTTGAGATTTTATTGAGTTATTTATTCATTTGGTTGGCAGGGTGCGTCAAATGCGAATTTTATTCTAAAACAGGGGATTTTACCCTCGTACACGTCAAAAATTGTTCGCGGTTTATAGGAAATTTGATGAGGGTTGCGGGGTCGCGTGCGAGTTATTTAGAAACTTATATTTATCTTTCGATGTTTCAAGTTATTTAAACACGTTGAACATTCCGAATGAGATTATTTAAATATTTTTACGAATTCATAGGAACTTTAGCACTCTTTCAAAATAATTACTTTTAATATTTCCACTGTTGTTGTCGAATGCCTCATACTCTAAATATTATAAGATATTCAATGATATGGACATCGGCATCACACTTATGTAATCTATTAGCTACGTATCTAAAATCCATATTAGTAAGTTTGTAACGTAATTCCTGTATATAAATAATCTTATACTTGGTAAAAGCTTTACGGTTGGCAGCGCTGAAGTAATACACTAATGTGTGGGTGGGGTAAGTGACACCTCGCTCTGTCAAGACGTGAATAGTTGATGGATCACCGGCTGGAGGCGCTGACGACAACCCTTTAGTGCCCTTCTACATTTATGTACCCTTTTCACCCACTCTACTGTCGCTAAAGATCAAAACCATACGAAACTGCTCACATATAATCTGCTCCAAATCTTAGATAAAATCGTATCATCACCTTTATCATGTTCCTCGACATGTATGTAAAAAACAAATCAACTGCACGAGGTAAAAAATATTCTTATTCATCTACTCGTATAATGGGAAAATATTTCATAGAACTTATCATAGAGTCAAGTCAAAGCTCCGAAGGAATGCCAACATTTTTTCATTATATCAATTTTTGAGAGGGTTATGACAACGTAATCAGTTCACGTAGTTGAATCAAATTGCATCGTATATAATAAGCGAATTCTTATATTTAATTTTTTACCAGCGACGTTTGATAGGACAAATGACACGATTGTGAAAATAAATCTATCCGAGGAACATTTTTGTCAAAGACTTATATTATAATGATTCTTTTCATTCCAACTGATTTTTATTCATCCCAACGTGTTTCGGCGGAACGTAATCCCCGCCGAGCTGAGATAATGCCGGCCATTTTTCCGGACACCAGTCGCATTATTTTAAAAACTTTTTATATCCTAGCGACGCGGGAAACCATCAATAAAACGACAACCCTCCGGTATGAGGGGTTAGCCGTGTTGTCATCGTATGCAGTGCGATAAATCAAGCAGATATTCTTATTTAAGGACCGTCATTTATTTAAATAAGTGCTGGACAATTCATTTTTGTGAACACAATTGTCTCGGTGGCACGATTTTTTTCTAAAAGTAACTGACGTAATTACAATGTTCTGCAATGGAAAACTATGATAATAATTTTACGGTAAAAAAATAAACAAATGAAGCAAGAATAATAGAAAATTTAAATTAAAACATAATTAAATGCAAGGAAAAAAAATCAGTAGGAACATGAAGGGAAAAAATTACGTTAATGAACAAAAAATTAAAATTAACGAACAAATAATTAAAAATTAGCAAATCGAAGCATGCTTAAAATAAACATATGAAAAAATTGTATAAAGTCTGAAGTCTTTAGAAAACTTCTGAAGGAGCTGGGCAGTATGATCAGCGATATTTGTTTGAGATAGATAATACTTTATGTGGGAAAAATAATTTAAACTTCTTTAAACGCTGTGGATGAGACGACACAAACGTGAGTTATGTAATTGATTAAATCACGGGGCACTACAAATATATGGAGAAAGTTCACGGTGGCTTCACTTTTATGAAATATATTTCATAGACTTTATACACAATGGGGAAATTTCCTTTTAAAAAAGTAGCATTTATTTTTATTTTTGCTAAGAAGGAAATTGCAAACTTTAACAAATTAATCGTGAAGGAAGTAAGTTTCAGATTTAGCATCTGCAAAAAATCGACAAGACCGATATCAAGGATTCAAACCCTTGAAATTAATGTTACACTCTCTCACTCACTCACTCTCATCAATATTAACAATCTCATGGAATTTTTGTAACAAAAATTCCCAAGTTTTGCTACTATTCTCTAATGCATATGTTGTTTATATGCTTTCGATACAGACATCAAAATGTTTATGTTTAATATTTACAATCGTTTTCATTTTGACAAAATTCGTAAGGCCGTTAACCAAATTGCACCCAAGTTTATATATGTCCTTTTAAATCAACTGCAACCTTAATTAAATAATAAAACATTACTTACTTTGCACTTATCTTATCCGATTAAATTTATTTTAACCTCACAACGACATATTTACGTTTCAATTTACAATAACAATATTTAAAACTAAAGTAAGCTTTAGATACCTGTGTTAGGTATCTAATAATTCCTTATGGTACAGTCTAAATGATTTTTTGGTAATTTTTGTGCTTCCATTATTTGTATTGGAGCAAATATTCACAACTCAAATCATTAATCCCCTTGCAGAAATGAAATTGCAATATGTGGGTAAAACTAACTTTAAAACTATGAACTAACACGTTATGGGTTTTCACATTGCTTCCTGAATAATTCACTATAATTTTTTCACTTTGAAAGATTTTATATTTTTAATGCTGAAAACCTAACCTGCTTTTACGTTATATAGGTATAGTAAACTACATACTATGATTTTTAGATTTTTTTGCGTTTTTTAAATTAAAGATAAGAAAGTTTGGTGCAATCAACGCCAAATTTATAACTTTGTTAAATAATAATACACTTGTCCAATGAGGATAAAAAAATTAATGAAATTTAGCGATAAGAATAATAAAATAAAATCATAACGAAATAAAAAATACAATAATACTGTAACCAAATAAAATTACAGGCAATAAGTAAGAGTAAAGTAGGAAAAAGAGTGGAAATAAAAATTAATAAAAAGAATAACCGAAGATATTATTAATGGAAAAATCTGTAAAAATTAAAAAAAATTCATCTAGACGTCAATACGTTCATACACATGCTGCTCCATTATTGCAGTAGTCTTTATCGACCTACTAACTCGGTACAACTACTTCACAGCCGTCGGAACTAAAGAAGGCTTTGTTGAAAATAAAAATTAAGGTGATGACAGCTGTTTCGTTTTCTTTGAGCGCGTCAGACCACTACACATTCGCTGAACGTGCATCAACTTATGCAAGCATGTGACAGAGTTTGAGTGTAAGTATTAACAGCATCTAGACGTCAATACAGACATATGTGCTGCTACGTAACTACAGTAGTCTGTATCCGATTAACACTTGCACAAGTGTGGGAGTATTGACGTCTAGATGGCGTTAAAACTCAAGCAGAAACTAATCGTCACTTATGCTTGTATGAATTGATGCACCTTCAGGATGTGTGCGTGGCGGTCTGGCGAGCTCGTCTGTCATCATTTTAATATATTGGCTGTAATTTATTTCCAGCAAATCGGTTTTTGTTTGGACAGTATGACTTCGTCGGCCAATAAAGACCTGCAACTATCCAGCAGCACGAATGTGGGGTTATTGACGCCTAGATGGCACAAGCACACAAACTCTTTGTCACTCGTACTTGCATTACTTGAAGCACCTTCAGCTGAAGTATCTGTGGTGGTCTTACGAGCACAGGGAGAGCAGTCATCACCTTAATACATTTGCTGAAATTTACTTCCATGCAACAAAAGTGTAACCAAACGCTAAAACGAGATACACAAATAATCAACAACAATAATTAAAAACAATATATTCAGACCTTAGTATAATCATTTTTTTGCAAAATGATCCAAAATAATCATTGAGAACAAGCGAGAAGATGAATACAAAGTTTGGACAGAACAACATAATTGAAAGCTAGTGTTTTACAGAACAAAACATTAGATTACATTGAAACAAATTGAGGTGAAAAGAAATATAACAAAAGAATAATAACAAATTGTAAGAAATTCGACAGAAAACAAACGAATATAAATGAGAAAACAGAAATAAAACGACGGAACTCAAATGGAATGAAAATGAAGGGTCCGATAAGAAGGGAAACGAATAAGCAATAAATTAACGAAAAAGTGGAACAATCGGAGATAAAAAAACCAATAACGAAGAAGCAAGTTTGAAATAAATTAAACACGAAGGAAATGAAATGACCACAAAAGAAATAATCATAATCAGGTCATTATGTCCTGAAACATACAGAAAGCTAGTAAAGACATACAAAGACAAAATAGAATATAATTCAAAAATATTCCTAAGATTGATGCATTAATAACAAAAGATTAGAAAACACGAATAAATGAAAAATGTGAAATACTAAATACATTTTAAAAAGTCTTTCATATAATAATTAAGAAATTATTTAAATATTAGAAAATGAGGGTTGGGAGCATGGTAACAACAACAACAACAATTGAAGTATAAAAGAAAATAATGTTGAAAAAATATTTTCTTCAGAAAAATACAAATTATCAAAATAAGAGAAACTTCACTTAAACAATATAATAAATGGGAAGTGAGAGGTCAATTGAAAAATATAATAAAAAGAAGTAAAAGCAACGCGAAAAATATACATAAAAACATAAATTAAGCAAACGAATAATCACAAAAAAATAAATATTGAATGGAAGGGGAGCAACAGCAAATAATTTAATCAATAGGGTTTAAAGTACAAAAACAAAGAGAAATAAAATGGAAATGGAACACAAATCAAAATAAAAACAAGTCTATGCATAACATCTAAACGGTTCAAAAAAAATATCACATATTTAAAAATTAATAAATAAGAAACGAAGGAATAATAACAGACGCAAAGTTTTTAAAATAGCAAAGAACATTAACGAAAAATGAGAAGGAGAAAGAAAGAAAAGAAATATAAAACCACATAGTTAAAATATTTCAATGAAATTATTAGTAAGAAGATTGATATGTTATAAATCGATAAAACGTAATTAATACAACCAAGATATTTTACTTGTTTATAATAAATAATAAACAAAATCGCCTTCCCGACGTCCGTTCTACATACAACGAAATTAATAACTCAATTTAATTAAAACGTTGTGCCCAAAACTCATAAATACCCGACAGCGGACCTAGTAAGCCATATGCCACGCTTAATATAAATAAATTAGATAAATAAATTTTAATGTTGGCAAGTTAGCGCCACAAGAAACTATTAACTATTTTATTGCTACCAACTGTGGCCAAACTCCCTAAATTAAGCCGCGTGTCACCGTACCATATCACCATGAAGTGGCAGCGCTTTTTAAACAGTTCGCATGTTAACATCTTGATTCGTACCAGCGCTTCGCAATGCGTTAGCTGAAATTGAATTATGGTACGATTTCACAGATAATTTATCTATAGTTTCGATGTCGTTTGTATGAAAGCGTTTTTTGTTGAATGCAACCGTCCGATGAGTTGGGAGATGTATACGTTATAACGGCTAGTTTGCGTGGTAAGGATTAATTGAAAAGCACTTTGTACGTAATGAATCTGCTTGGAATTAAATTAAATAACTTAATTTAACTGGGGCGCGGCACCGGGTGCATGGGGCAATAACGTTCGGACCTAGGGTAAGGTCAACAGCGGTGTAGGTGAACATTTTAATTAAATATGTATTTCAAACATTTTAATTTTATACTTTGAATGACAACAAATTTTTATTCCGAATTTCGAAACAAAATAATAGTATAGGAAACATAAATAAATTCTTTGTTTACGCTGTAGAGTGGAAAAGTATCCTCACACGCATTCGTGACCGATTATTTACATCGAAAACAAATCAAGAATCTTTTAAACAACTCCACAGCGCTTAAAATTATTTACGTTAACTATTTTAATTAATACGGTAATTCCATTTACAAAATCTAGTCGGAGTAACCTTAAACGTCGCGAAGACATGTGATCAATTCATTCGACTATTTATTGACTGATTGTTGACGGAGTACATTTTCGCCATCGTTTAGAGCTACGAATACTGTAGCTTTCAATTGTAAGAGACGTATATTCATTATACATTGCGCTACGTTAATTGAAAAGTAGTTAGTTTATGTGTGATGTAGGACTTTGGTTATAATTAGAACGATTGGAAAAGTATAGGTTGATTTATTTAATAAGAAAATGTAACTTGTACACTGCAAAAAAATTGAGAATTAGTTCATATGATGCTCAAACAAAAACATTTTTTTTCAGTAATTGGTTCTAAATATAAAAATTTAAGTTATTAAGTTTGTTTTATGAAAACTTCGTAAGGTATCATATTAGAAAATAATACTTGTTGCAGTAGTTATTAGTCGTTATCAGTTGGGCAAAACGAATTAACGGACTCTTTCAAAAAAATTTTATCTCACAAATACATCCGAGGGGTGGCTCATTCAGTGTACCTAGAAAACCATACCCAAACATACCCAAGATATGTAATGTTTCTCCTCCCCAATGAACTCCTACTGACCAGTCGTCTCAAAAGGAGAGTTGATCTTCACGGTTATTGATAATACGAGGTCGACCCCTAACTCTTTTTTTCTGGAGCTTCATATGATCAATACCTCCAAGTTCTTAGTAGCGTTGCATCAGTTTCACCCAATATTCTGTCACTTCCTTTGATTGTTAGCCCGAGCATATCCACAATTCAACTTCTTTCAAAAGGAATAAACTTGTTGTAACGTGCATTTTGACGAACACGATGTATTGCAATCGTTTTGAGTATTACCGAGTTTAACATATACCGTTAACCGTTAAACCTACATCATTTGATTTCCTTCCCACTCATGTTATTAGATCGATCGGTTACCAGATAAGGAATAAGTTGTCGTATCGACTGTATATACAGTACCTTTAGTCAAATTGTAGAAGATAATAATTTCTACGTTTGTGTCATCACCAGTAGTCGAATCGATATTTTCAGAGCCATGATGCAGTCGATGTAAGTAGCAAGTTCTTATCTTTTTTGACACATACTGCAAAGTGATTTCATTATCGGGGGGCGGGGGATTGTACTTTTCGCTTTTCTTCACATCAGTAAATTCTTGAGGTAGCTGTTGCTTGTTTTTACGTCAATGTCAATTATTCAAGGTAACGTTCCTACCGGATTTACCAACAGGTTTAGTTGGTCTATGTACTACGTCTATGGGATAATTTGAAACACAAGAAGAAGATTCAGGTTGTTTCCTGTATATATTGCCATTCTCAAAGTAAACCACGTTCAAGCATCACAAAGATTAGCTACCATTTCTTGCACGATATGAATTTCCTGAAAGGACATTCACCTCTGAATTGAACTGGTTGTTCGTCAATCGTATATACTGTATAAGACTTCTGATAATTTTGAATAAACAAGTCAAACATTTGTAACTCAATATTAATATACCCGAAAGTGAACGATGGTAATAGGTAGAGGCGTTGTCCACAACAACGGACGCTTACCCATTTACGTTAAGAACGAAATGCATAACGAAAATGAAAAAAAAAACAAAATTACATATACAAATCCTACCGAAATAACTGAATTATTATTTCATAATGGATGATAATTTCAGACAAAATTCATTAGCCTTATCCAACAAGGATATTAGTATGGACCTACAAGGAGGAAAGGTTATCCGATGCACCATAACTGACACAGTTCTATTATCCTGAGATGGACGATACGTGCACAAGTCGCATCAATAAGTGCTTCTGTAGACCAACAGGGTGCTTGCATTTAAACCTGCAACAATTATTTTACGTTTGCAATATTGATACACTTAACGCTAAACGTAGATATGGACAAGCCTATAAAAATCAGCGAATCTATGTGCCATTGGAATGCTTACAAAAATATATCATAATTGGGATAGTTATGAAATACGGTGATTGAAAACAGTGATTGCAACGCATAGTTATGACGCTATTTTAATAACACGCACCATAAACTCGTAAATAATTTATAAACATTAGAACAATTGTAGTATAATCTAATTATAATATACCCGTGAGTAGTTCTCAAGTCAAGAAGGTGTGTGCTTAACGACGTACAATTTTAAAAATGATTTACAGCGTTTGCGTAGTAAAATGCAAAATGGGCTATTATTGTGCGAAATGACACAAATGAATCGCTGTGCATTAATATCGATCCATGTGATGGTAGTTACTGATATGACAACCAGTTAATCCCAGATAAAGTTACAAATCAATTGAATACCAAAAACAAAGAAAAATATCCAACCAATTTCACCAAAGTCTGAAACATAAGTTGTCTTTTCGTGGCTACAATCTGAATATTCATTTCATGTTTTCCTACTAATACTATTTGATAGCCTTTTATTCATTTTCATACCATCTTTCAATGTCTCAACCCACAGTTCCAGGTTTCACTGGTAATCGTATCCCTTCGCTGCTACATCAGCTACATCGTCGACAAATGCCTGATTCCAATGTTGTTGTTTTCTTTTCATCATTATTGTCACCCATACGAATATTAATAAGTGTGCTTAATACTCCACCTTGCCTTAGCCTTCTTTCGCGAGATATGCATCCAAGTCATGTTTTTAATGATCAAGTATATATTATTGGTTTTTTACACGTTATTAATAACACCTAATAATTTCCCCTCCAACCCCAGTCTATCATATACCTTTTAAAAGATCGATATATCGGGAATCTGCTATTCTGTTGTTATATTTGTTTGATAATCGCAGTAAATAACTGATCTTGCTTTACGACATCCACGCTGTATAAAATTGATCAAAACTTCCTCATATACCTTCATAAGTGTACTTACATAATTACGGCATTATTGCCATTTTTAATGCTTATAACAACCACTTCCCGATCATTTTTGATCTTTAAAATCTTCAAATGTGTTTGCTCTACACTCTGTCAGATATTCCACAATATTTCTTACGTGGTGTTTCGTTTCCCTCCGCCTATCCATCTTTAGTCCTTTATTGCCTTCTCAACTTTCCAATTTCAGTCGGTGTTTCTTCTACAATTCCTTCCATTATCGCTTCATTTTTTATAGTATTTTCATCCATTCATTATATCTCCGCTTCCAATATTTCACTTCCAAAATTTGTGTACGTTTGCTCTTTTCCTTGTCGTAGAGTTTTTAATTTCCTAATCTTGGTGTGCATCCAACTACTTCTTAACTTCTTTTCCTCGTTTTCTTTCTGAATTTATCTGGTGGTTTATCGCTTCTGACCAACAAATTGTTTATGAACATGTCAAGGTGAAATAAAAATAATTAATTTTTCTTTAAGTGGTTTCTTGTAATGAAATTACAGTGCGATTTAATATTTTGTAACCACCACTGATTGACACGATTTTTTTCAATAATATTAACTTCTTGTCCCTCAATCGGTGTAGAGTTTTTAAACTGTCGATATGTTAGCAAATGTAATGGTTTACAACTTTGTTTATATAATTTTCTACATACGGTGGTTTCTTACTGCACGTCGAGTTTTATGGGGCGGCGCGCCCGTAAATGTGCCATTTCACTTAGTTCAAATTAATTGTAGTTTCAAATTGTCAACTTTCAACTTATTGTGACTTGCCAGGTAAAACTTAGTCACCTAGTTATCGTCCATTATTATAATTAGAACGGAACGGTCCTAGTTAATATTTCCAGCAAACATCACCGTGACTGTCAATGTACCCAAAATATTACCTTTGCATGGCACGTGGGAGTGGGAGTAGTCACACGTTTTCGTGTAATGCCCAAGAATCGAAAGTATAGGAGTTACAAATGCGACGCGATATATTTCAAGAATCCTTTGGGTTAAACTAGAAGACATTTTACCGACCTCCCGTTTTGATCAACCTTATCTCCTTAATATCTTCAATTCTACTTACATCCGATTTGGATTTGTATGAATCGACCGGTGAACGATGAGTCGATCGAATGTGTGAATTTATTAAGCGAGGTGGATAATTCTCGAATTTAACAAAGATGACGCACATCAATGATAACATTTAAGACACGATTTCATTATTTAACCAAATATCCAATAAGTCAGAAATTTCTAATGATAAAGTAGGATGTTGATCCTCACCTCAATTAACAGGAACGAACACTTATTGACCTGATAGAAAGATTTCAATGAAAGTAAAATGAACTCGACAGAATTGAAATAGTGCAGATTTCCATTGTTTTGGCTTCCACAGGTAGAGATATTAAGACGTGGTAAATAAAACCAAAGGTGAACACATACCTTGATTA
Organism: Geotrupes spiniger; assembly: GCA_959613385.1. NCBI lineage: Eukaryota > Metazoa > Arthropoda > Insecta > Coleoptera > Geotrupidae > Geotrupes > Geotrupes spiniger. Next base: position 13,896,015 of record OY390734.1, read on the forward strand.
GCCATCAATTAAGACAAGGCATCGAAAGCACTATATTACTAAGTAAAGTACATCTGGAAATACTGCTATCATGAAATTTTTATCACCGCGAGGTTTTGAATGTATATTACATTTAGCAATTAATGCAACATCCAAATCAGTGAGCTATAAGATGTGATGAATAACTACATCCGTGACACCTAAATTTAAAAATCATGCAGTTTATGATTGCGTTTCGTAGCCTCAGTATTATTCACAAATCCGGAAGAAGCTTTTTACTACTACTACATATTCTAATTATTTATGTGATTAATTCTAAGCCATTTATTACCATCTTTATTATGAGCATTCGGCTCAACGACTCAAATTATCATTTTATATTGATTTTTATGCATACATTTTTAGTACCATAAACTTTTATCCTTATTCTGAATTATGATTGTTGTCGTTTGATTTATCGATTGTTGATGTAAATAAAATTTGAATTGCAAGAGATTTTAGCGAAAATTCGTTATAGCGTAAGACGTTTTGATTTTTTGTTTATGACTTTGTTATATAACGAAAAAATTGTAATGACAGTGGCAGGTGGAGATATCTGGCTGACAGTATGTTAGAGTAATACCACTTGGTCCTTTACATGTAGTTAGGTACGAAAGAAATTGTCACGCACATTTTAATGGAAATCAAACTATACATGTTATATTGTTATTTAGCTTTTGGTATTGGCGATAGCACTAAAATTAAATTAATTAGGTTAGAATGTGTGTTACGCAAATTATAACTGCATAACTGATGCCCTGGTATACATTATGCATGTATGATTTATATAATATATTAATTTAATATATCACCATACATATCTGTAATTAAAACTCACCTAGTATAACTTGTCGGGGTGTCCCATTTCGCCGAAACTTCTATATTCTATCCGGCAAATGTCCATCCCGTCAAGATTCGCTTGGCCATAAGCAAAATGTTATCAGCAAATGCAAGAGTAGGATAATGTTTTTGACTGGAATAAGGGACTCTCGAGTATAGAGCCCTGTTAGGCCCTTCGAGCTGGCACGACGCGATAAGGCGACTTGCGTAAACTAGGGATTCTACGCCCTACGCCCCTTTTCTGAAAGAAAGCACATATTACAATTAGGGTCGACCCATCAATTGAAATTTATTAGACGTCATTTTCAAATTTGAAATTTCGATGATTGATTTCTATGAGACTCAGTATTATTGTGCTTTTCGTATTTTAATGTGCGTTATTAATTTAATTATAATATACGTGCGACGGTAGTATAGGGCACGCGTACCTCGAAACGGGTTTGTGTTTCCGGTTATGATAGTCGATGATAAAATTAAGTATGGTCAATATTTACAATGTAAAATTTATATTGATGTTAACCATATTGTATAGAGTAGTGAGTATAGATCTGTAAGCAAAAAGAACATAAAGGTCATGGACCTTATTTTGAACTGCTCAGCAAGAAATATTAATACTGATCGACCGAGGATTCAAACCTTGTTGCTATTACAGATCCAACTTGTACTGAGGTCCTGGTTAATATTTTTTATAACATAAATGCTTATATCCTAGCATTATTAAATATTTGGAAATTAATGGATAAGTTGGAATTTTAAGTTTCACCAATTTAGTCAACTTAGGTTTGAAATCTTAAGAACAGAAATGAAATATGTTTGTAATGAGGAATAAGTGAACAAAGTCTTTGATTGCCCACACCTGACGTTAAAAAATTATTGATATCTATAAATAGTTAAAACACTTATCATATAATATATCACAGTGTAATACGGCCTTTACAGGAATATCGCCCCAGTTATATGACTGCATACGATGTTCCTTCACTATCACATAAGTACTAATGGTGGCAAGAAGCATCTCCGTTTTTATTTTTATTATTTTTGTTTTATCTCTGACGACCACTCAGTTATATTGCGGAATTATATTTCAATTTTCCATCCGAAGGTCGGGTCTTAACCCCCGCGGAACGCCGGCCGCGCACATTCGTTTTCGTTTCTAATCGTGCAGCTCTTACTTATTCAAGCTGCGCAATTTAAAACGGTTTTGTTTTGGCAAATACCAGCGGAGAATATTCAGCAGGTAAAACATATGCGGAGTGAAGTTTATGGTTGTAACCGAGGCAGTCAGCATAATGTAATGGCGCCAGAGATTGCAATCTTGGCCGCCGAAATGGAGTAATTTTTCAGAGCCACTCGAGATAAGCTCGGCAGATGCGTCCAACATTACAAAGAGAGTTTCCTTTCTTTCTGGGGGCTGTAATTTAATGTCGTTTGCATTCGTAACGCAACAATTAGCCGTGTTGCTTTTCTTTAATTGACGTTATTTGTTGCTTGTTAATTAATTTTATAATATATACAGGCTGAATAAAAAGTGAAAAGTTCCTATAATTTAAAAAAAAGAAACTTAATAAATGTACGTAAGTAAAATAATAAATGACGATTTTATAGAAATGTCCAGAAAATTCATATATTGTCAAATTTATCGAAATTAGACATAATATAATTCTAATTGTAAACGTATGTGTTTTGTCGTGTTTACTCGTTGTTGTGTGTGATATAGAAAAATTGCATATAGTGGGTTCAGGTGGACTCGACATAGGTTATGATGACGTCACATGATTGGCAAGAACAACTTAACTTTAAATGATATATATCGATAGCAGTCAGATTTTACTAAATAATCAATTAAATTCAATTGAAAGTAGATTGGAAGCAGGAGATTTATTCAATTCCATACGGAATTATGAAATTAAACGAAATATGAGAAGTTTTAGCGATTAGAAAATAGTTTTAATACGAAAACATATGAAAATAATAAAACGCAGGCAGGGAGCAATGTAACGCTCATGCAGAAATGTGACGCATAAGTACATATTATGAAACAGGAGAACATTTTGGTTAATAATTATATGATTAACATAAGTTTCGGTTGGATAAGGGTTGTCAAAATATGGTATAGTATTCAGCGTTAATACAGAATGTGGCAAAATCGTGTAAGGCTCTATATTTGAATATGGTGATAAACTCAGAATGGTGTGCGTTGAGAAACATGTTCGTGGTATCTAAATTTGATGTACAATAAACGTTTCGGGCAAAATTTCGAACCTATGACTAAAATATATTGAAATATCTATGTTTTGAGAGGGCTATGTTGGCGAGCTGTCATATTTATGGGAAATGTTTCTGTAATGTATAAGGTACTTAGAAGAAAAAGGAAATCACCGTTGTAAAGAGAAAAAAGTTCTTTATGACATTTGATAAAATTTTAAAGGATTTAAAGGAGATTAAAATTCTGGAAGAGAAAATAGGACTCTGTAAATGTCGATAATAATATAGTGCAAACAGACTCAGACACAGAAGGCTTTAGAAGAAACGCCAGAAAACGATGATGGTAGTACAAATTTGACCGCAGTGTCCACGACCTTTGTCTTCAGGGACTATCTGGGAGCAATAAAATAAAAAAGCGAACACGAATAATGAAGATTGAAACAAAAGTATTATTATTTAATGGTAAAACGATTTTTTTTCGTATCATGTACGGATATGATTTATGTATTATTGCACACTCATTATTTAAGTACATTTTTCAATTCGAAAGGTTTAAATGTAAGCAAGCACGTAATTCAGTTGTCAAATCATCAATCGAATTTCACTATAATATTTTGCAGAAACAAAACCGAATGAAACTGAGCGGGCGCGTGTCTTTTGTCTCACGTAAATCGAATTTAGAAATTGGCTGCCGCACTATCGACGAGCTAAGAAAGTTTTTCATTTTTCGCCCCGCGTTCCGTTACAGATTTTAATTTGCAATGCATCCAATCGAAAGACCTTCTACGTTTCAATACGTTTCGCAATTATGACACTTTTATATAAAGACCACCTTTTAAATTCAACGGTACAATTTAATTAGAGTTAGTCCCGAACAAGGATAATAACAATCGAGGTGCGCGGAGCCTGAGACAATGGACGCACGGGCCAGCGGACTCGAAGAATCAGAGTTTCTAATGAAAATGCTTAGAATTCCTCCTGTATCGCGAAATACCATCTTATACATAGAACATTACCTCTTTATTTTTCTCATTTTGTTGTCACATATCAATTCGAGGGCTCACGGCACATTGATTTCGGAGGGAATTTGTAAATGAATGAGTTTTTTCCGCCGTTTCAGCTGATTTTCTCTTACATTTAGTCAAACTAGTAATTTGATTATATGGGGGAAGCTAATCAATTCTTCTTTATTTGTACTGCTTCGTATTCGGGCCGCACGATGCCGTCGTTGTCAGCAAGACAATTGACTAACGAGGCTTATTACCTAAAGCTAAACTAAATTTTGCCGTTTTCACTATTGATCGTGCACGTTTCGCACATATGTTTTATTTTTATTTGTTACGTCCGTATGTAATTTATATAGTATGTAATTATGTTGATTCGATAACTCATTATATAGTTTTTAATTAAATGGTAATTAATTAGCTGCAATACGATGTTACAGTAAAACTGATTGAAGACACAACGTGAGTTTTGAGACGCCACAAGTTCATTCTCATTTCACAAGTTTATGGCCAGAATAATTTATTCAGTTTATGTAATTGACAACAAATAATTTCCTCAATCATATTTTGTTTATTAATTTTAAATCGCCAATTTGAGCGCCACAAAGCTTAGTACTCAAACATGATGCGCTTATTTGATGAAAGGTTTTGTAAAAAGTAAAGAAATAGAGTTGCAGACATGAACAATATATAAATGAATACGTATTTGCAAATTCGTTCCGCTTAGACTTGTTATGAAATTAAAAATTTTAATAAATTACTAAGAATTTTATCTACGATGATCATGAATGAAGGTTCCTTTTAGCATTTATTGACAACGAGCGACCAAGAACAAACTAAATCAGTACAAAACAAAATTGAAATGACTTAGAAGCACACAAGAATGTCAAACGGTGCTCATGAAATAAATCTTCGATTTAACAATAATGAATGACCACACTTGAAAATTTACATTAAACGAACACCAATTGCAATATTAATCTTTGGTCCAGATGTTGCAGACTCTGCATTTGTAATTATGTGATAATTTGAAAGTACAATGTCAGTTCTATTATAACCTTTGTTAATTTTTTAAAGTTATTAAATACTAATGATAAATATTTTAGTAAAATATGCAAGAAACATATTCAAATATACGTTCATGTTTATTCTGGTTTACTTTATTTCAGATATATTCTATATTTTATTATAAATCACATATTCAAACATACCTCTGAACAAAATAGACTTGTATGGGACCATTTAATAGTTCTTTTTTAAAGTCCAGTAACGATGTACAAATTACTTCAAATATCATTTTTTATGTGGATGATTCAGAAGGATTATTTGTGAGGAGATTTCCGATTATAATCCAGTATCGCAGTAATAATTCCTCTATCATATTTTCTACGATGTGTTTGATGCAATTTTTTCATGCTTCAGGTGTTAAAAATTGGAGTCCTTCGATTAATAATTCTTTTACCTGTGACAATTTCAATGTTTTGTTATACCAGTTCCATCCGATTTAAATTGCAATGATATGGTGGCAATCTTAAAATTATTGGACCACTTTCCACATGCATCTTGTCAATTACATAGGGCATCGGATTATTATTTGCATAGTTTTTAGCGAGTTCCAGAAGTTTTAAATGTGAGTTGCAAGCAATTCCTTTTGAGACAAGCCAATTACATCATCCTTCTTCCATGCAATCGTTGGCATTTTTTCTGCCATTACTCATTATAATATCGCAATTTGGTTCCAAAAGGGGTATCAAATTTCTCATCCACTCCGTAAACATTTCACTATTAATTTCTTCATAGTGATCTTCGGTTTTCGGTATTACGAGTCTACATCCTTTTCTCGGTGGATTTTTTAGTCCGATTGTCAATAAGAGCTTGTCTTGCCGAAATAATTGGTGTACTATTCCATACCTTTTGTTTGGTGTGTCCTACGTTAACCCAGATATCATCTAAATAACATATTTTTCTGCCCTCTGCACGAAACTTCCGGATGTTTGTGAGGCATAAAGCAATGTCTTGAGGTTCAATTAATATACTGTTTCCACTACGTTTCTTCCACTTATAGCCCATTTTTTGTTGATTTCGGAAGTGTTATCCGTTTTAATTCTGGCAAGGTCTCATCTGTATTAATATCCTATAAAATTGTCATTTTTTACATTAAATATCCGCCAAAATATGGACTTGTCTGTGAAGAGCATAGGAGTCCACTGCGGAATGGACGTGATCTTGGCCTAAGGTTTGTTTACGTCTTTTATGTTGGATAGTTGATCGACAGGTCTTCGTGCCCACGACTGATCATAAACCCCAATTCTAGTAGTCCTAATATCGTTCTGGATAAGTTTGGCAATACAAATGCATCTAGGGAGCGGACAAGTTAGTACAAATCTGATGTGTCCTTGTTGTGGTTTTCTGCCTTGGCCTGGCCTTCTTCGAGCAAAGCCACGGCCCTCAATATTTAAACTTCACTGATGACTACCATATTGTGTCAGTAAAAAGCAATTAACCTTTTAATAACGCATTTTTAAATAAACTGTTGTTCCTGTAGAATGAAAATAAATACACAGTATCCATTCGATATTTATATGATTTCAAAGCCTACCGCGTAAGTTACAAGAATGATGTCTACTTAAAAGCTGGTTCTGATGCACAAATCCTGCGGGTAATCTATACTGCCAGTATCACTTGGACGTGGTTAAAGGGAAACTTATGAAAGTTTTTTTGAGCAGTGTACACATACGCATTAATAATTGCACAGAGCAAAAAGTAATTATATACACTCATATATTCCATTATATTTGTATTACTAATTAATGTTCGTATCATCTTTTTACATTTACATTTCATTATTTGTCTTGACGTATTTTAAATATATTATGATAAATTATTGTAATCATTTCATTGCGCCCGGACTACGCCGGCTTCATTAGTTTCATTACGGCACGCTAATACGCTTAATGTCAAGTTTCACAACAAAAGCAGCAAACCGACATTACGTTTTCGTGATTTACGCCCTAAGTATAAAATAATTTTCCACCAAAATGCATTTGCTTGAGAGTTTTCTAATTGCATTATATTCGAGACAGACAGCGCCACCTTTATGCAATTATAACGCCACTTTACTATAGAGTACATAATGGATACGTCTACAGAAATAATATAGTAAAGTCTTAATGCAACTTAGCAATATTTCCGTGAAATACAATCAATTCGCGAGGATAAAATAACGACTTTATTTTCAGTTTCCTGGAGGTGGACGATCGCAATTATTTCGAGTACTCTACTTGATAATTGACGACGTCCCACTTGAATCAATTGGCAAGATTATTCACATAAAACGTAGCATAGATTCTCTGACACGTTAAGACGTAAAAAAATAAGGGAGACGCAAAACTAGTGATGCAAATGGTCAATATTGAATTTGGAATAAATATTTTATATAGTGAGGAGGGGGGCGTTTTCTTATTCGAAGAGGAGGCACATAGTAAATAATATATGTACCGTTTTGTTTACCATCAAATCAAAAGTTCGAGTACATATTGCTATGAATTATGCCTTTGACTTTATTTTTATTTAGGAAATAACTCACAACTATATAAAATTCTTGTCAAAGCTATCCTTTTGTTCAGGTTTGATCGGGTTAAATAATACGACGGTATTTTAAATTAAAATAATATATTTACCAAAAGCAAATTCTCTAAATGTCCCAAATTAATATACAATATTATATAAATTCATATATACATTTAAATGTTTACCGTCAACAAGTTCTCGGTGCCTGAAAAAAAAACAAAATTTCTGTACGCAAATTATTTCCACATGCCGGGTATGAGCAAGAAATGCTGCGCGACTCCGATACGTTGACCGGTCCGTCTTTACAATATCTAGTCTCGCGCCGATACCCGTCTTATTTCTCGTGCATATTCTGATTTTAAAACTATTTATTATGAAAATTTCTCTCTCTGCTCAATAAGTTGCAATTTAAGTTTATTGAAACAATTTGTGAATAATTTTATTTATTTGCTCGACAATTTGCAAATTTATTGGCACACCTTGTTAATATCTTTTGTCATTTGCCTGACAAGTGCAAACAATATTTATTAATACAATTTGTTACTATATTATTTATTTGCTCGACAATTTGCAAATTTATTGACACACTTTGCTAATATCTTTTGTCATTTGCCTGACAAGTGCAAATAATGTTTATTAATACAATTTGTTACTATATTATTTATTTGCTCGACAATTTGCAAATTTATTGACACACTTTGTTAATATCTTTTGTCATTTGCCTGACAAGTGCAAATAATGTTTATTAATACAATTTGTTACTATATTATTTATTTGCTCGATAAGTTGCAAATTAAGTTTATTGAAACAATTTGTGAATAATTTTATTTATTTGCTCGACAATTTGCAAATTTACTGACACACTTTGTTAATGTCTTTTGTCATTTGCCTGACAAGTGCAAATAATGTTTATTAATACAATTTGTTACTATATTATTTATTTGCTCGATAAGTTGCAAATTAAGTTTATTGAAACAATTTGTGAATAATTTTATTTATTTGCTCGACAATTTGCAAATTTACTGACACACTTTGTTAATGTCTTTTGTCATTTGCCTGACAAGTGCAAATAATGTTTATTAATACAATTTGTTACTATATTATTTATTTGCTCGATAAGTTGCAAATTAAGTTTATTGAAACAATTTGTGAATAATTTTATTTATTTGCTCGACAATTTGCAAATTTACTGACACACTTTGTTAATGTCTTTTGTCATTTGCCTGACAAGTGCAAATAATGTTTATTAATACAATTTGTTACTATATTATTTATTTGCTCGATAAGTTGCAAATTAAGTTTATTGAAACAATTTGTGAATAATTTTATTTATTTGCTCGACAATTTGCAAATTTACTGACACACTTTGTTAATGTCTTTTGTCATTTGCCTGACAAGTGCAAATAATGTTTATTAATACAATTTGTTACTATATTATTTATTTGCTCGATAAGTTGCAAATTAAGTTTATTGAAACAATTTGTGAATAATTTTATTTATTTGCTCGACAATTTGCAAATTTACTGACACACTTTGTTAATGTCTTTTGTCATTTGCCTGACAAGTGCAAATAATGTTTATTAATACAATTTGTTACTATATTATTTTCGGTTACCTGCTAACAAGCGCAAGTACTGTTTATTTACACAATTTGTTATATATATATATATATATATATTTTTGTTATTCGCTAATAATTGCAAATAAAATTTATTACTACAATTTGATATTCCTTTTCTATTTTGCTTATCACATGCAAATACATTAACACCTTATGAACTAACATAATTCATTTTAAATTTATATTTTGCCAAACAAGTTGCAAATTATTCCATTTACCACTTATCTAGCCATTTGATTGCCCTGTATTCAGGCACCATCAATAAAATATTAGCAAGTTTAAATATTCTTACCAAATTTTCTGCTTCCGGCCGGTCACTGGACCGAACTCTCTCTGCTTCGGGCTGGTCGCTCGCTCGGACTCCCGACTCCTTCTTTGGCTGGCTGCTGCGTTGAACTCTTCTTCCTTCTTGGGCTGGTCGCTTCGTGGAACTCCTTTCCCTTCCTCTTCGGGCTGGTCACTTCGTTGAACTCCTTTCCCTTCCTCTTCGGGCTGGTCACTTCGTTGAACTCCTCATAATTCGCCGTGCGTCTGCTTTTATAGCTCATTCCCTACCTTATTTCTTCCCACACTTGTCTGCATCCCTGCTCTTACTTTACCAGGTGATCACCCAGGTGATCTCCCTACCACCTCTATTCCTTCTCGTTATTATTTTTAAAATAAAATTAATCTTTCTAATTACAAATAAATTATTCTTATAATTATTTTATATTTTAATAAAAAACACAACAATATGTTATTTTCCTTGTACGGTCAGAGGACATGTCCCAGTTAGCTTGTAGATACGATTTTTTGTACGAAGAAGTTGAGTGGTTTGTGTAGGTCCACAGCTAGTAAGTGAGTTGGGTTGGGTTGAGTTTACTTGGGTTGGGTTGGGTTGGGTTGGGTTGTATTCAACAAAATTTCCTACATCTGTTATTGATGTAATAAACGCCTTCGATAAAGAAAGATTTGGAGACATCGTCGATAGCCTTTAGGAAAATAAAATATCTAAAGATTCATGACAGTGCAATGTAGTCTAAATTCTGATAATACAACAAAAGTATGAATCAGTAAACAAATGGGCGTCTAATGGACGGAATTATTAAGGACATGATCTGTTTTTTACTTAACTTAACATAAATAATCGAAAAATTATAACTTGTTACTCAGTAATCAGGACACTATTTACAAAGAAAAATTTATAATTTTTGCAAAATTTAGAAATTCAATATGAACTCAATGGGAAAACAGTTATTTAGAGAACCAGTCATATGTAAATTGGTAGTTGAAAGCAATATCACAGAATAAATAGTGAAGATTAATGATCTAGACGTAATTTCTGGATACCTGAGATGAAAATATATATGTGTATCAGGAGAATAAAACCAGAATATATAAATCACTTACAACGAACAAAGCCAAAATCGTGCCGAGAACTATCGAAATGAAAACCCTGAGGGCTACAATAGGCAACACCGTCCGAAACAGGGTAAGGAACGAAGTCATAAGAGAGATAAAGTAGAGAAAATCGATTCGTTCATATCGCTATGGAAGGCAAACCGACAGGAGGCCGAAGACCATTAGGATGATGAACAACATAGAAAAATAAGGACAGCTGGCCATCTAATGACCAGGAGCATATAAAAATGAGGTCTATCGCCAATTGAGCACATCATTTGATCTAAAAATAGAAGAAATAGATCGTGTATATTTGTTTTTTTTTGTATCTTTCACAATTTTTAAGAAACATTTCTAGTGTTGGGTTATGGTTTTCTATTAACTGTATAATACTTCCACAGATATTTCGCACTTATCATTGTCATTGTCGTTTTGTACGTCTCTGAGTTTTTGCATTTTTGCTGTAAGGTGATATTTGGATTATCTTCTGCATTTGTATAATTTCTTTGTAATATTAATTTAATATTACATCCGATTAGATCTTATCGTTCTTACATGTTTTTTCACAGATTGTACTTGATGTCGTATGTTACAAATGTCATTGATTTTCCTTGTTGCGTCGTCACGTCCACCTCGTCTGATGAATTCCTGTTAGTGCAGAATAATCCATGGCTACACGTAAGACAGTACTTCACTGCACTACAATGTGCAACACAGTGTTGCACTACACTGTACTTTACGGCGCTGTATTGTATTACACTGCACTATATTATGGTGTACTGAACTGCACTTTTATGCGTTCTGAGCTTGGCAGTGCAGATTAGATTAAAATAATTAACTAAAACTTACCTACGTGCCTTTGTTTAATAAATAAAACGTGGCAGCACTTTTAATGCTTTTATTAAAATATCAATTCGATTTTCAAAATTGTAGAAAGTGATTGGTTATTAATTATTATTGCCATGTATTTAATATTGTAGAAGAATTGTCCTTTTGGAAATATTTAAGTTGGATTTGTGGAATAAAAAAAGTATGTGTAATGAAAAATGGATCTACTTTTTTTTATTAGTTGTTTCACCACAAACATTATAATGTATAACGATAACGATAAAGACGTTACCATAGAGGCAATTTTTCACTAAATTACATTAATGTAGTGTTATGTTTTAATGTTGTAGTATCATATATTACCGTTCATAAAACCCATAATTTATATCTAATTAGTTTTGCACCTTGTGTTGTTTTCTTCGAATATATTATTGCGCAGAAGTCATTAAAACATGTCTGGTTTATTTCATTAGTGTGTAATAACGATCTGCATAAAGTAATTTCGCAAATGACACGGTCGCATACGTCAGATTGGTTTTTAGCGTTCCACGGAAACTATTCAAGATTTCGCCCCTAAATCATAAGGAAATGAACGCGGGGACATTAATAAGAATAATACCAAGAGTTGCATGTGTATGTATGCGAGTTAGCGGGGTGAGTAGAATGCGCGAGGGGTCGTGGGGGCGCAGAGAGTGAGAGTTGTCACGCACAGGGTTTGATTGGGCTGCTGGCTGATCGATATTGAAAGATTCACCCCAGTCTGGACCGGCCACTACTACTACTCGTGCTGCTTATGTAGAACATCTTCGATTTTACTACCACTTTTGCTTACTCACGTTTTCGCCCGACAATTATTTTTCCGTGCATGTTAATTCTCCCATTAGCTTTAATTTATTGCGCTAGATTGAAACAGACGGCCTAATTATAGAAATAAAATATTAATTCTTTTATGCCTTTGCGTATAAATCTTTATCATGAGCTATTTATGTTTTGTGCACAATCCAGAAAGTTTCGTAATAATAATTAATTAATAATTTTAAGGTAATGCAACTTCGCACGCAATGCTGCCCAATATAGTACTTATGAATAACGTTAAATTAGCATATTTTATAGCTAAATAGTTAATACCATCAAATATATCAGTAATTAATTAAGTCGATGGTAAGATAAATGGCGATTATTAATTATTATTTTGCATATTGATGCAACACGCAATTACAAAATAAATTACATTTTGGCAACGATCTGATATTCACTATTTAATTTATTGAATTTATAATGTAATTTTATGAATATAGTTTAAAATTTAGTTGTCCACGTGAATCTTCGTTTAGTCGTTTACTGACGATGTCTAAATATTTATTTAGACCCTAAATATTTTCTTTGGATATTAGTAAATAAAATATTAAAATCGTAATGAAATCAGTTGAATTATTAACGACTTAACGAATTGTGTTGGGTGATGTTTTTGTAAAGAACAAGTTTCACCTCTAAAAAAGGATTTAGTCAGAGCTGTAAGGAATTAAAATTTTATATGAAAGATGAACATTAAATTTTGAAACAATAAATTATATAAAAATTTACCAAAATGTATATTAGTCGGATCGAATCGAATTTTCAAAGCAATACCTAATTGGAAAAGTTATGAAAATCACATAAAACCATAATCGATAACACGCGTCAAAATCCACCGGAACATTAAATTTAGTTTTTATATTATCGACATTTCCTCAATAATCACCCCCTCACACATAAATAAAATTTATTACGGAAAATCAAACAATATTTCAAGTTATAAAGAATTTCTCACTAAAATAAAGTCCTCTCTCCCTAAAGTCGCAATCTAAAACATCGAACATATAGTAAGACAAAAAAATAAATATGATTATGAGACCAAGGAATTGATAGATAGTTTTTATGGCATTAGAGCTTCCTTCTGCAAGTGACATTTGCCCCCCGCTGTTGGAAAACATAATCCAGTGGGGTAAATTGATGCGCAGGGTATTATATTTTAAGTGTTTTATTGTTGACCGTTATGTACCAACTATTTTAGAAGGGCGGTGGCCGCGCAACGTTAACAATTACGAAAAACATTTCTAATGCACTATTACATTAACCTTAATATAATATTATCAACGTACAGTTTAACATTTTAACTAATCACTATTTGATTACCTCATAGATACAACGAGAAAATAATCAGCAATAAACCTTTAGTTTCGATTAATTTATGTATATATGTTAAAATTGCATTTAGCTATGCAATTCATACTTGACACACAATCTACGATCAAACTAATTAACATCAATCAGTGACATATATTACACGTTCTACATATCTTCAGTACGTTTAATTTATATTAATTGCACGAGTTATCATAATTCGCATTATACTTTAAAAACAAGGAATAATTTATCACCAATGCGATCATAAACTTTGAGCGGCGGCGTTAAGATTTTCAACACTTATATGTACTGCAGCATCGCAATTAAAAAATATATTGATATTCATGGTCAACTTACTCGTATAATCTCAGAAAGTAATGTTTAAATTATTATTATTAAGAAAAATAAAAACAAACTGAGCATCACCAATTATGTTTGTTTAGTTAAAAGACAATTTCTTAAAATTACCCACGGGCAAATTATTTATTAAATTATCTACGAAGCGAAAAATGTGTACCATCTTTTGTCTTGACTCGACTACTATCTAAAACACCGCATAAAATATATAGCAAGGCCAATATGAAAAACTGCGATTAATGGTCCTTTGATCCTGACGTGTCTTGGCAACGTTCAAATGATGATTTATACGCCTTGCCGTCATGAGCTGACTGATACACTATGCTAAAGCATCCAGTAACCAAGCATTCTTGAATAAAAAGTGCATTTTCCACCATAAATCACCGATAATTCAGTCAGCAGGCATCAAAATCATATCAGGCGCTTTTTAACTTTTTAATGCGTGGGGAGATGACTTGCAGTGTCGATACAAAGAACGCTGGCAACCACCGCATTTTCGCTGTAATACACTCGCCATTTGAATTCTATTTAGGGTTTATGTGACAGATTACAATTGTAACATATAACACGTAGTTAAGGTCTTCCAATAAATTAAAAAAATATTGTTTTGCAAATCAATGTATACAATCATTTGAAAATATCGTAATGTACGTTGCACTTAATTAATACGATTGTACAATGAATCAAATTTTTTTTCGATGAAAAAAATTTGGAAAAATGGAAATCCGGAAAAATAACATAGAACAATTAAAATGTTAAGTCAAAAGCATAAATGTACGGATGTATGTATTCCTATTGCATCCAGGCAATTATGTCGAATGAAAAGCGTTAGAAGCAAGTGGACGTTAAGTCCCACAGACTCTCTTATAAATAGGGGTCGCAAAAAATTTTTTTTTGTTATTATTGATAAAAATCCTAATTTCAAACAGCCTAGAAAATTTTCGGTGGGAAAAATCGTATAATAATTAGAAAAATAAATCATTTTGCAAAATAATGCAGACACCAATTTTAACAAACAATCAAATGTATGTAGGAAAGAAGAAAGTGGACGACCAACGACAATAGAGTTACTGAGGTTTTAAAGAAAACGAAGAACAAAATTAATTAATTCAAAGGACCTTCGTAGAAGGCGCTTGAATCAACAAGCATAATGGAAGCATCGATACCTATATAACTAATATTACACTTTCTGTTATGAAAATACTTGGCAAGGTATGTTTTTTTGTATTTTATATTGCTTACAGGAGTCAATTTGCATTAAGTTAAATATAGTTCTTATACACCTCTTCCGCAGGCGAAATACTCTTGGGGCATGCACGGAATTTCCCCTAAGGACAATACCACATCTTAAAGTTAAATGGACGTATCCATAGTATGCTGAGAGGGTTGCACCCCAAGTACTTTTTTTTTATAGAACGGAGAACAAAACAGAGCGAACTTAATTTCGGAGCTAAATAGTCTATATGCGACTTCCAAATCAAAATACTATCCAGATATATCCCAGAAACTTGATGCTATTTTCCTATTATTTTTTTTGATTTTTGTGCCATATCAATTCCAAAGTTTTTTCTGTTTGGCTTATTTTATATCTTATAATTTCTGTTATTTCAACGTTTTTCAAGTTACAGTTGCTGAACCATTTTTTGTAATGTATTCAAAGTGTTGTTTATTGAATCCAATAATTTCGTTCCCTCTTCTTCACCACATGTGATTGAGGTGTCATCAATAAACAGTACTGTCGGATGAGAAGATGTATCCGGTATATCGTTCGTTTATAAGGCATATAACAGCGGCCCTAATATAGAACTCTGGGGGAGTCCACACTTTACATGTAGCCAATCTGTGGGAATATTGTACGAGCAAAACTCTTTCTGCTACTTCTGTTTTTTGCCTTGAAATGTGAAATGTTAACGTGGCTGCTATTAATTCACGCTGTTTGTGGAATTGTTTGTCGACAACTTTGTTTATTCTTAAAGATATACGGTGTTATAATTGTATTAGCAGGCCATATTTTTTTTAGAAAATAACTGAGAAAATATCAGCTCAGTTACAGCAACTTTGAATGAAGCAATCTCTTTTTATTTGATGTCTAATTGTATGCAATCCAATCTTATTTTAATTTAGATGCTAACTGTTTGACTTACATACAGTCTAGAAATAAATATCCACCATCTTTTTCTCCAACGCTACCAAGGCTAGCTTTTGTATTGGAACCGGTAATTAAACGTGAGCAAGTTTTTTAATTTAGCCGAGTTAATATTAACTTGTGTATTGTGAATGGCTCTTATCTTATTCTTTTTGTGTTTCAAAAATTGCATTTTTTTATTGGTTTTGTGACTTTTTTATGCTTTGTGCTGGTTCTAGACAAACTTACAATTCAGTGTAGTTTCCTACAAAAATATTGTGACATATCTATTTTGTTAACGACTTGGGCCTTTTATATATTTTATATATTTTACATATTTTACATATTTTACATATTTTACATATTTTACATATAACCAACAGTCACGAGATAGCATATTTACACAAAAAATATTTTCTCCACCATACCAGCCGTCTTGTTTAAAAGCATGCAGTTACAATAAAGTTAGATGCTCACAAACCCATAGTGAAATAGTACAGCAATGACAACATTGGAAGTTCATGTTCACTATTATGATGTAAGGAAAAACTTAATAATCTAGCTGAATTCCACATACGATTACTCAGGTGAAACGATTAACCGGAGAACATAAATTATAACATATATAAATGCTTGCTTTTTACTCCGACGAGGTAACTGGTGGAGAACCAGGCGATGTCACACAATGAATTGGCAGCTTCTACTCCCATGACAATTACTATAACCTATTCATGTATAAGAACTAATTGTAAAATAATTACCCGAAAAATATATAATAGATGGTGCCGACAAATTTCTTCCTACAAACACTGGAATTCACGTCCCACTTGATTAGATATATATGTGCTACGAATGTTAGCTCTGTGTTAATAATAAAGATCATGAACTCTCGTTTTAGTATCAGCATTTCAAGATTAAAAATTACACCGGCGAGAACCCGAGTTAATTTTCTTGCCAGTTTTTTTAAATTTTTTGTTGGTTGTTTTTCCTACATTAATTTATTTTGTTCCAAAGCTTATCTCATTATTTAATCTTCGTTTTTTTTCATTTTATTCCATATGCTGATGTTTACGTTCACTTCCGCCACTTATTTGCTACTTTTTATATTCATTTTGATACTAATCTGTACAATCCTTCAAATTTGTATTACCTCCTAATGTGTTTATGCTTCCTTTCCGTTATCATCTCATGATCAGAAAATAATTTTTATACAATTCACCAAACAGAAACCAAAAAATGCGTATTGAAAAAATTATAAATAACAAAATAAAATAATTAAATGCGAAACAGTAAAAATTAAGGAAAATGGAAAAAATGTAACAAACAAATAAAAACAGGTGCTGAGGATAATAATACCGTCTAGGATTAAAGCACATCAATGTGTTGCAGACTGATATATGTATGTACTAGTATAATGATAACATTTATTTATGTAACTGTTGGAAGTGACATTTTACCGGACGAGTAGGCAGGTGGAAACCTAAAACTCCGGTAAAGATGATTATAATGTTTCATCAAGAAAATCCGATTCAGGACACTTCATTTGATTCGGTAGCATAACCACTATGATATGACTTTGACGCATTCCGATGTAGCGACCTCACCTTCAACAACTTAGTGGTACACTAAGTAGGATATAGAGATACTGAGTTGGGTTGGAGTATGGTGATTACGGTGATGTTAAAACGAATGAATTTGTGCAGGGTGTTGCAGCAACCGGACTACAGATAACGTTAATTATTTTATTTTAATAAAAGAACTTTATCTTGATTTGTTTATATTTGGAATTAGAACTGTGGTAAGTTGTTTTATCAATAAATAGGGCAACTGCATAGTATACTTACTTCCTTTTCTAGTAAAAGCATTGACCCGAAATGATTAATTTAAAATTCGAATATCGTATCGTCCATTTTCAGCAAGCAAATAAAGAAGCCACGCCAGTCTTCACTGAGTTGCTGGTTGCCCAGCATTTCGTATTGTCAGCGTCCGTGCAGATATTTATAAACCAATTAACAGTTAATTAATTATAAATAAACGCAATTATTTGACGTTTAAAGTTAACAGATACAGACAAACGGTTTAGAGTTTTAGTGGTTTGGTATGGTATGTTACCATGTTTTGTATATGTCGTCAATTAGAATATGCTCACATTTTATACTTCATAATATACTTATGCTTTTATATTAATATTTAGCATAATTTAGTTATGTTTTTCTTATATTATTGTAGAAATATTGTTTTGTTATAACGTGGTCAATAAAGGTACTTACTTACTTATTTACTTTACATGTCTGTATTTACATTGGGGATTGGATATAAAACGTGACCATATATTTATTATTTTTCGCCGATTATAATATTGATGTGAATTATAGAAACGAAAATTGTCAACCTTGTAATAAACATACGAATCACATTAATGTTATTTATTATAATTTAGTTTCATAATAAAACACATATTGCCGACAATTAAATTTAATACGGTTGGGAAGTAATATGTGTACGAATTTCGGAGCGAAATAAAATATTGAATTTAAAAGTACGGCTTCTAATGTACGGTATCGGTAAATTGAAATCTCTACGCCGGATGTCTAGTTAGAGAATGTAGGGACATTTCAAGCGGCAGATCCTGCCTTTGGCAACAATGGGATGTAATTGGTTCCAACTTTGACTTCACTTCACCTATAATGAGACAAGTTGACCTCTGCATTTTATTCTTGCTGCAATTTTTATACATATACAATTCGTTTCATTCCTAGAAATTAATATATCGTATGTGTTGGTTATTTTCCTATAAAAATATTAATAAAAGTGTGCCTTAATTTATATTTTCCAACGTGTGTTAATTTGGTGAAAATACACGTTTTTATCGATATAAAAATTTCTGGTTTAGTTTTTGCAGATGATTAATAGCGAATAGATTTATTTGAATTCTAGTATATTCCACAAATTAAATGCAAAAATGGACCAATTGGGTATTTAATTGCAGCAAGCAAATGTTCCAAATTAAATAAAAAATATTGGTTATTACTTAAAAAAAAATTAGACATAAAAACCACCCTTATAGACTTGCCCATCCCAAAAGGCCATCCTAATTAATAAATGTCCATAACAAAGAGCGCGAGAAAGGCGAAAATCAAAGTTCTTTGTAAACTATAATCTATGTAGTTCGCCGTTCGCCTCTAACTGATTTCCTTTCATTTAATCTAATTGAAGACATTCATGGACCCGCCATTTTACAAAGACGATAAAAAACTTCGACTCGCCCGATCTAATTTACAATTTAAAACGAGGGTGCGGAAGACGGTCTCCCATTGGACGAGTGGTTTAAACCCCGCGGCTTTAAAGGGCTTATCGTGACGCGGGGGTCGATCGCGCGTTTGCGTATGCAGAACAGCAAGGGGTAGTTCACGTGAGGTAAGAGTTAATGTCATTGGGCCCGATTTACATAGGGGCGCTCTTTCGTCGGGACGAATTTACCCCTTTGTAGGCGACGCGGAATGTATAAAAAATGAAGGGACGCTCGGGTTCAGGTAATAGGTTAATATTTTATTCTCTTCGATAAGATTGCGGGCTGTTTGACTAAGTATGGCGGATTTTGAAAAATCACGTCGTTTCCGAGTAATTCCTAGGAATACTTATTTGTAATAATAATTCACTGACATTAACAATATTTTGTTTAATTTGTTTTTATTGTACTTGCATGTCTAGTTTTAATAATGTTTTTTTCTTTGGTTCATTCTTTCTATTATTATCACCTGAGAATTTACCAGATATATGATTTATAAAACCAATATGTAGCACCATTCAATATTGCTTTGATGAGTTAATTTTTTATCGGTTCCTCATTGTTTTTAAATCTATTTGCACACTAGACAATTTTAAATTGTTTGGTATAAATATGATAGCCAGCAATTTACCATGCGGGTGGTTATTATCCTGCATATCATACTTAATTTTTTTTTTTAATATTTCTCTTAGGATCACTTTTTGTACGTTGTTCATGATACTGAGCGATAGTTTCTTCTACCCTTGATAACAAGAATTTATTATAGCACCAGGAATCGATCTCTAATTATCTATTTTCGGACCATGCTCAAACTTCCAGTAATATCAAATCAATTAACTACTATTGACTGAAAACTATTCTAGCTCATTCCTTTCTGTCCTTCTCATCCTCTTCCCCTGGTTCCATGACAATCCTTTTTCTCTTAGACTTTCTACAACTGTTTTATTCCATTTTTTAATCTAAAATATGCTCTACGCTTGTGTGCTCTTGTCTCCCATAGTGTTTCCGTCCCTCCTTCATCCTCACAAGGTGATCAACAAATTTTAGTTGTCGTCTCTTCATATTTTTCAGGGTATGTTCCACTTCCAGTTCTTCTCTTACTAGGTCGTTGCTGATTTTGTCCTTCGTGCAATCTTCTTTACTCCACAGAATTGTCTCGTTTCCATGGCTTGAATTTTACTTTCCACTTGATTGGATACTACTCAGTTCTCCCTTCCGCACATTTGTAGGGGAGTAAACATTGTTTTGGATACTATGATTTTTGATTTTCTAGATTTTTCCTTTATCCTTATAAACACGTAACTTAGTGAATGGTATAATTTAACAAGACTTTCCAATTTATCATTTAGTTCTGCGTCTATTCCTCCATTTTCGTGCATCTTCACCCAAAATATTTGAATGCTTGCTCGATCTATTTTTCGTCTACTTTTATTTGTATTTTTGTTTTCCTTCCCCATCACTATTTCCTTCGTTTTGTCTGTGTTCATTCTTAAATTTCCATCTAGCAATACATTTTTTCATATGAACGAACTTTCTGTTATTTATATCATCCATAACTATGTTAAATAACGCTGGATTGATGACTCCTCCCCGCCCTTAAATCTTCTTTAGTTATAAACTCCTCCGATTGTACGTTTCATGTTGTCACATAATAAACACGTAATTTTTTATTTACTATTCTCCTTTTTAAGCTGCTCCACACTATTTTCCTTGGTGGACTGTCGAATGCTTTTTCTAAGCCTATGAGTGCCACGAATATCTTGTAATTGGGATGTTTCTCTATCAATTCTATAAGCAATCCCTCTGCCACTGTGAGTCTTCTAATTTTGTTTCAGTTTCTTCCATTTTCCTATTACCTTTCTGGATAGCACAGCATATTAATTAATCATAGCTCCAAATCTTTTGGTATCTTTCTTCATTCCATGCTTTATTAAACAATCTAGTTAGTATTTCCAGATCTTTCGCTCGCAAACTCTTAACCACTTCTAGTTAGTTATTCTTAATTGCATTTTCGCTGCTTCTACTACTTCTTCTAGTTTTATATCATGTTGCCTTGGTCTACTTCATTATTCTTTGCCTATTTTAATATTTCCGCAAAGTAGTCCCTCCCAGTACAGGCGGGGGAATGTTCTGATATTTTGCACAATGCCTTTTAAGTTTCTAACTACGCCGTAACAATGTATAATGTCTTCGTTAGAAAATATTAAAAATAATACCAAATAGTTTGCTATTCGTATGGTTGGGTTGGGTTGGGTTGGGTTGGGTTGGGTTGGGTTGGGTTGGGTTGGGTTGGGTTGGGTTGGGTTGGGTTGGGTTGGGTTGGGTTGGGTTGGGTTGGGTTGGGTTGGGTTGGGTTGGGTTGGGTCGGGTCGATTTGGGTTGGGTTACGTCGGATTTGAAAAAGTATTTTGAATTCATGTAAACTCAACCCAACCAAACCCAACCAGACCCAATGCAACCCTTAGAAGTAGAAGTAGAAATCGTAGAAGTATTCGATATTAATAGATTGTGGAATATGCAAAAATCGAAAATTGTGTTTTAAACGAGACAAAAATAAAAATATTGTTCTGGGTAAAAGACTATTGCCTTAAAAACTACAAATAATATTTAAATACACCGAAATTTATATCTTTATATTTTATGCATTAACATTATGAACTTAAATGAAATAAAAGCAAATGCAAGTCTAAGAAATCCCATTAACGACTTAACCTCTAACCTGCCACGTTTTCTTCAAATGTTGCTAGAATGTCGTTATAGATACGACGTTGAAATCATTAAATATCAAAAACTAACTTATATATATTTAAACTCCCAGTTTCGTTTATTATTTTGCAATAATTTAAATGAAAATATAACATTTTTACTAATAGAAATTGTAGTTCCGATGTTTCACTCACACATGTATGTAGGAGACACATGACTCCACCTTCCCCATCAATGATTTATTTATTATGCAACTTTACGTTTGTCAATCAATATTTCATAATTTAAATTAAAACTTTAAACAAACAAACTTGAAACCGTTTTAAAAATATATCGGTTTTATTAACAAATTTGCTTTTGTATATTGTAAAAAAATCTTGAGAGCACCGGACGGGAGCGTGAAGAAAATTCATTCTTCCTCCAGACTTTCACATGTATGATTGCTATGTGATCGCACCTTGGGGATTTGCGTGGTCAGGGCTTGCATCCCTACCCGTGGTGTTACATCAGGCCTATATGACTGGGATTTGAATGCATTCGCTAACCCTCCAGAGCGTATTTGTAACGTTACATATTTTTAGTGCCCACCCATGTATAGATAAAGCGGAACATATTTTTATTTAGTTTATTCATAACTAAATAAGAAGCTGGGTTTCATTGGGCTGCGTAATACATTAAATATATTTTGAAAATTTTATTTATTTCTTAATTTTTGACCATTATGACCTTAGTGGTGTAAGCCATTCTTAGAAATATAATACACTGCAATCATTTTTATTTTTCTCTCATGCCACTTGCTCATTGTCCACATCATCCTGTCTTCAGTAAAAATACATGAAACAGTAATTTAAAGAAAAATTAAGAAAAGCAACTAATTTCCAATAATTTCTAATAAAAAAGGGGAAGGTTAGGTTTAGGTTGCGCACAGCGGCGCAATCTAATCTAAAAAGTAACTCTAACTAAATATTCTAAGAGTTCATTTTAATGCAATCAAATATCCGATAATTTGTTTATGTTTCAGAATTTTCGATTTTAAATATATTAAAGTTATAAGAAGAATTGAGCTGATAACGGAATGAATGGCACTCACGTAAATACATTTTAAGGACCTAGGTGTGACAAATCTCCAAGGGATATTTTATTTTATTTTAAATAGTATTATTCGATTAAATGGTGATAGAAAAATATTAATTATTTCAAATAATAATTGTTGCATTGTTGTCATTTTATATTTATTTTGTGTTTCCTCATTAATAGTAATTTTTGTAATATCTTGTTTACCAAGATTTTAGTTTGAAGCGGTTGCTGTAACATAATCATCAACAACATATAATTCAGTAAAACATTCTAATTCTCTTTAATTTGAAATTATGGAAAATTGTAATTAACGAATACAGAAAAAAAAAACTTTCCATAAAATTTTATATCACCACTTAGGAGCAAATTCTAACTACCTAGATGTTCAACGGACCAAACATTCGATAAAACTGTCGTTGCTCGATTGATGAGCGCCTTTTATAGTTGAGATATGGAGGAGGAAATCGGCTCGTGTACAATCGGGCGATAGAGTGAAGGCAAATCTAGATTCATTGGCGTGTTTCTCGGTGGAATTACTGCGAAAGATTTTACTCGAAATTTCGCGTTAAATTAGAAAATGCCCGCTATTTTTAACGAAATTCGTATTTCGGCGATATTTTACTAAAACAAATTTAATTCTGTAGGTAATTTATTGTTTACTTCCAAGTATAACAATTTGGTAATTCTATTTGTGCTTTGTCTTGAAAGTACAATCAATCTATGTTAATATATTGCCCAAAAATCACTCGTACAAAATCGTAAGCAGAGTTCTTTGGTTCGTTGACGAAAGGAAAACTTGGATGTGATTTAAGAATTTCCGTCTCTTTGATAAAAGTTCCAAACTAAAGTGCAAAGAAAATTTCTCCCTTGTGAATGCGAAAGCAGCTTACATAAAACAGGGGTGGAAACATCTCTTTTGAAACTGAAAATGCATGACCACATTCATGCACATGTGTCCTGCGCCATCCGGTTTAAGATTCTGGGCACAGACACTTAGGGCGTCGCAACGGAGAAAAATAGCCGGGGCGAAAAATCCATGCATATACGAAACGAATTAATGCATAATTGATTCTATTGGTTTATATCACCAGTGTGACTTGAAACGATGTTCCTTAATCTTAATCTTTAAATTTCAATAATGTATATGAATTTTATTTAGTTTTGTGCTACGGCAATTAAAACACTTGCATGTCCGATTGCTTTGTTGTTCAGATGCATAGTAATGAATAGAAATTAATATGAATCATATATTTAAAATTTATAATTGTACCATGTACAATGTGCGTTCCTTAAGATCGTGATGCGAAACTATTAATAATGGGATATAATTCATTTTAGCGTTTTAAATATAATTTAAATATGCAAATATCGAAATAAATTGTACTTGTGCAGTTCTTGTAACATAACTTTTTTGCCCGACGAAGCATATCTCTGATGTCCCGTACGTAAGGATTTTATAGTTTAATCTTTTAAATATTCAAATAGTATATTTACAATATGTATTTGCTACGCGTGGAAAGCAGAAAATGTTTGTTGTGCGTGCGCCACGATTTTAATTTTCTCATTGTAATTAATGCCCATCTTTGTTATGTAACGCCAAACAGTACTTTTTTACGCTCTGAGGAATTCATTAAGAAATAGCATCCAACTACAAAAGGAACAACGCAAATGTGTGCATCTTCTAACCGACGCGGAACTGCGAAAATCAATTTTCATCAAAACTCTGCGCTCATTTATAAGCAACTTCATAATTATGATTGGATTTGTTTAGAAATTTTATGAGTTTGAGGAATTATCAACCATTAGAACATAATCTGTTAAAAGTTTATACTCATCGAGGCTAAGCAAGCAGAAGGAGGGATAATTAATCAGATGTATACTAAACTATGATTAATAACGTACGTGTCCGCTAATACTGAGCAAATAATTCATTCGTAAGTTATCCAGTTACATAAACAGTCCCTGGTACAAATAACGTCTGCCTTCTAGAAAAACTTTTTAAGCTTCAATAACTAGTGGTTTGAGTAGTCTGACCATGGTACTCAAAGGAAGCATACGTTAAACACTTGTGCAAATTCGAAACTTGGGCTCGAAATACGCCCAGAACAATTGTGCATGCTATATTTTTTGACTTATTCATCTATCACAGGCTTCAAAAGCATGTAGCAGTTAATCGATTCTGCATCTAAATGAAAGCTTCAACTCGAGGGCCACAAACCTTAATGGTCGCGAACCAGTCGAACAAATTTTGCTTGTCTGCTGAAAGGAGCATTTGTCCAAAAGCAAAGAAATAAAAAAATTGAAAACAACCTTTCATTTGTTGGTAAAATACGGATGTTATTATAACAAATAAGATATGACAAATGTGGCAAATGAACAAAATAAAGAAAGGTTCCCTGTGGTCAAAATTGATATTTCTTCTTCGTTTCATTTTCACAATTCATCCATGTCTCCCATTCGTTTCCAGTCCTCGCCATTTCATACATTTTCTCCCATATTTCCTTATCCTATTCTTCTGTTTCATTCGTGGTCTTCCAACTACTCTTCTTCCTTCCATTATTCTTCGTGTTATCAAATTCTTATTATTCTGTGCCCAAAACCCAACTCAAATTCTCAGCTTCTATTTTTTTTATTATTTTATCTTACACATTGAACTTCTTTCGTGGTTAGTGTGTACACTACATAATTTATGATGCTTGCCACCTTTCTCACTTCTGCTTCATCCACGATCATATGTTCTTTCTTTTAGTTGAAAAATATATTTCTTACTAACATATCAGTATTTAATGCTGCGCATCCCTCTCACCCCATCTCCCTCTATTCTAGAATTCCTATGTCCCATGATTATAGTATTGTCAATGTGATTTTTTATAACAATCGCAACAATTTAAAAAATGCACGAGAACAAATATCAGGATAACATACGTCAGTAAGAAGGAAACAGAGAGTAATAGTAATTAAATATAATATAATTAAATATCTATTTGAAATGATGCAAAATAATAAAAAATTAATATTGTAGAATAAGATGAACTATAAAAATAGATATTTTTAAACGCAGAGGAGGAAAAACCTAATTATAAACATAAAGGAAAAAACGACAGTTCTTAAAATCAGATAATTGTTGTTGATATTTAGTATTTTATATGAAAACTGTTGCATATCGTATCACCATTCAAGGGTAATAAATTTTTGGCACACAGCCCGTAAATTTGATTAACAGAAACGCCCGGTTATATTTATTGGCCATATGCGCATTAAACAAAGCTAAATAAATGGGTTAATGGATGAACATAAAAATAAATATCAATTAACGTAGACAGACTTAACACTAATAACGTATGCAGAACGTACCCTATTTATTTCGCGAGCAATCCATTTTATCTACTGGCGGAGTGTATTTGGCATATTTATAGTTTTCCGTTTTGAATTTACATAGTGTGTGCACTGCGTGTGTAATTAAATGAACTTTTGCTAAATATTTTATTATTATTTTGATTTGTGTTTGTAGCTAGATTTAATGAGACTATAAAATGGAATTAATTACTTCTATGTGTTCCGCTCTAGACTACCACTGATGTAATTTCGCAATTTATTTAGCATGTTATTGTTCGGATGCAGATTGAATAATGTTTCATTTTATGGACTTGTAGTTTTCAATTATGTCTTCATATGGTAATTTCCTTTACACTGGCAGATGTCTTGAAATTGATTTTCGCTGCAGTACAAGCAAAGCAAGCGGCAGTTCTTGATATTTACTTTTCTCATCAACCATAAACATAACATACATTAAGCAGTGTTAAAGTACGTTGAGTGTGTACATATGTGATCCCTGGTACAATATGCAACCGTGTGTATTTGAAATCTTCTACTTGCTTTCATTCCTATGGCTAGGTTGTTTGTTGTTTTTCAGGGTTTATTATCATTGGTTTACTGTTCTTGTTTCTTTAATTCATTGTCGTATATGCTCACGTTGTGCTGTAGGTCTTGTTCGTTTTTTCCTAGGATCGCCGTATGGTCTGTAAATATTAGTTACGTCGCCTGTATTCCTTTCATTTTCCAATTGCCTACTGTGTATGGTTAAAGTTTCTATATGCACTCCTTTACCACGTCGCCCAAGACTACTGTAAATGGAAGTGGACTTAGTACCCACCCTTGTCTAAGTCCTATGTCGTCTCACATCTTTCTGGGGTTTCATTCCTAGTGCAGACGTAGTAAGTACTTTTAATATCTCTACTAGCTTGTCTTTTATTCGTCTTATCCTAGGGTTTTTTGTAGATCTACGAAGCAAATGTCAGCTTGTCTGTCCATTGGTAGTGCTTCACCCGTATCCCGCACTGTGTATCTTCTACAGATACTTAGTAGGGCCATTCCTCGGAAAATTTTACAGTCCCATGTGTCTGCTTTTTTGTGGATTGGTGTAATTATTCTTATTTGACAGTTTTTGTGAGGGGTACCTTCCTCTACCATGTTATTAACACTTCATATCTGCGGTGATGGCGTCATCAACTTTCCTATGACTTCCTCTAATTATTCGCTTGTTATCTCTTCATGTATTTGCCTCTTTGCCTTTCATTTTACTATGTTATTGCTTCCTGCCTTTACGAGTTCCTAAAAGTACCTGTTCCATATTTCTATGATTTCCATGTTTCCTTGTAATAGTTTCACATTTTCATCTTTGATGTTTTTAGTATCAGTTTTAGGGTCCCGTAGAAGAGGTTTTTATTTTAGTTTTTTCATCTTGTTTCGGAAGTTTATCCACGCTATAGTTTTACATGCATTCTGAATCTAGCTTACCATATAATTAATATATTCTAACACTACAGAAGGATAATTAGATAAATACTTCTAAGATGCGTAAATTCTTTAATAACTAGTTCAAGTATTCTGATTTCTTTCATTAACCCATCTTTCCAACTATTGGAAATAAATACCACCATAAATATATCGACTATGAGCAAAAGAAATAACAGAACAAATGCAACCAAGCTAGCAAGTAAAGGCCAATATGATGAATGCTAAGATTTGGATTATTTTTTTAAATTTTAAATGCTTCATAGGCCATGTATCATGATTTACTAAACCAGGGAAATCAACAGAAATCGTCTATCATCCCACAAGTCTACCCCCACCAATCTAAAAACCACTTGAAAACTAATTATCCGGAGGGTCCTAAACCACCAGTTTATGATACAAGTTATGAGCAAAGTACTGGAAAACAAACATATTGCCTGAATATCCGAGAAAATCTGGCATCTATCCACAAAACACCTTCCCATCGGGCTACTTTAATCTATTAAAACCATATCTAAGTGACAGAACATTTTAAACCAAAATAAATGTAGAGAAATTAATTTCAAATTAGGTCGGAAGTGCCACCAGTAAGCGCACTTGGACCAGTTATCCTAGCCATTGCTATTTACATAAACATTCTACATATATATGACTATTATATTACTATTTATCGACGAGTTTCAATATTTGTTATTTTGTACCATATTTTTCTATGGATTGTGAATTGTTCTATGCCCGCAAGGGTACATCAGTCAACATATTTTGAACTGTAATTTTTAATGGGACCAATTATTATCATTATTATTATATAAGAAATTTTGTTATTTATGCATCTATATTGCAACCGTTCAGGAGAAAGCCAACAGGACGATGCTCTAGAAATCCACCCAACCCAACCTAAATCCCAGTAGTTACGAGAACCAAGAAGCAACAAAATATTAAAAAAATAGCGACTTTTGGTTGTTGGTAATGTAGTACTCGACAGCATTTTAGATTACGCAATAAGTATTATTCTTTGTTTTAAATATAGAAATAAAAATAAAAAATACATTAGTAAGATATTGGGACAAATAGGGATAAAGAAAAACATAAATTAAAATGAATATGACAAATCAAAATAAATTGCGAGTTACTATAAAAATATTACATACCAAAGAAATGGAATAAAGATTCTTCCATGTAAACGTCATGTAATAAAACGTCCAGGAAAATAAAATTAAATCGCAATAATTGGATAAATGTAAAATAAATTAATAAAAATATGCAACTACATAAACCATAAGTAAAATAAATAGAAATACTAAAAATAAAAAGTAAAAGAGAGAGCAAAGCTCTCTAATTTAACATTTAATATGCAAAATTAGATTAGATTTGTATTTGACTTAATTAGATATAGTCACTACTTATACCAGTTACTATTATGAAAATCTATGTTCCTACAACTTTTTCATTTTTTATTATATGTATAATCTTCTACTTCCATTGAAGTCTAACAAAGTTTACAATATGTTATATTTGTAGGTTGAGATGGCAAATGCTTCGTCCTAATAAGAAGCTGCATGGACCACCCAGGATATCCTTACATAAAGAAGTAAACCTATTTCTGAGTATGGCATATCTTGGAAATGTTTACCCCCAGCATGGACACTTGCACAAGGTCGGGGATTTCCACAATGCATGGAAAACTTACAAGTGGACATCAATACTCAAATGAGGAACTGGTTATTCCAGTCACACAAGCTTCCAGGATACGATGAATCACAGACAATGATGCCATACAAGATAAAAGAAGTGGGAATAGTGATTTTATAGGAACATCCAGTGCTCAATTTCTTTAAATATTTTAAAATGCTGGAATGAACGTTAAGTTTTATTGAAGGAAAGAAAAGGATTTTTCCACAACGTCTTAGTGATCTGCATTAAATGCACGGAATCACCTTGAACTCACACTTAATGAATTTCGCCTTTTTATTGATAGATTCGAGAGGTTAAAATTCAATTCAATTTCAATTGGTCAATTGGTCTGCTAGCACAAAGGTGAAGTATGAAAATAATATAATTTGCCCATTACATACCAAACTTTCTTGTTGCAAGTAGTTTCGAATCCTTCTAGACCACTACGAACAATACGTCAATCCTAAGAGTATCAGAGATACAAAGTCAGAATAAATTTAATGCTCAACAACTTGCATTTCACGGATCACGTCATTTTATTACCAAAATCAACACTAATGACAAGATATACTAAATGAACTGAAATGAATTACCTTGTATATTATGATTGTGTTTTACAAAAGTTACTCTACCGTTGGTTAGCTATGATTGAAGTTGGGTAATAAAGACTACAATAATAGTAATAATTAATTCTAACCGGACCATTCTCTCATTTCATGGTTACTTGTTTACTAATTATTCAGTTGAATTTTCTATTGCTAATCTGAAATTTCGTTTCAAATTAATTATGAAAATAGTTAAGTGTCGATGTTGCAAAAGCCCCCCTTGCTGTGCAAAAAAAAACGGTTTAAATTTACACGCGTACCTGTTTTATTGCCCCTCGTTGAGAAAGTATTTACATAATAATTAATGTCGTACAATGAAATTAAGGACGTATCAGTTCTATGCACTAATAACCTGAATAAGAGGTAAATTTTATGAAAAATGTTGATTATATTAATGCATTAACGTCATTAAGGCAAATTTCGCAATTACAAACAATACAATTTAATTGATAGGTCATACGTGTCTAATTCACAAGTAGAAACTGGAAACTTGAAGAATGCACATGTTTTTACGCATTGTAATGTAAATACGCTTGCGTTTTTTCCTGTTCATCATAATAATGTAATATTGCGTTTGTTACGTTAATGTGCAAATTTATTCATATAGATGGTAGACGCAGTCCGCGTTATAGTAATATGGTTTTAAAACGCCGGTAACTTGGTACAAGACATGTCGCTGTATTAATCCAGAAAATAAAAATTTTAACGTTCGTCTTAAAACAACCAACGTGTATAATGAACGGTCAAAAGTAAACAAAAGGGACGCGCTTATCTGATCAAAAAATGATTTAGAGCCACGATGAAATCTATGAAAGTGCATTCGATGATTTTATAATGCAATGATAATATTGGTTGTTATTGATACATTACCGATGCAACATGGAGTTAATAATTAGTTTCAGAACGGAGCAGGCCATGTATTACGATGATGTATGGTCATTCCCATATGTTGTATTACAATTACAAATTTCACTGTTTTGCCATTTATACTGCCACTTTTTGTTACGTTATTATAATATCGGGAATGTTTATTAATATATTTAATGCTAATGACGTTTATACTTGCTAATAGTTTTATTTGCAATTAAAAGTTCTCCTTTTCGGACGGTGCATTTTTATCGATGCAGTCAAGTCAAACCCATTTCAATTTTTATCTATAATTTCACGTACATGTATTGAATTTATCATTAAAATGTTTGTAATGGCAATTAATTTTAGCTATCTCTTAAGTCATTAACATTGGTAATTGTGTAAAAAAAAGTGTTTGAAAAAGAACCAAAAACGGGATATGTATATAAAAATTTCATAAATTAAATTGTTGATTACAAACAACTTGTCAAAATTATTTTGCAGTTCCCAAGATTGTTCTGTATTAATTTAAATACAATCAATTTTCCCTTAACTCATACAATTTTGATAAACGATTTTGAATTTAAACAATTGAACAACCAAACTTTGCTTTCACTGCGCATAATAAATTATCGTTGGAATTATTTCAGAACGTTAATTTTTGTCCCATGTTACAAAAACATTTTGATTTCGGGCCATTGCGTCTATTGGCAAAATATTGTTGGTGAAATATCTTTCTTGTATTATGACTAAAAAGAAAATGGCTCCCTACATTATTCAGTTTTATTCCAGAATTCATGGTTGAGAAAATCCACGCGAGATGGCGAGTTTCCGGTCCTGGAATATTAGAAACAAGCCGAGCGACAGCAGGAGCAGGACCTGTTTACCAAGTCAATGAGCAGCCTTAACGTCCAAGCCGCATTATACGAAATGGTGAGATGAAGCTACGAAATATGACTATGGAAACGGCACAAAAAGTTCCGCGCTTGTTTCGCAAAAAATAGGGAATTTGTGTTTTAGGAATAAATTCGAGTTGTGTACGAGGCAATGAATCTCATCAAAACGTATGTAATAGAATGTCTGATAATGCAAAATTCTGTAGAATGCAAATAATAATAAAGTAATTAAGAATGTAAATTAGATTTTAAAACAAAAAATGTACACATACGCATATGAATAATAATAATAATAATAATAAATTAAATAAAATTCGTTAAATATCAACGAATTGATGGAATTCGTGTAATGAATTGTACTTTAATACCACTATGCATATAAATATATAATTAATTAAATAATAAATCTTATTTAATCACTGTTCATTAAAAAAAATATTCAATTTTTGAAATTAAATTATAACTCTTTTCGTTAAAATTTTCTACCTTTGTAGATTTAAACTTACTAAAGTCGTTATAAAATTATTTTCGTGAATATAACGATTCGATCGTTTCAGGTTGGGGATTGACTAAAGTGCTATTGCATTATTCAAGTGTCTACCCTGCTGCGAGTGGTGAGTAAACATGAGCGCATCGAGAAAATGTAGAAATGTACGATGAACTAGAATCACATGGATTTGCGACAATCAATACAAATTAAAACGTGAGTATACTTTAAGTAGGCTTATTGTCGGGGCTTTTTCGCGCATTTATTTCCTTACCTGCATTTTCATAATTAGGCAAACAGGGACTTGTTGTGCGCGCCACTATTATATAAATTGGTAATTTAATCTTGAACATACATAATGCCGTAAAATCCCCTTTTTGCAGGTTTCCAGTCCCTGACAAAGTTCAACTCTAATGAATTGAAAATCTATTCCAGCAACAATGTCAACATTGGAGAGACACAATCCAATCCCATTCCTGATTGGCCCTACGCTTTCAGGACTCTCAAATAGAACTAAGTTTGTCTTTGAAGTTTACTTTTGGTTCACTTGACAATGACAGGAATTTACAATTTAGGTGCGGGGTGCTGAAGTCGACTTACGGTTTTTTAATGAGAAAATAAGTTAGCAGGTAAAAGTATTAAATTATTTGGCAAGAAAAGCATGCATTAGTGTATTTCACGCAAATTTTCTTTAAATAATTAATAGCATAAAACTTTCGGTAGTTAACTGTTTTCGTTCTTTTTTATTTGTTATTAACAACTGTAATCCTTACTATCTAGGATGATAACAAATTTACAAAAATAATAAAATAATAAAATAAAATTTGTGAACGCATTTTAATTTGTTAAATCATTTGTTTTTATTTTACTAACGTAAATAAAAATATAACAATTACTTATCAAATGAAACATAAAACAAAAAAATTAAATTAAGTCGGTAAAAATAAAATGTTAATGAGACCCATGCGCCTGTTTCCAATCTTTCCAATCTGAAACCAATCTTACAAATCTAGGCTTTGTATTTGAGACACACACAATTATGT
Source organism: Geotrupes spiniger (assembly GCA_959613385.1). Classification (NCBI taxonomy): domain Eukaryota; kingdom Metazoa; phylum Arthropoda; class Insecta; order Coleoptera; family Geotrupidae; genus Geotrupes; species Geotrupes spiniger. The sequence continues at coordinate 13,929,549 of OY390734.1, forward strand.
CGTTTTCAAGTACGAGACGATTTCTCACTTTTGTTTTGATGGCAGTCATAGATGAAAAATTCCATAATTTCCTAAATGCACTGGAATAAATCGAACTACTTTTTGTCAATTTCGTCGAGATGAAAAATACTTTAAGTTAAATGGAATTGAAAAAGTTGAAAATTCAGGAATCGCAAAGCAGAAAATTACCTGGTGATCATATCTATTGTGCTCATATAAAGTCATGGGACGCAACATATGCCTGAAATGCATTTTTTTTATTCACACTTAGAGTTTTTCACAGAAAATCTTGGAGCTGTCAGTGATCAGCATATAGGAACGTTTCATCAAGGAATTTTAGATATGGAGAAGCCGATCGTTTGCTTCCATCGTAGAGCATTGAAACGAAATGAAACGGTTTATTATAAACAAGACACATAACACATTCGTTGATAGCAATTTACAACCAAACTTATATACCAACTGAAACTTCATTTACCCCAATTCACTAAGACGGTATTACAAAAATATTTACTCCTATGCACAAACCACTAATGCTCAAGTAAATAACATGTTAGTCCATGAGAACACGTGTAACATAACAACAAATAGTAGAAATGAGAGAATAGTAGAAAAAGGAGGAAGATAATCTATTTCATTCATAGACTTAAGAGCAGCCTCCGCTATAAGGGATAGAAAAATAATATAAAAGTTAGTATCTCATAATAGCTGGGAGTTTGACGTAATCATGTATTCCATCTTTAATTATAAATGATGCACATTTTTATTGTTCTATTTTTTTTTAATCTGGTCGAAATTAGTTTTGTGATCTTTGGGTATTGGGTATTCCGTATATTATTGCACTTATTATTACAATATTGTATCAGCTTCAGTAAAATATGCAGAGAACTTTAATTGCATTCATGTCTACTGAAAATTTGATCATCCGATACCAAACTATTAAAAATACAACATCGATGTTAATCTTTCAATAAGTGCAGCGAAGTTTAAATGAGAAGATTGGCATCACACATATGCAAACCATTCTCGTTTAAAATGTTCAGTGTTAATATTTTTAACACATAGCAGGTCTTTGTTCTTGGAATTGGTAACGCTCAATTTTTACCGGAAAATATTTTATATTAGAAAATTGGTTCATGTTAACTGTACCAACATGGAGTACCGACTATTTTTTCAATTGTTTCAACATGGTTGTGCTGAAAATTTGTAGCCTGCTGAGAATTTCAAATGAGAAGTAATAATAATTTTAATTACACTGCACTTTCTTTATTGACAGGGCATTCATTTCCAACTCAAAACAAAGCGAAAACTAATTACAACCTACATTTTTTTCAACTTGAACCTAATCCTGTTTTAGGGATCAGGATCTGTCGCAAGACTTAGAAATAGCTCACAGAATCCATAAAATGTTGTTAAGTTGTTAATGAGTTGCGATTAGGCGAAGGCAGCATTATTATGAACATTTGTAGTTTCTTACCACCATGTGATTTCAAAATGGGTTGTGTTCATTATGACGATCAAATCAAGCCAAGTACTGCCGTATATAGGTATGACTCAATGTTCAAAGATATGTGACTAGTGCTGGTTATCAGTGCATTCTTCGATAATAGTACTCTTACAAGGAAATCAATCAATATTGTAGAAATAAATCTATGAAATTATAAAATTCTTTAACATCTGCACACATCACTATATTACAGTAAAAACAAACAAAGAAATAATGAAGTCCGATTTTCTTCTTTTCAGACAAAACGGACCACAATCAAGCAAATAACGACGTGCTGTGTACGTATATAGCCAAACCGAGACTTCGTGAACGCTCTTGCGTCAATAGTCAATCTGATGCCATATAATGCCAAACTCCAATCTATAGATGATAATGGTCTTGTTCGAATGTCTTTTATACGATTTTCGAGTTTGATTTCTGTCACATCGATAACTGCGGGCCGGACCTCTATAAATATTTCTGCATAGCATCGAACTATGTCGTGGATATTAATATTCACCCAACAACAGTCTTATCGCATTGATTAACTACTGCACTTAAAATACATAGTTTACCTCCGTGCACGGGATTTTTTTACAATAAATCACCACACAATTAATTAAACACAACAACATCGATTAATTCAGACATATTTCATAGAGTTACTTGCTTCATAACCCTTTTATATAATGTTGCATGCGATTTTGGATAAATTACTGTCACCGACCATCAGTAATTTCTAATTAATTTTTCTATTACAATTTTTATGAGTAATATATGGTTTACGTCCAGCTATTATGTATGAAATCATCTCGTATTGAAATTTAAATTTATAATTTATACATACGCACCTTACCTTCCACGTTGATTTTAAACGAATGTCATGTATTTTTTAACTTTGTCTGTAGTTGAAATTCGACCTAAAATCATTAAACAATACCTTGTTCTACTTCCTTTTATGATCTTATAACTCAATCGAAATAAAGTATTTATGCGGCATACAAATTTAAATTTTGTCGTGGATTTTCATGTACTTTACAATTTATGTGACAAATTTAACTTATAACCACAAAATGCTAAACTAGTATCATTTTTTCTATTATTTTTTAAATTATTAAATGCAAATTACCCACTTTTAATATATTTGTATTGAATAATTAATTCGTCCAAATTTAATTGACGTTCTATGATATTTTATTAACTAATCCAAGTGACATTGTCTAGTACAAGAATGATTTAACCTAATTTTTATCAAACCTCTCATTACCGTCTAAATTTCCCTCGCTTTCATTTACAATCAATTTCAACAAAAAATCCTTATATGTGAATCCAAAACTAGGATATCAAAATCAAGAACCACAATCTGTTGGCATTGATTATGTCTTTCGTTACACATTCCTTTTAATTTTTTTTCCTAAGTGGACTCTTGTCACCCAATAACAAATTGCTTGAGGATATTCAAAAAAACACATGGCGCCAATTTAAACATGCAAATGTTTACAAATTTCTCACATGCTCATTTCTCATAATATCGTAAATTATCGTGCATTTCGACTTCCTACACGTGAATGCCGTTTACGTTTAACGCATAGGTATCGCATTTATGCCGAGCAGAAATGACCCATACGTGAAAATATAGCTGCGTATGTTTACGACTGCAATCCTCGGGGCACTGTGACATTTCGCGTGTAACATCTGACGAATCGCCAGTTGTCGGTTGATTAAGGACAACGTTCTTTGAAAGATGTGCAAAACGTCGAGTACGGGTTGCCCCGAAAGCCAGATATTCTATATTTAAGTATAACAATTTCGCCGAAATTCTATTTGCTAATGCATTTGTATTTTATATTTTAAATGCGAACCATGTAATTTACTTGGAGTACAACGGTGGTGCTTCGCTGGGTCACTGACACTTTCGTGTACATCGATATATTATTTTACATCTCGAAGAATGGTTGGATACAATAACGATAATCACGGTGTAGTGATTTATAATATACTTATACTTAATGCACAAAATCAGTTGAAAAAGAATTTAATGCCTTGTTTATTTCTGTAAAATATAAATTAGGGTGAAATTTGTTAAATTCTTTGACAATGATTACTTCTTTGTTATTGGGGATGGCTAGTATGGATTGATACAGGTAATCCAAAAATTATGAAAAAACAGAACAATTACAACTAAAGTATTATTGAAGAAATGATGTATATAAAATAAAATCCCAATAATATCAACTATAAAACAGATACTCATAATTTGAACGTACTATATAAAAGGTACTATATATAATAATATATTAAAGATATACATAAAAATGTATAATATTCTAAAATGAAATAAAATAAAGTAATAAACGATACATGTCAGTTTTTGAGTTTTTCATCCGATTTGTTTTAACCTAAAATTTGGGTAGTGTGGGGATATATTAAAATAATCGTTGTATAAATGGGATATTTGTAATAGGCAGCAATTTTTAAAATATATTCAGAAGCACTAACAGAAAAAAAATAATTTTACAAAGTAATATCATTTACCAAATTCCTTGCGATTAATGCAACCAAGTGTATATAGGCCAAACCACTCAACATCTTAAACAACGTATCACACGGAATAGAAGTGACACTTTACTAAAACCTAAATATTGTGCCCTTGCAAATAATTCCACAGGCAATGGCCATCACATAGATTACAACGAAACCAATATCTTAGTGTTCAATGACCATCTTCAACAAAGAACTTTTATGGAATTGTCTTACATCGTCAACTCGCCACACGCGATGAATTTTAAAAAAGATAAAGACAGCCTGACCACTATCTACAACTTTTCGTAATATTTTCACATTCAAATTTAACGTAAATTTAACTTAATCTAAAGTCAGTTTTGTCCTTGGTATCATCATTTTTGAACAGGAGGTGATCTCGTCGACGACTCTTTCCTTTAGATCTTTCCTCTTCCCTTCCTATTTTTACGTCTCGATGCTTTGTGATCCGACTGATAAAGACTCCCTTTTTTTGTTTTTAATTTTGACTGTTTTTCAAATTTTAATTCATTGACTTCAAATTAATTCACATTTCGGACTTTTTAACTCCCCCTCGTAACTTGTTGAATGTATGCAGATTTTTTATTTATTCCTTTAAGTTTCGCAGGCATTAAGGTTCATTATTGCCCTTTTTGGACGTCTGTTTTCTGTGCACATGACGCTGTTTCAGACTTGAAACAGCGGCGTTTTTATGCCTTTGAACAACTTTTGTCACGGTATGAAGCAGAAAATAGATGTCTTTTTGGCAAGGATTTTGACTGGGATGAATCTTCAAAAAAATCACATAGAGTTCTCGGCTGGAAAGATTATGCTAACTAGGACTACATGCCAAATGGGGTTGTGGTTACTAGTGCCTCGTACTCAAACCTCCTGAAGAACCGACATGAGAACCAAAAAGTATATCTTTGTAATTATATTTTATCTTATCTATCTTGATATCTTTTACAAACTTCCTACCATTTCTTCCTATTTCTTGCGATTTCTTTCGCTGGGTTCCAGTTTTCTCGTCTTCCTTTCTGCTTTTGTTTTTACCCTTAAGTTTCGCCTCCCAGATACGCTTAACTATTATCCTGAGTAGATATTCAAATCAATTTAATTTTTGCTCTTCTGTTACTTCGTCTGTGGATGTAATGCCTATATTTTTTCTCACATCTTCACTTATCTATTTTTTTTTGCTCCTAGTACTTTTCTGTGATTTGCTTTTTTTGCTCCTAATTCGCTTCCGCTGCTTGAACCCTTTTTCTTGTCTGTCTGTTAAAATCCATTTATCGCCTCCATCTAGTGGTACTAATAGGTAGATGGTCTGGTGTATATCATAGTATATCATGTTCGCTGCCATTATCCTGTCATTTATTTTTCTCTTCCATGTTTCCTGTGACTATTGTTCCACGATATTTAAATATGTTTACTTGTTCAATTTTCTGTCCATGTCTAATTTGATATCTTATATCGAAAAGCAAAAACAAAATGCAATTAAAATAAAATGGAATTTAAAATTTCATAATTGCTAGAACAAAGCAAATAAATGATACGGAATGTTAATAACGATTTGAATGTGAAGCTAACTTATAGTTAATAGAGAAAAATAAAGGAAAGCTAATATAAAAGGCAAACCAAAAAAATCGATACGAAGATTTACAATTTCTATTACAATTACAATTGCAAACAAACGAATCAATGGGCTTTAATTTAAAACAAAACAAAATAAATACAAAACAAATACTGATGAAACTAAACTAAGTGGTTTCTTTGAATTTATTTACTTTGATCGATATTTCCTCCTTATATAAATATAAATATCCGAGGGCAAGCTTACTAAAAGATATTTAAGTATGGAGGATCCTGTCAACAAACATTTGTATTAAATTATAATTTTCATTAAACTGCTAGAATATTGTCACATGATAGTCGATATTGTATTTTGTTTGTGGCCTTTTATAGATTTTTTCACGTGCGCCCAATGGAAACCAAATTCAGCCATTACCGAAGAAAACTCCCGAAAAGTAGAAAAATTGAATATTGAAGATCGACGAATTAAAATCACTGTGATAGGTGAAATTTTGCAAAACAAAGCTCCAAAAATTGTTGAGACGTTGTTTATCGACTGGAGTCAACATTCGATGAAACGTGTGTTCATCACTATGATGACTGAAAGAAAACAGGAGTCCATGCCATGGAAACACAAGGCCTCGCCACCGACGAAGAAGTTTAAGATCCAACATTCGGCTGGCATGGTTATAGCCAGTATTCTTTGGGACTAGGAATTTGACTAGTACACTACTAACTATGAAGGGTAATTATTATGCTGATACTTTAGCCAAATTGCGACAGGACATAATGGAAAAATGCAAAGGAACATTCAAAAATGGAATCCTCCTTTCGCATGACAATGCACCAGGGCACAAGATTGTTGTTGTACAGGATGCTCTGAAGGATTTAAAGTTCACACAGTTCATCCACCCTAGAGCCCTAACTTAGCATCTAAAATTTACTGTTCAGGAAATTGAAAAAGTAGTTAAGGGGACAAAGATCACGAAGAACAAACGTGGTCGGTTTAAAGTTTTTTGCAGAACAAGAAAAAAAATTGGTTGTTTATTTTCGTTAATTACTAATGTAAAAAAACGCATAGAAGTACAACGAGATTATTGACAAATGACCAAAGGCTTTCATTGTATTTTAACTCCATCATAGCCAAGTTCCTTTCTATCAACTTGCCCTCGTATGTCAAACTGTACCACGCACTTTAGTTTCTCTATCTATGATGATTACGTATCACTACTTCTATGAATATTAATAATAGGGATACAAATCCATTGTTATGAACAGTTGCAAAATGTGCTCTAATAATAAATTTTAGTTTGTGATTGTTTTGAAATTGGGAGTCAATTGGCAAATCTTTAAATTAATTGATAATAGATTTATTAGGTAAATAAATCATTAAACTAAAATAAAGAATAATAATAGGTAATTAAGTTTGCAATTTTTGTTCGATATTCATCAGGTGCGTCGATTATGAACGTAATTTAACTGTCACCGTACAATGCTGATTTTATTTAGATATTTTCCCATACTCATCAGACACACAAAAGTAATTTTACGAGATCAGTGCCAGAAACCGTAAAAAAACGATTCCCACTATTATACGTACAAAGAAACAACAAGCATGAAGAAACGGACATTTTTATTTTTCATAATTATCTCGTATTGATAGAAATGTGTAGTCCGAATGAATGGAAATGCCACCCAAACGCCGCGAGATCACTGTACGCGCGTCTTCTGTCGCATGCTAACAAAAGTGAATATCTAAATACCACTCAAAATATGACTTAAATTAACCAAATCGAATAGAAAAATACTCAAAAAAACGATGGGAACGATAATGTAATAGTGCGCGTTTACTATTGCAGCGGTGCAGATCGTTAGCGGCCGCGGCGGACGGCGCGACCGTGGTCAAACACTTGATAGGGTCATTGTGTCGGATTCGTCTCAATGAATTATCTTATTTCATGAAGTCATTTTTGATTTTTTAGCCACCGGAATTCGAACAGGTGTTGCTCGTTTCAAAGGACGGTGGATTGTTGAAAAAATAGTTTAAATTTAAGTAGTGTCGCTTAAATATACTAAACAATTTTAATGCATGGAGGATGGATGACTTGAAATGTTAGATTTTGGTTTGGTGATGGCTGTATATTTGCAGTGAGTAATTGTATGCTTATAATAGATCAACATTCTTAGAATGAATATAGCACTTAATATAAAATAAATGGAATAAATGAAAACCTACTAGGAACTATTAGGTGACAGAAACTCAAATGATGAAACGAGCTATAGCCGAAGGAGGAGAAAAGATGGATCTGAACTAAGGAATGAAGGAAACGTAAATGTTTTGGAAAATTAAATATGAATAAATGAAATACCAAATCAAAGAGTTATGAATACAATAAATAAAAATAACGAAAATATATTTGCAATGTATCGAGGCTAAATATATTAAATATATATATATATATATATATATATATATATATATATATATATATATATATATATATATATATATAAGAAGATAAGAATGAACTGACATGAAAAGTACAATGAAACTTCAACAAAATTTATAAAAAGATGATAGTAAAACATTTATTTCATTTACTAATATTGCATGTAAGATGTAATAGATGTATAGTTTTTTTAATTTTTTTAATTATTTACATTTAATAGGTCTTGTATAAATATCGTGCTATTCATAAATATTAATTATAGGAAATTCAAATAACCCATTCAATACGATTGTAAAGGCGCAACAACATTAATAATAATCAAATGTTTACCACGGCAATCATTTTCTAGAAATGTGTACGTAAGTAAGTTGTTTTACAAGTTTGATAATTTGAATGTTGCATGACTGCTAGCGGATTCCTCAATTATGTAACTTTGTACGCCACATGCAACAATATTTGTCGTTAGATTTTGAACACGGTGTAATTTGTATTTCGAAATCCCCGCACTTATTTCTCACAATAAACACAAAATAATAATTTGTTTTTGTGACGACCCCGACTCGCGGTCTCTCTCTGTTCCAACTCCTTTGTATCTATCGCAACAGTAATATTGGTCGACCAAATTATCGAACAATAAGCCACACAAATAAAATGTCACGGTTTGACATTTAATCAAGCATTACGTGTTTTATATTTTTTAGCCGGAAAACGTTTACAACTTATACCATTTTTACAGACCTGCGTTCCATCCTCAAAATCACTAATAATCAGACAATAAACCCGACGAAAAACCCGAACGCCGAACACATTGTAATATTAATCTAATTTATGACTTTCACATAAATAATGGGGATAAGGACGGGAAAAAATTACGAAGAAGGGCAAGTGGTAAAAACGACGCAATCCGACGAATTTCAATTTGGGTCCGAACGTGCATAAATAATTCGATGGGAGCGCGTTTTACATAAATAGGAGTTTTTCGTTTTTCGGTGTTCCAGTTGGATAGCGAATAACTGACCGTTTAAATAAGTGAAAGAGTCGCCTCACGTTCGCCAGTTTAGTTGTAGTTAAAAAATTATTGGAGGCTTCGAAAAAATTAAGTCTATAATCGTTATTTTACGTGCATTTTAAATGGTTTTGATTTACCTGTTCTTTGGAATGTCTCAGATTTATTTCAGTTTCTTATTGTTTCGGTATAACGAATTTTTTCGATGAATTCAATTAAAATGTAATAAATCTAGTTCGGCGTTTTTGCGACGCCGCAGTGCAATAACTCGACGGTTGTTTAATGTTTCTTAAGCGAGTCAGTCATCATATGGAATGTTAATTTATAATGGTTTCAATTAATTTGTACAAATTTAATTCTATTATTATTAATGTAGTTCTGAATGTCATGTTCTTATTTATCATGCTATACTATATGATTTAGCTATAAATGGATGTTAGTGTCATCGCAGTAATATTTATAATTTTAATTTAATTCAATAATTCAACTCGTGTGAAAAATTACTCTTAACTATGGAATAAATGTAATCGATGATAGCACATATTAAGAACACTTGTGTGAGGGACATGAGTTGGCATTTATTAGTTGAATATGAGTAATCATAGCAGCAATTTCAGCAACATAGAACGTTTGTTAACAATCCTTGCTCAAATCTATTGTGGACGCGTTTTTAAAAAGGTTATACAAATTTTATAAAAATAAATATATTAGACGGAAATGAATTTGTTTAGTTTATAATTTTAGTGGAATCAATCAATCTCTAATATAATAATGAAAGCCCAACGCAACCCGATCGAACCTGACTCAACCCAACCCAACCAAACTGCTGGAAAAATTCAAAATATAAAAAAATGAGCATGAAACAAAATAATTTTTCATGCCGGGTGCAATGGATTGGGTTGGATTAAATTGAATGGACGTAAATTAACATCGACAAACATGCATCAGTAAAACGATTAAAATATAACACCGCAAAAGACAATAAATGTAATGTTATTACTTGAAGACGTTATTATAATCTTCAGTTTTTTTATACTTACTTACTTTCTATTGCGTTTTATTTATATGCATATTTTACTCCCATTTGCTTTAATTTAATTTTTCTTCATTTGCGATTATTTACTTCCTTATTTAATCTGTTTTTAGAATTCGTTTCGTTTCAAAATTTGTGACACGAGGAATGTACTCATTTAATTTTTGTTCGTTTGTGGTGATATGCTTTGCATTTGTATACAAGTTTGAATCTGAGATGCCAGTTAAATCATTTGTTCTTACAGTTTGCACAGCTATAAAATACCAAATACTTTCATTCAATGGTTCTGATTCTAGTTGATTGCTCAAATTTCCTAAATTTAGATTTTCGACGGGTATTGAAACCATTTATTTGTCCACAAGCAAATATATTTAAATACAAATGTGTTGAGTCATTTTGAAAATTAACCAAGGTTGTATCCTGATGATATGATAAGAAATCAATAATTCGAAAGTTACGAGAAAGCTAGTTTGCTCATCTTTACCTAAACTATTAACATTTAGATTGGACAGTGAATGTTTTTTATAGATTTTATTAATATATTATTATAAGGTGCTGATCGAAATGAAATAGAAATAAAAATAAAACATTTAATAAATCAATATGGTTTACGAATATCTTTACAAATAATTAAAACTGACACCCAATATATTCCAAGAATGTAGAAATGTTCATAAATTACATAAAATTTTGTCTAAATAAATATAACTCAAAATTTAAATTGCTATGGACTTTTTCTTCATACTAATAATATTGACCAAGTTTGTTCATAGCTTAATCTGGAACACATCTAATTATCGAAATATTATTTTTGAGCTTATTCGTAATATTACGAAATTAAATTGATTTCGAAAATCTATTTAATTTCTATTAATATTACGAAATGGTTCATGATATTTATGATTTTTTTATGGACACAATGAATAAAGTGAATTAATTGCATTAATACATATTTTTATAAAATATTATATTTAGTAAAAGGGACACAAGTAAGTATGTGTGCCAGCTATGTAATATTACATGTTGGGGCAAACTTTATAAAAGGCTTTAGATGAATTTTCTGTAACCACCCAATCGTTGTAAGTCGTTATGTTAGGTTAACATTGAGTGATCTATACGACGAATTATGCGTTTGTTCACAGTCGAATGGGTCTGTGGTTTTATGGATGAACGTTTATTTGTTCGCAAAATTCTTCATTTTTTTGCTAATCAGGAATTATTAAGTATACATAATTTAATGGAAATCAAATAAGAATGGTGGAGCATTCCGTGACATGTAAGATACAATAAAAATAACATTAACTAGTTAAGGCTAAGTAAAATTAAAGTCATAATTTTTTATTGCTTCTGCACTCATTTTGTTACACTGCCATTAATTTCATTTTAATATCAATGACTTCAATCAAGAGGGATAATAACAGTGAATAAAATAACAAACAAAACAAAAAATCCAAAACTTTTAAAGGAAATGGAAATGGAATTGTAAATATAAATTGTAATCATAGTCATTATGTCAAACAAGAAAATGTATGTATGTATGTAAGATAATAAACCTGACTTGAAGAAAAAAACAAAAGGGAATATGATGAGCAAGAAAGAATATATAAAAAATACAATAATCCTGATACGTATTTGACATTTGTGCAGAAGCTTTGATAAGAATGTCATTTTTGCAAATCAAAACAGTTTATATTAATCCCAAAGAAAGTGCTTTTGTAGCAGATAAAAATAGTTTGAAAAATGTATGAGATCTTCGGGCAAATTCTGATTCATTTTATTTGGTGACGGTAGTCATTTAAATTTGTGTGTGGACCTGGTGAATGATAGAGTTAGGGTGTAAACATGAATCTGTTGAAGTAGATTAGAGTATTAGTTATGGACTTGGTAGCAATGGAATTAATACATTTTTGAACCTTGCAAAATTAATTAAAATTACTTTTGTTGGCCAGAATATCCAATGTTGTCATTCAAATAATTAAATTTTATTGGGTACAACCATAGACCATACTTGCGATACATCCCCAATGGGTTAATTATAATTATAATTAGGAAATTACTTCCTGTAGTCCATAAGAAAGTAAAACGTATATTTCTCAGCAATGAGATATATAACGTACAGGAATTTTTAAATTCAAAGATTTCATCACCTGTAACATTGCCAGACATTGTCTTTGTTTCATGCCTTTAAGATATCCGACATCTCGAGTTTCTGATTTTTAAGTTTTTGGTTCCTCAAAAATTGTACAAAACTATTAAAGATAAAACAAAGAAATGAAGAAATCATCAGAAACAAATTGTGATGTTCTTAAGAAACCTGTAAGAGATTTAAATGTCGATGCTGTTGGTGAAATAGGACAAATTAGGGCACTACCTATTTTGCGTTTCTTGACATTATTAGATTGCTTATAATTTCCAGAATTAACATCATTAATTAAGTCTTCCCTACTTCAATAGTTACTTTAAAATCTGTTTTTTTCAACGATGTTGTTCATAGATATTCAATATCTTCGTCACGGTACGATGAGCTTTTAATATGATCATATAACATGAAGGTAGCCCTGTTTTAACCAATTTATCGACGTGATCAATGATAGGGACCATCTGCCGATGTCTCAATAGCAATAACAACGTCAAATTGGATCAATGAAAACGAGGCATCTAAGGAAACTAGCGGGAAGGATAAATAATGAGACAATATAAGACAATGCGAAAATGCTCAAAGGAGCACCAATGTCGTAAAACATCGAAAGGAGACAACTAACTTGGTTTGGACAAGTGATAAGAATAGACTTTAGCAGTACAGCTAAGAAAATTTAAAGGCTGCACGACCCAGATATAGTGGATATTGCAGATCAAGACAAACATGTACGAAACAAATAAAAAACCAGAAGAAAACCAACGCTCTATATGGCATAATGACGGAGGAGGAATAAATCGTTGTGATATATACACGAAAATACCAAGATGGCCAAGCATACCTCAAAAGATTAATAGTTAATAGTATAAATAGTTATAAAAGTTACAGCAATAACAACAACTAAAAATTTTGTGGAAATCTGGAGCGTCCTCAAAATACTATTCGGAACGTTAATAGATTTTGGTAACATAAACTGGACTGTTAACTGACTGGAGGTTAATTTTTCGTTCGTATCGATTACTTGATGATGCGTTCATTTACTTCTTCCGCTCTTTGGATTAAACTTGCTGATTGTGCTATTTCTTCTTCGATACAATTAAATGCCAAGTTACTGCTTCTGATGTTTATCAGTGGCTGTAGCACATTGTATGATATAGGTATACGCTTGTTATGACCACTGTCGAATTGTCTGACCTTTACGACACAATTGTGGCTTATATCAGAAAATATATGCATATCAATTTCATATCCATCGGTCCAACTACCCTAACGAAGTTTTTAAATTACAATTACTATAATTGTACACATTATATAATATTTCGGACTTGACTTATTAATACAATGTAATCAAAAGCAACAAGAGATCAGAAGTGAGAGGGTGGCAGGGAGAAGAATTTTGGGGATGAATAATATCTTATGAGATTTAAATTGTACCCGAATTATAATGAAATATCGAGGTACAAGAAACTGAATAAATTGTACGAGAAGAGTGTAAGGAGTAAGTCTAGGCGAGAACCCAATACCCTTAATAGGAAATTATGCAAACTGAATTAATAAATAATACATTAAATCCGCTACTGTTTCATTAACGTACACAATGACATGAAATCTTTCATCGAATTATACCAATTTACATACAATACAATAATTATAATTTTTAATAGTTTCTTGCTTCTGTATAATTATATGGGGATTCTTAATTAGATTAGAAACATGGATTCAATTATTCAATTCATTATTGTAGAATTTCTTGATTGGAATCTGGGACGGATTCTTTGTTATTGTAAAATCAAATACGTTTTGCAATATTCGAATTCATTAAGAATTTTGTAATAATAAAAAATTGTAATGATTTTTTTAATAATTAGGTTTTTTAAAAGCATGTTAAATTGTTGTCGATGATGTTCCAAGTCTGACTTGGAATCGTTGTGAATATATCTAATGGGAATGAAGTTTTTGCGCATGCAATCAATATTTTACCATATTAGACACCAGTTAGTCGTTGAAAAGTTGCAGGGTTCTGAAGTATTGAAATTTCGCTTTTCTAGAAATTGGTGCATACATTGGGAATTGAATTATATGAAATACCATAAAGGATGTGGTGGGAGAATACAAAAGATCCATAGCCTTGTGCCATTATACAAAGACATTAATTTTTAAGTAGTTAGCATATATTAAAATGATTATATGTATCCAGAACGAGCTAATTAAGTCCCTCTTATTTCATTTGTAAAATATGTACTCCCCCTACATTACTTGTTGCGATGCAAATAAATTCGGATAACTATTATAGATAATAGAGGCGTTGCTTAATTGCAACGTCTGCGTCGTCGCGATCGTGAAACGCACGTCTTTTTTACATTCGAGTTTCTTTTAGCGTAACCTTACGTTTTCATTTAGCGTGTCGTCAGTTCGGAAAAGATATATTATATTAACGTTACTGCGGTTGGGTGGGCACTGTGTGCGCGGCCTCGCTTTCTGGAAGCTTTCCGCCTATACTTTGTGTACCAAAGTAGGAAAATATTCGTGGCAAAAAACACCGTCGGAAAATGACAAATGGCGGAACTAAATTCGTTGCTAGGAGACCGCTGCCTGGAAATATGGCTGCATATAAATAAAAGAATGTATATGAAGACTTCTGCATAGTCCAATTCGCTGTCACGGAACGTCCGCTAATGCGCCGTTTGCGATTCCCTTCGGATAAACACGATTCCTCTATAAAATTGCAGATGTTTTAATTGAATTTAATATAAAGTTTTCACGCAGCGCAAAGTCTGTGAATCTAATTAAATGCTAAAATATATTGTTGCTATTTTTACTTTGAAAGAATAAAATTGTCTAACAAAAATTAATTGTAAGAACCATAGCATGGAAAATTACTGAAGTACGTAATATCTTTATCGAAGTAAATAACAAACCTGTTTAACTTGCAATCAATCATTAAAAATCAAATATAACATAACAGAAACAATGAATAAAAAATCAATATCTTAGAAGCATCCTCTTCGTAACAAAGAAACTATATGTAAAGAACTAAAGAACAATGCAATAAATGAAATGCTACTGGCGACATCGAAAGTAAAAATAAAGGAACAAACAATAACAGTACTAAAAAGACGAAAAACCAATTAAAACAAAGGAAAACAAACTAGATGAATGAAATGTAAAAATTACATATGCTAAGGAGTTTTCCATGATATTTACAATCTACATGTCTCACCATCCCAGTGTTTTCGTCTATACATCCATCCATCCATTTTACATCCTACATCTTACACTTCTCATCCATCCATTATTTGCTACCTTTCTCTTCGCTACCATATCTCAAAGGGCGATCACCCCCTCGCATTCTTCCCCTCTCAACTAATCCATACCATTACCATACATGCATGTCTTTGTGATTTCCGATATAAAAATTATCTGAGCGGAGATGGATGAAATTCTTGGCGAAACGTTGAGAGCAAAGATTGATGAAACTTTTGTTGAGACAGTATACATAAAAGGGGGATTGTAGAAATAACAATCAAAATACATGATACCGTGTGGGTAGCACACTGAGCTTTTCGGTGTCAATTTGGTTAATCGGGTTATAGTTTACTAACTTGAAAAAATAGTTGTTTGGTACCTTTTATTGCATAATTCTAAATCTGCCTCAAAAAACTATCCCAAAATGTTTTGAAAGTAACATATTTAAAATAAAAATGTGTTCAAGTAAAATATTGACGTACACAGTTTTCCTTTAACTATAACCATGAGTATTTTTTTTTCAAAGAATTCATTAACAACCACCCTGTATGTCTGAGTCAGGTCTGTGGAAAATAATACCAATACGCACATTATATTGTGGTCTTATTACGTGTGAATCGCTATGGGAAAAGGTCCATTCGATAAAGTTGTGATATCTAAGTAGCAACTGAAAATGTGCCATCAGAGGACAAGACAGCCATACATCTGCCATAATATTCATGAAGTTTTATGTAGGATTTGCAGGATACTGAAAGACACAAAACAAACAACGACAAGACTTCACAGAGCTATTGGGAATAATAATGTTAGACCAGTCAAAGGTATCAACATAAAAATCGAAACAAATTAACTCATAACCATCAAAGCGAAAAAAATCAATGTACTTGTCGTTATGAACAAAAAAAGTATGTAATAAAAGAACTTCATAAAGAATAAATTGCTATGCTTGGATGTGTTATATGTGTTGGGAATATGTTGTTAGATAGAAGATAGAAATAAAGGGACCGGATTTAAAAAAAAGGAACAGGCTGCTACTTAAACGATTCAAAAAGGCAAATAACTTATGCAAATAACTATGCGATAAATAATGCAATAATGGACATATTAGACAAATTGTTGTTCAAAAACATAACGTGTTACAACGAAATTACATTTATATAATACTCCTAGGCTTTGTGTAGCTATGCACAGCTTGGTATTCTGCTTAAAATTGACATACCATTGACATAAATTTAACAAAAAGTATCATTATTGGCATATTTTCTATTGATTATTTTGTCATATGCAAGACAAGTGTAATAAAACGTAAAGTAAATGTATTTCTATTTGTCATACAACGATCGTAAGGTTACGTAGTAGGCTTTATATTTTCATTGATGGATAAAATCAATTCATTTACTTGATAGTTAATTGCTCATTTGTCACTTTCTTATTGCTATTAACTTTTTATATTAACTATTCCATTTTTATTACAGATTCGTCCACCGTATACTAATGACAAAATTGAAGAAGCTAGATATTCCATTTATCGTACGAAATATTCTACTTGTGCAAAACTTTTGCATAATTCTGCACTTTCACAGAATTTTATTCCAAGAAGGCGAAATAACTAAGGCAGTACGCATATTTCAGATTGATGAACTGAATTTATTGACGATAACACAATAAAGATTCTTAATTAACTGTTGCTATACAAACAACGGTACACTTCTCCGGTAAGTGAGGGAAGAACAAAATCGTAAGTTTTCAAAAAGGTGGATTAACGATATGGAAACTGGATTTATTTTTTACACGTTCCAAAAAAGATGATGGCATTTGTTATAAACATTGATATTAATATGTCTATGAAGACGTGGGAAATTGGGGTCATTTAAATCCAGAGAAATTAGTACCAGAACCTAGCGAGTTTTTCGAAAGTTCACTGTTACATAGTATCCCACGTATCATCAAGAAAGTTTCAAGGTGGCATGTCTCAGATCGATTATCAACGGCTATGAGAAAATAGCAAAACAAAGCAGGCATAAGTCCAATAATAAAGATCATTTTATTTTGTGCAAACAATGAACAAGGCGGTAGCTTCTTTATGTTGGAAAAAATTAAAAGAATGGAAAATGTCAAGCTATTTTGCGATTAATAGTTAATTTCATGATGCAATTGTTAAAAATCATATTCCTTCCAGTATTTGCTTGAAGAACTGGACCTGGAAGTATTGGACAATTGTAATAGAATCTATTTCCTTAAAATAATAAGCAGTTTCTCATCACCATCACCATCTTGGGTCCGCTGCCAGTAACAGCAGGAGTCTCATTAGGTTAAACATTAGTACTTTGGACTGAGAAGACATGACAGTAAAAAAAAGAGTTGTTGTAATTATAATTATTAATAAAGTAAGAGATTTTAAATGTTCAGCAAACAACGTTTGTATTTAAAACTTATAATATGGATTAAAAATTAATTTATGTGATATATTTTAATAAATATAATTGTAACATATTTATTTAGGAAATAGGAACTTTGCCTATTATAATTTAATGTGCATCTGGTTATTTGCCTACTATTTATGAGCTCTTTACAATCATTTGTGCAAGGGTTTTGATTTTTGTAACGAAATTGATAGAAATAAAAACTATCGTAGATGGTAAAATCTTACCACAACGACTTTAAACAATACTGAATGTTTATCTTATATTATAAACATTTTCCATTTTGATACCGTTTTCGAGCAATTGTCCACCATTGCACTTTTTATTCGCACATGCTGTGTGTTGCGAGTACTTAAATCACAAAATCTGTATCATAATATTTAACAATCCAATAACCTCATTTATTTACAAACATCTCATTTCAATCAAACTGCGAAGTTAATTAACAACCAGGTCAACAACGAACATTTGATTGCATTTCTCACGAATGCATTTCACAAAAATGCACAATTTGTCTTGCTTCTACATCGATAATATTTCGTGAATTTGAAGAAAGAGTTTCGGCCATACGTAAGTCGGAAGTTATAGTTTGATATAGTATCTTTGCAGATCGGAACCGGGGTGTACACACAAACGCTTGTTTCCGCTTCTTTAATTTATGGACACGACTACAGGTTATTGTTATAGTTTATTGTTTTATTTTGCTCGTATGTTAGGTTCCTAAGTGTGTATTATGATTGGACCATAAAACTCGCATCGTGTACATTACTTTTGAGTAATGTAAACACTTTATGACAATGTATCAATGTTTAAATAGGAAACGATATTGTGAATTATTTGAAATGAGTTATTTTCGTTTAATCGATTTAGTTTTATATACGAATAAAGCGTTTTGTGATTTTTAATTATGCATGTAATTAAAATTTAATAAATGAGATATACATTTTTGTTATATGAAGGCTACAATATTTTAAAAATATCTAAAAATATTTGTGATGGAATGTGTTCAGTGTAGTCGGGATGATTTACTGACTATGGTTGTTAATAAACTTTTTTAATATTTACAATTTTTCTACCTACTATAGCTTTTATTTTAAATTAGACCTATTCCACGATCTAAATGAAACTTGTTCACATATCCTTTGTCGTTACATTTTTTTCACTCTAATTGCGAAAGTATATCTATATATTTTTCTTAGATGTACTTTCAGTGGTGTAGATCATTAAAACTGTGATATTTTTGGTTACGTTCTAGAGTACGTACGAAAGCTTCCTAAAGACAGAGATTTATGGCATTATTGGTTTTACAAACGAACTAATTAAACTTGTGTTGAAGAACTACGAAAATAGTTTTAGGAAATAGTGAGCAGTATATTGAATGGATGGACAGAAAAAAGCAATAATGACACTGGTGCTAATAGATAAAATTGAGGAAGTATGCGAGGAAAAGTTAGTGGATCACAATAGAGATAAAGAAAGTCGTGGATCATTATGATGAAGAACATAATTAAGAAAATGAAGTAAACGTGGGAAATTGTAAACAAACGAGACAGCATCAAAAGTAGTGAATTAGTAGATGAAACGAAGCAAGTGACAATGATATATGAAAAGGAGAAATTTGAAAGAATGTTGGTATAAAATCGAAATAAATTTAACGATTTAATGTTTTGAAAAATATACGAAAACGAATGAAAATAAACCAGACATGGAAAATTCGAATTTAAAACAAGATTCAACTGAAAACGGATAGGCACACGTAGAATATTGGAATGGAATGGAGATAAACAGGAAGAAAAACAAGACCATATAACCAAATAAGAGGTAGAAGGACATATAAAGCATGTAGAGAAGGTTGGATGGCCCCAGAGATTTATCAAATGGGAACGGGTAAAACAATGGATGTTGTCGATAGGATACTATAGAGTGATTGCCTTTGATCACTAGTTGTAAAAGTATATACTACAATAATGAAGAAGACACTGTGTATAGAAATGCAATGAAATTTAAAAGAAGTACAGGTTTGTGTACACAGAAGTGTCATAAATACAAGCGTGTACTAAGAAATTTACTAGAAAAAAGATAACACAACTGAATTATTATACATGACATTTATGGAGCGTTTGATACGGTTAAAAGATAATAAAGAAATTTTGTAGTTCATAAGATAGGTGGGGGTGTTGGAGAAAATGGTAAACGAAATCAAATAAATATGCACACGTATATAATAACATAATGTGCGCCTGTGTAAAATTATGAAATGATAGCAACAGTTGTTAGCACACCCGAAGACGATAATAACAAATGCATGGAAATTAAATTTTTAAATTAGTGGCGAACAGATCAATATGAAAGCAACATTTCAGGATGACTATAAGGAGAAACAAACGAAGATTCAAAATATTACTGCAAGACCAATTAAATACAAAAAATAAGACTAAAAACTGGAAAAGAAACTAATGTTTAGAAAACCTATTAAGATGGATTATAGATTCAAAAAGAGGAGGGTAATGAATAAGGAAGAGAACCGAACCAACACAAATTCCAGAAATGGTAAAATATCGAAAAAAAAGAAAGAAATTACCAAATATGCATCCCTCGAGGTCAACAATATTTCACTGTGGTAAATAATAGTTTACACTTTGTGTAATCATTATCTTGTACGTAATTAATTATATCATCCGCTTATTGCATTCATATGCGTATTCAATTGAAAATATCACGACTTCTGGGAACAAATTTATGGTGCGTTATATTAAATTATCTCCAAGGATATCACGAACAGCGCTGCAGTTGCACATATAACTGTTCCGTACACTTCTTGAATTCTTAAATTATATTAAACTGTCAAAATAACATGTTCTTTTTAATCTCGAAATCTAAGCGTGAATAAATATGCATAACACATAGGCAAATTATGAAGAGCACGGTGAGTATAAACATCTGGCCGGGGCGGTAACTTCAAAAGTCGTGATTTTAGTCCGATTGTTCCGGGAGGAGCTCATGTCGCACCAAATACGTGACGGTACACACAATCTCCTGCATATTAGATAAACTCCTAGAATATTAAAATTAACGTTTCGTCGTCTGAAATTCACGTTTCTCGGTTGTTGCGAGGCGGTTGCATTGTTATTATCGTCGTGGATTTCATTAAAACTGCATAAACGCACGTATTCGTATTACAATGCGGCTGAAAGAAAGCTTGAATTGAAGAAGTGAATGAAATTTATTGGCATTTTCACTTCCATTCAAGATCGGCAGTATTTTTATTTGCGTTCCATATGCAGATACTCATACACTTGCTTTGTATACTTAGTAATAGAAGTTAGTCGAGTTAGTCGAGTTTTCACAGACAGTGGTCTATTTCATAATTTACATATGTGGTAAAGTGAGTTACTGTACGAACATAATTATAACCATCACATGCAATGGAAGATATCATTTCGCTTCTCTTTGAGCTTGTCAATAGGGAACACCATACATATTAAAATAAATATACTTGTAAATGTGCGTCATCGCATTAAAATTGTCAAACAATTGATTAGATTTGGAAGTAGTAACTTCACAAGAAACTGAAATTGAAAAACGACTTGCTTTATGACACTTTTATTAAAAGCAAAACGGTCGCAAACACTGACTCCATTACATTTATTAACCTCTTTACATGTAAGATTACATTCAAATCAATACAATTTTTTAAACATATCTTATAGCATGAACTCCACATTAAATTTAAATTGCCATCTAAATTCGTTTAAAAAAAGTCTATAAAGTATATCATAGCCCAACAAACTCTCTAAATTTAAATCGATGCCATTGCGATGATGTACATTCGACGTATCGATGTATACTTAAAAATTGTTGTGTAAATTAATTCCTATATTTTCATTTGCACCGTTGGCAATTTTACCTTGACGAACTTAATTTAACTGCTGTTTATAGTGTTCTCGGGTCGTGAAAAAGTGGTTGGAAGAAGTAGGTGTTTGTTGTAACTAGTATATAACCGACTCGGTACCGACTGAAATTTATGGCCAAATGTAAATATGTAACACGAGAAATGCGCTGTATATGTATTAGATTTTCTTGCTGTAATAATGCATAATAATTTGAGATTATAAATAGTGATTACCAAAGTATAAAAACCAGTAATTGTACGTTTACCGTATATGTTTATATGTCCTCGGTTTGGAATACTTTGCCAGTAATGAATTAGATAGAACCTGACATTTACAGATACTTCTAGGAAGATCGCCATAGCTTGTTCTGGCTGTAGTTTTAATTGATTCCACATTTGTATTTATTTAAATAATTAACGATTACATAAGCGGGTCTTATGTAAGGAATAAAGAGAATTCCTCGTAGGAATTGCTACCCGGTAAACGTTCAGGATTCCTAGTACGAAATATGATGGTGTGACAATTTGTTACGGCTTCGAAGCAGATATAAATTAAAAATTACGTAAAAGTATTTACTTTTAAGTAAATTGCTTTTAGGTTTTTGAGTGACATATTTTTTTATAAATCTTGGTAATAAATATTACATAGCAATACATGTAAATAGCTAGGAAAGTCATTCATACATTAAATCAAAATTGACTCAAAATTATTATCATTCGTCATCGTCCGACTTTCGTCATTTATGGCGTTCTTGCCAGTAACTTTATTCGCTATTATGAAATGTGAATCTATGCATAGGTGAGTATTCTTAAATAAATTTTTATTTTAGGGTCTTATATATTATGTAATACATTGCAATTTTACTTGAAATAATGAAGATATGAAAAAAGACATCGAAATATGAGGTGTGGGATTTTTAGTAAAATTAAAATAGAAAATATAAAAATAAACATGACCTTTCACGAAGAACCCAACCAGTCTGGTTGTACAACGACTTCTGGCATGATTTCACTAATAATGTTTTAGTCAATGACAACTCACTATGATATTTAACAATATTTCGACCGTTTATAAGACAAATTTTCATTGAAAGATTTAGAATATTTCAAAAGTATAAGAAAAAAGTTTTTTAACAAAAAATGAGTTATAACATTGAAAATACTTCGCCAGGATGAAAGAATCTCAACATCAAATTTCTAGGTCACGTTATTAACATAATTTAGGAAAGCTTCTTATGTACAAAAAACGTATTTGAAACGACAGTTAAAAAGTAGGAAATAAAATACCTACAGCATATTTTCATATATTTAGATAAGGGTACAAATTGAGATATTAATGTAGTGTTGTTAAAATATAAACTATTGTATTATAGAGGAAATGTAAACCTGTTATAGGCCAACGGGGAGAATTTTAGAGTTGCCTTTTTTTAATTGAAGAAATTTACTTTCGGTGCATGACTGTACGAGATGGAACGAAATAGATACAGCACAACAACACAATGGAGTTCTCCCGATGAACGTGCCTCCTAAGAAGAAGGTCGTGGCCACAGTTTTTATTGTGACTCCATTGGTGTATTGCTTGTTGATTATTTAGAAAGAGGAAAAGCGATATCAGCCCATTATGCTGATGCTGATGCTGATTTATTGACACGTTTTAATGCCGAACTTAAGAAAAAACGCCCGCATTTGTTACGATAGTTATAGATAATTGCCACGATAATGCGCCTTCTCAGTGTTCGCTGTTGGTACAAAAAATTTATGGAATTGCCTTACGATTTGCTACCTTATCCGCCATATTCACCAGATCTGGCTCCCAGTGATTTCTTCTTATTCCCAAATTTAAAAAAAGGCCGGTGGAAAAAGATTTCAGACAAATGAAGAGGTGACAGTCAAGACAAATGCTTATTTTGAAGAGTTTCCGAACTGTTACTTTTTCGATGGTTTGAAAAATTTGGAAACTCACTGGGCTAAGCGTATATAGTCGAAAGGGGATCATGTTGAAAAATGCAATATTTATTTCACGGTAAAATAACCTTCAATGAAGACTCAAACTGCCCTCGTATACCCACGAGATTCACGTCATGTGATTTTAAAACTTAAAAACTCAAAGGGGATTAAAAGAATTTCGATTAATTTACGTTGTGGTTCAATCTTTTTACAGTTTTATGAGTTATATCATTATTAAGTTAATTTTCACTAATTTCCCGATAATTTAGGTACTGTAAGCGATGAACAGGGTGAAATATTTTATGAAGATTTAAAAGGTACGGAACATCGGTACCAACGAAGATGGGATCCTCACATGATGGTCGACTGCTGGTGGAATGTTCAAAGAAATTGCCGAAACTGAAAATTCAGAAAATTCTTCAAGTGGAAATTTATTTCCTGAAAGCTTTTTTACTACATAATGTGTAATTATTTATGTACGTATTATATTTCATTGGTAAGAAAAAAATCTCACAGTCGGCAAAAATCGTTTTGGCCTGTATGTTGATTATAAATTAACAACGTTTACGTTGGATACTTAGACAATAAAGCAAAAAGGACTCAAAATTTACTACTATTTCTATTAAACTTAATTTGAAATAAATGTTTAATTTGAAATTGGGACATACATGTTTACCCATTGCTGTCAAATTACTTTTCTTAGTTCGGTGTTTTTATTAACATGCCGTATATTTATGTAATTTAGGAACTTTTTGGTATATTGCGATATTGCGGGATTTGGTATGACTCCGGCGTCAGAATTGAAATAATTATCAACTGTCTCCTGATGCCACATTCCTCTTATTTTTTCTGTCTGTTTGGCACATTTCTATTTGGTTTTTTATTCGTGTGAGGTGTATTTTTGGTAAATTTTATCCTAGAAGCTTTTATTGTTTGACAAGTTTTGTGTATATGTTTGTCTACATTGTTATGTCTTGATTTACGGTGTATTTGCTACTGTACTGTGCACTGGAATCTTTAATGATACATTTACTATACGAATCTCGTCCCAGATCAGTTGGTCTAGATGCGACTATTTCAAAGTTTTTCGTCAAAAAAAAATATTTTACCCAGAAATATGGAAATAACTGACGTAATTATTCTTAGTCAAACTGTACATCTTGTTTACATTAGTAGATACGTGTTGGTACTCGACTGTTCAACTAATTATTGGGTAATTATTGTTTATAAAGATGTCCAGGAATTATTCATACAAATAACGAAGCTATCATCCAGATTGTTTGAGCAGAAAAGTGACATGTTTAGACTCTGTTATACTGTGGGGATCAACGTCTGCAAAGGGCGTGGGGAGGCTTTATTTTAATGGAACTGCCAGTACGGAAAAATATTGGAACATCTTGAAGGATCTTTATTGCCAACCTTGCAAGATGCTGTTGCCTCTGAAAAGGCTTTAATTTTTCCACAAGATTTCGAATAATAACATACCACTTTTACCATCGGTTTCAAGTAGTCTCTAGACTTGCTGCCCATCGAAACTTCATGGAACATAATGAAAAAATCAATGAATGAAGAGCAACTGCGACAAATTTTGAATAAGTTCACGCCATAAGAGTGCCGAGCTTTATTGGTTAGTATGCTTCTAAGAATTGCAGCAGTAATTCAAAATAATGGGGATGCAATGGTAACCAAACCAACACCATTTTATTATCGTGTTCAATATTAAAATGAATGTAATGTATCCAATATTTGTAGTGAACGTGAAATAAGTGATTTTTTCTTAATATGTTCGCATTCCCATCATTAATTTTCGAAAAAGTTCGTGTTCACTGAATGTGGGGGCGGCTCAAAGTATTTATTGTTGATTATTTGATCCTGAATGGATATGATGTCTCGATTTGTCATTTGTATTTATTTTATTTCACCAAAAATATTACTTGTCCATAGCCAATAGATCGATACTTCTTGATTTATATGGTTATAGGTTTTCTGGCCACTTTGCGTTTTCGCTTGAGTGGTTATTATTCCACATACTGCATTCATAAATGGTTGTAGAATCGTAAGGAAGTTTCGTTGTGGCTATATGCCTTATGTGTGTCGATCGTTTATGCTCTTGATAATGAGATGTTTCCCGAGACTTTCTATGAATAATCTCCATCCTAGCCTTCTAATGATTGTAAATCTCTCGACTAGTGTTGTATTCATGTTTCAAATTAAGTCTCATTTGTCTTCACCATTCGTGTATATTATATCAGTATTAGTATCGCAAATGTGTTGATTGCTTTCCTCTTGTTTCGCTGTTAGTTATGTTTTAGTATTTTTGAAATTTGATGTTTATATTTTTGCTTCAAATGTTCTTTCATGATTGCAAGTTTATATTCCTCTTGGTGTTCAGATTATTTGTCAGATTAATTACCCTAATTTTGCTATCATTTTAGTGCCGTGTTAATATACGTATGTGTTGAATTTTGCTTTTTGCTTGAGCTGGTTGAATTGCTTGTTTGTCGCCACAAGAATATCCTATAATATTGTATCCTTGGTGTTGTACAAAATAGTGATGAATTTAGGGAGAAGCAAAACTATAGTATACTTAGAAAATCTACTTATATTTATATTATTATATTTACAATATTTTCCCTTTGTATTTGAACTGAGAGCTTAGTTTGCTAATTTTTGAAAATGGTGACAAAAAATTGCATCAATGTAGGGCGTACTTTAAGGATTGGCAGTATTTGAATCAGAGTGGGGTTCACTATCAAGGGCATTTTGAAAGTCAATGTCAGCATAATAAACAAATCTTGAGTGATACATTTATTTGGTGCGTTATTTTTGGATATGCTATTATTACTATTATTAGTACAAAGCCATCCTTTATGTTACTCGCTTAATATGTAGTTTTCAGTCCTAAGTGGTTAATTTATGTTATGATTGTATTATCGGTTATAACAAAAGAGTTGTCTGAATGCGGTCACCAATATTTGCAGTCCAGAGCACGAGTAGCTGATGTGACGAAAATTTTTCAACAATAAAAGCTAATAAAAGTGCTCTGAACCGCAAGTATTGAAACAAAAATCAGACCACGTGTTCTATTCGTCAAGAAGAAATCCAGTGAAAAGATATTGTAATGGCAGCTACAGAATGAGACAAAATATGACAAGCAATACCATCCAACAGCCAACGACGTTAATTATAACAATTTAGTAATTTATAACAATTATTATTATACCAACTAGAGTTTTGTGCAACTTCCTTTCTTGTAATTAAATTTATTCAAATCAAATTCGTGCAATTTATTTTGATAGATTGACAGTTGATAGCACAGAGATGCAAACACGTGATTGCTGTAAGAAGGCTATTGGTTGACTGCATAAAACTGCAAGGATTTCATTGGTCACTTTAGTTTCAGTTGGATTGTCTATGTAAAATACAGTATTTTGAATATTGTAATAAGGTTGGCTATAGGTTGGTAATTGGCTGAATTTTTCGTATCGTCACCTTTTGCTTTTAGATGCTATACATTGTGTCAGTGAAGATAGTGTTGTTTTCGTACATGTTGTCATTGAATAATGTTGTGCAATAATTTATCTCCATCTTGCAATTTGTCCTTTTGCATTGATTCTGTCCGTTTCTGTTCGTATCAATTGTGCATTTTTGTTGTGCTGTATCGGGTTCAAGTTCCTTATGTTGAGTAAATTATTAATTGTTTTCTCTTTGGTTTCAAGATTATGGTAGATTTTTTTTTACCGAGTTCAGTTATAGCATCTTAATTATAGGGCATGCGCTTCTGTTTACTTCTAGGTATCTAATTAATCTTTTGTTTCCTCTTTGTGTTTATGTCTATTATCCTTGCATATTTCCGACAGTTTACGTTGCAGATATTGTCAGATACCTTCTTTTAAGGTTTCCGTTTGAAGTCTAAGTTGCCAGGTTAGTATGTATAGTTTTTTAAATGTTTTCCTTGCTTTTTTTTAACCGGTGCATATGACTAGTGTTAGTTCTACCATATTATTATTCCAATTATAAATAACTAATAACTAAAATAAATAACATTTATCAAAAACTATTAAAGTACTTATTTCATCTACTTTTGCAAAAATTATAAACGAAAGCACTCATTTATTGTCTACATTGTATATTAATATTCCAATATATGTGTATTTATGACCATTAAATTATAATATACACAACGACCCCGCTGCAAACAAGCAAACTTGACTGGTCTGATGGCTTCATTTGTTTTTGTGGGTCGTAAATTTTCTTTTATAGCAAGAATTTTATATTGAATTTTGTTTTGACTCGCCGTTAATAATTCGTCCTTTTTAAATTATTACCTATATATCATAGAGACAGATAATTTCGTTGCAAAATTCTGAGTCGTTTACCTTACATAAATTAAAAAAAACTTTATTATACTTCCTTAACTGAAAGAAATTTTCAAATAAAAGTTGTTAAAATTTCTTGAACTTTTACAATTTTTTCGATAAAGTTATCGTTAACGTTAATGATACCGTTTTCCATGATACTATACTTCCTTATATATAAAGTGTGAGACAGTAAAAAGCATCTAGCGTAGATTATATTTTAATGTTTTGAAGATGAATATTGTTCGATAAAGAATTATATTTGGAACCAGGAAATGAATAAAACGAACTAGTAACCAAAATGGTGTCCATAATTAAGACGTACATACTACGTACTGCGAATATAGTATAAAAAAATAAAGAGGAACGAATTAATATAAAAAAATAAATACGATAAAATAAAATTTGTGTAAAGAACAACGTCTAGCAAATGTAATTTATGCAACGTAAAAGCTGTGAAGCTGAAAATGTCCGTCGTGAAAAAACCGTACCTTATCCCGGAAACTCACAATTACTCACATAAACAGGAAACAATCTTACCGTACGAAGGAATTCGCGTCTCCGCAATCGATAGATATACATACAAACTATTGATACAGTGCAATGATACATAATTAAATTTATATAGAACTGATAAAAACAATAAATAATAAAAAAATAGAAATCGCGAGGTTGTTAATATACATTAAGAAGTATTTAAAAACAGATTTAGTACACTTGTTCATTAGAAAAACATTCTGATGTAATTAAAGTAAGTGTGTAGGTAATTAAACAAAATTACACCGAGTTCATTTGTAAGAATTTTTATTCAATTATTCCATATAATTACAAATGCCATAAGGAAATACACTTTAAAGTGTTATTTTAAATTCAAAGCAGGTATTGTCTGTAATAATATTTTTTTTTTAATTAATACCCGTACGTTAAGGCAAAGTATTAACGAAACTTCAAACGAACAATTTTTGATCTTTCACAATGATTTTATCTAGAAAAGTAATTAAATATCGTTGGCTTTTAGTGTCGTAACATTAAAGTAAAAGATACATATTTGCGACGTTGTGTAACATTATGAATGAAAAACCAGTTGATTCATAAACATATTTATTGTGGAATAACCGTGAGAATAAAGTTTAAAAATGTCAAAAGAATGTCGCTAAATGCGTGATACGTATAACTATTGTAAATTAAACGCATAATTTTTTAGAAAACACGAGCAATTACGGAGCGCATTTAATTTTCCATGGCTTTTCAGAAATCTCACCGGTCGACTGTGTAATGTTTATATTCTCCACTTAGAAGGAAATGTAATGAGTGCGTAAGCAACGTTATTTATTTTATATTTATTCGCAGTGAAATTTCCTTCAATGTTAATTGCCCATAATAGTTGTCGCTTGATTGTTTATTGTTATATCTGTACGTAATCCTTATCCTATATCCTGAAGCATTAAAATGTGCATTTTTAATTTTATTTCGCTGCGACGACATTTTTATATAACAAGAATCTCGTAATACGATTCAATGGCTGTTGTTAAAATTCATGGAAGAATAGCAATTTACAATTCTAAAAATACCATACTTAAAGAAGAATACAATTAAACAGACTGAGAATATGTAATTTATTTTCAATATATTTTTAGAGACATAATATTGCAAAAAATCTAGGACTTTTATGCCACTAAAACATAATGTATATCGACACTAATTGAAAGAAAAAATGTCAGAATCGTAAAATATAATATTTGTGAAATATTTCCAATATTTCTAAAAGTTCGATTGATGGAAGTGAATATCCGTGGATTGTGTTACACAATCGTTCAAATTAAGCTTCAAACCATCAGGTATAGCACTAGAAACCATTATTACAGTCTATTTATTGCCCATAAAAGACCAATATGACAAATTGGCCTGATCAGCTCATTCGCGTCCAGGTACGTATTCATACAGAATTATGCAGCTGAATGGCTCAAATATATCCCAATACGAAGTTTATGGTACGTATATCGGTTAAAAACG
This sequence comes from Geotrupes spiniger, assembly GCA_959613385.1. Lineage (NCBI taxonomy): Eukaryota > Metazoa > Arthropoda > Insecta > Coleoptera > Geotrupidae > Geotrupes > Geotrupes spiniger. Next base: position 13,959,629 of record OY390734.1, read on the forward strand.
ATTTCGTGTCATTTCCTTGTCGATTATTTCGGCATTTTTTGGAATGGTAGAATATATTGCCAATAAATAGCACTTCTAGCTGCAGATTTGTTACTTTAGTTGATTTTTGAGTTAATAATCCACAAAAAAATTGTATTATTCCACATGTGTGTCGCCTTTACAACTGAATGAAGTTCTTGTGAAGCTTCTTTAATCTAGTTATAGCTTTTTGTGAGAAGTTCGTAAAATTTTGGAGCGAACGTGCAGGAGAAACTGAAGGAAATAAGGATGATGGTTGTTGAAAGACAGAGACTGGTGGCGTATTACCGCTCCACCTTAACAACAAGAGGAAGAAATGGTCAAAAATGTAAGTGTCTTGCCCGTATATAGTAAAATTTTGTAATGAGATCATTGGCGGGGGGGGGGGGGGGGGGGATCGAGACCAACGACTGTCAATGCTATATGACCTTAAAAGAAAATTGAACGAATGGTGGCTCGTTTATGCCAATTTCTGTCGAAAATTTCAGTTTCATGGTAGTTCAGGAAGAACGTCTTATAGAGGAAAGCTCGTGTCGGCTGTACATCGAGAGGAAAATTAAACCAATACGTGAGAAATGGTGGATGCCACTGTGCATCGGTTGTTACAGCCTACCACGAATAATGTTTTCTCTTTTCTCGTCTTTTTAACTGAGATGGTTGTTTGTCATGTTCTACGCAGTTTTAGTCCGTCTTTCGTATACTTCTACTCCCTTGTTATAAATATTGCATTCCATTTGCATTCCATTTTCTCATGGAATGCAATTTCAGTTAACTGAACGTATATAATTTCATTTTAATCCACGTGCGGATTTGAAATGCAGCTAGTGTTACCTGTCAAACTGTTTTCAAAAAATTGGTGGCCAGTTTATTGTGGAAAATTTATTTAAAAATTACAAAAATTTGCGGTTCTAGTAAATCCATGGACTGTACACTGCCAGATATTCGTTTGGTAGCAAACGTGATTTACGAGACAGTATTGCTTCAAAAATCGGAAGCAACATATGAACTGGTATGCAAGAAATTTAAGGACTGGACTCTAGAAAATCAGATAGAAAGCATCACAAAAAACGATTTAACTGCATTTATGAAAAACCGTTGGAAGAATATGAAGCAAACGACTATGTGGACAACGTATTCACAGCTGAGGACCATGCTACATATTAAAAATAATTTCGATATTTCGACATATTGTAAAGTGTCCACTTTTAAAAATTGCATAATCGGTATTCTGTAGCATGTCTTCACATTTCATAAAATTTCATCACTCACCTGTACCATGTCTCCAGGTTTAAAAAAATTACCCCACTCACCTGTAATATTATATGTCTCCACCTCACCTCAATTTCGTGAATTAAACTCAAAATCAAAGTTACTCATCAACGTGTATTACCATTATGTACTATTATGAATGTATATTGGTATTATGCCAATATGTTGTCCGTAGATGTTCGGATCTTGAGGTTTCATTTTGATTTGAGACAAGAGATAAGTTCTAATAGTCTGAGAATCAAAATACCCTTGAGTTGGGTTGAGTCGGGTTGGGTTGGTGAGGTGGAAACCTGCTACAGGTGTGCAGGTGAGTGGAGTAATTTTGTAAGGTGAGACATAGGGCAGGTCTGTGGTGAAATTTTTTGAAAGGTGGAGACCACGGAATTATTTACTGGGCGTGGTTTTTGCTCTCGAGCCCCTATTCTTGTAAAGGCTGGCGGGGATACTTTAACACCGAAAAACTTTGGTGGGTGAAAATCAAGTCCAGTAATGGAAACTTACATCGAAAACTCACTAATTAAAAATATAAATGGCAGTACAACATCAACTTCTAAATATACCAATCTTGCACAGAACAATTATGCAGACAGAAAAAGACGCTATTATCAATAAGAACTTTTCATTTAACACTTTTCTTCTAAAAAAAGCAGTAAAAGAATCATTAGGAAATATTGGGTTATATGATTTTGTTGTAAAATCTCTTATTAATTAACGTCGAATATTATTCTTAATTTTCCATTTTTGCCCATTGATAGTCGTAGCAAAAAATACATTGTACAACTAGAGTGGAACGTCCGTATCGCCCTTGGATAATTGAGTACTATTCATACAGAGTCGTGCTCAAACTTTATCCTCGTGCGATATGGACATCATCCAATCTCGTTGTACAATATACTATTAATATGCAACGTAATAAATGCATTAAAATTATGCAAGATTTTCTGATCAAAAGGGTTAAACTACAACTTCAAGGTAACTCAATAACTCAATATATAAAATAGTTTAAAAGTCACCGATCGGTTATAAATGGTCTTCGCAAGTTCCCATCCAGGAAATTAATAATAGATTTGAAATAATTAGATATTTTGCTTAAGTATAGCTTCAATGAAATACAAATATCGACGTGTATTCATCATTATTAGAACAACTACTAGATTTCCTATTATTTCGTACCGCGCAACCGGGTTCGATGCTGGTATCTTTAACAATTATTAATGTGAATAGTTACACAATTAAAAAGAATCGGTTATATACGAGTAGGCATTACAACGCGTTTATTAACATAACTACTTCGGTAACTGCAATTTACGAGAGGTTACTGAATCATAATGGAATGATGCGTTAAATAAATATTTGTCTTAAAAATAGAAACCGATTAATTGAAATTGCAATTAATGGTTCAGCAGAAATAAACGCAACAACACACAAAGGAATAAATCAAGGTGACACGTTATAATTCCACGTATTATTCGAGTTAAATCGAGTTACTTACCTAACGTCTTCGCACACGAGGAAGCGTAAAATATTGCGGAAATATTCTTAGCGGGTACTTTTAATCAGTAAAAACCCGACTGGAGTGTTAATTTTCCACCCTCCGGGGATGAAAATAAGAAAACATAAATAACAGCTTCCGGTTATAATGACGTCACGTCCGGAACTCATTATTTCCCGCGTTATTTCAAGTTGCACCCTTAATATCGTCCGTTTACGTTTGGACTACTGATGGGCTGACTTCTATCTCATTACTCATAACCGAGTCTTAAACTCCGAAGAAATTTCTCCGTAAACATAATCCGACACTAAATATGATATATTAACGCTTTAATTATTTGCGAACAACGTTAATTAAATAATAAATTGGAATTATGTATATGCGCATACGAAATTAAGTTTATTTCATTCATGGAGGCAATTAAGAACTACTGTTAACAATTTCCAATATGGTGCAACAAATGTGATGTATCGAATTTCACAGTTTTTGTACTACTTTTTCATTAAGTTTTTCGGTGTTTTAATTGCACAAACTTGGATTTCTTATATTGTGCTTTTGTGTTACAGGAAATGGTACGAATTGAAGAAGTTACCGAAAGTTACCCACGTACACCGAGATCAAGAAGTAATGTATTCAAGCCAACCATAAAAAAATATACAGAAATGTTAATACTGCTAAGAATGTCATATTTATTTTGAATTAAGTTAAGTAAGAATACATGATTTACATGTAGATGGTATACAAATAAAACAATACAATTGAAACAATTTGCTCTATATTTTTAAATTTCAATAAATGGACGAAGTATTCAGTTTGTCTTCAATAGAACTAAGAGAATAAAAGAGTAGTCGACGAGAACGATCGTCCAAGAGTTCAAAATTTATTTTTGGTTGTCCTGGTTCATTTGGATTTTTGGTTCTTTTCACTACATCAATTTACAATAATGACTGGGGGGAAGCCAAAATTAACTGCAGTGGCCGATCATGAAAGCAGATGCCAATGGGTCCCAGAGAAAATTAAAAAAATTTTATGAAAATTGCGTTTCGTTAAGGATAATGGTCCCCTCACAGTGTTAAAAGTAGTAGTAGTAGATTGCCTTGGGTGCATGAGGAACTCCTACAGGTTAATGGCTCAATGAGAATTCGGTTATTTACGTTATTTACGTGCACTGCATGAGCTTGAAAGCTAAGCCTTTTGAGTGTTCGTACTAGGATCATATTGTATAAGAGGTGGAGATGGCCTCCATGCAAATTTATTTATTTAATTGATTACTGACGTGAAGGTCTCCGTGGGGGTAGTTCTTTCTTACGTACCAAGGATCATTAACAGTGTTCTTCAACATTTTATCCTTTAAAACTGAGTGTCATATATCCAAATGGGTTCTTGTTCTTATTTTCTAGTTAAGCTTTAGTGCTAAAAGTGATTAAAAGCTACTGGAAATAACCGATTATCGATTATTTGGGAAGTCTTGTTGACCAGTTTTCATTCAATCTTGCATCTCAGATTTTTTGAATGCAAAAGTGGTTCCGCTGTCTTGAGGAACTCCAGGTTTGTTCAGTTCAGATTTAGAATTTCTTAGTCGATTCTGAAATAACAGTGTGGGATGTACGATTTCAAAATCTGAGTAAATTTCTTAGTTGTAAACCAAAAACTGTATCGTACACGTTCTTCTCTTCAAGAGTTTTCAATGATATGTTTCTTTTGTGTATCACCGAAGGCTTCTCTATTTTTTTCTTTCTTTTTTTATATTATTTTTTTTTGCCCCAACACCTCCTTCGCTTCAGTGCTACTTCTCAGCCACTCCGCGGCCCAAGAGCTGCAGAGCCCTAACAAGACAGCTGTCCTCTATTATATCTATATCATTATTATTATAGTATCCAATATAAAAGAAATAACAGAACTTAGTGTTAGAATTTTAGTAATAAGAAAAAAGATAAGAAAATTATGAAATTCTTGCCACTGATAAGCTTCTGCTTAATGGCATTATTATCGATTATTTATTACTTACTATTAATGTTAATATTATGTTAAACTACTGTTATTATTGACTTGTTCCTGAATTTTTTTAACCTTTTCACTCTGTTCAGTTACTTTGTCTTAGTGTTAGAATTTTAGTAAGACAAAGTAACTGAACAGAGTGAAAAGGTTAAAAAAAATTCAGGAACAAGTCAATAATAACAGTAGTTTAACATAATATTAACATTAATAGTAAGTAATAAATAATCGATAATAATGCCATTAAGCAGAAGCTTATCAGTGGCAAGAATTTCATAATTTTCTTTCATTACTCGCAATTCACATTTCTTGTAAAATCCAAGACTTTATTTCATTTTTCACAGACCCTATTTTTCTAACTGCGCCAACCAGCGCGAAGTAGATGATCTTGAATGTAGCATGCGGCACAAACCATTTCATATGGTAGAATTGGGAGGCTATCACTAGTAGTTTTCCATAGAAACTTATCTTCTATTAACAACCCCACGTATTTATGTTCCTCCACCACTCGATCTCGTGGAACCTCACATTGGCAGCCATCGATCTTTCCAAGTGCGACGATGTTATACGCATTAGTTTCGATTTGTTCGTATTAATGCTCAATTCTTTGTCGTGAATCCAATTTTGGAAGTTCCAAAACTCTTTTCGGTGCGAGATATTGCTATTTCCAAGTTCTTATGAATAGATAATATTACTTTATCGTCAGCATATAACAGATAATCACATTGCTCAAACACACCTCCAACGTCATTGACATAATTAGGTATAATAAAGGACCCAATATACTTCCTTGTGGAACTCCACGCGTATTATTCACTTCCATGCTCAATTCACCGTTGAGTTTTATCCTTGACTTCCTGTTGGTCAAGTAATCTTCAGATCGTTTCAGCACATTTCCTCTTACTCATATATGTTCCAGGATCTCAATAAGCTTGGCGTGACTTGTGCCGTCAAAAGCCTTAGAAAGATCAATAAACAAGTATATCACATATTTTCCTTCATCCAACGTATTGTTAATTAAATCGTAGAAATGCATCCGCCGTACCTTTTCCCGCCTGAAAATCATAGTGAGATCTGTGTATGATCCCAAACGTATTTAAATAACACCTGAGATTATCCATAATATAACGCTCCATGATCTTTTCTATCGCTGGTAAGTTGGAAATTGGACGGTAACTGCTGTATTTATTGTGCGGTCCACTAGTATGAATAGGACGAACTATTGTCGTTTTCATCCTTTACTTTACCTTCTCTTATCGTCCAATTTATTAGAGCTTTCATCACTCGTACAAAACTATCCGCAATTTTCCCATATGGCAGACATCCTTATCCTATCCACTCCCGAGGTTTAGCCATAAGGTAATCGATTTTTCACTGCCGATACGTATATTACTTGGGCAAGTTCTGATGGAATTGTCTTTAAACTATTTGTTTTTTTCTTATTAGCTGTTAGTTATGGTATTCAATCTTTTTTGTTCAAGTGGTTGTTTTCCAATTCGTGTGATCGCTATCCCAGGCTAGGAATTGTCGACTTCGACATTAAGTTGTCCTACATTTTTAGCAGAGTTAACAGCTTATTGTTTCAACACTTCGTTCCATTGTTCTAATCGTAGCTTAACGTTAATGGTATCGTTTTGACAAAGTTGGTTTGACGTTTTTTTTAATTATGTGGAAAACATCAGATCAAAGATTGTGTTTAAGTTTGTAGCAGCAGCAGATTCGTTTTCATATTAGTACTGATTACATACTCATTGAGTGCTTGTAGCCATAGTTTAACGTAAGTCTCGATCTTTGGTAAGTATACATAGCATTGATATCACCTGCCAATAGATACTCCTACTTCTATATCATAGATTTGAAATTTAGCATCGACAACAATAACTAATTGACATTCCATACTATTATTTGGAGAATACTGTTAGAGACACATCTAATCAAAATAGTTAATTCTATATCAACCACAACATGAACTCGTTTGTCTGGTACGCTAATTATCTCCATGTTTTATTTAATAATTAATTTAATTTACTTTACTCCGTACCTCGATCAAATTATCGTCACATTTGGCTACTGTTATCACAAGAATTTAACGAACTGTTAACAGTAGTGGTGTCATTAACGTTTCGACCAATTATATTTCGTATAAACTGTCATATAAATTAACATATACGGGTATAATTAGATATCGAACTTGAATAATTATATAAATATTCCGAGTCATAAATTAATCGGCTTTAACCGTGATTTATACTAATCAGCAGTTAAATGTTTTTCTCGTACGAGCGCTAACAAATAGATTCAGTTATATGTTTCTCCTGCGATCGCAAGCAGAAATAACACGTATTAATGTAATAAACAGAATACATAAATTACTCCTAACACAAATATCACAAACGTATCATTATCGTATCTTGATAGTATGCAACCACAACCACTTAAATGCGCGATGACCAACTGAAAATATTAAGTTGAATAAAAAATGTAACCCATGTAATCCTTCGCATTCAAATTTTCCGTTTTTGTAATGATTGTACATACGTAAACGATAAATTGGGTGGTGTAAATAAATAATTGTACGATGTAAAAATTATTAACCGTAACTTATATGTACAAATTATGTCAATCAAAAACTAGATTAATTAATCTCTCTTAATTAAGTGTTTAGCAATAATTGCTAATTATTAATCAATTTAGCCATTACTCAAATGTATACCGTTGACAATTGGATAAAGATACCAATTTATAACAATCGACAATGTATATCGAATTAAGACCACTTAGATGACGCAACAAGAAATATATAATACGACATGAATAGCAAGCAACATCTACATTCTTCGTCTAGTAATAGGAACGTAAACTTTCTCGTTCGTATTGTGATGAATGGAATTGTTTGAAATATTTGAGAGAAACCTGACTATTTGTGAAAATGCCTTTCATTAACATATGGATACATTGAATAAAAGTTGACTTTTTATCAATGAAAGAAAATAGAAACTACAATGCAATTTAGTTCAATTGAATCCAAATGCGGATGTTTTACTTTTACTGAGAATTAGCAATTTCGAAAACTAAATGGATGTCACCTTAATGCGCTTGATATGGATTTTCAATTATAACTTTTATTATTTAGTGGGAAAATTATATCAAACCTAATTTAATAAATAAAAATCAGCTACGACGACATAAATTAATAAGAAAACTAAAAAGAATTTTTATAAATATTATTACAACTAAATTATAACTAAAATTTTGTTTATCTCAGAACGATACAAAAGGCTTCCAAAAATAATGTTCGCTAAATTGGCACCACGGTTCCTTTTGGGTTCCTTTAGCACTATGACGTACATATCACCGGTTTCTAATGAGAGATGAGATAATCTAATGAAGCTTCTCCTACAATTCGATGCCGGAACATTTTTGCGCGACTCAATCTACTGAGGTGGGATTTCGAAACCTGGCGATTTCTGCAATTTTCTTTAATTAATCATAGCAATTGATGAACTGCTCTCCTGCTGAGTTTTTTGCATTAATTATGACATCCACCGTGGTAAGCATAACGATATAAATAAATTTGTTTGCATTGTAAGCAATAGAAGAAAATGGGCTACGTTAATACTGTTCTGTTCTCACTAATTAAAACAAAATTAGATGGTTTCTAAATTAATATGCATTTATTCAATATCTTTGAGAACAAATATGCAGATTATCGTTCCCATTTAAGAGTCAGGCCACAGTCATATAAAACAACGTTTACTCCACAAATTATGCTAATTCAACAATACGACCATCAAATAATAGAAAATACCTCAATTACATACAACTGAACCAAATGTAGTTGTCAAGTGAAATTGCACGCGATGAAAAAATCCCATGTGTACCGGTTGAGTAATGCGTTTAATAAGAAATATTTAAAACGGTTTCTAGTATACGGATTCGTGAATGAGGTTCAAGATCGTGCGGTGGACGGACCACCCGAGCACCCTCTGTAATTAAAACGCGATACTATATTTACAGAGCGACCGGCTCTCGTATATAATCAGTATGTAAATCGTGGCCACGACCGAACCATATTTATTAATCCAATATTGACGTTATATTTAAATTATATGCTTCAACGGTATTGTACACGAGAGTTGTTATTATACCTCTAATTATTGAACCAGATGATCTCGCAATCAACTAATACGTAATGTGCGCTGAAGATTATTTATGGAGCATACGTCATAAATGCATTTATTTTTGTATCGCAAATAAATAATTCGGTTCGGTTCGTTTCGCGCATCTCGTAAATAATGGAGTGTAACGAATCGGATCCGCTTTTATGAAAGGTATTTTGGAGATGCACTTTCAGGTTAATATAATATCCGTGTGCGCAATGTACATTAAAATTGAGCATTACGGTGCAGTAACGTTTGTAATGAACTATACTTACATTATTAATATCGGTGGTTTAGAGCTTAATCTGCGTCAACTGATTCTCCAAGTTTGAAATTGCAATTTTATTTTAACCAATTGTATTGCATATTAATTAATAACATGTGCATTACTCGTTCTTATTATAAAATTCTGTTTCTAAATTAAAGGTAAATAATTTCAACGAAAGATGAAGTATGATAATCAAAGACCTAAAAAATAATAAGTCCAAGGGAAAGCGACGTATCAGCAGAGATGATTAAAGCAGATGAGTTCACGTAACTGAAAGAAAATATGGGCTAATAAAACTACTATGGGAAAAAGAACAAATCTGTATGTGAAAACTATCAAGGTATTGTATTATTGTATTATAAAGTACTGGCAAAACTTACTGAAGGTGTCCTGGGGGAATATCAGGTTTCAGGATCATCAATGTCTAGTATATGCGGACGACCTTATTCCTAGCAAAGAGCGGAATGAAAGAGGATCACAAAGACATTGTAGAATAATTAGTGGAAGAAAATCGTGAATCAAACAATGCAATTATATGGTTTGGCGCTTTTTAGAAAATTGAATGTTTACGTGGAAAATGGAAATTACAGTTGAATTGTATTCTTTCCGAAAAAGACTAAGTGTGCAATGTTCTGCCAAAAAGGACTCGTAAGTCAATCATGATGTTGTCCAAAGCCGGACGACTCTTTCAAATTTTTGATTCTTGGCAATTAAGTTGTCAGCATGTGATCATTTGTGATAAAGAAGCTTACGTGTATATTTTAGACTACACGTGTTCACTTAGTGCAAGCGATACAATACAACTAGCTTAGATAACTCACCCCAGCCCAAGCTTTGCAAACCGTGCAAATTCCACTGGCTTTATTATGAGCCCCGATTTTTGTAACATAATGAACACACCCCATTTTCTTTTCTACGAGAAAATATTAAGTTTTAATCCCAAACCAAACCAAACCAAACTAACCAAGTTTACCCTTACAGTCACCAGTTGCATTTTCGAGAAATTATGTTCTTGCATAATACATAAATCTTTCACATAAATAAAATTCAAATAGAGGCAGGTGACATGGGCATGGCTATTGTGGCAATTAAATTTCAAACTGAACCAGAACAAAAGATGCACGCACAATAACAACGAACGATACCACGAACATTAAACAAACGAACCCAATCAAAAAATGTTCAACAAATTTTGTATTAACTTAAGCGAACGTTTTAAATATCTAGTTGTATTTTATATTTTTGATCATCGTACTGCATATTTATTCGAAAACAAACCAAATCAAACCAAGTTAAACCAAACCAACCAAATTTGTTGCAATTTTTCTTCGAGGCAGCTTATATATTTTCATTATGAAGAACTCTTTCAGATAAATAAAACCCCCATATAAATGAATCGGCTGAAGAAACAAATTGAGATTAAAATAATCTAACGAAAACAATTGTTTCTATAAATAATAAACAACGTATAAATTTCTTTTTGAACAACAATGAAAATAAAGGAAGAGATTGTGTCAGGCTTTGTGGATATGATGGACACATTTAAATCTAAATTAAAAGGACCAACACGTACAATATTTAAGCAAACTTGGGCGATAATAGTCAAACCAAACTCGACAATGTTGGGTTTGGTTAAAAATGACCAAAACGCATAAAATTTAAGCAAACTTGGGTTGGGTTGGGTTGGGATAATAGTCAAACCAATGACAATGTTGGGTTTGGTTTGAATATTGTCGTTGAGTTTTATTTTAATATACACGAACGCCATAAATTAGTTAATAATGTCTTTGATGGAAACACTGTACATTATTCTTAATCCAAACCAATCAACCCTATGTTGGAGATGCTATTTGCAGTTTTCAATCTATACAAATTATATGCTTCCTTTATTAAAGAAATTTTCAAAACAAAAAGAAGAATGGGGAAAGCAAAGACCAAAAGTTCAAAAAAATGGACCATGCGTTGTGGCTCTGACTGGGGACATTTAAGTGTAATCTTAGCCAATATCACAAAGAGAACGAAAGCAAGAGAAAGATAAAGAAATTTGACGATAATAAACAACATAATCCAGCTCAAAATGTTTTCAATAAATTTTATTTTGATTTAAACTAACGTCACATTATAATATAAAGAAGAAACAACGTGGAAACCTTCATCCATGCAGTCTGCAACTAATAAAACCTGTAATTACTGTGGAACAATTTTGTTGGTAATCTTAAGATAACTTAGCTTAAGATAACTGTCCTGCAATTTGAACATCTGCAACGTTGTCTATTCTCGTAGGTTATAAGGCAGAATAAATAAGTATGTCTTATTTATATACTTCTAATTATTATCTTGGTATTTTAAATTAGGATTTATCAACATAACTTCCTTCTACTTTTAAACGCATTGCACATTTATTGACAAATTAGGTTGGGTTTGGTTGGTAATTTATTGTATGCTGCCATAAATATAGACAATTGACTATTTGTGACTCATTCCAGTATTTTTAATATAGTCGGTAGCAAAGTAATTAGAGTTGTGACCAGACGAAAATCAAAACTATGAATATTATTAATTATTTTATCCCCTGCAAACATTTGACCATTTCAAACTGGTTTATTTGCATAAAATCGTTTATAGCATCAACATCATTTAGATTTCCTAGTATGTCCATTTTTTCATTCTTCATATCAAGATTGTTTAGATGTTTCCACAAAATGGAATGTGACGTAGTTTGCAAAATATGATCAAAGCATTCTTTTCCCCGTTGTGAAATTTCTCAGAAATTTATTATATTCGCAATCTATTGGTAATCCACACGTTCGGTACCTCATCTTAGATTGATTTCTTAATTTTATTAGGCATTTATAGATTCATTAAGGAATGCAATTCTGTCACCTATATTATCATAATCAAAAATTATTATTATTATTATTATTATTCCAAATCGAGTTCCGCATAATCAATCTTCACGAATTCACAAAATGTATGAAACTTAGGCTCGTCAGCTAAGCAACAAAAAATGGTACCATCTGAAAAATGACGAGGTGAACTATCCACCAACCAAATCACAGTTAGCAGTCAAAAATAGATCAATCAAAGTTGCTGTCTTCTTTGTTAGACTAGTTGGTTGATCAACAAGTTGAATGAATTTAAAGATTACATAAAATAATTAGTAATAGAGTCATCAAATTTTAACAAATCAATATTGAAATCACCAAAACAATCTGTTCAGTCAAGGAAAAACGTAATTTGAATTGTGGTGGTCTTTAAACTACGTCAACAATAAATTTCAAATTCAAGTGAACATTTAACCACAAATGTAAATAAATGATATGATGTACATGCGTACGTTATCTTAAACGTAGCAACGCCTCCCCCACGACTTTATCTGTCTTTTCTGAACCCATTTCTATGCAAATAATTTTTACTAATATTCTATTAATAAGCCATGTTTCGTAAACAGCAAGAATGTCAATGGTATTCGCAACCATGTACGATTTTAATTCATAATTTTTTAATAATAATTACCTGACATTAATATGCTAATTTAAAATTACAATTTACCATATTATAACATAGTACTAAATAATATTAAATCTTAAAGCAGAGTAAATATGCACGTAGTAATAAAATAAATATAAATACGTTTTTCACAGTAAAACTAATTGCAAAAATGGATCACTGGACAATAGTGTAGTACGTAAAGGTTAATCAACTGCGTTTACGATAATTTCTCTATGACTTTATTATAGCGCGCAATAAAGAATTTTGTGTATGTTGTTACTTATAATTTTGATCAAAATTTTGCCATTGTTTGTAAATACTTAAGGGTCATTTTTTTTTTATTAATTCTTTGTGGATTGCGAACCTCTTCCGTGTTAAATCATCCCTATAATTAGTTTGGTGCCTTTCAATCTCCATTTTCCATTATAAATAAAATTATTCTGAAAAACTTTACTATTATTATCCGGGTAGTACATTATTTCTCAAACAAGGGTGGCGACAATCGATATCCTTTAAAGTAATGTCGACTCACAATTTATCACGACACAAATTTACTACTAAATTTTTCATGTCTTCAGATTTGTTTTTCGGAATTCCCAAAAAATCTGAGGTTGTTCAATTTTGAATATTGTTCTAGTAATTTAAGGCTAATCTGTACATCGTTTAGTTTTCTATCAATACATGTGACATTGGCTTCTAATACCTTGATTTTATTTTCGCGACAATTCAAGGTATCTTTTGCAACATCAAGCAATCTATTCAAGAATGTTTTATTTGATAAAATTAGTTCGATGACTTTTGAATTACTTCATTATTATTACATCCTGATCTAGTGTTGCGTTCAATATTATTACTAGCCATTTTGCCATTTTCATAAAATATCCACGACTTTCTATAATTTAATGCCTCAGGCACGTCTACTCGGTGCACCCGAACATACAATGTGTGACTTTGAAATAAATGAATTTATAAAACATTTATAAGGCCAACCGTGAGATATGCATATGACGCATGGTCACCAAAGAAAGCAGATTAGGATGCCCTTGCTAGAGGGGAAAGAAAAATACGAAGAGCTATATACGGTAGAATAAACAAAAAGAACAAATAAGGAACTAGACATTATGTACAAAGAAGCCAACATAACATCCGCCATAAAAGCCCAACGACTAAGGTGGATAGGGTACATAGAAAGAATGGCCAGAAATAGATTACCAGAAATGGTCCTTAACAGAGCTCCAATTCGAAAAAAGAGACAATGGAGACCTTGGAAGAGATGGCTGGGAAGTGCAGAGCAAGATCTAAAAAGTATGAAGATCTAAAATTGGAAAGAGAAAACGAAAAGCAGTAAAAAATGGAATAAAATTATTCACGACCTGTAGTGCATGTACATATGTAATCGTACCATAGGCAATATTTTCCAATTGCATTTATTAATGGCTGCAAAGATAATCTACAGTCAGAAGCTGTGCCCTATAAGCACTTTTTAGAAATCCCAAGGCAACCACCCAACCCAACCCTATCAATTAATTAAAAAACTAAAATTACCGAAAAATATTTTATCAAATATCGAGTTATTACTGCGTTATATTTAATTTAAATTATTATATTTAATCACATCAACCATGAAAGATAAGAAAACACTCACCAGTTTAATCTTCCTATTAAATCTTGCACTGTAACTCCATCCATCACATCACCACATCACAAGACACTATAGTTATTATCGCAAAGACCACGAAACTACAAAATATAGCCCGGCCAGAAAATAAAGTCAAGTTTCACACCCCGTCCGAAAATAAATTAGCGATTGAAACATAACATGCACCCGAAACGTTGCCGGCAACTGACTAAAAATTTTTCGCAAGGTATGACTAATCAAGCAATTGCGTATTTCTTTCGATGCGATAAACCATTTTTTGTTCCCATTATGCAGCCTGCGATGCGCTTTTTCTCGTTGAAAACATTATTGACTATTTCAAGCGGGTAACAGTAATTTTGATATCACTTTTTATGCAGATATGTATCGAGATAATTTATTATATTTGAAAGTTGGTGCACGCAGGTAAATTAAATCTTGCAAATTCGGTTATTAGAGTTCTAGGTGGGGTAGGTTGGGTATTGCACAATTAATTAAACAAGCTAGATATTTTCTACTTTTACTAATTGTATTTCCAATGACGTCAAACTCATATTTAATATGAGCGACAAAAAAACATTATTAGGAATATTAGCTCGCTGAAATTTATTTTCAATAAAACGGTCTTCAGTGCCGACTTTGTAAGTTCACAACAACCACTGCAATTCCTTAGCGGCAAGAGCTATAAACACTATAAACTAGAGCACACAAACTCTTTGTCACAAAGTATCTAAATGCTTTACATAATGGAATCACTAATATTTGTTTGTAACCAAATTTGGCGTTGAGTTTTCTTTGCACCTGAGCCAAAATTAACACAATTGTTAAAACATCAACAAGTTCTTTTTCTGAAGCCGTCCCAAATAATTAATGACATTTTCCATATTATTTTTTGTCGAATATCATTGAAATAAGCAACAGAAAGTAATATGATAATAACTAATATTAATCATGAAAGTAAGTGTTCAAAATCTACTGAAGCATTCAAATTGGATGCATTATAATTAATTGTAAAAACGATGAATTTGATTGCTTTCTAAACAAATGAAATCATCCGGTGTCTTAAACAAGCAAACAGTAATTAATTGTTTATTTATTGCAAAACTAATAATAAATCTTGCGAAGAGTAATTGTAACAATTATCCCATCTATATAAAGAGATATGCATTCCTTAGCGCGTCTTATCGAAATAGACTATCGATGATTAACTCGCTAATGCACAGTCGAAGACAATAAAAAGATTGGTCGTTTGTATGCAGCGCTGCGAATTTATGCCTTATGGAATATCAAATCGACACTACATGTGTAAAAAATGTACTTAGATGTTTAAAAGGGGTTAGTTTATCGTGCAGGTTGTGTGCAGTCATGTAGGTGGTGGCGTATCAACGGTGAGAGAGAGGAGATGCAGCACAAGATATGCTCCAAATCGTGATCGTAGTAATTAATGATCCTGCTCTGCCATTCATCTTAGCGGTTACTGTGCACTGGCCGAACAATACTGTTCCTTATCGCACCAATCTTTAAATATATTAAAGGGTATCAGGCTTGTTTATAATTGCTTAAGCTCGGATATTTAACTCATTTTCTCGTTAAAAGAAGAATACGGTAAAGTAACATTAAGTGAAATGCTTTAAGTAGTCGTAGAAATAAACGGTGCGTTTTCTATCTTTGGTAACATGGGATAGTTGTAATTGTAATTTCTCATGATGTGAACAGTACAACTGAACTTGAAACGATCATGTACTGCATTTTTTAAAAATCTATATACTTTATAATTTATAGGATAATAACAAATTCAACACATATTATGTTTAAGTGATATTTAATATCACATATTTTTTGCGACAAATTTCACTTAAACAATAATTTAGCTTCATTCATTAATATTAAAATAAAGTTTAACTAATAACATTGTAAACATAAACTAGTTTCATAAATCTAAATTAATGTTTATCATACACAAAAATAAATCACGATTGACATGTGTACAAATATATATATACTATAATTATTCAAGCACAGCTAATAATTAAACCAAATGGGTTTAACGACCTCTAAAAATTATATAATTTTTCAAGCAAACCCTGTTAGTCGTTGACTCTCTAAATTTCCCAGCCCAAGATAATTAAATTCTTCCTAATAATTTTCAAAATAGCAACTTATTATTTGGACCAATTTTGCTTAATTATAAAGCTAATGAATGAAATGAATGTTATTGCAATGTACACATTCTTATCCCTTTATCCACAAAGTGTATGTGAGAAATTCTGTTGAGTATTTCTCACGTCAAAACCGGATAAAAAACAAAAGATTTCCAGAGTGAAGAAACGAAAAGATTTAGTTGTTTCTTATTACAAATCAATGAACGCAAATTTATTAATATAACTCGTAATTATTTGCAATTACATGCTCAGTGCAGGATAGTCTGGTACTGAAAGTGGTATTTAAATCTTTAATTTATATTGAATACGCATGGTATCACACATTAATATACGAAGCTTGCTATAGAGAATATTGGAAACAATAAAGAACCAAGTTTGCCACCTTGCGGGATGCCAGAATTTATTGCAAACAAGTGCATTAATGCTGGTACTCTATCAGTGTTTTCAGTCGCTTAACTCTTAAATATGTTATAAATATAACCAATCATCTATTGTGAATGATACCTAATGTGTTATTATAAGATTTAAAGAAAATGCGAATATTAAAAATATTTCGAAGATGAATAAACGAAGTAAATTGACCCAAATTACTAGTAACATACATTTTAATCGGTTTTGGTTTGGTTTTCAATTATTTCATTAACATATTTTCATTAGGGCTTTGGGGTTTCTATGAAAATGAAATATATTTGTATGTGTGTCACAATTTGCTTCGTTTATTTGGCTTGGGTCGAGTTCATTTTAGTTCATTAGTTTGTCCTTGTGTCCTTGTTTAGTAGTTATTTACTGCAAATATAGTGAACCTGCATCCCCTACATCAATAACCTAAATCAGATTAAGAAGTTAAATCATCGATCTACGTTCGAAAACTAAACGGGTAATTTAAAACGAAATGCTTCGGTGTGCGATGGGCCTTAAAAACAGGTGTGATCAGTTAAAACCTTAAAAACACACATATTTCCTATGTGACAACAAATGCTCTTGAAAAAAATATGGCAGTGCACGCGTTGATCACGTGACGTAGTCGTCGTTCCAGCACGCGATTATGTTACGATTAATGAAAATGAAGGAATAGTGTGTGGTGTATGTACCACAAGCGGTAAAATAGATTCCATAACCCATACCAACCCAAGCAAACACAACCCAACCCAACTAAACCCAACCCAACCCAATACAATCCACCTCGATCAGTAAAGACGATATATGACACCTGTATACAGATATAGACTCCCTGTCTATCTACAAGCTAGGAATGGGATCTCCTCCGACGAAACTAATGATTCGGGATCAACTCCACTAGATGTAGTGGATTGGGGAACTTATTTACTGAGTTGGGATGGGGACTAAGTAAATTATTAGCTTCAACTTATTTTTTACGTAATCTTTACGTTAAAACAATATTAATTGAGAATTTGATTTAGATAATTCAATTTATGTTTTAGCATCATAATATTGTTGGGTTGTGTTTGGTTGGGTTAGGTTGGGTTGGTTTGGAAAGAATGTATGTAACTTTCTTTCCAAGCCAACTCAACCCAAGCAAACACAATATATACCTGGCTGTCCATACCAGTGCCGTAATTCTTTATTGATTGGACTGGGTTGGGTTTAGTCTAGTTGGGTTGGGTTGTGTTTAGTTGGGTTGGGTTGATTTGGAAAGAAAGTTACATACTTTCTTTCCAAACCAACCCAACCCAACTAGACTAAACCGAACGTTGTGTTTGGTTGGGTTGGGTTGGTTTGGAAAGAAAGTATATAACTTTCTTTCCCAACTAGACCAAAACCCAACCCAGTTGAATCAATAAAGAATTACGGCACCGGTATGGACAACCCGGAATACAGATATATGCCCAGTTTCACAAACGCTAATCGGTCGTTAACAGCTTGTTAACGAATCTTCAAAAGTTTGACGATTCGTTAACGAGTCTTTAATCAATCGTCAAATATTTGACGATTGACTACGTTGACGAACCGTTAAAAGAACAATTACCATTGTTTTGAATTTCACAAAGAATAACGAGTCGTTAAAGGCTTGTTAACTAATTCATCATTTGACAATCGTTTGTGACTCCCTTTGTCTATACGCAAGGATTGGGGATCTTCTGCGACGATTTCATTAGGTTGGGGATCAACTCCACCAGATGTGGTGGATAGGCTATATCCTTTACCTAGGTAGGATGGGGTGTAACAACATTTTTAGCTTCAACATGTTAAAATATTTGTAAATTTTATTGATATAAACTCAAAAATGTTAGCCTCACAATATTGTTTATTTAATTTCTTTACAGAAATTTATTAAAAATGTTATTCAAATAAACTCAATTAAATTTTTAGTTTCAAAATAATAGTTAAAAAATGTCGTTCACCGAATGTGTTGCAGTATGGAGGCGAAGCCTTGTCCCTGGGACATGTGAACATTACCTGTTTATAATTTTAGAAGTTTCCGAAGATAAAATTTCAGTCAATAAGGAATAATTCGTGAAATTTGACAGATCCACTTACAAAGATCAAGTCAAAGATATATAATTCGTCAGGGTCCCGAAACTAATTTTTAAAAAATCTCCAGAATCAACCTCAAAATTCGCCAACTTGTTGCTATGTAGAGGTTTTTGAGATAATTATTTAGTATTTTAGGGATTGAATTAGGAATTTTGTTTCAATCAGAGAATCATTGTCGAAGACTTTGCTCAAGGGAAAGAACACAAATAATATTTCATGTGAGATTCATTACGAACGCCATTGTTAAAAAAAATATTTATAAATATATTTATCTGCAAATATACTTAGTTTTCAATTTTTGCCATATTATCAATTGTTGTTCTGTTTCAGTTTATTTGTTTGTTTGTTATTATGTTTTTTTATCTTTTTTATCATTTTCATCATTATTTGATTATATGATCCTTCATCCATTTCAATAAAAATTTTATTAAGTATTGGCTTGCACCCTTTTTATTAATTTTAGTTTCATTTAATATATGTTTTCCATTCTATTTACATTATTTTGTTTACTTGCATTAATTCGTCTGTTCATTATTTGTATTTCATTTTTTTTTGTTTTGGGTAAAAATAACCAGCTAAGTTTTGGTATTTTTCTTAATAGGATCCTTTTTGACCATATTTTACAACATTATAGTTTCTGGAGAAGCTTTTGCATAGTTTTTCCAAGTCGCTGCCGCTGTACACAAATAATTAATTAAATATACGTGTACACGTAGAAAATTTCTCACATAGGCAATTTACAAATTTAAAATATTTTATTCAATTCAATATTAAATATGTTTTCAGTAAATTTATAATGTAACTGCAAATATAGAAGTTTGTAAAATAAATTATTTTGTGTGGGATATACATGCACTTAAATAAAAATGTCCTGCTAATGTAAAAGTAAGAAGACTTGCCTATTTGTTTTTATTCGATGTCGTGAGTCCACGGTGATTAGCACATTCGACCTATTAAATAATGCGAGTTATTTTTATCCGGCGAGATGTAATCGCCCCTCAAGGTTATTCCCGATATTGCGAAAATTCCTCAAAATGGAAATAAAAAATATGATAAGTACAAGCGCGACAGACGACGATTGCAAATTATTCCGCCGAGTGTACACCAGTTTTTGCGAAGTCGCGGTATTCTTTGAGCGACTTGCATACATATCTACTAACATTTAAATAATTTATATGTATGTACGCATTCGAGATTCACTTTTTCAATTGTGCCGCCGGAACAATGCGTGCGACTGAGACGGGAGGTCGAATCTGACGGAAACAGTAGCTCCGGATGCATTCCAAAAAGAGATGGTTATATGGAGACATTCAATTGTAAGAAATAAGTACATGCGATTTATTTTGTAACGATCAAGCGGCAAGGTTTGCTCCGACCATTTTTATTATAATAGGAATACATTATCTGGCAATTATGAGGACAACTTTTAAAAAACGAACAAAAATAGAACAGCCGCACAAAAAAAAACGGAAGACCGGTCGAATATTGTGTCAATCATAATCGTCCTGCGGCACGTAATTGAAAAATTACAAATTCGTCTAGATCGCATTATTTCTAACTAATGTTTTGGAGTAATAAAAAAATAATCAAAAATTTTAATAATATAAAAAAAAATGATAATATACGATAATTCATTACAAGGACGAATAATTTGGTTTATTTTAGTTACCATTGTGCGATGTTTGACTTATACGGCTATGTACTTCGAAGGATCAATTAATTAATTTGGTTTCATTTATTAATTAATTTCGCAGTTCTATTTCTCATATTGTATGTCTTTTGTACTTTCATAATTTGTTCTATTATTATTTCAGCAACAATTTTAAACATAGTTGGCAGTTTTCTAAAATCATTAGAAATAGAAAGTATGTGATTTCAATGTAAAAAATTAGATGCTTAGGCGATTTAAACTGAAAAATATGTAAACAACATCGACAATAATGTTAATTCATTTCACCCTTGTTGCAAGAATTTCAAATTAATTATTTTTACATACATTCTACACATTGAGTTAACGTTCTAAGCTAGGTCGTGTTTTATCAGCCCTCGTGAACTTCAGATAACGGATGAGTTTGGCACCAAACTCAAATCCAAAAAAAAAAACGAACAAATTCCGTATTAATTTATGTTAATCATGCAATGAACAATAATGCAGGGGGTTGGACTTGTAACAAAAATGTACTGCTCTACTACAGCTGTTTCATTCTATCAAATCAACTTGAACATTAACATTAGACAAATGTATATTTTTGCAATAAAGTAAAAACTGAAAAGTGCACTCACGTTTCGGCGACGTAGAGAATGTAACTAGTAGTATACTATCCAGGACCACGATGCAATTTCTGTAAATAAAAAATAAATATTGCAATAATCGCTTTAATGTCAAATTTTGCAGCAAATATTTTAGCCTCAAAACAATTTAAAATATGGTGATTCTAAATTGTTTTGAGGCTAAAATGTTTGCTGCGAAATTAATCTAAAGAATCATTTTCAAATAAGATACAGGACGAGCCAAATGAATAATAATAAGTTTCAATTATATTTCAACTATATTTACACATATTTTATATAAAATTTATTCGATTTGATGTAACGCATTGTTTTGCCGCATTATTATTTTTTAATACTTGCCCCTCTTGCAAGTGGGTCTATCAAGTTCAGGTTTTTAATGTTAATGTTATTATTATTATTCGTGTTAGATGCACCCTTAGATGATATAATATAATAATAAAATTAATACCCATATATAACATAACATAGCGTAAATTAAGATTAGATATGCCTTGCCCAATACTGGGCGACGTCAGTTGCGTTTGCTGAAGCTGAGATTAAAGATTCGATGTGCATTGGGCTTGGCACAATAGACAGTACATATGTGCGGTCGCCTGTGGATCGCAGCAGTCGCACAGGATATCCCCATTTGTTGACAGTGATTCTCGATCTTACAATTCAAGCTCCCAGCTCTTCGCACATATGGCAGGTAGATTTTCAAATTGAGACATACAGTGTTGATCTTTTGTGTCTTCCCACAAGTGTGCCTTAGGTTTGGTGGTATCCACTCGAAAGTCTATGGTGGTTGTTGGGAAGCTTTTCGTGGCGTTTGTTTCTGATATGCTGGTTGCTTAGATTGTTTTAGAAATGTGATTTTGTAAAATTTTAAATATATTTCACCACTCAGATGTGATTTAAACAAAAAACCAAAATAATATATTTTCGTTTTCACTTGGTTTTTCTTTTCATCAATGGTATGTGAGAAATCAATCAGCGTAAAGTCAAGTTAACCCTCCTAGTGAACCATAATCATGATGCATGCTTGCGTGAGTCGTTAAGGACGAGCCACCTATGATATTTAATTTTATTGAATAAAAATAAGTGCCCCGAATTCAAACAATGTTTGTTTAAATCATTTTAACATCCATTGTGTTTCCATTTGCTTTTCTTTCCTATGTTTTATTTTTAATTTAATATGAATTTTAAGCAATAATTAATTAATATTTGACACATTGTATTACAAAGCAACTTTTCATTGTTAATGGCTATGGATTCATAACACAAATTGTATAACTTAAAGATTCTGGACGTTATCATCATGATATACGACTAGTATGAACTCTTCTACTAATAAAATATAGGACAAGGTAAATGATAATAATTTGTATCTGCGGTTTTCACTTTCAATTTTTCCAGATCTCATCTTGCATCCAGAATAGTGAAACACCTAATATGGTACTGAGCACTTAATACAAATAATTATTAATACAAAATACTGTGATCCCACTTCCTCTCAAAAAGTCAACTATTCATCGACGTTAAACAATATTTTCTTAATCAAACCATACTTCAGAAATGGCGATAATAAAAGGATATACTCTTAAAACTTTGCATTCATGAATTTTAAATAATATATCCTGACGTAACGTAAATTGGGGGATCACAGATGCGTATTGTATAATCTTTTAATGCTACGTATTTGATAGAAATAAAATATATTATATGATTGTCAAAGACTTGAGATACAGTGCTCAGTTCCAAGGAACAATTTGACAAAGTGTCACTCTCTAGAAATGCTTTTGGCAAGATCTTGACAAATTTACTCCAAATATCACCTCGGGAACTCTCATCTCCTTCATGAATAAAGATCTATTTTAACCCCTTGGGGGTGTTGTTTGGAAGTTGACTATTTAAACATTTCCTTGTAGGCTGCTGCTTCTCTTTGAACTGCAGGTAGTCCAATACCAGCGAGGTGGGAAACTCTATTCAAGGCATGAATTTCAGACATGCAGTAATTAGTCCACGAGTCTCATTCAGCGCCACATACACTGATTTGCCACACTAGGCAGGCAGACTCCCCAGTAGAATAGCAGAGAGCTAATGTTATAGTTTCGACTAATTTGGTTTGGAACCCCAATACTGGAAGCATGTTTGGTTACGATGATGGAAGGTACTTGGGTTTTTGCTGGGTTTGGCCTACGTTTGATTTTGCAGCACTTATGCATTTTTTGCATTTATGCAGAACATCCTGTGCCTTAATTAGACACTATGTGATATTTTCAAAACTGCCCCTACTTTGTGTTTTTCCCATCATATTTGTGAGCTGCACATATTAAGTTATCTCATAGCCTATCCTCACTAACATCAGGAGATTAATAGTGTCAGACGTCGCCGTTAGATCTACAAATATAGCCGCTGTGACTTTTCATGTGTTGTGCCCACCCTCAACGAACTGCGATAGATTAAATGTCTACGACTGCAGAAACCAGAGATCGGCCAGAAGCTTTTGAAGTACTTGGATCTTTTCTTGGTTTAAGGATTACCTAGACTTTTCGCCATATGTCAGCCTTGAACTAGGTCCAAAGTGTTTTATTTACTCAGTAAGAATGTCGTACAAACATGCAATCTTATATTCTTTAGATTTGAGAATGGCTACATGATTCCTGTATCTTGCAAGGCACGGAAAACATGTGTTTCCTCGTCGAGGCTTCTAAGGATCTTTGTTTCATCTTTCGGGAGCAGCTATTCGGGCTTGCCGTTGTCTAGGAGCTGCTTTGCTACATATTTGATTTGCCGAAACGTTGGCAAATTATGTGATGAGCGTTGGATGATTGCTAAGCTCCAATTAGTTGTATCTATTTTGATCGATTGTGTTATATATGACACGTAGTTCGTCCTCCAGTCCGTGGGATTAATTAGAACACTTTTTTACGACCTCAATAAATCTGCTATTGCATTAAGGTATGGGTCTTATTTCCATGGCGTCCTGCAATAGTTCCTCGAACAGTGGCTAGTCGGCTTCTGGGAAATTGTGTCTTCGACTAGAATTTTATCTTATATTCAAATTAATATCTATATTTCATTAGTATTTTTGGCTGTACATTTTTTCTCTTTACAAAGATGTCGCATACATATATGATTGCATATTATTTTTTTGGAAAATGCATTTAAATATACCGAAGAATAACGAGCAGTGAAATTGAAAGTATGACGTAAACTGAATAAGAAAAAAAAACAATTACGTTATTTCATTTTAAATATTGGCCATTATATTCGCTCTTGAACATGTCGAGGCGAATTTCTATAAATTTTAGCGTAGTCATATCTTAAATTCTTAAAATATTTTAAGTCAGTTTATCTATATATTGAGATTTAAAGTCTTGTGATCTGTGTATATATTTTTAAGTACGATTTTTTAACTATTTTATTAGGCAACCATACATGAGGTTGATACATGTATCAATTAGAAGTGAAGTGTGGTAAGGAGTTTTAAAATTTTATATATTTATAATTTAATCCGTAATTTAAAATCACAGTCTTCGTTATTTTATTTTACCTGATTAGAACAAACTGCTACGGATCTATAAATGTGTTACTAGTTATAGCCATAGCTCCTCCCTGGTTAACAATGCAAATTCGGTTTCTTTATTTTCAATGATATGAAATATTAAATATTAAATCGTTCATACAAAACTCCTCGTAGATGGCATCAAAATGCCTTTATTTCGAGGAACAAAGGGAGAAACGAGAAACGCAATTACACAGGCATTAGTACATATTTTTCCTGCACGATTAATAATTTATTATTCACATATGGGCCTGACTCACACTTTTCGTCTGCATAAACTGACTGCCTTAGAATTTTCGTGTGCGGCGATTTTGCGAACTACTCACGCAACAATCAAGGATTTTTTTTTGTATCGCCACCTGTACAATTGGAGACACTTATATATAAATACCCTGAAATTACTTATTGTTATAATGACCACGTTTTAAATTGTTGACAAAAATACTTCTACGCAAGTGTACCAAACAATATAAAAATCGTTTGTATAAAATTGTTTGACGTTGAAGTTCTCAAAGTATTTTTATTGGATACGTTTTTGTGCGCGAAATTCTCCAAACGAAACTTTCGCACTTATTCTCTGGTATAAGTTTCCGGCGAGTATTTTTAACTTTCAAATATATTGCAGTTCTAAAATTGAAACAGTTCTGAAAAATTATATTTCGTATATGCCGGAGCTGATGCTATTTACAAGCATTGTTCGCCTAGGAAATAACGTGCGAGCATCGCGGCAAAAATTAGGAGGAAAGCTCGCAAAAAATCCGAGTGTTTATTTTATATACGCGTTGTGTTTTATTAAAATTTCTATTAGGATTATTTATCAATGATGAAATTATTTGATTTGATCAGTTGACAGTTCCATAATTTAGAAATGATGATATGATTATTTTTTGATATGATTTATTTACGGTCGTAGGTGATATCTCGCTACTTCTTTATGAGGTATCTCAGAAGGTTGAAGCTATTTGCAAACCATGCACTTTAGTTTGCGGCCACGGCCGAATAATTATTAGAAACTACTCAGGCATTCACTATAAGCATTTAAGGCAATCGTGGAAAGCCTTATCGAAGTAATCTGTCAGTTCCAATTTTAAGGCGTAATAATTCTGAATTTTCTTTGAAATAAAATTTGAAACACCGACTGGGATTTAAACCCGTGAGTAATTAATAACGAAGATGCAATTTCATTTTAATAAGCAACGACCACGTTACAAGAGCATAAAAAATATATAAAACTTGGTTTTTGATAATAAATGTAGCAAAACTAATTGAAAAATAATTTCGTTGAATTTATTATTTAATTTTTCATTATATGGTGCTGTCCATTTTCCACAAACATAAAATTGTTGGCATGATTTAAACAAACACAGAAAATAAACTGCACGTATAAAAATGTTAAATATTAAAAATATTATTAATTATAAATAAAATTAAAACTTTGAATGTAAACAATGTAGACAAATCGATAGTTGGGTTACAAATATTTTAAATGTACGAATAAGTAAAGAAAATGTACGTTTCTGTTAGGTATTTGTTTGCATCTGTCCCAAGTAACCGTCTGGTATTTTACATAAAAGATTCAAAATAAATTACAAATATTGTAAAAAAATGGTAACAAATAGCATTGTTATGCAAGGATAGTAAGAAGACCGACTATTTTAAATATTCGCATCCGATGCCGAAAGGGCATTCAGACAAAACTAGCGTCCAGTATGAAGGCTTGACAAAAAGCGGTCGCGCTGCTTCTGATTGATAGGTGACAGGTCCACTAGACATGCAGCAAAAACTACCAGTTACAAGTCTGCAAGTTCACAATACTCTGCCTTAATTAAAAATTATAATTCGTGATTGAAATTCTTAATATCTCGAGTTGGTTCCTTATTAAACGGTCGCAGTTAGCATAAACATATTACAAATTATAAATTGTAATAACAATATATAATCACTGCGATTCGATATAATAATTCCCATTACGCGCGATAGTACAATGAGGTCTTGAAAATATAAACAGTTTATTTTAGAAGACGGCAACTTCGAGACATTTATTAAGTAGCAAAAACATTGAGCTGACATATTTTACTGCATGCACCGCGTGGTTTAATGATTGTAATTAATTTTAATTTCTTGCAACAAAAGTAAAATGTACACTTTAATTTTTGTTTCGTTTTGCCTTTAATCTTAATAATCTTGAGATTGGTATCCATTTTAGATTTTAACGATCTAACGCAACAAGCGCAAGGACACCTTTACAATCATTGAGATTATATCTGACAGAATATCAGTCAGATTTATAATACTGCGATACTTGTCAAAATTATGCATTCTAGTTGAAGCATATTAATAATTAATTTAATATTATTATTGATAACATCCCTAATTAATTCAAAACACAACTTAACAGCTTGAAAGTAATAATTCTTAAAAATGAACGACTTATAACGCACCTGCCTTCATATTACCGTAATACATATGATAGAAACGATTGAAAAGGCCTCTAATGTAGTGGCGAAATTTGCGCAAGTGTAAAAGAAACAGAAGCGCAACGAAAATAGGAGAAATCAATGCTACAAGAGAAATACGCAACAAGAAATATTTTAAATAATCTCAGTGAAAAAAAAACTATAAGAACTCTATGATATGATATTCATTTGTGTGTATTTTGAATTGAATATTTTGAAGGATGCTTGTTCGTTTTATTAGTTTTCTTCGATTCTATTTTCATTAATTTGTCAATCGAAAGTACAGTTATTGTGATACCTTAAAAAGTCAAATTAAATAACTAAAATTTCATTTTGGATTGCCTCCACGTCCTACGATTGTTATAAATCATTTCAAGATTAAACTGAAAATCACAATCGTTATGAACGAAACATGAATAAAAATCAAACAACCACAATTAAGACTTAAAACCATTTTACCTGGCGGTCTAGACAACTAGACAATGCTAAATAATGATTAAAATTGTCATAAAACTTAAATGAAACATTCTGATATTTTTGTTTGTCTAAATTATTTTCCTGTTACTTACATTTTTGTTTCCTTGTTTGTTAATTTAGTATTTTTTTTGATTTTAAATATTAGTTTGTTTCAATTATTTTAGTTCACATTACTTATTCTTTTGCTCATATTCACTTTAAGTTTTTGAAAAACAATTTTTTTCCACGATTAGTCCAGATGCGCTGGCCAAGTTTGGTCGATGGGTTGGGTTAGACTGAATCGTGAAACATGTGGTTGGATTCTATTGGGCTGTCAAAGATCTGTTGGTCTGTTGCCTTTAATCATGTCATTCATTTTATTGACTATCGATTTATTTAATATAAATTAATGTTTCATTTTCAAAACTTAAAGTTAAAGATAATCAATTAGAAATTACGACTTTATTGCCGGAAACCCTGTTTCATAATTTATAATCGGTTTCCAATACGGATTGAATCGTTTCGGCATTTCAGCGGATCGGGCAATGGGGTGGTTTGGATTCAAGAGTTGAGAAGGTGATTGCATACTCTGTCTTGTTAGCATTACACTATGTTTTTTTTAAGATTGAGGCATCTCCCAGCGCTTTCGTTGTCTAAGAAAAATCCACAATTTGGACCAAACGACTTCGAAGAATACGACAGAGATTTGGAAGAGCTGAGAATCAATATGGCCCGACGGACGGCGGTGAAGGACAACGTTTTCCAGCTCAATCACTTTTTGGGAAAGTTGGATCTGCCTGAAAGTTCGTTGTGAGTCCATTGAACCCGATGTATTTCAAAAGGGCCAAAAGTGACATTCGAATTGTCCGTCAAATCTAACGTGAATTTGCAGAAATTGAATTTGAGCAATAAAAGAATTATGACTCTGGCTGATATATCGTCTCATTTCCTTAAAAAGATCAGGCGATTGGATTTGCAGGATAATGTCACAGAACATTTCAAGTAATTAAATTGGATTTTATTGACAGACATTATCATATTATAACCGTTTTTTTCATTAATGTTATTATAAGATAAATTATATAATTTTACTGTGGACTTGCTTTGAAAATGACGGAATCAAATAAGTTAAGACGTCCGTTAAGAGTCCACTTTCTGTGAATTAGATTTTATTACCTCGAATTTATATTGTTAGCCATTTAAGCAACTAGTCATCTTGTTGATGCATTGCCAGTCTTGTTGTATCTCTTTATTCGATATAGTTTTTAATACTTTTCTCTTTTTCGGTGATTTGTTATCCGTGACCGTTGTAGCCTGGGTGATCGACTCGATGGTGATGTGGTTAGTATTATCGATAAGTAACAGTTTGGTATTGTTAAACACTCTCCTTTGTTCCAATGTTCTGCATCTGCATGCATAAGCTAATAAGTTATATTGATAATACCATTTTCGTTGCGAATGTTGGTATTAATAACATTTTGCTGGTAGAAAATCTTTGGAAAACAATATATTTAGATTTCTATGTCATTCACCTATTCTAAATCTTTAAAAGGGTACATTCTTTATTTGGGTTGGGTAGTGACAATTAGACAAACAACTGAACCCCTGAACATTGCCAACGCACGTTTTAGACACTTCTAGACCACGTATTTCCTTAAATCAGGGTGCACGCGTTCAACAAAATATTTCTTGTTCGACAATGGTTTACAATGCAAAAGCTCATTTCAATGTTCTACTGACATTGTTCCCAATTTAAGTTTCTTTTCGTGCGCAATATATTTGAGTCAATGTATTGAACATATTTCATGTCATTAATATATTGCATTTTTAGATTTATTTGCCAACATTTGCAATTAGAAAAAAGGGGGACATGAATCCCATCATGGCTTTCGTATTCTCGTGTCTATTGTCCGCCATACCTCGTACAATTTTCGTTCATTAAGCAAAATTTGTTTATTTATTTATAGTTATTTCAAACTTGGAACATGATGAATTTCTGCTTTCCTGTTCAAGTTTCAAGTTCACGTAGGAGTGATGTCAATTGTTTTGTCACGAAAACTGCATCGATATAAAGAACATCAACTTTTTTGAATATCTTGTGTACTGCACATACGTCGAATGAAATTGAGGCTGAGCTTCAAAAGAAAGAGCATGAAACTAGCCATATCGACGAGCCGTGCACTTTTTGGGATTGGTGTTGCAAAATGGAGTTGAAACTGATAAGCTTGATATGTCCAGCAAATAATCTGTACGAGTCTGATCTTGCATTTGCTGTCGATTGACTTTATGTTGGACATGAACCAGGCGAAGAATTTATGATTTAATATCAAGAAGAAATTACTAGTCATTAGCAAAGGAATAAATCTTGCTATGTATTATTTAAATCACATATTTCTTAAGAAAAAATATTACCAGCAACAAAATAAAAAATGCACTTCAGTAGAGTTGAATACATCTAAAATTCGCGATTTGCCTACCAACAACAGTGCTACAATGTTTACTTACTCCACTTTATTTTTCATCGACCACCATCGTCCACCTCTCCTTATTAATTCAAACAATATACATTGAAAATATGGAAAAAGTAAGCAGGCAGCTGCACAATAAAATATGCTTAATTCGTTTAGTCAACATCTGATTCCGTTTAGTTCACACCCTGAAAGAAGAGCTGGTTGCTTTGTCTCTTTTAATTAACTTTATATCTTCTAGCAGTAACTGATTTTGCTTATCGTCTGTTATCTCTCCTATTATCTCGTTATTTTTATCATCACCACACCATCCTCTGTATTTTCACAACTTTGAACTGTCTTTTCCAATCTAAATATTGCATCTGTCGTTGTGTCTTCAGTCTTCAAGATCCCAAGGCCTTTTTCTGTGTTATGGACGAAAGTATTTCATATTTTAATTGATTTATACAAAAACTCAGCGAGGTAAATTATAGTTCGACTTGCAGCACGTCAGCGACTCAGTTCAATGATCATTCTAATTTTCGAATTCGTGAATAGTTGCAATACATCTGGCCTTTGAGTGTGCAAGTTATTTCAATAGTATCAGTCATCAGATATTATTGTCGATATATTTGACGAAATCAATTATTTGTAAAATGAAAACAGTTTTGTAAATATTTGTATAAATTATTGACCAATGAAATATATAATTTTAAGTATACATTTGTTTTCCTGATAATTTTTGAACCAAAATAATTAATAAAATAATAATTAATATTTATTGCATAGTAAAATATCTAATAATTTAACGTAGATTGTCATTGTTTAATTATTAGTCGATTAAATCTCATTGGATTAGGATTTAACATAGATATTTGTGTATAAATGTAATGTATTCAATGTATTCATTTAAGGACTGCATTAATTCTGTGTTCGCTGAACATATATGCCAATAATAAAAAATTCACACTCGTACAGAATGGAAGACCGGTACAAAACCAACATTTCAAACCCACCTTAAAGCAATTACAGCATTTTGTCACGTAAATATAACTTAAAGCTGTTGTCCACTTTTTAACGAACATTTCAGCAAATAATATGGTAACATCAATTTAAAATTAATCATATAGATTCAAAACTAATTCGTATGCGGTGTAAAATATAATAATCCAATAACCGTGAATTAATACGGACAATAAACGTTTATATTTTCACAGGTGTTCGCAAGTTTTCGAGTCACACCTCAACTCCATACTTCCAGCTAAATAAATTAATCGAAACAATAAACTTAATAAATGACAATATAAATAGCTGAAACGATAACAATTACCATTTAAATATTTTAACCGTGTTTCTATGGTATATTTAACCTTTAGAAGTCACAAGAAATAATTACTCGGATAAAATATTGCAGTGCATGTGATTTAGCTGATTTTAAAGAGCAGATTAAAATCTTTTATGTTACTCCCGGTTTATTGTGCGTGCATACGCGCATACGCGCTAGTTCATAATCCCCTAGTTTATATAAAAGGAAGCGGCGAGCAGAAGAAATGTCTTCCGAAACTAATACCATTGCTTAGCCTGCTTAATATGCTAACTTGATTATTTATTTATCTCTATTTACTCGCATGCTTATGCGAAACCATTTGAAAAATTGCACGCTCTCAGTCTAAACGCAAGAGCAATTTTCTAATAGCATTAGTCGTAATTAATCTTGAAAAGTAGTAACTAACGAAGCATGAAGATTGTACCAAAGAATATTCGTGATCAAATGGGAAGAGTTACTACCTACTTTCTGATTGTTTTAATTAATGATGTTGGTGATAAATGAAATTATACGGTTTATTATTATAATACCGTCGTTCTGCTAAATACTAAATCGCTGGATAAAGTGTACGGATGGAGGTTTACGCCGCGGTTTTCGTATATTTTATTTGCATCGTAATTACTATTTTCTTTGTTTCATTAAAAGGGACACGTACTGACCTTTCGTATTTATTGCTCCAACTGCTAACGTCATATTTTGCTACAATAAGAAACGTGTTTTTGGTTTAATTATATGGTGCGTAAGCTCGAAGTTAAATAATTGGAATAGGAACTTAAGCGAGCAATTGAAGACTTTGTTGCAACAAACAGCAACTTCAAACTGATCCATCTATTTTATTGTCCCCATACTGTATTAGTTCAATTTTCCGTTACTGAAGCTGTAAATTGGAATTGTCTTTAAAGATATAGAATTGTGCGAACAAAATCTTTGATTCAACAGTACTAGTAAGATTAACAGGGCAAACCTGTGTTGCCATAAATATTTTAATGATATGTATGCAGATCAAGGAATCTACCAACTTGGTAGTAAAATATGCATGTGTGTCTCAAATGGAAACGATTTTGACGAACTAAATAAATTATATTTAGTTTTACATGGATGGGTTAGGGATTTAAAATAAAATATTTAATTATGATCTAAAATGTAACTAATGGTGGGAAATGACAAATTAATTTTAGTTGGGTTTTCATCATCAGGATTATCTTTGATTGAAGAATTTTGATCGCAGACATAGCAGAATTGAGTTGTAAATAAAAAGTTGGTTTTGAAATCTATAAAGGTCCAAATAGTGAAACGTAAAGAAGTCCCCATCAAATTTGTTTAAAAAATAACTACATTGAACTAGTAGAAAGAGAAATAGATAATAGAGATAGTGTGGCAAAATTATGTGTATCTACGAAACAAGAAAAGGAAGCTTGTGCTAGTGATTGTTAATGAAAATAAGAAATGCCATAAGCCAAAGTTTTAGTGTACCAAACATTGGGTCGCTACAATGAATTCTGTTGAAAATTCCCAAAGAATGTTAGAAGCTATTAAGAAAATGTGTCCATGGAAACAACACAGAAGTACTTACACTATTATAAAAAATACTACTGTGAGAATAATTGTATAATTGTATAATGGCAAGATGGAGTTTCATTCTCATTAAAAGAACTAGTTTATTCTTCGTTGGATTATGGATGCTAATCATGGCAATGCGTATTTATTAAAAAGGTGGATTTATAAAGAACCACTGGATGTTTAGTGATTTGTCCAACCCAACCCAACATACAACTTGGTTAATAAATGTCCAGAGCATATTTTAGTGACACAAACCTACAGTATTTATATACGTTGTATTTTGTGTAAGATTAATCTTTATTATTATCCAAATAAAAGTTATTCTTGTAATATTATTAATAATACACATATACATAAACATATATTTGTTATAATTCAAATTGTATAGAGGTGGTTGCTACTTCTTCAGTTCGTCCAATATAAAATAAAAAAATGTAGGCGAATTATAACTTTCTTTGGCAAATATGAACATTGCATAAATATTTAGTCATCGCTAATTTCTTACTATAATATGACGGATGCAATTAGAATTATTTTATTTTATATATAAAAATTTTTAGAAATTTCTTTACGGAATTTTAAGCACGTGAAAAATACTCATTCACAAGCCTTAGCATAATGTTTGTTTATAAATTTACGAGAAACTTAATGTTAAAAAATTTGCTGTACTTCAAATTTAATCAAGAGATCATAAATGTACAAGAATTACAATGAGAAAATTGTTGGATTTTTAAGGAAATACCTATATTAAATAATAAAGGTTACTATTATAACAAAGCACCTTTTAATAAGCTTTAAAAGTTATATGAAAGCACATTGGATGAAGCAGTTATGTAAAGTGAGTGCATGCCATTATTATAATCATGGCGTTAATGGGCGTTGCAATTAATTAATTATTAAGTTTAACAATTATTTATTATCTTCTGATACACGGAGTGATCATAAATCTAGATAACCTGAGCAGATACGCTTTACGTTCTGATAACTCTTGTAATTCAAAATATTGACTTGGACGTATATTTAAATATTGCATTACTTTCTCATGATATTTTACATATTTAGGTCCTAAACCTAGCTCAACCATGCAATGCAATTATTTGAAATATAATTACAGACGTCGTATAATAACAAACGTTTGGTCTCTTGTTACCGAAGTTATGAGTAGATGGAACTGATATGTTCAAAAATCCAACCTGTTTTTTTAGAAATCCATTGTTGCGCTAAATGGATTTCTAAAAAAAACAGCTTCATTCATAGAATATTTTTTTTAAAACATATACATAGTATAATTTTATTCATTTTAATTTGCTGTCATACATGCCTTCAGGTAAATTCCGTACGAAAATGTGTCCGCATGGCCTTTAGAAAAAAGTTAGAACGTCTAATTTTTTTTCAAATTATTAATCTGCACAGGATACGACCTGAAACTGTGGCAGGGTGTAGTTCAAGTGATTTTTTTTAAAATTTTTAATCGGTTTAGTTAAGGATCTTCAGAATAAGTTTCGTACAATTCTATTTCCTGAATCCTGAAGATGAATTGCAATCAATAAAGTCACGTTTCTAAGTACTTGTCCATCACAACAGCTCTTCTAGAACACTACGACCGAGGAGACAAAACTGAGGATGGCAAATGTAACCCTTCCAAGGATAATTTAATAACGCTATTAATTATCCGACAACCAATTTTTATTAATCTTTTTCTTTTTAAGGGAGCATTAAATTAAATTATACTTAACACTTGCGTTTTCTAGTGTCATATAATCCTTTTAATTTCAACTGTGGTTAGATCTCACCTATCATAAAACTCTCAGTTTGTTTCACTCCACGTTTAGGATTATGAATTTTAGTTTCGAAGAGAAAATTCGTGCATCCCATTGGTAGCACTTTTCAGGCTAAATACCCCAGAAATTGACAGAACCGATCAGCAATCTAGGCATTAATGTGCGTGTGTCATTTGTGAGGTGACCACAGTCTATGAACAGGGGTGGACAAAACCAGAGGACTATTTCCTAGGCCATTTTTGCGAATACAAAATATGAAAGCATTTCGACTAACGCGTACATGGAAAGATCGGAAATAAAATAGTGAATGAGAGAACGAGGAGTAAGGTATTACAATATAACGAACCAAGAAAAATCAAATCAAATAAATTGGAGAATAAAAACTAGATAAAACCAGATAATTGCGAAATAAAACTTAAACAAACCGAGGCCTGCGTATAATACAATACATAGATCGGTATAATTGAGAAGCAAAAGTTACATACGTGACGTAAAATAAAATCAAATGGGAAAACAATAAAAACCAAAACTTTCGTCCTTAATTTGACATAAACTACGGAACGCCAACGCCGAATTTAAAGAATATTAACATTTTTCTAAATAAATCGCTTAAAACCTTAATTAAGTAAATACATTGAAATCGCCCAATTTAGATATATTCCATCAAATTGGCAATTGGAGATCTTGATGCATACTATTGCATTACGTTGCTGATACATGGTTTAGTGACATGTATTAGGTATCGAGTCATTCCTTGTGATGCAGGTTTATGTGCGGGGGTGAGGAGAGAGGAAACAAATACTGGATGGGTGATATGTATAGAAGGTGTGTGTTTTGCGGGAATGGGGTGGATATAGTTAGAATGGAGTGAGGAAGAGAGAAAGAAAGAAAGGGAATGGAAAAAGTGTATAGACGAGAATGGAGAAGGAGAGGAACTTCTGGCAAAGGAGCGCCGAGAAGGAGAACCAACACATTTCCATAGCTTCTGGTATTGTTTTATAATGAAATGAAAATTTATTTGTCTTAGAAAAAAAATTTGCTTTGCATAAATAATCATATTTTTATGTCCTCGATATTCCCCCGGCTAAATTCGCCATATTTATATTTATTTACAATGAATCGAACTATAAAAAAGCAAGTTGAATTTGCAATGACTCAGCCTGTAATGACAAACGACCAATGATCCTCAGCAATCATGTTGTTTTTTGTCTTAATTGATAAGGTGGTATTTCAATTTAAGAATATGAACGCCAGTTCGCAGTTCTTTTTTTGTATATTAATCTGCATCTGGAATAGTGAATGATTTTAAAAATAAATCATTTTCGGTGACACTGTGTAAATGTAATTACTGTATTTTTTTGTGAATATGTAGTTTATATTTTAAATCTTTTATACTTATATATTCTATAATAAAAATTATTTCTCAATTTTAATAATAATTAATATATCGTCGGCACCTTCTTATTAAAAACATCGACTCGATGTGCCATTTTTCGTTAAGCGCGCTTTATAACATGTCGTTCCGTACAGTACAAACTTTATTGTTAATTGTGTCTACGCTCTGAAATAAGTACGTGTAGCGAAAATAAATTATTTATAAATGTATCAGTTTTGTGAAGGCTTAAATGGTTATTGTAAACTAATAAATGTAAATAACTGGATGAAAATGGTAGTGGTTAGCAAACAGATGCAGATAAATCGACGGAAGCCTATCCTAGTCGCCCGTTAACAAGAATTTTCCATACATGTCCGACAAACTCCTACATCTGCTGATCTGTCCGTTAGGTAATGTCATTCAAGGAGACGGACCGAGAGGATGTCAAACTATGATGCTATTCCTGAGAGAAAAGGAAGTGTCTTATTTATGGATTATTTGAACTTAGACTAACGCAGCACGCTCACTAGCTTTTATATAAGGAGTTCGGCATAAAAACAACCGCTTCTATGGTAATAAGTTGAATACGTGTTGTTGCGAACGAAAACTTGTATATCTAAATGCTTTATTATAATGTGTGCCCCGCATAATTTCATCGTTGGAAAAAATATATTGAATTTTTAAAAAGCCTTTAACATACAAATTGCATCCAGAAAATTGAAACTTATGGGATTTGTTTTTATTAGAAATCTTACGAAAAATATTTTAATGAAAGTTTTAATCAAAAAATATTTATTATTATTATTATTATTTCATATTTATTTCAGTTACATTTATTGTACGAAAATTGAGACTCAAAAAACACATATTTTTATTTTCTAAAACTAAAGTGGTGTGGGTGGGGGACAAAGATTAACAATAAATAATATGCTATATATAAGTAAATTTTCGTTATAATATAGCAAAGAATTTCATGCTACTTAAAATGTTAATGAAGCCTTTATGAAGAATTTATTTTAGTTAAGAATAAATAAAAAATATAATTTCTACAGTCTTGGGCCTCTTTTATAGAACATACGTACATTTTATAATATTTATAACAACAGATTTATAATTTAATTAAAGATCGAAAGACATTATTATTTATAGTCAATTGTGTTTGTTAGTCACGTATACAAAGAAACCGTGTGCCAATTTTTAATGTAAAATATAAAATTAAATGTCAAGTAAATTAAACAAATATCCTATACATGGACACTTATTTCAATGAAATCGCCTTAAAACATTTTTATTGTAATGCGACCGACACATGTTTATTGTAATGGAACAATTTAACTTAAACGTGCATCAATATTGAACAATGGGTATAAACGTCGTATAATTAAATTATATAAAAGCCATAATTGGAAAATTGATGAAATAATTGTCATTGAGCCAATGTATTAAATTAAGGGAGCACTTACAGCTGCTTTTGTAATATGTTTATCTAGTTAGCTAATTGATTGAATTATTTTTAGAAATGTAATATCTCTTATTATAAGTTGCATGGAAGAGTAGAGGAAAAAAGGTTACGGAATAAGTCGTTTATGACATAATTGGAATTTATTTCTGTAATTACCGAATTAAAAAATAGTTCGGCGCTTAAAACAATGAATGAAAATTAACATTGTGATTAAGAAAATAGCTTTTTAGGTATAAGATTAATTTATTTCTTTATAGACATGGGAAAGTGTTCTCGTAAAACGTTGTTCTGTTTCGTCGCTTGGGCGTTTCACTAAATGTAATAAGTAATCATAAAAGTTCATATGCAGCGTGTGAGTGAAAACATGCCCACGTATTTTAATGTTAGATGTTAGCTTTTCAAAGTTATAGTCAAAATATTAACAATATTTGTATTTTAAATGTAACAATCTTTATATTTTATGTTTTTATTCGAGTAATGGCTGTGATAACATTCGCAATTGCCAACACACTAAAAATGATTTCTTAATCAGTGCACGTAGTAGAATAGTAATGTCAAGCCAGCTTAATTATGTGTAAGAATCACAGATCTAGAGCAATCAGAAAGTAAATAAAATATTATTATACGAGTATGTGATATTAAAGTAAATATACAAACGCTTTGAAACGAAACTTACCAAAGCAATGCAAGAAAATAAAAAAAATGTTTCGGAATCAACTCTGGACATGACTCTTAAAAAAAAATGATTGAAGATCGATAAATTATAATAAATTAAAAAATACTAAAAACCAATTCTTTAAATCAAACTTGTACACTCCAATGCAAAACATCAAGTCATTGCTTCGATGAAGAAAACTTCATAAGACAAGAAGCATTATTTTTATGATCAGAAAATTCATGCATGATCAATGTTCTACAATTTGATAGGAACCAAAACAAAATAATCAAAATCTCCATCCAACGACGTTTTTTGACAATTTTGCATTGTGGTCAATTCCACGATTACTTGGCGTTATATTGTAGAGTATTTCCATTACAGTTGATGTATCCAATTACTACCCCAATTAATTTTTTTAAATAAAAAAAAATTGAAAACAGTAACCAAGTAGCCTGTATTTGGTGTTTTAATAAACGTATGATGGAATAATATGTCATTTAGATTTGAACAGGAAGGAAACTTCTTAACAAGATAAAGTAAAAATGCCATTAATTAAAAGAAATGTCTATGGCATAATCATGAACGAACGAAATTTATTTGTTATTGTTTTATGTTTTATTCTATGGAAAATACATAGATGTAAAGCAAAGGACATTTGCAAAAAGCAATAACTTGAAGAAAATTAATAATTTAGCTAATTACAGTAATGGTAGATATGTCTACATTTTACGACAATGTTGTCCATGATTGTTAAGCTTTCTTTGCATCGTTGTACTCAAATAGAGAGAAAAACTTCGAGAGAAAGAGAGGGAGATAAGTTGGCGAGCTTGTGCCAATTCGACAACAACTAGAGAAATTTTTTCCCTTGCGAATAAATTATTTGGAAGCACACAAGTATTTAAAATTACGATTGCCATATGGCAGTAGCGATGGACAGTATATATCACATACTTAATTAAGAAACATTCCTCATAATACAACCATTGGCGATCGAGAAAGAAAGGGATGGAGAGAAAGAGTAATGAGAATGTAATCACACGTCGAAGTTAGGCGGAAAATAGAGGAATGAATTGCGATTGATTAAATATGCCCATTAATGGTAGCGAATGAATACGGCTATAAGAAAAGGAATGAAAATTATTACTGTTAACTTTAAGTAACCTTCCTGCACATACGGTCTTACATACTATAACGAATTTTAAGACAATTACTAGTATTTAAGTTGAAAAGAAACAAAACAGACGAGGGGTATCATGGTCAATTTTAGATTAAGAATTCAATGAAAATAAATTTCAACAAATCTAATAAGATGATGTTTCGTTCGCTATGGGCTCATCAGACCACCACACATATATTCGCTGAAGTTACATCATGTCATTTAAACATAAGAGCTATTGAGTTTGATGGTCGTTATTGGTGACGGTTGCGAAGTAATGGCAATTTTTTACAGTATCAGCTTTGTTAGACAAAAAAAATCTGCAAGTGTGTAGCAGTAAAAGTGTGTGGGTATGCACGTCTAGATGGGGGTAGTATTCACATGTTACTACTTTCGAATTAGAAGTAGTAGAGAAAATGTAATAAGTTATAACAATGCGTCACTTCATAATTTAAATGTCAATACGCAAAACAAGTTGTAAAATACCAAAAACAGAATTTAAGTAGTTTGGGTGTAGCATGTTTTCTGTAATTTACTTAGAAAACAATGTTGGGACGTATAACAACTTGTTATTTCATGGTTTTGTGGTGAATTTAGACCGTAGATTGGAAAGTTGTGACAGCTGTAATTCAAATGCCCAGAAGGTTGCAAATCATTTGCTCAAAGCCAAATGATGGAAATGCATATATACAAAAAAATAGATTATGTCATAAAGAGTAATTTGATATCTGATAGAAGAGTTGAAACCATATAAGGCGCCATAAAAATTAGAAAATTAAATTTTAAGTACACATTACGGGAAGGTTAAGGTAAAATCAAGTAACATAAGTTTAGAAACTGGTTTCAAGACAATTTAATAAAATGTGAGTAAATTGAGAGATTTTGTTAAAGCAAATTTTTTGTTATACAGTCAGACAGTAATATCGATAATGTTGTTGCTAGTTGCCGTGTGACTGCTTTAACCAATGGGAATGAAGACCTGTTTACATTGATTGTGGCAAAATCTTGAGACCGTGTCGACTTCTCTGGCGAGCAGTCTTAATTTTGCTCGGTAAGAGGAAGCACGTTAATTTATGTTGGAAACAAGTTTATAACCTTTAACGTCTGTACTTATTTAATTACATACTTTAACAAAATTTGGCGACAGTTCAAATCAAAACATCACCACCTGTTCAGCAAATATCACGCAAGTAATAGTTATTAGTTAATTTGATTGCACCCTTAATCTACAAAAGTCTGAAATTTAAATTTTACAGCAATTCTAAACAATCATCAAATTTCTTTGTTTATGTGTACAGTGATTAATTTCGCAATTCATTTCTTGTTTAATTTATTTTATAAAACGAACGTTAATTTTTCGAAATCATTTTAATTCTATTAAACGGCAATTTTCCTCATTGTAATTAAAGTCAATCTAAGCTCCAATTACAAATTATAATGACTGACACACCGTTAACTTGCTCCATCCACTTTTAGTCCTAACGTGAATAAATCAGTCATGTAATTCATCAACGATCTAACATGCTGACAAGGATTCCAGTATTTTTCTTATCCTAAACGTTATAAAAATAAGT
This sequence comes from Geotrupes spiniger, assembly GCA_959613385.1. Taxonomy (NCBI): domain Eukaryota; kingdom Metazoa; phylum Arthropoda; class Insecta; order Coleoptera; family Geotrupidae; genus Geotrupes; species Geotrupes spiniger. The sequence continues at coordinate 14,000,708 of OY390734.1, forward strand.
CTCCACTTAAATTCATATTCTCAGTACTACAGTTCTATAATTTACCAGGGCAAAGTTTCGTGATCATGACCACGTGGGCCTTCATATTAATAAATGACATTATTATTATTCTTGTTAGGAAATTATTTTATATAAGTGTTCGTAAATTCAACATTGCTGTTAATTTCTCATATAATGAAATTTGAGTGTCTGTATATTAGTTATATGCACATATACACATATTATCAATAAATGTGGTGTTATTTTGGAAAAACTAAGTTGTACTTTATTCAATAAATTGTATAACACTGTTCAATGTTAACACTTGATAATCTTTGCTTGCAATATTTTTTTTTTGAGTACATGATATTACTATTTTTCGGATTCACGTACGTTCTGTACGCCCTGTACATCAGGAACGTATTGTATTTCCTAAGTTCACTGTTACGCTCCTGATAAAGAGAATGTGATTTTGCGCGTACGTCCAAGTATTTTACAATATCAGTTTTTGTAATAACTGTCCTTACCAGTCTCCGCAATTTTAACACGAGTGCTCCAGAGTTGACAGTTGACGGTTACAACTAGTTTTACTTATGAATATTACTTCTTTGAATGAAACCAATAAAATAATATTTATTCACATACCGATAAGATATTAATTTATTTCCCACATGTAATTTATACGTAGTTATAACCGTAAACGAACATTTCAAATGCAAATAAATCGAGTTCGATGAAATTAGCAAAAAGTAAATTACGAAAATAAAAATAATTAATGAGCGCGCATTTATTATTAAAAATGCAGATGCGATATGTGCAACTTTTTGCGGCGATGGCGTTTTTGAAATAAACAGATGTCATTCGGAATGATTAGTTTAAATGCGACAATTCCTATCGCTGCTCGAAGAAATTAATATTTATGTTCTGGTAAATGTTGCAAATGGCTTTAAATTGTTATGTTACATGCTTTACGTTAGCAATTAACTACTGCGTTATTACCCTATTGTTTTTTATTTACCCCGAGTATTTTTATGATACGATTTACTATTAATCTCTCGGAACATCTGTTAGTGCCGTTTTGTCTAATTATTTGATTATTTGCTTTCTGCAATTAACATGACAAGCGATAAAGTTGAAACTTCGTGGTAATATACCCACGAGTTATAATCTTATTGTATATGTAACCTTTTTACTTTGCTCCGTGGTAAAAAATCACGCTGAATGATTTTTTATGCTGATGTTACCCAAGCAAATATTTATCACCTTATTTACCGTATTACGTATTTAACGTAAATTTTAAAGATTATGTTTGATGTGTAGTCCGTGCTAAATTTACCCTATGGTATATGTTTCTGGTTCTGCCTAATGCTCTGTGGCATAGTTAAATACCTAGCCAATTAATGGGGCAAATTAAACTTCCCATCAGATAATTAGATCGAGGAGTTCTATCGTTAAATAAAGGGGTGTTCCAAAACTTGATCTAAATCAATTTTAAATTTAACCATATTTATTTGTGATCCTTTTTATCCTTCAACCTTTCAAGTTGCCCAGAAAACCAGCTAGCCGGAAAGCACCGTCGCAAGTAAATTTCAATGTGAGCGACAGTTGTCGTTGTATATAATACTTTATAATTTTGCAAAATTAATTGGACAGGTTATGTATTCTAAGACATACATCAATGATAGACTACACTAATTCATGACAGGACGGTCAATCATAACCGCATGTGGTTATGGTTGATCTATGTCAGATAATCGTGGAAATGTTTTAATAACAGTTGCTAAACTTGGACCCCAATAATTTATTATAATACAGATTTGTTTTATAAAAATAACGATTGAAATATATTATTCCATGAAACTACGGCCTGAATATAACTCAATAAAGATTGATTTATTTATATTTGTATTTTTTTTCTGGGTAGTTAGTAATATTTAAAATCCATGAAATACAGAATCAGAATATACAGGGTGCTTAAAGTAGTTACACCCAACTTCTATATGTTTTCTTCTAGATTTTGAAGTATATTGTTTTGTTGAAACATTACAATTGCTTCATTGATTCGTTGTTGCTCTTTAGTATCAATTTCCACTTCATACTCGAATGCTTCTAATGTTCTCCACAAGAAAAAACTAGGTAGCTCATATCTGGGCATCGTAGTAGTCAATACTACTAACTACTACTAACGACCATCGTTCTTGAAATTTCTTATTTATCTATTCTCTGGTTTGCACAATGGTGATGGATCCATTTGAATATATGGGAATATACCCTATAACCAATAACCACTACCCCACAGAAACTTCAAAGTTTTTCTGTTGGTGGTTACTTTTATAGATTATATCGGAAAACTATCGACAGCCAATAACTCATTCTTGAGGCTAACCGCAAATTGGTATAAGACTACATTGCTCCATCTTTGATAAACAATCGGATGCTATGTATATTGTCCGCTATTTAGGATTCACGCTGTATAACAAGTTGTTTAATAACTTGGATTAGTTGTGCAAATGTTAGTATTTCTTGCTGAGGAGTTGAGAATTATGACCAAACAATATCCCAACAAACCTACCCATTTAATGAATGCCTCTAATACTTTGTGAATGACTAATACTTAATAGTTTTACACATTATTGTCATAATTGGTACGATACAACTAACGTTATATTTAAATTAAATAATTTCAAGTCAAGTCAACGTAAATCCGATCTTAAACCTTACCAAGGAAACTTAAAATAAACTTCAACATTATTTAACCTTATCGTTTTTTCGTTGATGTGTCTCTCTAGCATCTTTCTTCGTCCACTGCAGTTGCATTCAGTTCTCGATTCCCTTCGTGAAATGTGCTAGAGTAGTTTCAGGCTGTAAAGGACATGTACGTCATCAACAAGTTGCGCGGCGGGAAAAGTCCAGTGGCTCGAACTGGTATTTCAGGCGGACGCGAAGCAAATGCAAGCGCGTTCTACAAAACTCGCGACACTGCTTTGACAATCACACCCGTTTTCTGCTAATGGACTGTTCCCAACCAAAAAGCTGTTAGTGCGCATAGTCACGCCTATGTCCTTTACATTTCAAATCATCTATATCTCTGTTCTGCTAATTATTGCTTAATTCTGTTTTCAAACATTCTATCGCAATCTTGTGGAAATAAATGTTTACTCGATGAAAATAATTATTTGTCTCTTTAAATAATTTTTCTATGTCAGAAAAAAACCTGCGAAACACATTCTCTCCGCCATATAGTGGGAATAAACTAACTCTTACTGCATAAATAAGCTAATTTCAAACGTCTAGCTTACCTATTATACAATGTTTGGTAGTTATTCTTCAAAAACTGATTTGCATCTAGTTTTCCTATTTAATTGCGCCCAACGAAAACCAAAAAGAAATAATTTTTAGTTATCGTTCAGATTGCTTAATATAAAGAGTGTTTTTAATTAGACCTCTAAATAGAATTGTCGGGATGTTGGTGAACAAATACTACTACGAATTGCGTTCGAAACTCACTCTTCTGATAGGTTCTTGTCTAAAAAATATTCATTTTTTAACGGATGTTGTGAGTTTGTTGCCACTATGTTGCTGCACAGCTATTTAATTTAGGTCTGCTGTTTTAACGAGAATTTTTCAAAGATTTATTACCCCCATTGTTCAGCAGGACTGGATTTATTATTACATAACCAACATTATTTGTTTAAAAAATCAAATGCGCAAAATGGGCTTTGCCATGATTCAAATGAGCTTTGTGAAATATTTGTGGTTCAAAATTTATGGCTATTGCCGTTGCTGAAGCTATGTCCATGCAACATTGTTCCATAGGTTTTATATTCGATCTCTTAAATGTAGGCATATTGCAACAATTTCTATTATATATTAAAGGAATTGTTTGCACCAATCATAATAATAACCTCATCAATTTTCCATAGCTTTTTGACATATTTTTGTTTAAATGGCGCGGTGGGTTAATTTCCAAACCTTCTTTGGTAGTAAGACGTAGGCACATATATACAAATGCGATTATAAGTGATGATTTCTTTGATCTCGGTATTAATTTTTTTTTAGTATCGTAATGCATGTTGTTTATATTTTTTGTTCATTTGAAACTTCTCGTAATTAATTTGATTGGAAAGCTTATTTTAGGAATCTCAGGTTCATGCTTGGCATCTCTGGAATATTAATGGCTCTGTTTGATTTTTTTATGAATTTTAGCAAATGGAACAATCAGTGATAATGTCGTCTTTAACTAAGTACGAGGCTTGTTCAATTGAACACCATCTTTGATCGGGTTAGCCTTTGAAAGAATTTTAATCACTGAACTGATGTTTTGCAAAGGTCTTTGTAACCGTCAGACTGATTAGTTACTTGCGTCTATATTTGATAGCGATTTTGGAGTATTGTGACTTTGAAATTTTATTTGTTGCCAATAATCCGTCCAACTGTGATTAGAATGTGGTCATTCAAGGTGATTTTAACATTTTTCGACCATGTAACCCTTGTTGATAAATAATCTGGAATGCATATCAATGCAAACCTGCACAATGAAACTGTATGCAAGCTCCACCAAGTAATAAGACGAAAACGTCCAGAGTAACTTTTATTCTGCTTTACAACAATACCTCATGTCGCCAAAGTAACAAAAGAAAATCTGCAGCAAAATAAATTGAGGATTTTAGAGCATCCATCCTATAGACCAGATTTATCGCCTTACTATTTTCATATATTTTCAATCGGACGCAGTACAAAGTACAAAACGCTGTGGAAGATTTCTTCAACAAGCAGACACAAGAATTCTATAAGAAGGGTAAACATCGGTTGGTGAAATAATGGGATCCGTGCCTTAATTGTGGTGGTAGTTATTTGTAAATTTATTTGTTAATAAAGTTTTTATGAACCAAAGATGGGTTTCAATTGAACAAGTCTCGTACTAAAAGATTCCTATTTTATTTTTTCTTACTCATTCTTAATTGTTAACGGATATAATTTATAAAACTATGAGGAGCTTTCCATTAGCCATATTCGTCTTAATTCACGTTGATGATTTGCATGGCGATTGCCTGTTACTCTTTTAATTACATTAATATTTCGTTACTCTTCTTCCTCTAGCTTATGCTTATTTCCCAATGGAACTGTGACATTGATTTTGCTATAATGCTTTTTTATAGGTTATCTAGCCTGCTAGATTGGATTATTTTCTTCGTACATAATAGTTTCTCAACAAATGGTACAACTCATGAGTGGTATGAATCCATGTCATAGCTTCTGTCTCTCTAGAATAAGTTTATAGATGTAATAACAATACTATTATTTATAGTTAAGTGGCCAGTGATCTGGGTTACTTTTGCATAAAGATTCCACCAATATCCAATTCTTGTTTGCATAAGCTTCATTCCCTAGGTTGCTTAGGACGTTGAGATGTTCTTCTTTAATTTCAGTATTTGTTTCTTTAATTTCGTTTATGTTTAGTTTTTGGTGAATTTGTTAAAAATACTGTTTTCTTTTCAATATTATAAAAGGCTGAGTATTTCGAAGAGTAAAATATTTATTCCTAATGTATAATTTCTATTAGTATTACTACGTTTTAAGGGAAAGTGGTGTTACAAGATCTATATTCAATAACCAACATTTCTTGTCACTATTCAAGTACGATCTCAATGAAAACTCGATCGATACTTCAAAACTGTAGAAGGTTTTAATGCTGATGTGCTTTTGCGAAATTTTGTGATATACATATTATGAAAAAAAAATTATTTTAATTTGTGAATATAATATATAATTATTTTTGCACAGAATTCATTTTGGTACATTAATGAGTTTCGTAGATATATTTTGTATAAAACACGATATCAAAATCAATGGCAATTAAAAATTGGGAAACTTTATAAGCAAGAAAAATGATATAATATTTCACAACTTTGTTTTCGACAAATTTATAAATATTTAATATATTTAATATACGCCCTGAAAGAAATATGTCTTGGTAAATTTGAAGAAAAGTTATTTGATCGAGAATTTTATAAAAATTTGTAATATTTATGTCAATACTAATTGACGTTCGACGGCCACAATGCTTTTTGCTTAGCGTAAAAGATGTCCAGTTTGGTTCATCAATAAAATAGCTGCAAACCTGTACATTGTAACAAAAAGTGACAACTTAACCATATATTAATTTCTAACAACCATAAGAAATGTGAATTCCTGTAACTCGACATTCTTCCAGCTCGCATTGGCGTAAACATACTAAAGTAGTAATTCTTTCGACAAAATAATTCACCATCACGCCAAAACTATTGCAACGAAAAATAGTTTCTGTCGATATGTGAATGTTTGCTAAAAATTAACATTAATTATGCAAACGTCTGCGTTGTGCTCCTTTAGTCCGATTGCAATGTTTATAAATTTGTGTACAATATTTCAATATTTTTATAAAATTACACAGTTTGAATTTTTTTAACGATCTTATTATCAATCGAATGAAACACCACGTTCCCCATTAAATCAATTAAATATTCTTCTGTGCAAAAATTAGTTTTCTTGGTGATTGTTCACAATAAGAATGGATTTTTATATTTCTTGCCAGTGAAAACGAAACGATTGCAGAAGAATATAATGGGTGTTCTTTTCGCATAATATTTAGTTGGTCGTTTCTATCGTTTGAAGAAAATTTTGATTAAGAGCTATGATTGATATGCAACCTTGCAATGAAGTTTAACACTCTTAAAAAGCCAGACCAGTAACCTATCAAATAAGTAAAATAGCTTTACGTAACGAATTGGTCACTGAATAACGTATCGTAAACACTCTACCTAAATTAATTTGATCCAATAAATTAATAACTTGGAAGGAAGTAAATAAATAATTCATGATAATTTTTCGAATAGATTAATATTAATTAATCATTACACATTTCAGAAAACAGTTCCTGGTCATATGCATCTGTTTAGAGCATTCATTTAAATTTATCTGTTGGTTTCCATTTAGATACGTGCGGATAAGACCCGTATTAAAAGGTCTTAATGTTTATATCTACAGTAACCGAACGTAACAAAATAAATTAGCCGGCCCCATTCCAAATACGACTTATACATAAGGGTCAAGTTCACAAAGGATCTTTTACAATAATGCCCTTATCTGTGACATATGTTTAGCGAAAAATTCCACGAGCCTAACGAGCCACTGACAGACGTAATTAAACTTGACAAGAGAATTGGTCAATTATACTCAATCAAACCTATAAAACGTACTCGCCTATACGACTACATTAACATTGAAGATATCTTTAATTAAAAATGAATTTATAATTCAATTTAATTTTAGTTAATTATTTACATTTGGAACGTACGAGAGGGACGCTAATTGCCATAATAACAATAATTAGATTGGCAAATTATATATTAAAATGGAAAATTTGAATGAATAATTTCGCATTAAGTGAAATAAGTCTTGGAATATTTCGAAATTATGGTCGCTTGAAGCCCACTTATTATTTGAACGCATTATTTATTATTTTAAACGATTATTATACATATAAAGTTACTTGATCGGATATTGGAAATACAGAGTGAGCCCATTTGACCTACGACCCCAGGGTTATATTTTATGATGGGTCAACGCAGATCGATACTACATTACGTTCAGCAAACCTAAGAATCGAGATGATTTTCTCATTTTTATTTCTTTCGTATACTTATTGTAAATTATGCTTTATTCACAATGTACAGTAAATAACGTTTGAATAAGGCAAGAAACAACAAGCTCGAAGTTATAATGCAATTCCTATAAAATTGTCTCACGCCTTGTACATTTTGATTTATTATTATTACTATTATTAATTTGCTATGTTTGGTTATTGATTACACAAATATTTATCCCAATTCGTTTCATTTTGTGTACATTATCATTTCTTTCCATTTTTCTTTAATTATGATTTTGTTTAACTTCGTTGTGTTTAAAAATTTGTTGTTTATGTCATCGTCGTTTATCAAAAAATAGAAATGGACTGGATTTAAACATAACGATGTTTCAAATGTAAGTTTGTAGATAGTAAATCTATGAAAACGTAGTAATACAATGTTTTCTTATCTTTACAAATAAATTAATTAATGTTTAAACTCAAAGTTAATTAATCTGAAATATTTTTAATAATAATAAATACCGCTGCACAAAATTGTCTACAGAAATATGTAAAATAATCGTTATTAAATCATTTATATTAAGTGAATTATTTCAAGTCGAACAAAAAACTGAATCGATAAATATAATCTTCATATTTAATAATTTGTAAAGGTAATGCATTCGGTACGCAAACAATAAAAAAATAAAATAAATGCAAATAATGCAGTCTCGGTTAGTTACTAAATGTTTTATTTTTCTGGTTTAATGCGTTCGTGGGATTGATGATAAAAAGTAGTTCTGATGAATATTTCCATTAATTGAAATAAATCAGCAACATGTCAACGGACACAAGTATTCCCGTTCCATACATACATACGTTCGGAGACATGCGATATATTTAATAGTCCATTGCCTATCTAGTGTCGATAACAAATATAGATAGCAATGAAATATATAACGCTGCGGAAAATCTACTTGAGCAGTAAGCTATATGTCACATTAATAAACTATTGAAATATAATTTTTTTTCAATCATTTGTTCGTTATTAGTTATTGGATACGTATTTTTAATTGAGCAGGATTTAATCTATAAATTTTATATATGTCGGCAATTTCAATAAAATTACTGCTTGCCGAATGTAATTAACGTTATAGTGAATTATTGCCGTCTATCGATGTAATCGTAAGCGTAAGTTTTCGATGGTAATTTTGCTTATGCGTTCATGTAATGCGATGCCAAATTTAAATGCATAGAATTATGTTTGCTCAATATCATATGTATTATTTAATTAATCTGATTCTTAATGTTACAAATCAGATGCACGTAACAAATCAAATAACAAACTCTTAAAAAACATTTACTAATTTTTAAAATTGATTGTATTGGTACAGATATAGATTTATAAAATTACTTTAATTCTATTAATATAGAAATTCAATAACAACAAGTTTTTCCATTAGTGTTTGTGTTTATTTTTTATTTCAAATATTGTAATAAATAAATAAATTTTAATAAAGAATATACGCTGGTGCATCAACCAACGTTTCTACTTTTCTTTAAATATTCAATTTAATATAACAATGGCGTGTAAAAATTCGGCAATAAGATACAAAATGCACAAAAATTCATATTGCACTACAATTATTAGATGTGCAAGACTTATACAACCTGTGGCTCTGGACCAAGCTGCACAGAGGAAGCTAACAATAAACATGTGGACAAATATTGCCACCCTTCAATTAATGATAAAGGATAAAAACAACCTCATCAAGACCAAAGATGAATTATCATACGCTAACGCAGCCAAGGCACTAAAGTCAAAAAAACACATCTCGTGCAGAGAACCAAATACAAACAAAGTTGTTAAAACATCAATCTATACCTGATTCTTCCATTAAATATACTCCTACAAAAATACCTGAAAACGTCAATCAACAGGTGAGAAAAATGAAACTAAATACTTTACCACTTGGTCCAAGATAACAAAACCAATCAAACCAATTGTAGACATGGGACAAGGGAACACCCTAACCAAGGTACCCTAAAATATGAATATTTCGCTAAAAATGTCAAGCAAACAATTCTTCTCAAGTAAGGCAAATTCCGTATGAGAAATGATATAAACAATATATGGAAAGAAAATATACTAAATGCTATCGAAAACTGGCCAATCCTGAAAATTGACCTGTTGGAGTCAAATTAAGTCGCTATAATTTTTAGAAAAGCAGAATATGGTGACAGTGCTTAACCAACAAAATTTTAAGAATTGGTCTGTTGTCGAAGCAGAGTGGCCGTCCAGATATCGAATGCATCGCTGAGCACAGGATGAATGACCATCACATACATTCCGCTTACCTAACGAATTATAATCTAGAAAATTACTGCTACCACAAGGAAACGATTAGACCAGATAGCGGGTGCACATGAACTAGAATTAGGAACAACATTTTCGCAATAGTTTGGTAAGTTTTGATGACATAATTAAATAAAAATAAATCTGAAATGGCAGCGATCATGCATACGGCAGGGGATCTGGGTTTTTCGATGAATTTGATAATAAATACTTGACATAAATGCTGTCATATTTTGACTAAAAATTCAATTAAATTGAATTCAAAGTAAATTGGAAGCAGGAGATTTATTCAATTCGATACTGAATTATAAACGAAGTATGACAAGTTGAACAATTACAAAACAGATTTAATACGAAAACGTATTAAAATAATAAAATGCAATCAGGGAGCAATGTAACGGTTATGTAATATAGAAATTTGACACATAAATAGCCTTGTGTACTCAACGAAATGTACATTTTGTGAAAGAGGAAAAATATATGATTGACACAAGTGTTCCGTTGAATATAGTTGTTAAAATATGATATCTGTATGTACCGTTACTACAAAATGTTGTAAAGTCTTGTAAGGCTCTATATTTGAATACTGTGATAAATACAGAATTGTCCGTATTGAGAGAAAAGTTCGTGGGATCTAATGTTGATAAATAATGAACGTTTCGGGCAAGATTTCGAAGCTAGAATGAAAATATATTGCAATATCTATGTATAGGGCCATGTTAAAGAGTTGTCATAGTTACGAAACAAATTTTGCCAATTTATAAGGAAAGCACTGTTGCAAAGAAAATACATAACTATCATTTTATACTTTCCATAAAATTCGAAAAAATTTAAATGATTTTCAAGTTCACAAAGACAAAACAGAAATCTCTAAATGTCTATAATAATATAGTACAAACAGTCCAGGCACGGAAAGCTATAAAAGAAACGTCAGAAAACGATGACAGCAGTACCAATTTGGCCGTTATAGTGTTGTCTTCAGAATTCAAATAGAACGTTGCTAGCAACGGTGCTTTTATACGTTAATCAATATCATGGTGTTAAACATAAAAGAAAGTATAGTGTATATAAATTGAATAACATAATAAAGAACAAAACAACAGTGATTTGCGAAATTGACATAACAGGAAAACAACCGTAAGTGTTGAATCAAGTTGATGCTTCGATAATTGTTGTTGCTAAGCGTTTGTGTAATTTTTCTGAAAAAAAGTTTGTTTTGATATTTAAAATTTTCCGTTCTTTAATTTCATTAATTAAGGCAATTAAGAAGCATAATTTTATATAATATAATAGAATCGTTCAATCTTCACATAAGTCTGAGAGAACCAACAACAGTTCCAAATAAGAGCAACACCTGTATCGTTTACGTATTAACAAATTTAGAAAACTCAACAACTTCAAAAGTAACTATAGAAAAGAAGTAATAAAAAAACAAAAATCACATATTGCCAAGAATCGATAATCGATAATCTACGTGGAATTTTATTAGCAAACAAATGGATAGGCATTTACAACTGCATATTTCCAGGTGAATCCTGAAACCTTGAAGAGCTATTTCGTGAATGTTCGTGGTGAGGAGTGGCAGAGGCTTAAAAATAACACAAACACTTGTCGATAGAATACATACTTCCAAATGCCAGTTATCGAATCGGAAATGATGACAATGACGAATCAATTGAACAATATCAACACAGAAGGTATTATGGTATAAGAATTAACTTTATAAAGGTAATCATGAGGGAGCTGGCAAGGGCTATGAGTTTCTTCATAAATAAATGAGAGACATGAATTGCTCCATATCATTGAATGACTAATGCCCGGTTGCACCAACTTATTTTACAATGTTATAGTTAATTTGTCAAATAGCTTCACATATCGAGCTAAGCAAAATTGATTGCAGTGATACAGAAGAAGTAATTGATTAGTTTGATACTTTACTCCCAAAATATTTACAAAACGAAATAATCCTATGGCTATGTATGACGACGTGGGTTTAAAAATGATATGATAGTTTAGTCCTTTTTTATATTTTTGAAATTAATAATTTGCAATAAAACACAACCACAATTAAATCATATTTTAATAACATTGCGGTTTCATGCAACTGGTAGCTGAACAAATCAACTGTGTGCTGAATAATTCCACGAATAATTGCACCCAAGGCTCGACAATTTATATATACGTCAGATTCTATGGAAGCTAGAAGATTTACAACGAAATTTTATCATTTACATTTTCTAGAGTCATTAGTGCAGTAGATTGTACTCACATAAAAACTTTACCCCCCAGGTGGAGAAACTGCTAAACTGTCTTGGAAAAGAAATGAATGGTTTCCAATAAATACTCAGGTAACACTGTATGCAAATTTGTAGATATTGTGGCTCGTTAGCTTGGGTCAGTACATGTCAGTATAATTTTCAATTGTTCGCTCTTGGATGACAGTGGTTGTTGCTGCAAAAATTTGATACAAATTCTGCAGTACAAGAGCAATATAATTCAGCTTATACATATACACGATATATAATTCGAAGAGCTGTGTGAAAAATAAAATTTCATGTTTGTCAATATGATTAAGATAAAACCAGGAAAAGTAATAAACGTTATCTTGGCTGCAACTGTTCTATATAATGTATCCATTAATTTAAAAGAAACATCGCCTGCCTACTTTAAATGAAGATCTTCCAGATGAAGCCATTATTAATAGTTAAATACTTCAGCGAGAACAGCATTAATTAATACATTTTTAATGGGTAAGTGTATATTTAATTACAAACGAATTGTTTAATTTTTATTGCAAGTTCATTTTTTTCTCTTTAAATTAATTTCATCATTCTTTGTTTTCAGTTTTTCCAGATTAAGTTTCTTTTTTTTAATTTATATTTCCTTGTTTGTTAAATCAATTAATTTTTAAGCTGCCTTTGTGGTCAAAACGTTATCTTTATTACTTTCCTTTTGTATAGTTGCTGATTTCTTCGTACAAGTTGTTATTTGTTCTTTTTCGCTTTTTCGCAGGATTTTGGAGTAATCATTGATGGACCTAGATGTATACTTGATGTGGCAGCATCCACGGTCACAGTTACTTCATGAGAAAACCAGCCCACATCAACATTGTTGTCACCTATTTCCAAAACCGGTTAATTTGAAAAATCTGTAAAAAGTTTATTTATTTTTGGTGTTTGCAAATAAACTATATATTTATTTGTGATTAGATTTTTTTTAATTATCACAACTCCTCATCAATTATGGAATTTGTCGCTAAATCAAAGCGCGATTTCAAAGGCTCTAACTGTGATCTAATTAGGTGTGCCTTAGTTCATGATCCTCCATCCATTTTATATATTTCTATAAACAATGGCTAAGTAGGGTACATGAATAACATAAATATAAATTTACCTTGTCTGTTTTTAATTTGTTATAATCCGTTTTTAACTAAAATGGCAGCCTCAACGTCATTGGAAGGATAAATTAATTTTCCAGCTATATTTTCTCATGCTTCTGCTTTCTTTTTGACTGTCACATTATTGTTTTTTTTCCAGCACGTAAAAATAATTATGTATAAGTTCCAATAGCAGTTATTTCTCGCCTTCGGTGAAATTACATGATCTGTCATGTTTTCCCACGTTTATATGGTATGGTAATTTGCACAAACGCAATTAGGCTGCCGGCAAAACTATCAATGCCATTCGATAATTACCCAATGAAAGGTAGCGATTAAATAATGTAATGTTGTCATGTCTAATCGCAAGTCAGCTAACTAACGTGGATTTAAAATTCGTTGGTGGTGTATGTTTATCCGGATTATAGTTTTAAAGAAAGCTAAGCTATGAAACCAATGATGTTGGTGCAACCGGGCATTCGAATTCACCCACAAACTCAAATCAACTCGAATTAATTAACAAAAATGCCCAACGATATTTGAATTGTTCTATTGAAACTCAATTAGCATTGTTCCGATATTGTGCAATAGTTTATTGCTTCCTCAGGAAAGATCACTTAAAGTGAAAAGTCGAAATAAATTCAACGACGATCTTAAGACGTGGGCATTAATGCAATGAACACATGTATACTCACGAAATATTAAAGAAAACACTAATCATTGTGTTAAAAAACATTACAGGACCATACTCACATATGTGTGTGAAGTTATCTACCAATCAAACAAGTATGATAGACCAATACTATATGAAGAACCAAAATAACCACTGACAATGTTATAGATAACTTCTGCAAAAGATATTATCTGGAATAAAAAAAATCTCAAAATGAAATGGAACAAAGGATGTCATTTGCACTGCTGGCAGGACATCTTCCTTACACATCCAAATGACAATGGAAACAAAACGACGATTGGTAGAATACTACCCAAAGTCAGCAAAAGAATTATAACTTAATGAAAACTTTTAAAATACAAATACATTTAAAATTAACCACAAAATGATTTATATGCAACAAAAAAATAATGAAATATAACATAATAACATATTGGGCAATAGAAGAAAAACTACCTAAATCACAAAAATAATAATAAACTACATGATATAAATGACAATCAAAATTCACTATAACAAATGAAAAATAAGATAAAACGACAATGAAAGAACAGGAAAATGTAAAATCCGAAGAAAAAGAAAATCATGAGTTTAAACAAAAATCGCATATTAATTGCAGGAAAAGTAAAGCAAGCGAAAAGTCGTCTGCTTTAGGATTCCATGTTATCGCCAATCCGATAGGACATAAATTGAATAATCGACAAGAAATGATGTCAACGTTTAATATTGTTACGACACCAAATCTATGAAAACGTTACGTTACGTTTCACTTACTAAATTTACTAAACCAGCATAACTTTCTGCAAAAAAAATCAACGTACGAAAAGTGGAGATTAATTTTCACGAAGTGGTTTCATCGACTATAGCTATTATACTTAACTTTGAAACATTTAGAGAACGGACCCAACTAAATCAAACAACGCTAATTGGGTTGGGTTATACGTTGTTTAGAATATTTTAGGAGTTTTTGTCATATTTTGTGTGCAGCTGCTTGATTAAAATTAAAGCAAATATTTATTGTTCTTAGATGAAGTTTGGTATTACCTGTGAATTTTTTCTGCTTTATGTAGCACCTTGAATTAGGTAACATTTATATACTAATATTATTAGGTAAACAGCGCCAATACTAAAAGTAAAAAAATATGATCCTTTCGTACATCGAATTATTTCGTGCTGAATTCGTATGTATTAATTATCGCGATTTACGTGTATTTATTTATTCGCCGACGTACGTTGCAATTATCGCCATTTCACCACAAATCTAAAGTTTAATTAATAACAATTTCATTAAATTTGATAATTCGGTGTGCTCACGCTGAAAATACCAAGCTAATTTAAACTTTACATTAACAATGCGATGATGTCCGTTTCAAAAACGTATTTATATAAGATAGCTGTAAAATAATTTGCTCCACCGTACAAGAAAGGAATGCCATAAAATTTAATTGTTCAAAAATAATACTTATTCGACAAGGTCAAGATACGAATAAAATATTCCTGCCATGTTTTTCAATTATATAAATTAATATTTACGAGTTTGTCTTTCATTAAGTCGCTACCATGTTTTTATACGAACGTCACGTACACCGCAACAATTAGGAATCGTAGTGAATTAAACGTAGGCAGGTAATTTAGAATCTCGTAACTTATAAAATTATGAAAGGCATTACACCATACCACTGACCATTTTTATCACAGTGTAGATGATGGCAGGGTTTGTAAAAAGAATATAAATATAAAGAGTATTCTTGTTTTTGGAAATAAATCAACAAATGCTTGTAAACCAAAATGTGGCATTGATAAATTTAGGAGAAGTTATACATTTTTACAAAGTACGATAAAACGTGCAAAAATATCGATCTTATTGGTGGTGAACCAAAAAAATCATTATATGATCGCTATGTAGATCACGATCGATTTACTACTACACTACCTCTACTACATTGACTATCTAACATGAACATTTTCTGCTAAAAGAGGCCCAATATTGCTTATTTGGACGACCCTGGGAAATATTTGGCACGTTGTCCAGCTAAGGAACAAATGGTATATTGTTTCGGGTTAGCCAATTTTGATCTTACATATCGACATGATGCTAAATCAGGCCAAAAAAATTATGATTAGTTAGGTATAGTTAGTTAGGTATAGTTAGCTAGGTATAAAATATAACAATTGCATTATAACGAGTGTAAACTTTTGCATCCACGACTGCGTTTAATGTAAAATGTTGCTATTTTGTATCGTACGTCGGAAGGGACGTTTCAGATACTGTTTGTGTGGAAACCATCATTTCCTTTCATGTCTGAACATGCCGTACAATGGGGAATACAGTGACGTTGGTAAGATTCAATTTAATTGGTACCCGAAAATCGTAGTTTACTTCCTTGCAGTATAAATAATTTTTCAAATTAAACGCATTCGTGAAGACTGCAGGAATTGCGGTAACGAATTTATCGTCATTTACCAAATATTTCTGAGTATGTTCAGAGTTATAACATCCCCTATGTAAAATTCCATGAACTTTCTGGAAAGGTAAGTGGGTAAGCTAATTTTTAATTTGCATTAGTATTGTTTTGTATAAGTTTCAGTGTTGTAAAGTCAATAATTGCGCTCACTTGGATGCGATAAAAATTTCTATTTGCTTCGTAGGCGCAAATTTACTGCAACTCTTAAATCACGTCAATTTTCTTTTTGCAAAGAAAATATTTAGCAGCTTTGGTGCAGTTGATTAGTTTTATTGCCCATTAAAATTTCGTTAGACCCTGTACATTGATTAAATTTCCCACAAATATCTAATTTTGTAATAATGTATAACCTTAACTAACCTTAATTGGATTTGTGATTTGCTGAAAATAAATTTCAGCGAATGTATTAAAGTAATGGCAACTGTTTGCATCAAGTCATGAAAGCACCAGTGACAAATAGTTTGTCTGTAACTGCTACATAATTGCAGTAAGTCGGGACTGTCCAGACTTGCAACTAGTTCGCAGCAGTCTGCACTAAACACCCCGTTTTGAAAATAAATTGCAGCCGATGTATCAGGATGGTGATAGCTGTTTCTCAATATCTGCAAGCATGAGTGACAAAAAGTTTATGTATGCGCATTAACGTCATCTAGACCCAACTCCGAACCACTCCGTTGGGTAAAATAGATTTCTTGGATTTAACAATTTGACATCAAATTTACTTGTTCAGCTTTTGAAATCATTTACATTTCCCCCACCCTGACAGAATCTAATACATATTTGATTTTTCTTGTATTTTAAATTACTTTCAGCCCTATCTCGATTTGAAGTTATGTTAGTTTCCTTTTTATTTTGAGGGCTTCAAGCAATTGCTGACGACTTCGATTAGTCAAATCAGGAGGACGACCAGAGTTACGTAGATTTTGACACTGGTGGCTTTCCACGCAATCTTTCATTGTTCGATAAATTTTTGCTTGGAAAATATTTTGGTTTTATAGATGCTACGAATTTGGTCAACCAAATTAAAAATACTAATCATCAATTCTAGTTTGTTTTCCAATTCGACAAACAATTTTGGCAAACTGATAGATTTTTAAACTTAGATGACCCTTGTTCTTGATTTTCGATGTTGACTATTTTGGTTAAAAGCTAAATCGTTAAATTTGTCCAAAAACTTTCGTTCCATATGTTATAAGTCAAACGTTAAATTATATAAGTAAAACGTTAAATTAATTTAAATTCAATCCTGTGTTTTTTTATGTTGTTGACGTCGTCGGTGTTCAGTTGTATTAGATGCCATTTCCTATTTATTAATTTTCTCGATTCTTTTTTGTCTTAAAAATCTCCACTGAGTTCTTCTCTTCAATACTTTAGACATTACCATTTATGTTGATTTTTATGCTTAATTTGCGCATAGTAGAGAGTAGAGTAGTTGACTTATATCTGAACTTGATATTAAGTATTATAATTTTGAATTTTTGTATTTAGTGTTTGTGTTTATAACATGAATATATTACATACATATAGCCCACATTAGACACTTTGTATATGTGTACGTATGTGGAATAAGTGCGGGAGCAAAATAAAATGCATATTTATTTGTCACTGCACTTGGACATAGTCCAAGTACCAATGATGAAATCAAATCTTGTATCGTTTCGAAAAAATATTCCAATGTATTAAACTTTAACCAATTATGCAATACTTTGGTTGGATACAGCTGCGTAAACTCGCAAAACTGGCAGTAAGTCCCCTAAATTCAAGACTGTTTGAATCCTTCTTAATAATTTTTAATGCAAGTCTCACTGTGCAAGATATCATAGAAATTTCTTTTATGAAATTATATATCAGCAACAAGGTAACAAGCTGCCAATAGGATTCCTTTAGTAGATTTTTAAGGTTTCGTACTAAATAAACGAAAGTAAACTAATTTCATGGCCACCTAGGGCGATCAAAATTAAAAAACTTATTAAAACTTTCAGCCAAGAATCTAGAAAAAGTTACTCAGTGCAAAACATAGGTACCTCAGCAAACTTGTTACTCGCCTTTATAATCCACAACCCAACACAATTTTGAAAAATTAATAAATGTAGAGTAAAAATTGGGAATACTGTAAAAACATTAATACTGAACAGCTGTCAAAAAATGTATAAATTGCTAAAAGATTAAAAATTGCTAAAACACTAACAAGGTTGTTAAAATTATAAAAACGAAAATGCAAAAATCATTACTTAACCCAACCCAAAACTGCCAAGAATACCAAAGAAATATAAACTAAATAAATAATAATAATGACATATTTATATAAATTGCAAATAATGTTTGTATGTCAATTTCGACACAACATAAATGTGTGGACTTACATCTTCTTACTGCTTTTATCATTTATTTTATTTTTAGTCATTTTATTTTATGAACATTAAAACTTAATTTAAACCACAGAATGTAGGTTAGGTTTCAACCCGACGTAACCTAATCCAAAGTTTATGGTTGAAAAAGTTGGGTTGGGTTGGGTTGGGTTAATATTAATATTTGGGTTCAAATAGTGAAATTGATCCGACGGCTCGGCTAATAACATAATTTATATTTGTGAACCTCGTGAAACATCTTTACATTTTTCCGTTAAAAGTTGTTAGAAACTATTCCTACATTCACTGTGAAGATTTATAAAAAAAGAAACCGTGGAAAACCAATTAGTAGTAGCAGGATAGATTCAATTCAAAATCGTGATCGTTATGAATTTTATGTATGAAATAAAATTCCCCTTATTAAGATTACCTTTAAATTACGAGTCTGCGAACTAGACCACTAGACCTTACCAGTCCCATTAAAATTCGTAGGGACTAACAGATCAAACGTTTACGTTTATAATAACGGAGCAAATATACCACAGCACCTTAAATAATTAAATTATATTATTTATATATTTTACAAGTATAACTAATAACATTTCATATACTCATTGCCATAACAGTAACAACAAGGTTTACTTATTGCAAAGTAATGAGTTAAAAACGAAACATAATTAATTAAATTTCTTCTCATACTTGATTTAATCTAGGGTAGGTTGTTCATCCCTTCGTACTAGGGCAATTTCCGGCCTATTGCGGCCTTTAGTATGTTCAGCTATAACCTTTTGCTAAACCGATAGTTCTTTCAAGAATCCCAGAATTTTGCTAAAGGCAAATTGCTTTAATTCTCTGCAGTCCAGGAATTTATCATACTTTACAGGTGGACTAATCATCCACGCAAAAGGTGTTATGAACATTAATTAATTAATTAAATGAATGCACTCAATCATCCAAAAGCCATAAACGTTTTGATTCTGGACCAATAGCAATAGTTTTACATTGAGTAAACCAAATCAAACCTGTTACCTTAGAAAATTGTGATATACTGCTTACAACGGTGATTAGTTTCAACAAATTAATTCAATTCAATTCGTTTGTCACAAAACTCAATCATTCATGATTTATACAGACAAAATACTGATCTTAAAGGCAATGTTCAGTTATCATGCTAATTTACTTAGTGTTAGTGTTATTCGTATGCATTACCACACGTTACCTTAAATATGTTATACTATAGTAGTTATTCTAACTTAAAATCTACATTGCATTATAATTAAGAACAAGATTTTCTTGCAGTAACATAAATATATTTCCTTGGAATTGATTGTTAACAATTGCGATTTTACTCAAACAAGATCGACTATAGAACTAATAATTAATGTGAATTTGCGGCTTTTTAATTTTAAAGCAAATCATAACGTCGCTTTTTCTTATTTAATTAGGCTAGTCGGTGCGTCAAATACTAATGTAATATCATTATTTCGCCATTAATTAAAAAATGATGTATTAATTCCAATTAAGAATAATATGTAAGCGCCTTTCAACAAAAAATAAGCATGAAATGCTCCGGCAGAAAATAACTACATCGACTAGTTGTAAGGACAGAGCGCGATACACGAACTAGAGTACGGTTGCCGTTGCAATACTAACAAAGGCAGCTGAGTATATTAAATTTGAATTTTTATATTACTTAACCAATCGTCTGTGTAATGTTAAATGCCATCAGCGAGTGCAAGGCGGCCAATGGGATTGAGGAGGAGTGGTCATGTTTATTTGTTTCTGCATATTCGATACACGTAGCCTCTGCTTAGCAATTCACATATCTTAAGATAAGTCCAGTTGTTACCTTGTTTGTCCGCAGAATGCCATGTGCGTCATAGACACATACTGTGTTTATTGTTTCCGTTTAACATTCTCGCTATTCCGTTCCTCTCGGACATTATCATTTTTAATTACTGTCGATTTTAATTTAACGTTACGTAAACGACGCGACACTTGGCGAATAGTAATGGAGCCCACATTTTTCTCACGCGCCGAGAATTTCCAGCAAAGTCAACACTAAATGATTATTCAACGCCAATTACAGCCAAATTAAATGCTTAAGAGGCAATAAAATTTACATTATGATTACTATATACTGGTAAATTAATGTGATTGTAGGTACGAATTAACACACCGCTAATATCAGGGTTTTTACCATTTATTATAGTGGAGGACATGTGCTCGCCACGATCATAAACATTAATGAAGATTATAAATTAAAAATTAACATTATGCGTTGCAGTTAGATATAGGATGGGGCGAATATGTGAAAATCATGGAAATGTATGTTTTTTGACACGTCATTGTGCCTTTGGCTCCATTGGCTCCATTCGATCTACTGGCAACAATACCAAAATACCAAATAGCTGAATAATAAAACATATTACAACGAACTTTTTCCAAAGCAATCTGGTCTGAAATTTTAAAAAAATATTGGGTATTTAGAGTAGAGAGAAATGGTTAGAAACGAAAATAAATGCACACAGGAGATGAAAAAAGGACACGACGTTGAAGAGAATTGCAAGGACAATCAAAATTTGAATGATGTTAAAAATTAAATACTAAATAATAAAGACGAACTAAATGAACAAAATCAAACGAATACAAAATAAAAAGAAAAAGATAATCCCATAAACATGCAATTAAAAAACTTTCAGCTGTTTCTTGATAATTTTCTATGTTTATTTTTCATCGAAATTAATTTGTATTTATTCAATTTTTATTTGTTCAACTTTATCTTTCAGTCACATAATGTTTACAATTTGATTTTATAAATTAAACTAAACACATCGAAAATCAAAAACAGTAACAAAACCAAACCAATACCAAATAAAAACAAAGCAATAAACCTACAAATATGCATTTAAAAACAAAACGAACTTTCAGTTGTTTCTTGCGAATTTATTTTTCATCGAAATCGAAAAACAAAACACATCGAAAATGAAAAACTGAAACAAAATTGAAAATCATAAAAGAAAATCAAAATTTGTTTACTTCCCCTTTCTGTTTATTTTGTATTGTTTTCATTTGATCATTTCTTCTTTGATTTGCGATTTGCTTTCATAATTATTTAGCTGATCAAGTATAATTTATTTAGTTTTTATTTGGTGTCGTATCAAATAATATAATATAAAAAATATATATACTTTTCATGTTTAATTTTAATTGAATTTCGTTTTTTTCGAATGCATTGACAGTTTTTTTTCATTTGTTTAATTTTCATGTATTTAACTTGCATTGTCTTCTAAGTTTTCCATTGTTGGTTTAACTTCCCACTATTTCTTGCAAATTTCCTATTTTATTTTTCGTTGAAACTAACTTGTATTTATTCAATTTTTATCTGTTTAACTTTGTCTTTCATTCTCATAAGGTCACCCATTGTTTTCATTTTATAAACTAAGCAAAATACATCGAAAATCAAAAACAGCAACAAAATTGAAAAGCATATAAGAAAATCAAATTTTGTTTACTTCCTTTTTCTTTTTATTTTTTTGTTTTCATTTGATCATTTTTTTTGGCTGTTCAGGTATAATTTATTTAGTTTTCATGTGATATCAAATCAAACAATATAATTTAAAAATATATATTTTTCATGTTTATAATATTAATTGAATTTCTTTTTTGTATTTTCTTGCATTGACTGGTTTTTCCATTTGTTTCATTGTCATGTATTTAACTTGCATTGTCTTCCAAGCTTTCCTTTGTTGGTTTAACTTTCAGTTATATCTTATTAATTTTCTATTTTATTTTTCATTGAAGTTCATTTGTATTTATAAAGATTTACTCATTATTTTGCATTTAATAAATTTTTATTCATTTTAAATAAAAAAAATGATAACATTTTACTTTGTTATCCATGTAATAAATTTGAACAAGGTTCTCTTCATGACGATTTTAAAATTTTTAATTTGCTGGAAATAAAGTGCGTCGGACGTAAATCAGGGTGAGGCAATTGCTCCCATTGCCCCCCCCCCCCCCCCACACACACACAATTATGGGCCACACAATAGGCTACTATAGATGTGAAAATAAAAAAAGGAAAAAATATTGAATTTAACAAACGATAATTCAATAAAAAAAATCATAAAAACACACAAGATGAAGAAGGATTTTCGTAATTTTCGTAATTCATTTACATTTATTGTTCAATGTTGTCCTTCGTTGATTTAAGTTTCAGTTGTTCTTTTGGATTATTTTGTTTGTTTATTTTTAATTAAATTAATTAATTTTTAATTATTCAAATTTTTGTTCGGTTTCTTTTCTTCAATTCCATTTTCTGCAAGGGATTACATAAACTTTCAAGTTTGATTTTTTCTATTTTCAATTTTATACGTGTTTTAGATCAGTTCTGAAAAAATATTTTTTTCAGAACTAAGTTTAACTACTTTTTAGTTTAGTTCTGAAAAATATATTTTTTTTTTCAGAACTAAGCTTAACTACTTTTTAGTTTAGTTCTGAAAAATATATTGTTTTCTTATATTTAGTTGGTCGACTTTTATTTATTTAAATTTCATTCTTTTTCATTTTTATACAGTTTCTGGAAAGTGTTCTGTTAGAAGTTTGTTTACTACCGATTTTGCGGTTTTATCATATGCTTTGTTCCATTATTATTTAAAATTTTAACATATGCCGTTATTTATTTACCGTTTTATCAATTCTTACTTTTTAGGTTTGATTTTATTTTATTTGAATTTTTATACATTGTATTCATGTTCTACGTTATGAGCATTATCATCTGTTCAATATCGTGGGACTTGTTTAGTTTCTATTTCAGTTATAACTACAATTGTTTCTTTGTTTGTTCTCGTTTTCTTTTTTTTGTTTATTTTTGTATACGTTTAACATTCATGCCTGTAACATTCTTTAGTTTTAATTTTTAATTGTGCTATTTCCATTTATTGAAGATTTTACTTTGTTATTTTTTGTATTTAATTTGAAATCAATCTAAGCATTTCAATTAATTTTATCGTTTCAACTCAATAAGTACTTTAATTGAATTTAATTTAAAAATAAATTTTGTTTTATTCTAATTAATTTTGCAACTATTTGTATGAGTTTTCGTTGAAATTAATTGAAAATCCAATTCTCCAACTTAATTAAAAACTATCTAAATTACCAAATCACGATTACGAAACTCCACAAGCAAACGTGTCGAATGGTCAAATTACCCATTCTTCGAAACACGAAAATTTTCTCATGCAATTTCATGCTATGCTATTCTCCACAAAAAAAAAACTATTAATAATTATGCAACGAACTAAACACTTTCGACATTTTGGCCGATTTTCGTAAAATCAACATGCGCGGCGTAATGCCCCCCCCCCCCGCCCGCGGCCGATTCGAAATAATTCCGGCCGAAATGCAAACAAAAACCGACCGTGCGCGCATTAAACGGTTACTTAAAACAATCGGACTTCAAAATCGCGTTGAAGATCTCATTTGCGAAGTGACAACCAAGTTGACCGCTCCACGGCAAAAACTTGAAAATCTTCTAGGTCGTTTACTTTGAACGGTGCGCGCCGTTTCGTCCCCGCAGAAATTCGCCAGCAATTTTAACAAAAATGCTGGGCAAAGTCGAACAAAACGCACGAAATTCTTCAAATCGCTGCCAGTTTAACGTTCGAAACGGTAAAGTCAGCTAAGCGAATTTGTTGGGAATATCGATCATTCTTCGGTTATGGTTTTTGTCGTTCGAGGATTTGATTGATTTATTAAAGCAATTTTTCGAAAATGCGGTACGCGTACCATTTTGATAAATTCATCCGATGTATTTTTGTTTGTTTTTTTTGTAGATTATTTCATAGATGTTTTGCATTTTTTAAGAAAATTTTAAACTAGTTTTAATTAACTTAATTTAATTGAGTGAACTCGATGGATTTCAGGTTAGATATGGTGCATTAAAATTGTGGGGTAGCATTGGTTGGATATCAATAAAAAAATATTGCACTAGACGATGATACTAGTTCAAGAATCCAGAGGTCTTTGTAATTGTATAACAGCACGAGTGTGGGCACGTCTAAATGGCGCTAATACACACACACAAACGTGTCATGTTTGTATGACTATATTCACCTTCACTTAATATATCTTTGGTGATCTGATAAGCCCAGAAGGGCGAAACAGTCCTTCACATTCACTGAAATCTATTTCCAATCAAGCAGTACCATTAGCTGCGAAGTAGTTAGAACTGTATCAAAGTAGAGAATTGTACATAGTAATTTTTTCTGTTGATCTGTTTCAGGTTTAAATAACCTCGATGGCAAGGAGGGATGCGTCACACAATTATTACAAGCCGGTTCCCGGAATTCGTACTTGAAGTTTAAATTTAAATACATTGAATTATAAAAACGCCCACATAATGTCATGTTATACAATAGCTAATAGTATTTCGCAAATTCACAAATATAATAAACATATAAAAATTATGAAAGTTTAACTATGCCCTACGTTCATTAATTGGTTGGGTCCCAAACTGGGAAAAGCAACCAGTACCCTAGTGAGCAACTGGGTAAAAAGTTCTGGAAATAAATATGTTATTCGAACTACAATTTTGTGCAAAATGAGAAGCAGAGCTGAAAGTATTTTAAAGGCAATAAAGCAGAAAATCAGTAATTATATACGTATTGATTAATTGACATAATATAAATAAATAAATAAATAAATATCTTTATTTATTTTATTTTATTCATAAATACCAATGCCGTTATCAAATTGACGTTTTGATTAATTTCACATTTTTAAATGCACTTAAAAACCCTTTCTTTCGAAATGTTAGCTCAATTCGAACTAATCTATTATTAATAACAGCCTTCTATTATACGGGCAAACTTATCCTACAAATATTTATACAGGACTCAACCACGTCGTTTTTGTAAAAAAAAAATAACAACGAGCGTTTTAAGTAATTTAAAATTTTCATCGCAATTAAAATGCACACGTTCAATAACTTTATATTCGTTCTTGTTGTGCTTGCTATATAGAATATGGAAGGAAACCCTGATGATTATACAGATTGCATTCAGTGTGTATTTATCTCATAAATAAATGGTTATAAAATTTTCAATAATAACCGATATTATCTAATAACAGTTAATTATTTATGCATGTAACATATAATACGCTAAACAATTAATTAACATGTAAGTAATACATTATTAATTTAATGAGATACAATTTGATCTTATATTAATAATGTTGAAGTAAAAATAATAATTACGACTTGTTAGTTAATTAAACATTAATTAAGAGCAAAAAATCGACTATGATTAACCAGGAGAGCTAATTTTGAACCGCCAAAATTTTCGGGGCCAAAAAGTAATTGATAGTGGGTATGAATTTAGTTTTATTTGACGTTATTAAATTTATTTCTATTGTAATTAACTTTAACTTTTAACAAACAATTGCGTGTATTCCGTATTGCTTTCAGCATTTTCAATCATTTTCGATTAATTTTAAATTATCTACATTTAATTTCCTGTATTTCCGTTAATTTATATTAGTCATATCAATGTGCTTGGTTTACATTTATTTTATTTTTATTGCATTACCACGAATGGAATTTCATCCACTTAATCCAATTTCAATAATTCATTTTGTTAAAATTACTTGCTACTTAATATAATTCATTTCGAATGATTTTCGATCGTTTGTGTTCATTTATGTATATTTACACTAATTATCGTTCATTTTAATGAACTCATTGAACTTGATATTATTTTCATTTACTTTAATTTAGTTTCGTTGTATTTTATTAATTTCCATTATTCTTCAATTGGTTTATTTATTATCTTTTTGTTTATTTCATTAATTCCTCATACACTCTAATTCATGTGAAATTTCTTGTAGATTTTAGTTTATATTTATTTGCTTTTATTAATTTTCATTCAGTTGTGCTCATTACGATAATATTTTTTTTTTATAATAATTTGAGTGTAAACATATAAAATAGATTAAAGATGTAAATAAAAAAAAACGTATAATGCTACCGTTAAATAAAATAAAATAATGTGATAAAAGATGGTCGTGACTGTTGAGCTTTTCATGGGATTGGTGGATTTGATTTAACGCAAAATTTGTTTAGTATGGGGATAGGTAAAACTAATCGTTGTATAAATTGGGGAAGCTGTTGTCTGCATCTCACCATTAGAATAAGCAAAAACTTTTAAAACACATGCAGGAGCACTGACAGTACTAGAAAAATATCTGAAATTCTTAACACACAAAACATTTAATACAAATTTTAATTCCATCAGAATCAATGATATCAATTACTGAGAAAGAAAATATGGCATGAGCAACCACTCAAAGTAAAACGATGTTATCTAAACCCACTAGTAAATCATAAAATTCTTCTACTTTACTATTACATTTGCGACAAACTCTATAAGAGCAAATCGTGGGAGAATTCTACAGATCGAGAAATAAACTGCACATCGATTTTCGAATTATCAAGAGATGCAATCAATATTTTAGCTTACTTAAGAGGAGGTCATTATTTCAGCAAAATTCTTTGCCCTTATGCCTACACTATGGAAGCAAAAGTAAAAAAAACAACATTGGCATAACCCAACCATTTACAAACATACATTATGTTTCACTCCAGATTTTGCTCCCCCTTATGCTTTCCTTGGTGTCCTCTCCTGCGTACATTTCCTTCACCTTCCTTCACCTCCTTCAATTCCCTTACCTTCACAAAGAATCTCACGACCTCTTCGTTCTCCCACATGCTTCTTCTCCAATCTCGTCCTTTTCTCTTCTCACCTTCCTCCATCTTCACTTATATACACCCTCTCAGTGTTTCCAATTATCTTCACCTTTCCCATAGAATTCGTATTTCCTGTACTCCTCATTCATCCAGTACTTGTTTGTCTTTTCATCGTTCCCACACTTGTACCCTGCAAGAATTCTCTCTTCTTTCGGCGTCCTCCTTTCGCTCAAATATCTTGGTTAGGGGAACCTCCACTTTTATTTCTTTGTATTTTGAGTTGTATTTTGCCTTTTATTTCTTGTGCTTCCACTTGCCTCCATCTATTATCTATTATCTCTCTTTCCTTTTGTTTAACCCTCCTCTTCTCATCTCTACTTCTTCCCCTGATATTACTGTCTTTTCCAGCAGCTTTATCCTTCCCTCTTCCCATTTAGATATTTTCCTTCTCTTATCCACCCTACTCATTATTTCCTCTATTGTGATCCTTCCTCCCCTCTCTGTTTGTCAATTCATACCTCGTCCTGTTATATAAATTATAGATGGAAGGTTTTTCGGTTCTGGTGCAGCATGTGAGCAAAAGTACTTTGAAAAACACTAGATTTTTTTTTAAGACTGATGTACGAAACGAGGAAGAATGAAGAGGATATTTTTTCCAACAATATATTATGTGGAATGCTTCGTTTATTTTTGTACAACGTTCCAACTATTGTCAATTTTTTTCTAGAAGTTTTGATCTACTTCATACTAATAAAATATGAGAGTTATGTTGTGGCCTTTTAGGTCTTGAACTAAATCTAAAAAGGACGCCATGTCATTGGTTCTGTTCCAATACACAGCACGATTCACAAGGCTGTGTGTTCCATACGCAAGACGTTTTCAACGCTACTTTTCAGGTTGCTTGTCATAAACTGCCTAAAATAACAAACAACGGTCATGAACACCCAACGATTTTTCATCAAGTCATCAAGTAAATCAACCCACTTGTCCCATAATTAACGTATCGGTTCAAATTTGTCGTTTGAAGCTGTGTCGACAAAACAAGGGATATGTACAAAAATGTTCGTAAGGACCTAATGTTGCAAATATTGATCGTCCAAAGTTTATATGATCATAGTATCTATAAAATGAAAATGAAAAAACCCCAAACCCATTTTCATACATATTTTTTTCAAAATATCGCCTCGTTTGATGCAAAAACCATTAGCCAACAAAGTCACGAAGTTACAAGAGAATGAATGAATTCCCTTAAAAACAATTATTTTTGATATTAAAAAAAAACAAATTGGGTCAAAAACTACCCTAAGACTGTTCTGAGGTTAAGGTTTTTTCTTAAATAGTTGGTTGGTTATGGAGTTATGGAGTTCAAACTTCATTTCGATAAATGATATTAACACAAATTATTTTGTGCCTCAAATATATTATATATTATTACAAGAATATTTGCAGTCACTGTTCTGTACAGCCACGTATATGTAAATCCTGCGATATATTTTCAAAACTATCCAACTACTGCTTATGCTACAAGTAAAAGAAAACACCATAATTCACTAATTTATACTAAGAAATATTTATTTTGACAATAAAATGTGGCAAGGAAAAAACATAACTGAGACAGAAATATATTAATTAGATAATTAATCCCATTTTTCATTATAGACCAAATATTAATTTACAGAATCATTATAAAGGAAGAAAAGATACCTGACTAACATCGAATGAACGATCTTTGGTAATTAACAATTCAAAGAAATTATTTTCATATAGTTTACACTAGGACGACTTCAACATCCCCAGAAGCCTTGAGTAGGACCAAAGAACTAGAAGAACAATAAAATCCCGGGATCAATTCTTTACCACAGCATCAATTCATTAGAAAACTGAAAAGTCTGTGGAATGGCACTATTTAACACCCTCTTATTTTTATTAATGTTTTGCTTTTCGATTTGTTGTTTACGTTTTTCTAATTTTATTTACTTTCGTCTTTGAGACTTTGAAGTATTTCGCATTTGCAATGCTTTTCTTTTGTATTTCACTTTGGAATCATTTGATATTTCAATAAATATGGATATGAGATACTTGTGTCGAATATATCAACATTTATTGTTGGTTTATTACTGGATATGAATCACATGGTTTATCAATATGAATGAGAATAGTATATTTAACAAATTTATTTGGATAAAAATAAAAGCCACGCCAAGCGTTAACAACGTGCACTACAATCTTGTTTTTGCAGAAATGTAGATCGCGTTAAAATATAGAAGTTATTAAGAAACCGACATTGCGAAATTTCCGAAACAATAAATCGAGTTAATTTCTCCGAGAAGCAAGGAAACTAGCGACCGATAACGCATCAGTATGAAATCGCCGGGCATTTTATCTGCCGGCTGCCATAATAGGTTTCGTGTCCGATTTCGAAATAATCTAAATATCGGCCGGTTTAATATTGCAAAAGTCGATCTGGCGATCCGATACGAATAATAATTAATGAAAAAATAGAAATCGCGGAAGCTCGGCTAAATGAAGTAGAGAATCGTTATGAGTTATGCCTCGATCAAATCTAAATGGCATTATCACGTTTTGTATCGTTTTAGAGTGCATTATAATAATGGGGAGCGTTTATGCATCGGCCGATATGGGAATGCCTCATTATGTATAAAATGGATAATGCACAGCCTACTACGTTCTTACCAAATAAAAATAAAATCAAGTTTTGCATCCAATCAACCAAATCGCCAGTTAATTATCAAACTCGGACCGTCGTTTCGACGAAGTGGCAAAGGATCCGAAGGAAGGGCCGGCTTCTTCCCATTCATGAGTTCGAGACACATCAAGTGCTTGATAATATTACGAAACAGATCACTCACGGTAATAACATAAACAATTTATTAATTTAATCGACAATAAACACTTATAAATACATTACCACAATTACATAATTTGATATGATATTTTTAATGAGCCATATTTATGAATTTATGAAGATAGGGGTTCGCACTATTTCAAATAGTGTTTTTTTTATTATTTGTTATACTTAGACTTAAACAACTTAAACAATTTTTTGAATCTGTCTACTAACCTTAATCCACTTTTAAACGTGCCCTTTTCAATTAATTGAATAATGTGTCTTCAGTACTGTCACAAACTTCTATCCTCAGTTCTTTCATTTCATTATCTCTTCCTGAATATCTCTCATAACTGATCACTCGTTACCCCTATATTTTGCATGTACCATATTCCGTGTTCTTCATAAACTCTCGTCGTCGTTTCTTTTATCTTTCACACGCCGAAAAACGTTAATAAGAATAACATTTTATATACAGAACAAACAGCCATTATAGCAAATTAAGCAAAGTAGTGACTCTACCGACTATTATTGCCCGTTTACGTTAGAAAAGTTTGTTGTGAGTTTCATTACGCCTGTCGAAATACTACAATTAAAAAAATAGTTTAATATATTGATGCAAATTCCCAAGTGCCCAGTCATGCAGCATCAGAAAATATAATTAAGTAACAATCGAAGGTGAAGAATAAATGAATTGCAATCAAAAAGGTTAACATTAATACAATATTTACGAAAAATAGCATAACCATTTATAAAACGTACAGAGCATGCGAGAAATTGCATCGTCCTGTATTCATTAATTGAGCAACACCACACTAGTACAAGAGGTACATGTGATACATACCACTCCCACTAGACCATATCTATCGAAACTGCAATAAACATAGCAGATATTCCTCTAACATGAACTGCCATTCCATTGCAAATATGCAGTTGATTTTTTTCAGCTTTTTAAGTTACACTAACGTAAATGTTATTAATTGCAAAATTGTAAAAGTTATTCTTATTATTACGGTGATGAATATGACTCCTTCTTCCATTTATTATTATATTGTCAGATGCAACACATTTACATCGAATAAATCCAGTTCAGTTTTAAAGTCGCAGAAGCGGCAGAGCAAAATTAACTTAACTCCAATCGGGTACAAAGAAGTAATATGCCCTATATAACTTCGTCGCTCTTGTTGACCACACGTCACAAAGACAAATCACGATATCGGTGTACGCCATTTTAGAAACCTACGCAAAACGTTTGGAACCAGACAGACTCAAGACGAAGCACCAAAAAAGGTGACGCGACGTAACTACTAATCAACAAGACGGTTTTTTTAGCAGAATAAATTCAACCATTTGTCTTCTTGAGGTCCAAAGCCACTTTTTCAATTGATCTACCAAATTGATGTCTGACAAAAATACAAAGATACTAAGAAGAATGAGTCACCAATGTTACACAAACAATTTGGTGAAATAGTAAAAGATTGCAATTTCTTTTTGACGGATTTGTTATCCGTTCCCATTTTTGTCACCAGTAGATATACTATTTATTTGTATTTGTTTTTTCTTTGTGGCATCGTCGCACTGATCGAGCTCTATAATTTAACTTTAATGGAACTCCCGTTGCATCTCTTGCATTCGATTTAGATAGTCAATAGTAGTGCTGATGTAAGTATTGTGCCACGAGATCTTATACGATCTTGAAGGTTTGACATAGTTTTGTATTTATAGTATACAATAATATGATCTACATACGGTGAACTAGTTACATACCTAGTTTCCTATATGCCATATTGCGTCCCCTTACCACACTATAAATCTGGTTCTTTATTTCGTTGTATTGTAGGTACTATGAATCTGTCGAAATATCAAATTTTCAAAATTACGATTCATATTAATTGCGCCGTTGCATTAGCTTGCTGCCAACGTATTGTTTTTTTATCTATTTCGGTCATTATAATAATAAATTACCGATCTACGGCAGCAATTAAATAATGTTGATGCTTATCTTTAACTGATCACAATATTACTCTACGCTTTCAGGACAAGCACGTTGCTCTTATCTGGCTCCGATAGTTTTTTCCCCTTCGCGACAAATTCATCACGTTCATTCTTCATTATTCATTACCAATCAATTTTATGGACAATGGCACGGATCAACGGTAACTGAATTCGGCTTGTTTCCGAAAATAAAGCATTGAATCTACTTTGTCATTTTATTCTTTGTTCGTTGTTCTAGACGTTAAAAAATGGGTAAATAATTTTCGAAGATTGATTTCCAGTACCAAAGATTGGCATTTGGAATAGCATTTGCCGAATTGAGCTAACTGTTTGGACGACATTATAGTAATTTGCAAAGAGGAAGCTGGACGTAGTGAACCGTTGAACGAACTTTTTAAACGACACAAAAGAAACCGAATTTCTTTGAGTCGTAATAAAGAATTTGTTTCCATAAAGAAGTTGAATACTTTGAGCACGTGATAAGTCTATGGTATATGGCCCTCTGACTCAAAACACGATTATTAAAAGTTGATTACTACGACAAATTTATAGAAACTTTTCTCGAAGTCACAGCCCCATTGAACCTGCTGTGCGAAATTGCTACTTCTGGTGGAACGCCAGAACCACACCACCACACCACACCAGAATTTTCGTTTTTAAAAATAATAATGAAATCAGAATTGACGCTACACCAGACCAGATGAACATGGAGTTCGAGTTTTAAATTGTATGGGCAGTGATATTAGTCCAAAAGCAGCCAGATATATTCCAAAGAATAAAGCAGCTATGGTAATGCTCTTCGATGGTATTACAATTAGGGAGGAAATGCTCATTAGCTTACCATGAAGGAAATTGTCACCTGTCACCTATGTGGATTTGGTGATCTAAAACCGAGGCTCTGGAGAGATGGAAGGTGGATGAATTTCAATTTCCATACATACATAGCAGCAGAATTGCCAGACACTTTCTGGAAATAGAAGTTGATGCTGTTTTTGGATTTCCTGACCGGTAACATATTGTTAATCTCATATAATATAAATCAGGACATGTGCAGCAACGCAATAGAGTAGCTATGGAATAATAGTCAAATTTAACTCAAGAACAAGTTGGCAGTTTGAATAGGAATATCCTAGAAAGCTACTAGAAATACCTGTCATGCCAATACGTGGTCCAATTAGCGATAACTAATAATGAAGCACTTTATTTGAAATTGTATTTGGAGCATACAACGATTTTATTTGCTGTGAAAATATTAATATCTGACGTAATTAAATTTACCGATGAAAGTGGAGAATTTTCGAGGGCATTTAAAAGAAATCCGATTTCATGCATGGGTGCGATAAAATTACAATAATTATTAGTCTCTTAGTTTTGTGGTTTAAACTTCCACTTTGGGGTTATATTTCACCTATCACAACTTGTACTTTTTCTTTTACTAAATTTAACGGTTCTTATTTTATTCCCTTTGGACACAAACAGATGCGCGTTGTCTTGGTAACGAAATGCAGCATTGAATTCTCTAAAATTTCAATAAAATAGCATCGCTATAAAAATAAGCAATACCTTTAACCATAAATCGACTGTTATTCGAGCAAATCGGAAAATGGCCACCCAACAACTGCAAAAGCAAATTTTATTCTAACTGAAAAATCGGTGCAGTAATCTACATCAAATAAAAAAAATATGACGCAACGTACGTCACAATATAATTTAATATATATATATAAATTAATAAAATAATCGTTTTAATAAATTTAATGGCTATCTGTTAGTAATTTTTGAACAAATTGTATTCTTTATAATTATTTGTCAAAACATGCACCGCACCCAGACGGTAACTATCAACTGTTATTAGTCATTTAACTGAATATTATAAAATTACATGAAT
This sequence comes from Geotrupes spiniger, assembly GCA_959613385.1. Classification (NCBI taxonomy): domain Eukaryota; kingdom Metazoa; phylum Arthropoda; class Insecta; order Coleoptera; family Geotrupidae; genus Geotrupes; species Geotrupes spiniger. Next base: position 14,034,991 of record OY390734.1, read on the forward strand.
TTCTTCTGCAGACGATGTACAGCAAAAGCACATGCGCACATAGATAGGTGCTATTTTCCTGAATTATATTATACTTAACAACATAAGTAATGAACGTTATCACAGACGATTTGATTCGAGTAAAGTTCACGGGAGTTATGGCTCCACCCGCTCGCAACCGTGATCAGAAATGTTCTCATAATTATAGGTGGCCGTGTAATAATAATCCAGTCTCCCAAACGAGCCGCCGCAGCGAGTCCGGTCGAGCGGTGGCAACGCTTGGTTTGGTACGCCGAAAAAATTTGTATGCATTTTGTAAGTTTCCTTATAATGCAGATCAGTATGAAAATTAATCTGTGATTACTATATTTACGGCGGAAAGTTTTAAATCTAGAACGACTTGCGTTTACGCCGATTTTGATAGGAAACAAAATTTCAGTCTTTCGTTAATTGTACGTTTCTCAAATTAGATTGCTGTCGAAATTTCGCTCGAAATCTATTGCAACGGGTCACGGATTATTGCATTTATTTATTATTAATTTTATAGCAATAATAAATAAAAACCATGTTTGTGTAATAAATATATACTGAGTGACATATAAACTGCACCACCTAGAAAGGGTGTCAAATTTGGCAGGAATAGTGGACTGCTCCAGGGAAATGATGAAGTGTTTTGCTTATCAAATTTTAATCAATTGTATTACATAACTTAAATAATAAATCTGGTTCGTTTAGTTTCAGGACTTGAAAATTGTGAAGAGACGACCTGGTTTTTTGTGACATGACATGATGTCCAGTGAAGATATGGTACCAGAGACGTAGCCAGAAAAGAATGTTGGAAAAGGGGTAGCAAACACTTTACTATTTTTAATATATCGTGTATTTAAACTTTTATTTGAGTTATCATAGAAATGGCGGTTCTATGCATAGGGTATGATATCTCTATGATATTTTCATAAAATTGTATAGAAGTACTTAGAATTTACAATATGACAAATTCTCCCATTGCAATAGCAATCCCATATATTTGGTTTCTTCGAACATGTGGGCAAGTAAATTAATCAAAATGCAACCGCAATATCAGATAAGTTTGTTGTAAATGTGATCTACTAGAAACGTATTACAAATCATTTAAAAATTGTTTAATTGCTAATTGCTTTGTGTCTCATGCCAAGAAAGCCTAAACAATTTTACACTAAAAAAGTTCTTCTTGTAATGTAATTCGTCCAAATCAGTTTATTAAACATAAGTTGTTAAAAACATTTTGAAAATGAAATTTTTGGGATAATTTTTGACCAGATCTAAGCAGAATCTAAAGGACACTTTTTGTGCATAATTGGATTCAAAAGTAAAACGAATTCGGACACACTTGATAGAAAATTTTGAGTATTAATGTTAAGAACAACACATGTAGGATCAGATCTGGACGACTTGACACATTCCCAAGCCACAAGTGGCAGATATCTTGTTTGGTCTGTAACTGAATTTTAATTTTCTCCTCAGGCGCATAGGGAATTTGTTCAAAATGACAGCAACCACATATGCTATTAAGAACAGAGAATAAATTTGTTTAAAAAAAAACTCGAACAAAACCCAAAATTAATAATAGCTTTTATAGAACCCCTATTAGGCCACAACAGAGGACAGGTTTGGGGTGGGTTAGGTTGGGTTGGGTTGGGTTGGCTACCAAATATATCTTCAAAAATGTTTAACGAAATGACATCAAATTTTCTGCTCAAGTAACAATTCACCTTACACTGAACGAACTTGCCCAAAGTTGTATTTAATTAGAAGTTGGTGTCTTGATAGTAAATTTACATTTTTTCGTATTTCTTATTAATGATTCAGAGCGAAGCAAAGTGCAGCAACTTGAACGTTCAACAAAAACTAAACAAACTGAAAATGCTTCACCAGGTGTTGGAAAGCGAGACTGCCTACACTTAATTTGCAACTACACATCTTTGTTATTTGAACTACGCTCAGTTAAACTAATTGTCAAATTCAATATCGAATCATATTTTGCAATTGAAACTAGTGTCATCATGTCATCAATAAAATATTAGTTATATTTAGAAAATGTGTCCTTTACTTGTATTTCTTGTACTTAGTTTCTTTCTATTAATTGTTATATTTATTGTTTTTGATATTATTTACATATTGATATTTGATTTCATGAAAAAGAAATTCATAAAATAATTCCTTTATTTCATTTTCATTTCACATCCATTCGTGAACTTCCGGCTATTGACATTTAACATCTTTTTGACACATAATTCTAATAACTACGCACCGTATTGCTCTACTAGTTATTCATTCCTTTTTATTGTAAATATTCAAAAGCATCCTCTTAATAAATTAATCATTTATTCAAAAATGCAGAGAAAATTAACTATGAATTGCAAAGCCACCAGTACCTAATATAATAAACGCGTAATAATTGTTACGGACATCTCTTGTACAATTATTTTGCTCTTTTTAATTAATAACAGGCGAATTAAGTGGATAAGTTTTCTTTGTATTTGCTTTCTTAATACAAGAGTTATTAATTCAGTTCTGACATCAATCATAATTACAGAGGAAAATTTCTAGTGGTGGTGAATAATTTTCTGCCTGATAATTCCTATGGTGTGTAATTAAAGCTTTAATGTCCTTAAAATCAGCAGAATGCAATCTTATTGTTTAGTAATTCACTTTTTGCGAATGACAAAAAACAATGCGTAATTAGACGCTGTCGGATATAATTTAATGGAAAATCTGGTTACGTAAGTGCGGGCACATTCTTTCGATTTTTTCAGTCGAAAAATTGTTGCATTATTATAAATCAATTATACTATTTTTATTATAGACATGAGTACAATTAATAGTTGAAATAAGACAAATGAAATGCAATACAAAATAAAATTTCAATTATATAGTAATAAAATATCGCTTTAACCAATTTTAACGTAGCATAATTTATTCTTCTTTAGGCTTTAAGCTACAATACCAGAACATACCCATACAATTGTATGTATTTAAAATATGTTGTACAAATTATTTTTATTAAAATGCCATTGAAGATTAAATGTAAATGAACGATGAATAATAAAAATAAATAAAAATAATAATCTACTGAATAAATACTCAACGTTTAAATTATATTTCGACGACATTTTTATAATAATTATTCTGTCTTTATGTGTTTGTTTACATTTGATAATTTAGTGACATTTCTTGGATGTAATTAATAACAACGCAAATACACCAATTATTATGTAACACCTAAAAAATAACAATAAGAAACCGAAGCCTGCACATACATACGTACAGGTATACGCAACGCAATAAATAACATTTACATAATCATTCTAATTATGGAGTGTTAAGATATTATAGATTATTTTTACGTAATGAGTGGTATCGGAGACTAATATATGGGTTCTAGATTTACATGGGTATCGCGATGCTTTATCTCAAACAAAACTAATTAAAGAAAGTTACAAATTACATTGGCGTGATAATTATTCGAAGTATGTATAATCAGATGGGACCGCCCCGAACAACACATTACCGCTCGTATTTATTTCTTTTGTATTAATATAAGTTTTTCAGACGGCACTGTACGGCATAACGTATACAGTACATATCTTTTCATTAAGTTCGCGCTGCTCTGATATATCATAAGACTTTTAGTTTTGTGCAGGGTCGCAACGGAGCGGCCCACTCCACCCAAATTCGACGATATCGCGAAATTCGTGAACATTATGGCACAGCGTTTCTGCCAAGGCGGGATTTATCGTGGGCTGATTTCTAAGTTAAATGATTATTGTACTCGTTGTGGTCTAGTTACGTCTCTCGCGAAGTACACGTACCGTTAATTGGACGTTTGCAACAATAACAATGTGCGGCGGTTAGTTTTCATATTAATTTCGATTTGGTTTTAGATCCCACATCTGGTTTAATTAATGCATGGATTTATCTAATTACTATCCAATGGTAAAGATCGACAGAGCTTTGTTAGAACTAAAAAAAAACATTCTCATACATAAATTTTATTTAATATCCATATTGCTAGGCCCTCCTAGCGACTACTTATGCACGAAAGTTACACATCACGTTTTAATTAATTTCTCATACGTTTTGTTACTCATGTTTTACACATGACACCACAAATATTTGTTTTTTCAATCATTTTGCAAGTGTTTTAACTTAAGCTTCCATTTTAGTCTGGAATATTTATACTTCATATTTTTCATGATTAAACGACATTTGTTGTACTAAAACATTGTATCTCTCGTAGTTTAGTTCTTCAACAATAGTACAAAATTATATCAACGGCACAAAACTGAAGCACCAATGTTTATGCCAAAGACCTGAGAATAACTCTGACTAACATAAACTAATATTAAGACGGGAGAAAAAAAATTATAGGAAGGGTTTACAAAATAAATTACAAAACGCGCAAATCCAGCGGATTCTAAACAATATAGCACGTAGACGGCACTACGTTACAGATTATCGAAACACCACACCACAACCCGTTTAAAATAAACGCGGGTATTAAGTCAAAGACCCCAATCAAAAATCAGCATTTCCACCTGACCGTAACAGACTTTCTAATTATATGTGAGTGTCCTAATCGTTAGTGGCTTTATCTCCATTCAGTTTCTTCGATCGCTTATTATTGTAAATATTTTTAAGATCTCTGTCGCCCTTCCGGTTTTACAGAGTGTTGTGACTCCCATTAATCTGCTTTATTTGTACTAAAAATTACCAAACACATTTCCAATCAAACAATAACTTTAATAATAAATTGCTATTTTAGATAAATAATTATTTAATTATTAAGTATAATACTTATAATTTATCTCGCTAAATATTTGAATACTTAATAATATAAGATTACCTAACGTAAGATTCTTATGAAATGACTGGTATCCATGGAAGTAAGGTTGTTACATAAAGTACGACCTAATGACGAAATCCAAGCATTTTAATGGTGGAACTTAACACCGGTGTCAAGACTCGCGAGATTACAATGTATTAGCTTAGTTCCTTAAATTTATTCGAAAATATGAGGATATACGGTATCTGATGTTATCAAAACGACTAAATTGATTATTTTCGCCAATAATAATTAATTTGGGAATATTTTACAGTTATATTAAGTTTTTCAAATCTAATTGCAAGAGCTTGGTAACAGCTTGACAAATTAGGGACGCACACAAGTCCTCACCGTTGAAAGGTCGTGATTATTACATTACGTACAATTAAACATTTGCGTCGTTTTAAACGTTACCTGACGATGTTAACGTTACTTCGTTCCTGCTTTTAGCTATTTGTTTTTAATTCGTGTGATTCACACAAGAATTATGTGATTAAATAAAGAAAGTTGGTGAAGATTAAAAATAATCTAAAATTATACCAGCGGCAACAAAAGAAAGCACATATCATACAAACAAGACAAATATGAAAATTAATTAAACGAAAATATGCACACAAAAATAATGGACTACTACTAGAGTAGCGCACACACAAACGAAAAGCATCATAAATGTAAAGGAAACAAAACGAGGAAACGAGGAACGAACGACATAGTTGCTATAAACAATTCTTAGTTAAGATTATTAGTGAATCAAATTATATATTTAACACTATTAGAAATAAAAAATGAAAGTCAAAAATATATAAAAAAGGGAAAGAAATAAAATAAAATAAAATAAAAATAATGTAATGAAAATTCAAAAATAAACGCAACTAAAATAGCCCCAAAAATTTCGTGCGAAAAAGAATTAAAAGAACGAATATTAAAAGAGAAAACCAACCAACCCAGATCCAAAACAAAACGATACAAGAAAAGGGCAACAGATAGGAAATGTAATAATATTACATTTAAAACGGGCAGTCATTTTAAATAAAAAATTATGTGCATTATCTCCAGTATCCTGGTGGGCGATATTGAATGATAGATAGCTGAACATAGATAACAACCAGTAGCATCAGTGGGGTTATGCATGGTCGAAACATTCGTGCACATCTTCCGAAAAGGAACACATCTATGTTATTATCTCCGGATAAATTAATCCGTCATATTATATCTCATAGTCTACTTTGAAACCCATCTTGGACATTATTCGCCACTATGGTATGTGGTGGATCTTCACAGAATTTTCGTCAATTTTGTTGTTATTTACTATAACGCACTCTCATCTACGGACAAAAGTCAACGATTGATGTTTAACACATCGCAAAGACATATCGTGATGTTGATGCATGCACACTCGTAAAATTTACAAAGTTTACGCAAAGTTGCTTGGTGTCTTAATTTGTATGAACCTGTGTGCCGTCACTATGGGTGCACATACTTTTTAATTAAGTGAAGCAGACATTATAAGGATTATATATCTACACAAATTAAACAAAAATTGATCCTCGAACTCAAACGACTTTTGTCATTACAGAAATTTATAAAAATATAAATAAGTTATTTGACAGACTACATTTGTTGAAGTATTACCCCAGAAATACAATTTCTGATCTTTACATTTTTTTACTTTTTTCATCTTTACTTGTGTAACTTATATGCCTTTTATAATGTATGATTCTATGCCATGTTCTCTCTATGCTTTCTTGTCCTTTTCCAATATTTTCATGCGATAGTGTTTAGTCTCCTAAACTTCTACCTATATGTTCATTTGTTCAGTTTGTGTACTTCAAGTTGTCCTTAGCTTCCACATTTATCTTTTCTGAATTCTTCACAGTTGCTGAACTTTTCTCGTGATCCTTCCAAATTAAGCTATAGAAAAGGATAAATAATTATGCACACTACGCAAATAATTTGTTTACTTATTATAGGCACGTCAGCACTTCTAATAACTGAATAGAATATTAAGGATTTTTAAATTATTTTTTTTCGCAATAACAATATTATTATAAATGTCTAATGTAGTGTGTAGTCTCTTTATGGAAAAGATGATTTTATTGGTATAATTTCGTTATTAATTCAAGCTAGTTGAAATAGTTTCAATTTAAATTTTAATTTTGTCGCCGAATTTTCCTAGTTCACCTTACAAAAATGGGACTGCACTGTTTACGTTGAGAAGGCGAACAATTTTGAGTTTCTGGCGTGCGAACATATGCGATCACTTAAACACCTAAATTCCAAAAACATTGAATGTAATTATCATAGATAGAAATGGTGATTTATGGGGTTATTTGTGCCTAATTAAACACACATCTTTACTGCTAAATTTCCATGGCGTCGTATTATTCCAAAACAACATGAAGGGTGTGTAGGTATTCCGGGAAATGTTATGGAAAACTACAAGGCGTACATTTTTCTCACCAAATAAGAAATAAACTTAATGCCATTAAATATTTTATTACATTTCCTCATTTTAGTGTTCACAAAGGTAATTAAAGATTGCTGCATGTCATTCCTGTTCGACTTCCGGTTCAGAAAGATATGATATATATACAGAGTCTGTATGTGTTTTTGGAGCTGAGCTATTTGTAGGGAAGATGACTAGAATCACTGGAATTATGAAATATCTGTTTGTATTATTAGTAAGGAAAGTGCATCATTTGGATAGCACATTAGTCCAGTGTAATGCATATGATTTAGCTAACATATCTATAGAAAATTTAACTTCCCCATAGAATTAAATTTAACAATTTAACTTGTTGCACTATTAATATTTATAACAAACAATTTTTGTTAATTTTGATGTTTAGTTTGTAAATAATTTTAGTTTCAATTTATGTTTATTGTGGAATAAAATATTTTTATACAGAATGCTGTATTTTTTGGTATAGAGGGATGAAAGTACTTTCCTGCCTCGAGGGGCAATGAAGGAGATGCCACCGACAAAGCAGGCAGGAAAATTAAACTTTCTATGCGTATTAGGAAACATAAATAAATGCATTACACATGCATTTATTTATTTGTAAAATACATTTATGTTCTTTGTGCAACATATAATAATTATCATTCAAGTTTGAAAATTTGGTTTTTCTAAAGTAATTAGAATTGAGATAAATACCTGAGATTTGACTTATGGTAGAGCAAAATTTGGAATCTACCTTCTTATTTTACTATACATTATTTTTGTAGCAATTTCTCTTTCTTTTTTAATCTTCCCTATTTTGTTCATTGTTAAAAATATTTTCCTTTCGTAGCTCTGCATCTTTTATCTTTACGATTTCTATGTGTACCTATTTCCTTGCTTTACTTTTCTGCAAACTCTACTCTACTTTTCTCTTCCGTTAGAAAAAAAAATTTTTGTTCCAAAACTCATTTGTTGAAATATAGCCTCCATAAAGGTAACGCAATTAACTAGAAGATTTCGTTTAACACAATGATGATATTTACTTGGAAACTTGAATACAGCGAATTTGAACAAGATTACAATCAAATTAAAATTAGTAAGTAACCGGAAAAGCTGAAAAATTCAACATCCTGATTACATGATGTTATTAAGTTTCGACTCCGATTGGTTGCCATTGAGACATATTAGCAACGTTTTAAAAGTCTTTTTGGTCAAGTAATTCTAACGTTAACGCAACTATGACGCTTAAACTTGAATTTTCACTGATCCTACAGCTGGCATATGTTTAGACATCTGCAGTTACAATCAAAAATGTTCCTTTTGATCATAATTAATAAATTCTCACCTACATCATTTACTTCCTGGAAAATACTTATAACATACATTTTAACATTGTTCAATTTGCATCTCCTTTGTGTTTTTACAATTTATAGATATCAAAATTCAATTTATCAAAATAAATTACTACAACCTTCAATCCATTCTCTTATATTATTTCTACCTATTTTTAGTTCACTGATAATATCCCTAAGATCTACGATACCTGTTCTAGTGCCAGGCATTTTTTTCGTTTGTTGTGGCCTTCATATCCTCTTGTCCCTCATGTGCCGTGCATCTATTTCTTTTTTGTTTCAATTTACTATAATGTTTCCACATTTTTTAGTTTAAATTATCCGAGCGATTTATTTTTCATTTTAAGTATTATATCATCCACGACAACAACAACAAAATAATAATTTCTGAATCGTCTAAATACGACCACTAACGCAATTTGCCGCGTCTTTAAATTGTGTGCCGTATGCTGATGGAAACTGGGGGTGAGGAATTGCTAAGTTTTCCTTATTTCATTCCATCTCTACGGCTGATATAAGTCTCGTCTAGCGCTCACGGAATACTGATTAATCTAAGAAGGGATTTGCAAGACTCCTTGCTGCTTGCCACCGACTCATTTAATTAAACACGAGCGGCAAATTCATCATAATTTACCTGGGCTGCATTGCTCGTCAACTGTTATAAAAATATCACGTGAAATATTTGCGATCATGTTACACATTTACGGCGTAAGCAACCGAAGATATTATTAAGATAATTAACTAAATAAATGACGATCTAATGAGGATTCGGGTGCAGTGGACTTCAAGAATCTTGCTGTATAATCAAGGATTGTAAGTAAAAGCAGAGTGAAGACATTGCACATGCCATTCGGTGCCTAGATTATTTGTAGGAAACGATAGAGCATCAACTAATAAGATAAATTTTAGATAAAATAATAATTGAACACTTGCACACATTACTACGTAAAATGATTTTGCAGAATCGATTTTACAATTACAACAGCTCGTGAATGAAAAATGCGTGTTTAAGATCAACGTTTAAAACGAAGTTAGATATCTATTGATGTCCTGTGCAATTTTTATTCTCCGTAAGAATTCGCCAAAGTTAGAAACCTTGTTTAGAGGTTAACTTACATTTCGATGTTAATCAAAGTTAATCATATTTTATAAACAATTGAGTAATAATTTAGGAACGATATATTGCCGCGAAGCTACTTTGATATTTATGTTTCATCGTCGTTAAACGAAGGCCTGAGATTTTTATTAATCATTATAACTTCCTACATACTAGAAATATTTTTTTTTTCCATAGTTCGACGAATCTATTTTTTTAGGTAATAGCAAATTCTTGTTATATATTTAAATAACCCGTAACTCTCAATTAAAAGTATAATTACCCAAACTATAAATTATTTATTTACATCGGTATCAATTACGTGGAAGATATATATCAATCAAACCGTGAACAATGTGCGATACGCCGCTTAATAATTATGTGGCAGAACGGGCAGCAAAAAAAAGACGAATAAAAGGGACCCAGTTTTGTGGCCTGTTCATTAGACAACGGAGATTATAAACAAAATGTTATTCTAATGCAGAACTTTGGCTGTCATTTAAAATATAGCTTATAATTTGATTGATGTATCCGTAGATGGCCGGGTGGCAAAATGAGTTTACAGTGCGAAACCAGGCCCGAGAACGGGCGGACGGGGCCGGCGCGAACGGTCATTTCCAGTTGGTACGGCCTCCACAGGTAAAAATAATTTGGCGCCGCTTCAAAATAGTTTACATTTTTAAATTCGAAAGATCACAAAATTCGGTAATAATTGCTAACCGCCAGTTGTGGCTACTTAGTTTAATTCTTGCATCGTGAATTTTCGAAAATCTTCCGTGTCCCAAATTACAGAGAATGGTGACGTGTTTTATGATTAATGATTTTTTTGTAGGATACATATAATCCGTTTTGGATTTTCGATGAATCTGAATGGAAATACGAAGGCCAGTTAATCAACAATATTTATTGTTATGGAACTGTCCATGTTACTTCCATTTGGTTGCCTCCGCGACTGACTGTGTCGGTTATCTCGATTATTCTTCTGTGTTTTCTTTCAATCACGAGTTCGATGTATCATTTCCCACTGATGCAAATGTATGCTTTAACATTATATTATTTATAAATAATTCGTTGATACCCATTTCCATTTTTCTCTTCTTCACCATATCACATTGGCTTCGTTCTAATCATTTGCTATTGTTGCATTAAGGTCTCGCATTATCATAACTTCTACATTTGTTATACATTTCCTGAAGTGTTTGCCAGAAATGCTCCGTAACTTCAGAGTTGTCATTTTAATTCGGACCCTCTTGTTTGTTAATCTTCATAGACATTTCAACAATGAGTTCCGAAATAGGCTCGCAATTTGTTATGTATTTATTATTCTCCTGGCTGAAAATACAAGCAACAAAGAGTCTTCTATCATTCCTACGCCTTTTATCTTCGTCTCTGTTACTCCTATCGACTACATATATTTTTCGAATACATGTATACCTCTTACGTCCTACGTTCGTAGGTTTAAGTTTCTTATTGCTCTATTCATTTTGTCCGTTCTTGATTTTTACCCCTCAGATTTTGTAGCTTTCTTGAGTTTTCTCTCCTAATAGCTTGTTTTAGGGATCCAAGTGCTCACGAATGCTATTTATGAATAATTTTTGACTCCCAATGTTCTTTTCTTTCCTAATGTATCTTATTAATATTTGTTTGAATTTTTTTCTTCCCTTGATAGATCATCATCTATGTATTTATTCCCCTTTTAATTTACCTTTTGTCGCCTTTACCTTCATTTCATCATCCCATTTCGTCAATTGCACTAATACTAAATCCGTTTTCGTAATGCTTCAATTCTGGCCACTTAATTAATTTGTGTGTTAACCTCGACTCCTTTGTTCACCAAACCCTGAACGTATTTTATTTCATTTGCAATACTTACGCCTTTCATAATTTTTACATTTCCACCCCATTTTACAATGTGTCATAGAAAGACCTAAGTATAGAATAGTGTCACAAAGTCACAAAGAGGCATAAGAGGCATAATTCTATATAATTGTGTAGTATAGTATAGTAATATTAATGAATTTAGTAATTTTTGCCTGTTTGGTATTTTAAGGTTATATTTTACATTTTTTGTGAGAGCTTGTGCATACACGTTGTATAAAACTCACATATATACTAGCAAAGGTAACAATAGAATTTATTGCGATAATAATAAAGTATTTGAAAATAAAAAATTAAACGTGAGGTTACATCAAAGTTATGAAACAAGGAACTCCCCACCCAGTCAACAAATTTTCTCCAGGACACGTTCGTTCCTCTTGCCTGTAGGAAACCCTATCTTCTAGGTACCAAGAAATATATATTTAAACCAGACACATAACTTTTGTCGAAGAATATAATCCTCGTTCTTTTAACCTAGAAAAGAAATTACTGTTCGCCATTTAGGAGGTTGGGAACAGCATTATAGTAATTATTATATTTTATATAAAAAAAGTTACTCTAATAGTAATTAGATAAACTAAAAAATGTAATGATTGAAAAATCTTATACATTTAATAAAGAAGCGGCGACATTGTAAACCATCTACATGGAAAACGTATACAGTGTTATTGAGAAAAAATATTACTTTAAAAATCTGTACATCCTGTGGAATTTCACACCTGGTATTCATGTTTGCCAACTTGTAAATCACTTCGAAACAGAAATGTCGAACAGAGCATGACAATGATAGCCAAACCGATGTGGACAATTGAAATTTCTTACCTATATATTTTTTATGAAGAAACACACCGGAGTACTTGGTGTCTTAGTTTGTAAGATTTTGATTTTTTTATGTTTAATTTAATTGTGTCTCTCTCGTCAATTCTACACCGCCAGTTATTCTACATCATAATCAAGCGATTTGAAAAACTATATATGGCTTTTTGATAACCAGCATTAAACTGCGTACATATAATGCGTCATACAATAAGCCTTGCGATTTGTTAATTACGTCGCAATAATTACACATAATAACCAAAGGTTTTGAGCTTAACATACAAAGCTTTAATTGAAACAGATAGATGACAAGACAGCGGATACTGGCATTGACATCAACGTAAACTAAATATCTTACGAGCGTGGAGCGGACGGACTCTTTATGAATAACTACGAGCAGCGCTCCAGATAAATATTCACAAAATGCATGCATATGACGAGCTGCGCGCATATGACTGAACGCAGTGAGATGTCTTTCGACAAGAGGGAGTGTCGGCATTATTTAACAAGAAACAAGATCAAATGCTTCTGAAGGAGCGCCGTGTAATTAACAATGTCCACTAACGAGACTTTGAGTGGCGTGTGATCTTACATTGGACAATTACAATAACAATTAGCGGTAATGAAAAACGAATTACAAATTACTTGCGTCTCGTAATTGCATTATGAATTTAACCTCGAAACATGTTTAGATTCTGGATTTTCATCTGGCACATGCAAAAAAATGAGATTTGTTCCAGAAGAGTTTTGCGAAAATTTAAGAACGAATGGGTGCTTTCTGCATGGAACAAATAGCTTGGATTGTATTCCATTTAGCACTTTTTTATTTACATCGTATTAAAAAGAAACTATACTAACTATTAGATATAGAATAATAGAAATCACTAACGAAATTAGCATGTCCTGTGAAGAGGCACTTCATAGTTATGATTATCACAATCAAGAAGTTTTAAGCGACCTATATATAACCCAATTTATTTTGTGGTCTAGGACGCCAGGGTAGTAATCATATGGTTCAAATATATGGTTCAAATATTAGGTTGCATCATTGAAATTGTGATACAGGTAATAATGATTTCAACTTTGAATCTAATCAATCATAACATAACATAACCAATCTGTATTTTGTTTGCGGTGGACACAAACCTAAGAGCAGTTCAATAAACGAGCCGTTAGCCTGATGTATTAGTTCCGGTTGCAAAAAAAACACAATTTTTATGTAGTCATTTGACTAATGTTGAAAATAATGAGGATATCTTTGAACATTCAAACATATGAGGGATGATGATGACTGTACAGATGGACAACGGCGATGATAACACAGTAGCAAATAAAGGAAGAGAAGTGAGCAGCAGATCGAAGAAATCTTTCCTACATTACCAAAATATTCCAAGAGTGACTGAGAATACATCGCCAATTAAAGAAACACTTCACCGAACCTTGCTCGTCGATACTACGTGTCTGATTTTGTGCCCAGCTAGCCCTCCATTTAGTCAAACAAGCGATTGTTTATTATTTTTTTTGTAATATAAAAACGTCGAACTGTTCCAGTTGCCTATTAAAAAATTAAACTAATTAATGCGAAAAACTATATACATAGGTGTTTGTTTAATCGCTGTAAAACTTCGTCGACTAAAAATTAAGAGTGCTATTAATTTAGATCGAGCACCGGTGGTTAGAACCGATAGACTAAAAGAATTCAGTGTTGGAGCTGTCCCGCGTTATCTACCATTGGGACGAATTATTGAGATAGGTCAGTAACCAGCCGAAAACCTGTTTATATAGCACGAGATTGTTGTCACTATTTGGGTCATTCATTTGCCAAACAACTATTTTCGTTATTCTGGCGATAGACGAACAGATAAGAACCAGTAAGGTTAACGATTTTATAGCCGGCGCAATCTTAGTTTCTTCGGCATAATTTACTGTTTCGCCTGATATAAATAACGATTTAATTTTAAATTCTTTCCTTTCTCTAAACGAACGGCAATAAAAATGTTATTACTCTTAATTACAACGCAATAAAAAGCTGATGTAAATTAAAAAAGAAATAATTGATGTAAGTTGAGACATTGAAATTATACTTAAGTAGCTCAGATTAAAAGAAAATCGACAATGATCTAATTAAAATATAAAATGTGTCTGATTACTGGTTGGTGAACATTATACGTTACGAATGTTATAAAAAAACAAATGATTTTACTTAATTTTCATGTAAATATACAGTTTTACCTCATTTTGTGCAGTACGATTAACATCTTCATAAATGTTACCTAATCATATAACTTGATATCATACAATTAATTACGAGATTTATTGTCAAGACTAGTTTTGCTATTTGGTTGAATTAAAACCATTAAAACCATATGGTTAAAATATATAAAATATATTTCTCCAAATTTAATGTAATTCCTTTAAATAAACAAAATTCTTAATTTTTTTTCCTTCTCGATCTTTTTATTATGTTATATATTATGTATTGTGTCATTTTTGACCAACTGTGCCAACTTAAATAAATTCACATGCATATGCACCCCTGCACATATTTGGCTTGAAGAAAAATATCAAATGCTGATGTGTTCTTAGATGAGGACTACTTATTAAACCACATCATTGCTACTTACAGATATAGAAAAACATGTTTAAATACATAACGGAAACGTTCTAGTTTCCACATGTATAGCAATCGGAAAAATCTAGAATTTCTTTTTTTTAATATATTCAATATCTCTTTACCTTCTTGATTGTTGATTTTTAAATTAAAATATCGCAAAGGACAATGTGTACGTGTCTGTGATGCTGAACGTTTCATTGACATTGATATCAAATATATTTTTGACAAGGAATCTTTAATTGGGCTCCCATTTTTTATATATACTTGCAAAGTACGTCTCACTTGAAGCCCAACCCAACCCAACTCAACCAAACTCAACCCAGCCCAACCCATCTCATATATGTGTGTGTGAGTACTTCCGCTTAAACCGGAAATTAATGTACCGTAGTCAAAACTGTACGGAAAATGGTTGGAAAGACCTAACACAATATGTGGAAAGACTAACATTCGTCATTATTATCTTGAATGTCGTTTAATAGTCCAAATGAAGATTGAATAAGACGTGTTTTCTGATATAAAAAGGTGTTCCTACAAACGCCATGGACGGATGATGTTCGGACAGGGAAGTTTCATTTGTTAAAGCTCTCTCCAAATTCGTCGTTAATGAGGTCTTAATCTGTCGTTTTTTACTTGGATTTCCCACCACAGTGACAATATGCCGAGATGGTAGCCTTCACCCTAAAATTAAAATAACCCAGCGAGGTTTCATTCAAGAGTCATTGAACCTGTTACACTCTCGACTTTTTGGATTTTACTATTTTTGTAAATAGTATAAGGAATATCTGCTGTAAGGCAATAATCTCTTATCTATTTGGTGTCCTTGTTGTCCTATCTATCATCATACTATCAGTGTAACCATCAATATCGTCATTCTAAGCATCACCAACGGCTGATCGTTGATTTTAGTTGCCTTTAAATGTATGAATCATAAATTGCAATGCATATTTCAACTATCACAAATGGTTCCTTTACCGGAGCAACATATAATATTCCAGAAACTAGTCATCCCCCTCATCGTCAGATAAGAGTCTCTCAATGCGGATATGCCGATAAGTATACTAATAGTTAGCGATTTGTTTAGAATCAATAAAAGGATTACATCGTTTGACAAATCAAGCTCAAGAAGTACAGGAATCTTTTTGCTGATACATTTTATTTAGTCGGTTCACCAGAAAGAAACAGTGGTGCCACCAGCACCACTGGTTCGCTCATTGAACTTGGATACCATGCAGGAGTACTTTTGGTAGGCCACGTGTTTCTTTTTATAATATATTGCATATACATTAAATATTGATAAAAGTAGGGATATCGCACAGTTGATTGGAAGAAATTCACAAATATATTAAGAAAGCCGACGCAATATTGGTGACAGAAAGCCAGCGTCATAGAGAATTGACGTAAGTATTTGATGGACGGTATGGAATTGGGAAAAGATTTGGTCACTAGCTATGGTAAATATGAACGACGATCTAAGAGAAGGTTAAAGGACTCTTGAATTTAACAAAACTAGAAATGAACACTAGTAAATCAAAGACGATTGCAGTGAATAGTGAGATAATTAGCATTTCAAGAAAATTATTCAATATCGACATTTAATACAAACGATGGCACATCAAAACAGATTGAGTAATAACGTATTGTTAGGGATCTATTGGGCAAAAAGACCTTAATGAACTTACATCAATTACAGCTCAGCCGTATAATAGATGGATTTGTAATATCAAATTAATGACAAAATTATTTTTTTAGTCTAACATTCCGATTGCCCGTCTATTGTACTCAGGAAAGTCGTGGAAAATGGAGTGTAAGATAGTAGTCAATACACATTGGAAAAATACAACCACTAAGATTGTGGAAAGATAAATGGAGTTCGAGGAAGAGTTTGTAGAGCAGTAGTGAGGACAAGTTCGGGAAAGGGTAACGATTTGGAAGAGATGCGCGATGAATATAGCAAACGGCGCAGTATTATATGGCATGAGGGTAAGTACTGAAAATGGAACGAAGATTTTAGAAAACGATGTGGAACATTCAAGGACCTGCTTCACAAAGAAAATTAGGACAGGAAGAATTTGTGACTGCAAGGTTTAACTATGATAATGAGGGGAAATGGAATACGCATTAGATCTATGAGGGCAATAATACCAGCATTTTATGTAAAAATGCAATTGATGGATGATGTAGATATGGTTTGAATAATGTGAGGAGGTAAGGCTAGGCGAGGAAAAGAAGATCGAGTAGTGAAGTTGATAATGCTGATGAAGTTGGTGAAATAACCCACAAAAGTGGAAATAGAGCAATTGTCAAAATTAGAAATTCACGGAATGATAACATTGGCGCGTGAATGCCAACGTTATTTTGTTTATACAGCACGTTGTTGTGTTCAGCTAAGCGCGCTGCGCTATATAATAAATCGTCAGAAAATGATCGGTCTCCGCAAAAAAGTGTAACCTGGCCTTGTGATTGGTTCTCGCGTTTTTATCGCGTTGTCGATCCGTGTGACTTTTAACTGACGGCGATCCGTCAGTTAAAAGTCACAAAATTTTACGTAAAACGAGTGTTCGTTCGCAGGCCCTGGGCGCTCCGCCAGGAGCGTCGCGCGTGCAATTAAAGATTAGAAATGAGGGTTCGGAGTCGATTATGGTTCATTTCGCGACGTTCGATGTCCTTCATCGACATTATCAATGATCTAAAAATCGGTGTTTTAGATCGCTTTCGCGAAGAAAATCATAGGCGACTCCAAGTCCTTGGTAATCGGTGGATATATAAAATTGGTATAAAATTGTCGAAAAATAAGACATGTTGGGTTGGGTTGGGTTTAAAAACCAACAAATCTAAAAACTCGAAAATGTCAAAATTTGGAAAAAAATATTTACAAAAATCCAATACAAAACACCAGAACAATGTAAGATTGTTCAATTTCTCAAATATATAAAGTTTAAAAATCGGAATAGAAATTAAAATAATAAAACGTTCATAGTTTGCCGTGTATATTGAATTGTTGGGAAAAACTGCCGCAAACAGACTACTCATTAATAAAAACTACCACAAACAGACTACCCATTCATGAAAACTTAATTTATCTAGTTTTGAAATTAAAGTGTAACTACGAAGAAAACTTTTAAGAACATATTAAAACTTGTAACGGTAACAACACTAAAAGATTCATAAATAAAAACAAAAAATATATATTACGAGTATAAGAAATGCCTCCAAATATTAATTAAAACGTATAAAATTGGAAGAATTGAATCTGAAAATTAATACACGGAGATTAACATTTCGTCGGCCGATACTCGTTGGGTAAGAGCAAATACTAGGGATAGGCAAATGTAAAAAGCGTTCGTAACAGCGTAACATTATAATGCATAAGATATTCGTGAACGCAGTAAACTTAGTTTAATTATCTAGCGCGAAAATGTTAAGGATATTTGTTTAACACGAAGTCGTTCGTAATGAATTATTATTAATTTTATTTCATATTTTACCTGTTTACGCAATAATTACATTCGTTAGGTGCAATGACAACTGATGACAATTTTTCGAATAATTCAAAGATAATGGAAGTTATCTCAGTTAAATACAATAATTTCGTAAATATTTTCAAAAGTATAATAAATAAAAAATAATGTCATAGTAAATCAGTCATGCAAATCATTTTATTAAATCACACAATCAAAATATGTTGGTGTATCCTCCAGATCGCTACAACTGTGCTTGTCATATCTCACGGGTTCAATCAAAGTATTAGATCTCCACGGATATTTAATTTAAAAATTTAATTACCAACAATGGAAATAGAATCAAAATAATTAAACAACCGCCAGATTAAATGATAAGAATGACCTGGAAGTGAAATTAGCCTTGACGAATTGGAACGTTTTTGCCGGCATACTAATGCATAAGAACGGCGCCAAATCTACGGGCTCTTTTAAATAATTACAAAATATAAGTACACCATCTTAAGTGTCTTTTCCTTTTCCGAATTAAGTAAACCGGTGGTAATTTTCTTCGGCCGCGTAACAACGAGCGCGTATCCGAGCGTGTGCATGTTTTAGAGGGATTCCAATTTTAAGCAAATTACTCCTAGTATATCAGTTACGTGCATTAAATAATTCAAGAACCAAAATAATTACAGGATATCATACGGCACTAAACACTTTATAAATGCCCGAATTACCGTGCCCGTACCGCATGTAGGCGTCGCTAGATGGCAGCGTGATAATATGTCAGTTCGTTGTCACGAGTAAATGTCACAAGTCGTTGGTTTAACATAATTACGAACGTCACTTCCTCGGTAAGCGGCACAAACGGGCATTTTAATAAATTTCAGTTAATTATAATGAAGCTACGAGTAGGAAATTAAGAATAATACGTGGAGACGTAATTTTATAAAACTAAACGCATTTTTCATTTTAAATGACACCGTTTTGCTAGGTGAACACGATACGCTATAAACAGTGGCGTAGTAATTACAATGAAATATATCATTTTGTGTGGCAGTGTTTTCTTAATATTTGCAATATGCATACAAGTGTCTTATATGAGTTTATCGAGCAAGGCTGATTATTCGATGGTAACGAACAGAATTATCAGTCAGTTATACCCAATAACAACACCAATCCAAATCATGGATTAATTGCAATACTAATTTAGTTTAGTTTGGGTTGATTTATCTTTTCCAAATCATTTGACAATTATAGCTGTTTGTGTTTCTAAAACAACCTTACAGGATATCTTTCTCAATATTCATTAAATTACTTACTGTTACCAGCAACACTGAACGTGGCTTCGTTTACTGCTATGCTTGATTCATAATTATTAAGATTTTTTAACGAAGCAATTGGTCACAGTACGCGTTGTATTTCTCTGTACGATTACATAAATATTGAATGAAATATCATTGTTGCAGACACAAGTTTTTTTTTATTAATATGTGGCTGGAATTTCATTAGGAAACGTTGCGCAAGGGTCGGTGAAGTGCAAGTTTAAGTAGATATGGTTAGCATTTGTAGCACTGGCGGCTTCATGCGGCGATAATTTTGACGGGAACACATATGTTCATCAAATGTTTCATCACCATTTTCATTTAATTCGCTACTTTCTAGCATCATCCCCACATTTATTTATATACTATTTTAGTAATATATTATTTTTAGCAACAAATCATTAACGTCACATCGCTAATATGAAACGATAACGAAAATGCAACAACCAAAAGGTATTGTTTCCGCTAAGCACGTCCAACATCCTCATTTTATTGAAAACCCTTAACTACTTTCACAGATTCATAGTCACGTTTGCGGATTTTATGGTATTTGTCGTTACTTCCGCCGTTCCGTCAAATTCATTCGATAATATTTGTCTTTAGATTTATATCTCGTTCGCCGCACGGGAGTTTCACGTTCCGAGAAATTCGACGCTAAAATTACAGAAACTAGTAATTTATGGGTACGAACGAACGAGAGACTCCACAAAAGAATTCTCGGAAATGGTATGCATGTAAAGTTTCGAAATGAAAGCCATCAAATTGGATAATTAGGGTAAATATATTTTTTTAATTGTTATTCATGTAATTACGGCCCGTATTTCTGTCTGTCATTCATTAATGCAAACAACGTGCATTTCGCCTGGTTAATTATTTTGCGACATAATTATGTTTTAAAAGCGACCATGTATTAATTGAGCAAATTTGTTATCATTATTGCTAGCAGTTATTGAATTAATTGGCAAGGACAATTGTCATAAACCGGCAGTGTTGTTTAATAAGAAATAAATAGTATAAGTAATGTGTGAATATTTACACAAAATCACAAAAAAATTAAAATAAGAAACATAAAGACGAAAGACTCAAAATTCAATTTATTAATAAAATCGAATCCTTATAAACAATAAGGAATTGGATGCATGTGAATACTTATTATTGGAAAAATTGCGGTATCTTCACCAACCAGTTTTTTGTGAACTGTAAAATAAGTAATAATCTCTAAAGAGCTTTATGAATTATTCCGACAAAATGAGTCTAAATTTTAAATATTTATAATAAATTTATTCTAACTTTATTCTGTAAAATTCACTTAATTAAGTTATTAAATTATTACCCCTCATCATACCGAATCAACTAGAAAATCAGTGACAAAATTCCAACGCACATTTTTCATTTGCATATTTGTACAATTGCTGTTACGTTGACTTTAATGAACTGTAAAATTCAGATGTGCAATTTTATTGCGAGTTTGCAGTGAGCGGGTACGGTTCGGCATTATCGTAGCCAGCTTTGCGTGCCCTGGACTCGATCGTGCCAATTACAGGCTTTAAAGTGTTCGGAAATAAAACAAACAAGGACGAAACGTCGGCTTTTTATTCCAGGATAAGCCTCTATGCCGTAATATATTATTAAATACGTTTACCACATTCACCTACACTTTGCCGAACCTTTGTTGTTTCACTGCTCGGCTTAAATCATGTTTAGGGATTTTATTGGTATGCTTAATATTTGTAGATTGTGTGTATTTTAACGAACAACTGATGATGAAATCTATAATTTTGATGTGAAGTTATGACATAAAAATAGTCAAAATAGTTCAAAATTTACAATTAATTTTAAGTATGGCGCAAAATTTTAGGTCATTTTCTTAGAAAATACAAATGCATTGTAAATAATAATACATCAGTAATCAAAAACAAGTGCATCCTCGATAATATAATCTTACATCGTTCATTTAAGTCAAATCAATTGTTAGGCACTAAAGGGTAAATCTAACCACCTGGTACAATCAGCAATACTTAGTTGTTGCAAAAAGTACTTTTTAAATGGACAGACTTGAATTGAATGGTTCGCAGTGACAAAATTGCATTTTCTCATTCGATACATGATCAACCCACAACAATTAAAGGGACATGAAGTAGAATAAAAACCACTTACCCCACGTCCTTACTTCAGCAAGTTGCCATCTTGGGTAGATTCTGAAAAAAAATGTTAAACTTAGTATTTCTGGCTAAGGTATGATCTTAATTTTCTTGACTAGTTTACCTGAGCGTTCTCAATAAAGCGGTATTTTGTGTCAAAATATAAATTAAAAATATCTAAATTCCCGATGGTAATATTTATATGCAATGGATGTGAACTAGGAACTGAAGTGGTTATATAATTTAATCTCCAATTAACCTTGCAGCGGGAAGTACATACAGGTAAATAGAAATAATATGAAAAATCGGTACAGAAAACTAATTTACGTTAGCAAACACTACATGTACACCAAGATCTAGGTAATCAAAACGATAAAATCCGAATTTAATAAATGTATTATTTTAATAAGATGCTTGGGCGCATACTTAATTTCCAAAAACGCTGGTCATAGATGATTAATGGCCAATAAATAGGCAAATAAAAGGGTGCATTGAAAATACATTGAAATTTTAATTGGAGATATCTTTAGATATACATTTTTTAATACATACCAATTACAATATTAACATAAATTAAAATTAAGTGAAATTGAAATGGCATTAATATTAAACAAATGGATTCTGCCTCGATTGACATAATTTCATTTTACAAATTAAATTAATATGAAATTAATTGTTTAATTTATTATAGATGCAACGGATAATTCCAGGATAATTTTTGCACAAAAAAATATTAAGAATTAGGATTGATGCGCAAGTTTGGTATTCCTTGACTGTGATCTTGTAATAAAAACTAAACTATCGTTTAGTTCTTATTACAAATTTAACAACAATTTATCGATTTTAACTAAAATAGTAATTAATTAGTATTTTAAGGTTAATAACAATAATCTTTAAATATCTTTAAATATTTTTTCACGAACTAATTCTTTCCAAAATAGCATACAGAATATAGTAGTAAATAACTTCAACCGTAAATGCAGATTCGTTAATTCACTAATAGGCAAATTCGAACCATAACATTTAATCAGGTTGGTGCTGAAAAATTAGTCATTTGTCCAGGCATAATTCATACGCATATGTTGTTATTAGTGGCGCTGAAAATTATAATGTAATGGATTTTATGTCAAAATTATAGAAAATGGGATTTTAATAGTTTATATACCAAGTTTTGGTGCCAAATTTTTAGCGAATATCGAGAAATCTAAGTTTAAAGCTACACTAATGTATAATTTGTTACTTCTTGTGCAAATAGAAACATAAATTGTAATAAACCAAATTAAAGACTAATATACTTACTATACTTACTTTACTTATAACGCCATATGTGTAAACCAACTGATTTTCATGTACATCATATTGTATTGTGATTTTGATTCTTTACTGTATAAGATATTTTAGAAAGAACGTCGAACATTTTGATATGCATTGAGTGTATAGTGATTATATTTGGAATCTATATAAAAAAAATTAGGCATTTTTGTAACAGTTTGTTTGACTCGTATATTGTTTGATGAACATGTTGCCATTTGGTTCAATCAGAGTCTAGAATACACAGCAGATTGAGTAGTTCGATCATGATGTCTATGCGAAATTGTCGTGTTTTCGGATTAACCATTTCTTAATTTACAAAAGAAACGTACGTCATTTTGCGTCCAGATCGAAATAAAGATGTCTTTCTGGACAAAGTGACAAAGAAATTCCATGGGAGATTCAACAGATGTCATCCATTTGTCTAAGTCTTCGATAAAGTGCCTCATAATTATATTATTCAATGTGCACACTATGCATAAGAGAAATACTAATGGCCATTCAATGTGAAATAGGTAAAAAAAATCTGTGTTACCATCGAGCAAATTATGCACATTTAGGTTCATGGAGTACAATGCAGATATAGATGCGGTGGTCAAGTGAATAATTTTATTATTGAATTAAAATCTTTGATTTTGAAGAAGCAATTAAATTGAATTAAACTATTACGTGCTTTGTTACGTCAGCATGTAATCCCTTTAGTTTTATCGATTTCACTAAATTTTGTAATTACGTTGTAATGTTTCAGTACGCTTCATAAGTTATAAATTGTCGTGCGTTTCTATAGCGAACAAAATTAAGACTACTCATAACAGCAATAAATGTTGTGGCTTTTTGTTTTACTGCTTTTCATCAGTTATAAATTGCCATGGGTTCCTTTAACGAGCATCATTATGGCTACTTTCGACGAGATTCAGGCTCAACACATAATTATCCATTCTCATTGTATGAAATTAACTCGTCAGGCAATCAGCAATTATCATTAATTTTATCGTTTGATTTAACAAAAGCTTTGATTGCAATTTTGACATACAAATATATGATTTATTCCTAGAGAAAATTTCTAATCGTTTTGTGCATTTTCCAAAGACTGCTAAGTTATAGGAGTTGAGTGGCCAAAATATTTTGACTAAAAAGCATAGAGACGACGTTCTGAAATGGTAATGCAATCAGGTCCAGCGAACACAAACCAACCCAAACTAACAAAATCAATCGAAACCACCCCAAGCCACCCCAACTTCTATGAATTTTAAACACATTTTCTTCGCATTCTCTATAATTGAAATTGGTTCAAATTGGTTCATTTCATGGGACGACAACTTAACAACCTAGGTTGACAAATGGAGAAAAGAATTACATGCGAAATTCAACAAGGATAACCAGGATGTTGACAAAGTTTTCGATCAAGTGCTTCATAAGTATTATTCAAACTGTGCATAATGTATGAGGGAAATTACTAAAAGGCTTAAAGACGACGTTTTATTTCAATATTTTGATTATTGATATTGTAATTAAAAATTGACATAAGTATTGCAATTAACGGTGTTTTATTTATTTCGATTGCTGAAGTACTTTGAACGAAAAAAGGTTGTATTACCTGTAAAAATTACAAAAGTTTGATCTCATTATCTCAACCTAAAGTCTTAGGAATAAATTTAAGGTGACTAAAAACGTTGGAGATTGGCTGAAACGACATTCTTGAAACTCTTTTCATAAAATGTAAATATTGTAATGAATCGTACAAATGTCTCCACAAAAATTACACTCTCCCAATGCATAAAATATATAAAAATTGCAGATAATTATTAAGAAATGTCTAGGACATTATCATTTAAAATATAGAATAAATATTAAAGAATAAATCACTTACACTTCATAGGTTACGTAGACAATAATAGTAACAATCGAACAATAAATTTTAAATATGTTTCGATGACTAATTAAAAAAAATCGGCACAGGTCAACTGAATTTTCTTATACTTGGATACATCAAACAGGCGCAGTCGCGATGACAAGTACATTTTTCGAAATATCTTCAACTTAAATATGACTTTTCTAAATATGAGGTTTTCTTCCTCGCTATATACAAATATTATGTTTAAAGTAATTAAATTAAAATAAACTTTACTTCAATACTTCGGGGGCACATACACATACACAAATGTCACTCGGAAAATAGCCTGAATAGGTTCAGAGAAGGCCAAAACGTGTATTTCCGTTACAATCTCGAGTTCGAAAATATTCATTATTAGAATAATTTCTTATACTTCTAATACCATATAAAACGATAGTTCAGAAAATCTGCACGTGATATGTTCTGTAATATCAACCAATAAGAACACATCAGGCACACCAAGCTAGTCCTTCGACGATTAAAGATCTAGATTCAATTAAATATTCAACAAGCAAGAAAAATAAATTCGTGCACTAGCACAAAAATGTTCTCAGCCCGATAATAATAATGAATTAGGTAGTAACATGTGTTCTTTTAATTTGAAAATTTAACAGTTTTTTTTTTGTCAAATTGACAATTTGATGATGAGCTGCTTGTCCTAGATTAGAGAAATTATATTTTAAAATAGAAAAGTTCCTATTCTCAAAAATTACATCACCGATTTCATTTTTATATCTGACCCAGTAGTACCAATGTATTATTCAAATCAAAACTTGAAATATTTGTTGTCGAAATTCAACTTATTTGCATTTATGATTAAAATTACTCAGCAAATTTGCTAAGTCTTTATATGTTTTAATTCACATATGGCATTTGTTTGTATTTCATAGTTTGTAATTACTTGACTTTCAAATATTTGTTTCAATATTTCATTTTTTTTTTAATTTTGCAAGTATCTCCACTTCTGCACCGTTGTTGAATTAAACCCAGAATTGCAGTTTCACAGCCATTCATAATATTTAAATATGATTGCGTTTAGTGTAACGCCAATTAAATAAAAAAATTATTTCACAGATCACCACCACATTTTAATTTTTACACATCAAAAAAATTGAAAATAACATTTAAACGTTGATTTTTATAAACCGAAATAAAATATTAGGCTGAAAATTTCACATAGTTTCACATTTCATCATAACATAAAAATAACAGAATTTAAGAATTGGCAAAGTGAATAATTCGGCATGCGAGAAATTGTGTCCAGAAAATTAAATTAAATAGCCATTGGTAGCACACATAACAATGATGTAGTTCAATGTATACCTGAGTCGTTTTAAGACTCTGTTCAGCTCTGAACTAGCTCTGTCTACTGTTGTCTATGACTACGAAGTATCCTTTACTTCAAATCGTCTATAAAAGGCGAAAATAGCCGGTAGGCCGAAACTCAATATCTGTACAATAAGGAGGACATATCATCCAACTCCACTCTTTCAACTTAAATAATTGTCGACGGCGCTTGTACATTTCAAAAAGTAATGCATCAAGTAATGTAAACTTGTGAAAAAATTATTATGATGTATGATATTTTTACAATAAAAACAAAATCCTACAACATTTTGGTGACTTAAATATATTTAAGAAAAAGTTGACTCGCAATTTTCATTGTTCGTACAGAAATGTTATTATATTTAACATGACTGTCGAACTACAATTGAAAAAAAAACAAAACGCGCCAAGAAATGCACATTCCATGTGAAGTACGAAAAGAAATTTTATTGTCAGAATGTTCGTCTATCAGGAATTAAACGTGACGAGAGCTGAAAGATCAAAGTCAGTCATTATCAAGACTAGCCGGGATCCACCGATAGACCGAAGCTGGTTCAGTATCGTGATGGTGAAGCAAGAAGATAAGAAAAATATGAAAGTGGTAAAATTGGCGCTGGTGAGTGATAAGATTACATCAAATTATTCGTAATTAAAACCCAAGTAAAATGTATAACCTACTTTGTCGTTAGAGAACAATTGCCATAGTTATATTACTTTTACAGTCGATAATTATTACAATATCATTAATCTGAAAACTTGATTAATAAATATAGCGATATTGCAGCTAGTTATTTAGCTACATTAGGTACATACTACAGCCATGGGAAAAAATAGTAAAATCACGTGCTCAAGGCTGATGCATTTGTAATGAAATAATTATAAATACAACACAACCAGATATTTACAACCAAACATTTTTTGTACAACTGATCGTGTAAGTAAAACCATTCTTCAATTAAATTCTTATGTGATTCGTTAGAGCGAATAGTCTACCGGATTTTTTCGAGTGAAAAGTAAATTAGGAGGAACATCTTAATGGAGCTGACATAAGAAGCAGCAGCTAAAAAGGTAAAGCAAGGTGGAACGTACTTTCGCCAACATATATTATAATCCTAGGTGTGCGCATGATCTAGATTGCAGATGTTGTCACCAGATAGCGTAGAGAAGCCCGAGGCTCGAGCTGGTGAAGATGGGTCCGATAAGCGCCCTCTCCCGGGTGGTCGTTCCACGGCACACCGCGACCTCTCATTTGAATACGCTCGTATGTTACCGGTTTGGTCTTCCGGACGCTGGGAAATCTGCATTCGTGTTGCGCTTCTGCTCTTACATGCTTTTAATGATGTGTTTCCTTTAATAAGATAAGACAAGATGCCAGATAATATAAATTTAATACTTGCCATACGCCACTAAAAGTATATAAACCTGCGACATGCGACTGTTTTTTATAATTCACTGCTGCCAACCGCTCGCGATGTGTATAACGTACGTCCTGCGTAGTATAATAAGGTGGCACTGCCTCAGGTCGCATTTATCAGATTCGATGAAATTTAATGTATTTCTTAAAGTTTATGCGGTGTACGTTTCAATTATGTTTTCGGGCGGTATCATTTATGAAATGAATGATGTATGGAATTTAAATACGTTATGAGCGCAAGATGATAAAAGCGCCATGATAGAGCTTTATTTCAGCGAACGGCCATTTGCATACAGGTACAGAATGCGGAACCGAATTTACGAAACGTTGAACACGTTCGCACGTAAAAAATTAATCACTCATACATAACATATTTCAAATCCTAGTGGAAATGGACAGCAAAGACGAAAATTTGTGTTTATAAATATAATGCGTCCCCAAGGACCAATAAAATATGTAAATTTATTTCAAAAATTAAGTTAGTGAAATCAAAGCTACGATTCAAATTGAATAAACTACATTTATATTTTGCGAATACTAGTTAATACTACTACTAATATAGATTGTATTTTATTTTACTGATTTGCTTCGAAATTACATAATTGTCGTTCATTCTTGAGCCGTTTATTGACGACGGCCTTGTTTTTCTTCGTGTTCTATATTTACTGCAGCTACTCTTCGATTCTCTAGTAGATGACCACATTTCATTTTTAATAATTAAGTTCTTTGTTTAGTTTGAATAGTTTATGTAAGTCATCGACTCAATTTCCTTTATTTCCGTTTTGTTTATTACGCTTCGATGTATTGGTCATTGGTTTTTCCTATTTCATAATGTGTCTTATTTAATTGTAATAGAGTCCTCAGGATAACTCCACGAAGCCTGGGTGATGAGTCTAGTTCGTCGAATGATATAAATCGCATGCTGGTGGCTTCTCTTTTTGAGCTTATTTGAGCGCCTGTTAATACAAACATAGCGCCTGTTAATACAAACATCTGCGCATTCATTGGCCTTAGATCGTCTTATCCGTATCAGTATCAGTATCAAACGAATTTTCATCAACCTTCCAGACAGGTCGGCGATCTGTAAATACGTAAAATTTTCTAGCATACTATATTAAGAGTTTCATAGCCCATATGCTAGTAGTTATTTTTCTATCGTGCAATAAGTTTGCTCAGCTTTCGTTAATGTTTGACTCACATAGGCGACAGTTCTGCATAGCCCATTAAATAAAGCTGCCCATTGCTTCTCCAGAAGCGTTGATTATCAACGAATATGTATTGGTTCCGGAAAAATCTGGAAATTTTGGCATGGCCATTAGGTTTAATTAGTTACTCTTATAAAGCTTTAAGTGACTCTTCGCATTGTCTGCTCCGCTGAAATTCTGTACTTGTTCTTGTCAATTTATTTAATGGTGAACCAACGCAACATTTTTGATAAATCTTATATAACAAATAAAATGTATACTATTTTGGTAACGCTACAATCAGTTTGGTTTCATCTGGATTTGTTCGCATTAGATATTGCTGTACAGTTTTAATTTTATCTGGGCCAGAAGGAACGCCTTTTGCTGAGATTATATGTCCGAAATGTGTGTATAGTAAGTCCTTTCTTTGGAAAATGGTATTGGCTGCCCGAAAATTTTTTATTTAATTTTTTTTGTTAATTTCTACATTATTTCCGAAAACTATAAAATCGTCTAAGTACACATGACATCACAGGCTAACATTTAAACCTGTTGACTGGATAGCTCCACTTAACTTGATTTTTTATTATATTTTCTATCTAATCTATTATCGGTGGCGTAATTAATATTTTCTTTCGTTCACAGTTACTTATTTCGGTTTCAATGTCTCCTTAATATATTTATTTCGTGTTCATGCCATTACTTTCAGATTTTTGAGTTGTACACTAACTATAATTTTCATGGTCTGATTTATTGAAAATATTTTATTTTCATTAAATTTCTTCAATATTCGTGCTCGCCCTCTTGCATATTTCTGTCCATTTCTTTCGATCTGCCGTCGATTCCCTTATGTTACGCCATACTACTAATTTTCTTCCTTCGTCTTCCCATGCCTTCCCAGGCCTTCCTCTCTTTCTTTTGCCTACTTGTTTTGCTTCGTAAATTTACCTGAGTTGCCTTTCTTCTTCCATTCTATTTATCGGGTGCATGTTTAGTATCTCTATATATGTTTTATTCCTAATTTTGTCACTCTTTTTGCTTTGAGGAATCTCATTTCCAAAGCATTCAAGCTTCTTTTCCGTCTGTCCGATGTTATTCACAACTCACTACAATGTCAGTAATGGTAGTGCATCGTTCTTTATATATTTCAGTTTTTGTTTCTTTGGATATCATTCTTTTTCCGAACGTTGTTTTGATTGTATTAAATAATCTCCCCGTTGCACTTATTCTTTGGTTGATTTCGCTATCCATTTTTTTGTTTTCACTCAGATATGCTCTTGCTCCAATTGTATTCCTCCTATTTTTATGTTGTGTATTATTTTTCCAGGATTTATTATCATTGGTTTACTTTTCTCGCAGTTACTTATCATCTTGGTCTTGTTCTCTTTCTCCAAGGATAACCATATCGTCTGCGAATATGTAAATCACGTGGGTGCAAAGCCAAACATCGGTGAAGATTGCAGGTATGTGTAATAAAGATGGTGAGTTAGGCTAATTTCCTTTTATGAATAAACTGACTTAGCATAGATGAAACTCTGTTATTATTAAAAACATACTCTATAGAAAACTTTTATTATATAGTTGCTAGACGTAATAAATAATCCATGTCTTAAAAAATTTCTTTCCTATGACCATTTATGTGAACCAAAAAATAGATAACCAACATAGTAAAACTTCCAGAACATTGGGACAAAGTATTACAGGATGCTGGCAAACATCCTTCAGCACACAAACTGAAGATAATGACCCAATGTTTAATTGTTTTCTTCGAAAACAACTAAACATCCACTAAAATTTTAACAAATGAGAACGATGTTGTTCGACTAAGATGATAATCAGGATACAAGTATCATATTACAGATTATGGGGAATGCATATTGTGATTAATGGGTCCTTCAAAAGCAGAGTAAATACTCTTGAAATGCAAAAGCTTTACCAATCACCACCAGGAATATAAACCTGTGAGAAATTATCTAGTACCTTGAGAAGCCACTTCACCGACAGTACTATGACTCTCTATTGGTGAATCTTGCTTTGACTCCTAATAATAATAACGCAAATGAAGAGGACGTTAATATTGATGGCGACTATAATTCCGTTGGTTGTGAAGATAACTGAAGAACTGTTGATTGCTCATACGATTTTTTGTAATAACATTATATGAGCAATACCACAAACTAAAAATTGGTAGTAACTTTCTGCAAAAACAGTCCAATGATTAATATTTTTTATCAAAATACGTTATGTATTAATTTTATTATATTATCTATGCGAAGTTATCAATGAGACCTAACCATATAAAAATGTCCACACCCTAGAAAGGAAGCTACAACGTTTTCCAAGTTTCTCAAAATTGTCATTTTTAGAGATGGCTGCTATTTGGCATCTTGTCTTCAATTCATTGTCACCTGCAATAGTCAGCGACTGATACTAAGGAGCTTTTGGTTAAAAACCCATAATTCTTATGTTTTCATTATAATAACCTCGATTCTTTCAATACAGGCTAACTTTGAATAAATATAGGTCTATGACGATCTTTTAGGTTCATAACTGAAACACAAAATAGAGCAACTCCTTAAAACAGCCGTATAATTAATACACGTGAGAAAATCTCGAACTGTGTGTAAAATTTCACAATAAAGCTTTAATTGCGAAAAGCATCGATTACTTCACGGTCGACGTGAAATATTAAAAACTAAGGAGTGACGAAGTAATTATTTCGAAAATTTTACGACGGTACTTGCGTATTCCTTGCATAGCGTCACGTGTCATTCGCAGGAATTTTACTATCAAATGGTCGAAGGCGAAACTAACAAAGCGTATGATTGCCCAAAATCGTTTGTGGTCCGTCCCCATCCACGAAACATCCTGACCCTCCGCGTTATTACAAGACTCCTAATGTTATTCCCCATAAAAATAATACCGGCGCGCTCTCGGCTCGTCGGCTCGTCGCAGAAATCATATTTCATTCTAACGCGGATTGAATAGCGACCTAATGGCGATATGCAAATTCCGCATTAATTACAATGAGGCAATGGCATTATGCAAAACTTTAATCGGCGCATGAATATTAATTGTCACCTGTTAAGACACCTGTGCGTTCATCACAGTTTCCACGCACGACACTTTTAAATACATCCGATATATGCAAAGGACAAGTAATTATGTAACATATATATGCATTTAATAAATTAATACCTGGGTTACATGATTATATTTTAATAAATATGTCATTAAAATTTTGTGTTGCGTTATTAAAACAGGTAATTCCTTATTATTTGAGAACGTTTTTTTTAATAAGTATGTAATTATGCGGATAATATTAAATTAAACATATACATATTTTTGAACGTAGGCATACAATTTCATATGCACGTTTGCAATGAATGAGCAATTCATTTTATAATCTGCATCCCCCATCTAAAAATGCATTACACAATCATCACTCGTTAATCACTCAATATTAATAAACGCCTTTCGAAACACTTCATTGTTTGTTCCTTGTATGGTTGCGAAGAGCCAATAAATATTTTGATGGTTATCATTTTCAGGACAGGTCATTGCAAGAACTATTACATTAAAAACAGAATATGCATTTTAATTTAATTTTCTAGAAAATCAGAAAAGAAATACCACTGAACACGTGAATGTTTGTCATCAATGTCTTCTGGTTGTACTTTTCTCTGTCGTCTTCTTCTAGTTGTGTCTAAGTGCTTGGTTTTGGTTGGTTAGGTATTTAAGTTATTATATAATTTTAATTATTAAGTTTTTTGGACCAATTTTTTTTTAAACTAGATATTTAAAATTTCCTATTCTTTGACTTCATTAATTAAGGCAATTAAAAAATTAAAAAGAACAGTTTTAACAATAAATTAAACTGATTTAACACTTGCCCTAGACGCACACCTGAGATGCTTTCATGATGTGACTAAAATTCGCAAATAAATATATTAAATATTTTATTCTTAAAGATTCAGACTCTTCCAGATTTTGGATATTAAATGCTAAAAATTTAAGAGTTTTTATAAATAAAATTGACGGTGATTACGACTGTGGAGTGGATAAGACGTCCCAATCGCAACAATCGTTCCTCAAGCTTCCCTTAATTATTTGTAATGCATGTTGGAATAGTTTCTAAAACTTTTAGATAACCGTGGATGCAGATCAAGCCCCGCACTCTACCGCCGCACTCAAGCTGATTAGGTTCGACCTGTTTAGGAACCACGGGTTTTAGTTTCGTCGCTTTCATTTACTTATATAGCTTTGACTTGTGCTTCTGTTGTTTTTCGTGGATGTATTGCCCTATGCATTAGTACTTGTTCATAGTACTCCCTTGGAATATTATATTTAGGATTAATAGTGCAAATTAATGGTGCAAATATACACATCTATTTTCTATGGTGCTACTGGTGGTTTCAAATTTTTTTATTTATTTTTTTCATGTAGATATAAATAGCTCATGCCAATGTCGTATATTATAAGAAACCATTTTCATGTTCCTAACTTTTATTTTGTACTCAATAATTTTTCTTGGTCATAATTGATCGATTGTTATATTGTATGACTGATTGTCCAGGTAGGTGTAGTACGTAATTACTGATCAAGAGGTAACAATATTATTATAGAATAATTCTTAATTGATTTGAAATTTCATTTTAATTTTCAATAATTACAACTTCGTAATAGATCCATAAAGTGTTTTATAGTGTTTGCAACGGGGCCCATTGACATGTAAAACGAAGTGATAATTCTAGTACGATCACGACTGACATTTCGCCATTCATTAACTACATACTATCAATTTTAATGAATTTTCCAATTTTTTAAACTCTTGTTATATTTGCAGCATATGACATTTCTTGGTTATGAGCTCAAACGAACAATTTTCTATTAATCTTACCATTTTTATATTTTTTTTTTACTTTTTATGAGTCATTACTGACTATTATCAGATAATTAGTTGACAAATTTGACAACCTTATATCACGAGTTTGTTTACATTTGACGCACTCATAGTTGTAAGTTTTAATTATATATATATATATATATATATAATAATTAACAATTTATTACTGACAATTGACAACATGAAGCCATAACTGAAAATGTTTACAACAATACAATTAAAAATTTATATGAACATGTGTTTCTGAGAAGAGAAAACCACATCTAATAACTTAATAAATACAAGAATTGGCAAAAATCCTACTATGGTAATTCATGCAACCCGTGTTCATTTAAATATGGAAGATATATGATTCTATGAACGGCTGCAATTACGTTAAATTATTACTACCGTTGTGATTTTATAGTTGTGCATATATTTAATTTGAATACAATAAAAGCATAATTCACAAAAAGTAGGCAAGATGGTATGTAAAATCAAACGTAAGTAAATAGGTATCGGTAATTGTTTCTGCGAAAAATTCCATGCCTTTAAACAATTCGTCATGAGCTCGGTAAATGCATGCAAAGTACGAACGAGTAATGTATTCATTACCACCGAGAGACAGATCAAGAAAGCCGACGATAATAAAATTTGCATATGCTGTAACCATACGATGTTACACCGAACGGTTGGATGTTTTACGTAATTACGCGACCATATATCTTCGACTGCTAATTAATTAATATTTATAATTGTAAATGGTAACACGTTTTGCTATTTTCATCAAAGTTCGCGTTGCGCACACGAAATGCTTGCATAAAGTAACGCATCGGTGTGGGTCACCGGGGGGGAATTTCATTGATATTACGTTCGGAAATGTAATCATCGTTTGTCAACGTGCGAGCAATTAAATAATGTAATAATCAATGGTGTTTCTTGCGCAAAGACTATGTCTATGTTTGCCATTGGCACATAATTGTTGTTGAAAATAAACTGTGACTTAAAATATTTAAAAAGAGAGGGGAATTATTTCACACAAATTGCTTGTGTAATTTTTTTGTGTGAAATATTCTTATTCGCACCCCTGTAATTTTCGACACGAAGTAAACTCGCAGCATGTCACTAAATTGGATCACGAAAACAACTTCATCGTTCCCCACTATCCATCGGTTATAACAGCGGATACCAGTCTCCACCTGATATAATTTAGTTCAGTCGCGTCATTTTCTAACGACAATTGGGCAATTAAAAAAATTTCAAATGATTTGTTTTGGTCTGTTTAACTATTTATTATTATATTATTAAATATAAACAATTAGAAAATCCAAATCGAAAAAAAAGAAATAATTACTGTAGACGGTTATGCATTCTTCAGCAGCTGTATATCGAAATATTGGAGATCTTGACAACAAATAAAGATTCAGTAAGTCAGATCGAGTGTGCAGAGTATAGATCAGAGATTAATGTATGAAGTTAACAAATATACTTGTCCCAACTTGAGACAGAGAAAAAATTAAAATTGAAATGAAATAGAATTTCTATGCTGAAGTAAGTTTAGACAATAAATATCAGAATAATGGAATGTTTATATGAAGAATGTAATAACTAAACAAAATAGTAGCAGATCAAGATGGCAAGGACTGAAAGTTGACTCGAGGAAAAATTCCTTCATTCAAACATTCAATGTTCAAGTCCTGATTATAGAGAAGCATTGAGTAGGCGAATCATCAAAGAGAAAACACAAATTTACAACATGAACAACAGAAGATACAAGAAAAAGTGTGCTGGCAAATCAAGGAAAGCAATTTGAAAATATCAACAAGGGAATAAGAAACTTTACTGATAAATTAAAAAGGGAAGACACTAGGAAGATGATGAATCATACGAAGAAAGGAGGATCAGTGAATGGGAAGAAGTAGTGAATGCACCCACGGGATAATAAATAAACGAGACAAAAGAATAATAGCCGAAATGATAAAAGAGCGAATTATTGGTCATAACAATATAAAGTGTAAGAAAAAAATGAGAGGGGGTAAAATTGCCAATAGTGCCAAAAACTGCTGCACTTTTCCTCAAACAAAAAAGTGAGCATTATTAAATTCTGACCACTATCTGCAGACTAATAAATGTCAACACGAAATAGAGGCCGAGTAACAAGGAGGGTTCGTGGGGATATGGTCCATTAATGACCAAATTTTCACATCACAAAATGCTCCGAAATGGCACTAATGAGCAGATTTAACATTACACGTGCTGTTTGTTCCTTTTTAGGACTTAATTAGAAGAATGCCCAACAATATCGTCAATTTGGTGAAAGGGATGTAAGGGAATAGGGTTTTGGAGAAGGCAAGTCTGTCGAATAAGAAAATTCTGACAATTGAATTCACTGTCTACAATGATGTTTAATTTAATGATGTTTAACTTAATCATATGGTGCCAATGATAATAACAATGTAAGCATGCTCAGAAAAAATACCAAGTATCAGTAATTTCGAAGAAACAATGTATAATTTGGAGATACATGATCAGGAAGCAGGTGAAGAAAGATTAAGAAAATTGTATAAATACCTGAGTCATGCTATCAAATGAAGAAAATTAATAAGAGCCTAGTAATTGGGCAATAACTAAAATGCTGAATTCTAAGTAAACATCGACGATGCGAACATATATAAATATATAACAATCTTTGTATTTAATAAATTTTTTAATGACATTTGTCTTTATAAACTGAGATACTCAATTTAAGATATGACATACATACTGCAGGATCTTGATGTGTTTCACACGAAGGACCACAAGATAGTTATCTGCAAGATATATTAATGTGGAAATATATTTTTCATTTCTGGTCAGCAAATCAAATCCTTTAGTGAATAATTATTGGCTATATTTGTCTTGTTTTATTTACGCAAGGCGTAATACGTTTACGTTTAAAGTAGGGGCATTATAACGTAATCGTAACGTGTACACACTCGCCGAAATGACCCGTACGCAAAATTATATTAAATTAATTTTACAATTTCGATAGTTATTTCGTTTAATCTACATATTATCTCTATTGTGGCGTATGCTACCGTAAAAGATATTTTGTATTCAATATATCAATTATTCTATTGATTTTAGTTCGACAACAGTTTGTTCCAAAGCTACAATTGTCAAAGTTTATACTTTGTGATGCGAAAATATCAGTCGTGCGATCTCGTAAAATCATTAGCCTTATTTTCCGCGTCGGTTGTCGCCCAATGTCTCTCTCATGTCCATCTATCGACTCGCTTCCTTTTTGTCCAAATCCCCAATATTTTTGAGAATCCAGTAATTGGTTAACTGAACTTATTAGGTTGGATTGGGAATCAATCTGGCCCAGTTGAGGTGGGTTCAATTGGGTTAGACAAAAATTTTACGCAATCTATTAAAGATCGCACGCTTTTTGAACTTGGACTGTGATAATCGTAATAATCTTCATTGCCATGGATTGATTTCGAATTAGTTTGATGAATAACGACGCCAAGCCAACCCAACCCAAATATTATTACCTTAAGTTGGTCAAACGATATTTTTAATCGTCACTTTTTATACCACCATCCTCAACCGACAAGTACACAATACTTATTTGAGTGATTTCGGAGGACATTTAATAAGTTTAGTAAGCACGTATGTAGGATTCTATAACAAATAGCACCTCTGCAAGTTTGACAAGGGTTTTAATGTTATTAGGGGTGCCTGATTCATTGTTGCAAGCAATTCAAAAATGTCAACTATGCAAAACTGATCATGAGCTAATTTGCTGAATGTAGCCATAGCAGTAGCAAGTATACGATAGTACCTTGTTAAACCAATATTGGTAACCAAGTTCGCAGACTGGGCAAGTGTAAGACAGGTGGAGAAGAAATGACTTCTTGTGTGAAGACATGCAAGACGAAGTATACAAAAGTCATTTTCTTGATCTCCATCTCGTTTTGGGTCTGACTTTAATGAAATTTCCATAAAACCCGATCTTCTGTCGAGCTTGTTGTCAATGTTTATCAACATAGATTTTCTGTAGGTTTTGCTCCGTTTCATTTCTTTCGTTGCATATCTTTGGTCAACTATAGTAAATATGTACGATACATACGACCTCCATGACGTAGTCAGGTTTCTTCTTCTAGAAGTTTGGCGGTGTTGTCTTCGGTAGCATGTGTAGGTGTAGCAAGAAAGTCTG
The DNA here is from genome assembly GCA_959613385.1 of Geotrupes spiniger. NCBI lineage: Eukaryota > Metazoa > Arthropoda > Insecta > Coleoptera > Geotrupidae > Geotrupes > Geotrupes spiniger. The sequence goes on from OY390734.1 coordinate 14,073,154, forward strand.
TCCACTTAGATGCCTTTATTTTTTTATATTGCTCATCCCTTCTTATCTTCTATAAAATCTTTATTAGTTTCTCTTTCTTTGTCTTTATATTCGTCATCCATTCTTACCTTTTCCATAATCTATTTATTAGTTTATCTTCATTTCACTTTATATCGCTCATCCACTCTTATCTTTTTCATAATCACTTATTAGTTTCTCTTTTCTTTCTCTTCGTAGTCTTATATATTTTCATAACTTCTTTATTGGTTTCTCTTCCTTTCGTTATATTCTTTATTCGTTCTATTTTTTTCATGCGTGTTTTCAGTAATATCCATTTGAGGCTATATATTTTCTTCTTGGTCATCTTGTAACCGTAGTCTAGTGCAATATCGATATGAAAAATAGATTTAAACTAATATCAGAAACTTTCGAATTAATTAATATGACAAGTAAGACTATATTGAAATTAGAAACTCGAAAAATAATATAAGTAAGTACCCTACGTGTAATATTTGCATCCATCTATTTCCATTTGCAGTTTCTAGTAGAGTGGACCAACATACTCAATAGCATTAACTCAAAAAATATGTGAAGTTGGCGCTGTGTCATCGTGATGGTTTCCAGTTTCATGGTTTATATCTTTGGCAGGAAATTCATGCGCTTACTCATCCATAAATATTAGTTTTCAATTTTCATTAGAGTTCGTTCTAAACCGTGGCTTGCAATGGGAAAATTATGACATTCCTCCACAATCTCCATCCTTATGCAACTCTTACGAGGCGTTGGTTACAAACAAACAACCACGTACATACCATATACTACATGGAGCAACGATAGGTCGCACGAACTCTATCAATATTTCAGAGAAAAGACCTTTTTAATTTTTTTAATTCTTATAGTTTCTAACTATTCATTAAGGAACAACGAACTTAGAATAAAATGTAATTGCACAGAATGATCTGCTTTTTTACTTAACATTCTCAGCTAGTGCAGCTAATGCCTTCAGTGTTGTGGTGATTATGAAGCCAATTTGCATGTTCCTTTGCAAATCTTCTTACCTCATCAGCCACCATTTCCACTTCCAGGCCCCAGTGAAGGGACAGTGTTTTGAATTTTATATCTAATTATTTTCTCTTGTTCTTCGTATGTCCCTTACACGTCACTCTGACATCTTGGTTCATTCCTACATATTTAGCGGTGACATAAAGAACTATTTTCCAGCCTATAGATACTTGCCGATTTGTAAACTTTATGGGAACTGTCTTGTTTTCATTGAGTTTTATGTCCCAGCTCTAAGTCCATCCACAAACTTCGTTTATTGACATTTGCAACGTATCATTTGGTTGTTTGTTACTACTGCATAGATGCCTGTGTCATCGGCCGAGGTTCAAATTAGTATATCAGTCGCGTATGCCACAAGTATACAGCATGCACAACAAAGGACCCAGCACACTGCCTTGCGACACACCAGCTTTTATAGACTAATACCCCGAGCAAGCCTTTTATTCGGACACGGAAATGATGTAAGATTTTAATAGTAGTCGGAGTGCATGTAAGTAACCACTCCATTTTCTTTTCTAGTCCGAGATGCCAAACATTATCAAATGCCTAAGAATATAGCCAAGCATATATTTTTCTCTTCCAATGCTTTCTCAATGACATACGTTATACGATGCACTCCACCAATGGTGGCATTGATGGTCAGGAATATTTTTTTTTATAAATGATCAGTTTTAATCTTTGTTGAAGATTATTGGAAGTGGTGACAACGGTCAATATGAGGTTATTTCATTGACTGATTTTTCCTTGGGATCATTACAACTTCTCTACTTTCCAGCACATGAGAAACGATATAAAGAAATTAAATAAAACATTTTGTCAATTTTTCAAAATTCTTTCATTCATTAAGTGATGCATTTGACGAGGTACCAAATACATTTTTTTTTAACGGACGGACATAAATGCTTGTGGATCATATATCTTGCACTAATTAACAAATGTAGTCGTACACATATCTCTCAACGATTACATCAAATTTAGATTAGATTAAAAATCATGGAATGGTGGAAGAAAGCAATATTTATTATGAATTAAAAATCTAAATATTACTGCATACACCAGAAGTGTCACTAATAGCACAGATTGGTAGACGTGATGGGGAACATTCAAGGAATCTGTAGAACTTTTAACAATATACATATTCTAGTAAGTTCAGGGACGAGGTTGTTTGTATACAACGAGAAATGGGAACAACCTTAATATGAATGTACAACGTAAACAAATTATTTCTCATTACAAATTTTAAGTTACAGTAGTTAATGTTAAAGAATAACATAAAAATAGATATTTAGTTAGTAATATGGGCAATATGTATGCTGGTTCGATTTACTAATTAACAATGCTAATGTTCGTCAAGGTTTTCTTATGTAAATAGTATCAATACCGTAAACGTTTATATTCTTCTGCATCTGTTCTATTATTAATGTCACCGGTACAAATTCACGTGAATTGTCTATTTCAAAAGGAACTTTTTATTGAAAAAAATATGGTTATTGAAATTTGTGGTCTAATCAATATGAAATGAACAAATTGTGTTTGCATGTTCACGAAATTTCATAGAAATGTGCTTCCACGAGATCGTTGAGGACACAAATAAGCCGACGTTCGTCTTTATTACACCACGATGACAACGTTAATATAATGAGTTATAAACTGGAGTCGGTTTAATTCTCTAGTTCTTCATGTTTAAAAAACAATGAAAACGGCGCAAGGTTCAAGGTCTCGTGCGATCCGAATTTCACTGCGACAGAAGTTTCCTCCGATCTGTTAATTTTTATTGAGTCATGCGAGCGATAATCAGGCTCATTAAGGACGGCAAAGAATAAATAACAGAGTAAATGAATGTAAATTAGCTATACTTAAAATTAGCATGTCGTATTAACCCCAAGTATCACATCCTAGGCGTTTGATGCGCCGACAAGCGCGGTTCACACTGAAAAACGGCGTTTGACTTGAATTATTCATATTCAAAAGCTCATAAATTAGTCTGGATTAAGAGAGGCTCAATTAATGATTTAAACAAAAGCGGCAGCTGCTTAACTGTAAACTGCGCGTCAAGCGGCCAATTGCAAATTTATAAACTTACGTAAATTGATTTTACTGGTTAACCATTCTAATGCTTGGCGATGCTATTTTTAAAAACAGTTACACGGTCGGTTTCCTCGCGATAATACCGACCTCTAAATTTACAACTCAGAACAATGTGAATCATTAAAGCGACAAAACATACGTTCATTTAATTCAGTTATTTTGGTTTTATAATTAACGATTTACTGTTATTTGATAAATAAACATAAATTACATATAATTAGACCATTTCATATATAATATGTTGATACAACCATTACTCCTGATTATATTTCACGTTAACAACGTGATGTTTAACAAAACATCATCGTGTGTGGGGGGGATGTAATTCTTGCTTAATTTTTAACAAGTACAACAATTAAAACTAAAATTCAGCAGTTGACTACAAGTTCTTTTTACATAATTTGAATTACTGGGATGTTATGGGGATGCAAAATAATATATAGTTCGTTGCAGTGTTAGGTGAAAACTTCCCAAAACAGCAGTTTTTGCCCTGGAGGGTTTGGAAACGACACTGGCTGTCGTTTAATAAATTTTAAATAAATTTTAAGTATTATTTTCAATGAACCTAATATTGTATATACTGGAAGAAACCACGCATTTCAAAACTATCGAAAATATCGTAATTCCCTCCCTCAAATTATTTCTATTGTGTGTAATTATTTTTCAATCGCGGAATAAAACCGGATAAGTTGTTAATTAAAACAAAACAACAGACGAACACAATTGGCACTTCACCACACGATATTTATGGGCGGCAATTTCCAAATATATTGCGTTGTTCGTAATATTCAGATAAGTTTGAAATATTGCCTACATTTAATCCAAAACAACCACGCCGCAAGTTGGGGCGGAACTCTTAAACATACTTTGCTGTAAAAGATTATCATTACAGCGTGTGTTTAAGATTTAAAGTACGTGCAAATTTATACACGCAATTACTGTAATTTATTGGTAAATTTAATATTTCTTGCTACGGACTTTTGGCCTAAAATAAAAATAGTTTTATCACTATTGACACTTCGACTTGTTTGCAGTGCAAAAGTTTAGGTTTTTTAAGCTGAACTTGCTCTTACCGTAAATAATTGCAAAATAATTTTATGTATTAAAAAAAAAACATGTTTTCGCGATATTGGTGTGTACTGGTGTTGGGAGCTTTGACTTAATTAATTAATTAAATAATTCTTGACAAATTAAAACAATTACAAACTAATTAGTAAATATTTTGGTGTATAAAGCATTAAAATCGACGCACTACAAGTCAGGTTATTTTAAGTTAAAGCACTCAATCTTTAAATTTTTCAACTAAAACATCCCATAAGACACAAAAGTCAATGCATGAGGCCCATACATAAAATGTAATATGAATATACAGGTGTAGATAAAAACAACTCACCAATACGAATTCAGGCCACTGAATAGGTTGTAAACGTAGATCCTGTAAATAAAACATACAAATTAATTCATCTGAATATACAGGTGTTCACATCTTTTGCAAGAAAAAACTATTGGGGTTATCACTGATATAATTGGTAAACATAATTCGTCAATACGTACGAAGCTATTGAGTTAATTTGTAGCTTATAGCTTCGTTCAGTAATTAATTTGCATTGGGTCTTAATTGAGCTTTGAAAAGTCATTTGCAGGAATCAATGTGCTATATACATTTTCAATTCGTTTGAGACTAGAGTATACGTATACTTATCAAGGCAGTTGTAAACATAATGTAACTAAAGTTGGTGGATAAAAATAAAAGGCAGTGCTTTAGGGAGGGGAGGGATTCTAAATTTATGGTGAAATCATCTCCACCAAGTTACCATTTGTAAGTAAGCAATGGTAAAAATGCAATTGCTGAATAACATGTAACGATACAATATATGTCCATGCAACTAATTACTTTTTAAGTAAGTCCTGATAGAAAGGAAACATACAAAAATTATTACAGATGTGAGAAACTTTTGAAATGCGTATGCAGACAGCGGCCATATTTGCGGAAATGAAATAAGAAAAAAATTAATGTATGGGAAAAGAAACGAAACGCCAGTATATTTTGAACGAGACACAAATCAAAACTGAAAGCCAAACCACAAGAAGAACATATGAAGAAAGAACGGGTACATATCAAGACAATAATGCAAGAAGCAAGAGAAGAAATACTTGGAGAACCTAATAAGCGATCATAAGCGACTTGACGCGGAGTGCAATAATTTTTTCACAGAGGAACAAAATAATTAATGAAGAAAATAACATAAATTAGCAAGAAAATGATGGGCAAATAAGAAAAAGAAGTACAAAAACTATTCAAACAGAAGAAGAGAAGATATCTAGAACGAGAACTAAAGTAATTAGTACTGCATACAAATAAAAAATTGGGAACAGAAGAGAACAGGAAATCAAAATTAGTAAAGGACAGTTCAGAAGACAGTCGCATAATATGAGAAGTAAAGAGGGACATTTGGAAGGCAATCACAATGGAAAATTAAATAGATTTGCGGGGTATTTCAAAGAACTATTGAACAAAACAGATGAAAGTGAATACGAATGGGAAAAAGGAAAAGAAAATGGCTAAAGAAACGAAACTGTAAGAAATCCAACAAACAAGAAGTCGATGACTGTAAAACAATTTAAAAAAAGAAGAAGAGGAAATAATATACCAGCAGAGATTTACAAACATGTAGGCGAAGCATGAACCACAAGTAAATCGAAGTTGATATGGAAACTGATAAAAAGTGTGGGGAAAAGAGAAGACTAAAGACTGGAATAATGCGTTAATTAAAAGAAGTATATCGACGAAAAATTTTATATTTTACAATTAAAATGTTATTTACATTACATATATACATTACATATATACATTACATATATTCGTTGCCATAACAATCTTTTATAATCTGTTTATGATTCGCGGCTACCTTTTCTAGATTTTGCTTGAAACAAAGTGTTCCTGATAAATTTTTACCCTCACTTATATGAACTGTGCATCTATAATGAGGTGAGTATTTGTATCAATACAAAAAGTACTCCTACATTACATTCCGTGAAAAATCTTTAGCGACAAAATGGATTTAAATTATAAAGAAATTTTAACTCAGTATTAAAAACTGTTGGTTTAAGTATTTAAATAAATCACCTTCATAATTACAATGAACTATTAAAAAAATTAAATTACATTTTCTACTCATACTTAAATACATAACTATATCCTTGTCGTTTTGACGAGTTGTACAAACTAACATAGGTTCGAGGATTTCTTCTACGAGTATAGTATTCAGTTATCTGAAGAAGTACTTATAACAAAACAATAAATTAAAGTTGCCCAGTCTTGGGTCTGGGCAAAAAAAAACATTGTATGTAAATTGAATTAATGAATTTAATAAGGACGATTCCTGTGGCTTTGTCCTCTGTGCTGCATTGGTTCAGTACTGGTCTCCATGTTGCTGGTATCGTTGGGCGTTATCTCTTAGTATTTCTCTATTTCGATTGCTTCTCGCATTGTTCTGCTGGTGAACTTCTGTACGCTTCCTATTGTTCTGTTCTGGAAGTCGATGCTGTGTTTCGTGTCTAAAATGAGTAACCAAGGAAGGCGACAGATTTCACTGTTTTACAGCCCGAATATGCTCTTGTTTACGAACTTCTATTGGATTGACTATTCCACATAGTATTCCTGTATTTCTCATGGAATATTCGCTTTTGGGTTAAGCATCGTTTCGATCTTCCTGTGTGGTTTAAAAGTTGTGCCGATTTTTGTGTAGGAAGGATCCTATTTATCTTGCGCGTAGTCCCTCTAACGTATGGTAAAGAAGCCGTGGTTGCTAGTTCTACTTCTTTTTTTCTTCCTGGGTTCGTCGGAGAGGTCTAGATGCTCTCCGAATTTCAACGGCCAACAAACCCCACAAAGAATGTTTTTGTATTACAAGAATTAAAAGCATAAATGTAGGGGGAGATATTAGATGAATCTTCTGCAGCTGTCAGTTTCCCTAACTACAATAGCAAGACGAAATCTTACATGGACATGTTCTTTCAAAAATAAAACAGGCTCATAATCAAAAAGTTCGCAAAAATGGGTGAATAATAAAGGGTATTGTAAGCAGCTCAAAGAAGTCATATCACAAGCAAAACACATGTTTAATAGTTACATAATCAAAGAATCTGGAAACAAAATCAGAATAGCTTGGAACTTGATTAAACAAAATCAAAATGTTACTACCAACAACAAAAACACAATTTTAAATATGAATGCAAATAGCTGCAAATAGAATAAACTAACTTGGATAAGAAAAATCACAATCATTACGATAAGCCCAGAAAACTTAGATAAATTTCCGCAAACTGACGGGGTCACGATGTTAGTTACATCTGACACCCACCGCAACTGTGACAGCGGACGCCCCTGGGATCGCTCCGAACATATTCATCGGTCGTATCGGCTATAAACAATTTTGTAATTGAAGACTGTATGAAAATGCTTTGGGCTATTATTGAAAATGTAATTTAAGTGAATTGTAGAACGAGTCTTTACCGTTGTCACTAGTTGCACAAGCTAACTGATACAATAATTATTTCCTTGCCTTTTTCGCGATTTGAACAAAGTGACTATATTCATAAACAATTTTAAACAAATATTAACCAACGAGATACTAACATTAGGTAAATTGGGAATATAATAAATAGACCAACTATAAGTGGGGTTTGTTTCTTAATATAATCATAATTTAATTTAAAATAATATTTCATGACTCAAATAATTGAAGTAAATTTATATTATTTAATTCTCATGTCGGTGTATTTTGGTGGTCCTCTTAACCATGGACGTTTATTTAACACAATTAAAATAAGAAATAATACAAAATCTTTCCACCTGCATTTGAGTAACTCCGAATGCCCCTAAAAATGAATTCAGTAATAATAATGAATGTAGGTACACATTAACGTCGAAGTCAATATCGATTTTTATTCCAAATGAACGTTATTTTTTCCCAAACACAAAAAATCGGTTCAGCTAACAATTATATATGACTGCACGAAATATGAATTTCAAATCGTGGCAACCCTAGTTAATTCGCCGTTTCCCCTTTTCCTATAAATTTCATATAAAATTTTACCCTTGAAATCGTGAGAAATCACAGCAAGGCTTACCGTTCCCGTAGCGAAAATTATACGTCGCAATTCCACGTTAGTCCTCAAACGTCATTGTTTTTTATTCGCGCAAGGAGCACACAATTCCCGTGATTTTCGCACGAAGATCTCACAAAGGAAATATTCACCTGCCCCAGTTTCGAAATTGTGCAAAATCTAAAGAATTAATCCCGTACCTGCACCGAACTACATCAAAAACGGGATTATTCTATAAACGCGGTGGGCGATTTTGCTTTCAATGAAACTTAATTTGGTGTGAAATGGTATTTAAAATCGTCCTGACAACTGTAACGTCCGCACCGTTTTGTCCGGAGCTTACTCGGAAAATATAAAAATATTATTTTCATGGTGTGCACTTCGGTTATCAGCATCGCACGTTAATGCTTCAAAAACGCATTTATAAAAATGCCATTACAATACATATTAATGTTTATATGTCTTCCACGAATCGCTCTTTTATGAGTATTGCTTTGGCGAAGAGAAATAAATATCTAATAAAATTTATTTTGCGAAGCCGATTACTAATTTGCATTACGTATGCTCCCTCACAAAACAATTAACAGTTCCTTCGTTTCTAATTAAAAACGTCGGTGAGGTTAAAGTAAATGTAATTAAACAATTCTGTACAAGGACCGTAAATGTTTCATAAATTAATTAAATGTTTAAATTAGCAATTATAAACCTGGAAATAAACAACCATTTACTACGGATGACCAATTTAATTTTTTGGTATAATACAAATGTATAAATGATTAAACAATAAAATAACAATTAAAGGAAAATAATTTCAAAATTGTTTTGACCACGAATGAATAAATAATATATTGAATTTTGATCCCCACACTTCAATTCACACCCGGTCACAAACACAAACACATTTTTTTAAACATTTGTTCTTTGATTTCGCAAAGATTTTATTTTATTTTAATTTCTTACTTAATTATTTCGTATTTATTTTCATGTTGTGTTCCTAAATTATTTGTTGCGTTTCATTATTACTTTTGTTTCCCTGATCAATTTCAATTTTATATTTAAATTTTATGTATTTTTTATTTTATTGTGTAATTCATTGTCGTATGAGATAAACAAGTATTTGTCTAATTGTCCTTCTTGTCGTATTAGGATTCTCCGTAATCACTTACGACACGATATTTTTATACTCGACATGAATAAATTGATATAATTGTCCTTTTATGCGTCACAAATTTCCATTGTTATTCTAAAAATATGTTAACTAAGAGGCTCGTTTTATTGGATAAAACGCAACAACAAATTGCAAGTGGCAATTACATGTTAATTTCCATCATAAACTTACGCCATAATGAAACAACATTAGTATTTATTACTCGTTATTTTCATACATTAATGATCAAGGCGGCTATGTCTGCACACCGCGTAATTTTGAACAAGTTACAATTTGTGATTTTTTTTAATACAGAAAATTGAAAACGAAGGTGTAAATTATTATTATTTCCATGCATTTAAAAAATGTTTACTAATCCAAATTTAAATGCAAGGTCTACGAAAGACTTTAAGAGCGTGTTTCAAATTTCTCGAGTGTTGGTCATCTAAAATATACTGCCCACATGTCATTTAACGGTCGAAAAGTTGAAATAAATAAATCCAAACTTCGTACATAAAGAACACAGAATGGTAACACATAATAACTCGCTATTGAAGGTATATTGCTCTATTCGTTAACACCTTTTCCCGAAGTTGGCCCGAAACCTTTCCGTCCAGAAGGTCTCTATTGGCTTCAAGACGTTCCGAAGACACAATGCGTCTCTTAAACGTATTCTAATGCCTTTCTTGGCGAAATCTGGTCGCATTCTTACATTGTGATTGTGTAACCACCCCCGTTGAACGTCATTGCTTAAAGTTGGCGACAGCTGCTGCTAAAAAATGAAGCTTTCAACCTCCATTTTAGCTACAGTTAATTTAACTTAGGTCCTTCGTGTGGCGGACCAGATGCTCCTGTCGATAGCGCAGATATGAAATTCGCCACTTTAATTATCTGGGACGTTGGAATGCGGTTGCTTTATATTTGATTTTGTTTAATTTTCTTTATCTATACAACAATTTGAATATTGGTAGCCCTATGTCAATGTCAAGGGAATAAATTGGATTCATTTGCGGACAACGTTAAAGGCCAATTTATAATAAAAATAATAAATTGAAATTCGTAACCACCGAATTAGTGTTACTTGTGCATTACTGTACAAGTATTAAAAAACAGGTTAAATTTACAAAAAAGGATAAAATTGGGACTCTGGAATGGTACCGTTTCGTCGTTTTCTGAGATCATCGGCAGGAGATATCCAAACCAAAAGTATTAACAATATGTATAAAACAAATGTCATAATGATGGGTGTATCTTGCCAATCTAATTCTTAAAGTAGTTTTTTTAATATTGCTGTACTGCTGCACACTTCAGTACGGTTGTGGCAACTTTTCCTAAAGCCCCATACATATTTTCTTCTTACATCTTAATGATTTTAAGTGCAGCTGAAATATGGAGGATTACAAGAGATTTTACATCAAAAGCGGTCGTTCACACCCCTCGTGTAAAGTAGATGATGAAGACAAAAGTTGTGTCACATTTCTTACATCATGGGCAAAATGTGTACGACACATGCGTTTTCCTATTCTTATGATTTGGAGGGAACAGGTTGATCATATTTCCCATAGTCACAAAATATGAAACCAAGTGACGAAGAATCTGCTGATCTCAATGACCTCGTCCGAGGATGAAAAGCAACAAAAGTTGCTTTTTATCGTCGCTGCCATGAAGAATTTAAAGATTGGCAATGAGTATGACACATACGGCGTTTGTAATTGACTCTTTTGAAATAAACTTGAAAGCTAATCTACAATGGAAATAAGTTCCCATATGATCCTTTGGCTCATGCAGCCAGTATGAAGGAATCTTACGACAACATGAAGCTCGTTTTGGAAGCTTTAGTGTATATTTTAGTATCCTAGATGTACATTTTTATGAAATTATTTGAATTTTTTGTTATTATATTTTCATCATAAACCAGTAAAACAGTATGGGGCTCAAAATGCATCCTTGTTCCACTACTACTACTTCCAATAAGTTACATTTTCATGTCTCAACTTAACATAGTTAATTGTCGTTTGATATAAACTTTTAATTCCTTTAATCATGATACTACCATCAGTAAAGTATTATTAACTTAAACAGCAGTAGGAGAGCCCAACCAGTTTTGTTTGCAAATTCGACCAAATGGTTCATTTAACAATATTCGTTCTGGGTATATTTTATGCATTATAAAAATCATCGCAATATTTAACTTGTTCTAAATTAATTAAACAACGTCGCCAAGCTCAAAGCAGAACGAAACGATCGAACAAGGATCCAACCGCGTTGTTTTTACATATTTGTTCATAACATCATTGGATGAATAATTTTCCTATTAATAAACTAAGTAATTTTAGTTACGATCTATAATCAATATGTATGTATATTTGAAACGTGCAATAATAATTTTCATAAGCTTTCATTCGTGCGGAACATTTATTAAACGTATATTAACTGCGACGCGATTTTTTTTTGCAAAATTTATCATTCGCAGTTTTTCCTCTTGATTAGCATTAAATAAAACATCCAGGCACGTTAACAAACAAAATTCCTGATTAAAGTATAAAATGGCGAATCATTAAACGACGAATTCAAGGTAATATTTCACGTATTCATCGCAAGAACGTGGAGATAATTACAAAAATTTCACCCTATTCGCAGAGCCATAAAACTTTACGAGTGCTAAGCAGTTGCTGGAATATTTAAACCGCTGGCATATTTAAATTGCTTTTTATGCTTATTGTATTTGCTCAGCCAGAAAAAAGTGTTGACAAACAGTGATTCGAAATAAACGCATTGTCGCTCTTTGTTTGGCGTTCTTAGTTGAACGTGTTTTTAGAATAAAATGTATTTTGCGCAAAATATATTAGATTTAAGTAAAATGAAAAGGATACATTACGGAAAACGGTTAGAAAATTAATGAAAGTGAAACTGGACGACAGCAACGAAATTTTGAAATAAAAGAAATAAATGCAAATTAAATTAATGGTAAAAATAAACAAGAATAAGCAAGTAATTCACTAAATAAATTTAGCACAACGTGAAAATACATAACAAACTAAGATACCGACGACAACAAAAATATACAAAGTAAATAAAATAACAACAAACGGAAATGAAGACGTAAATAATTAGTCCCCGACGTGATCGATACATTGAAAATCTCAGAATAAAAAAAAAATGCACTTTTCGTTATTTTTCTATCCCTTTGTCATGTAAATGTGACCTTGTGAAATTCGTATGTCAGAAAGGCACCTTTGCAAGTAGGTAACTGATGTTCTATGCAAATACACCGAAAAGAAAAGTTTATTGTGAGTCGTCCTACTACAAAAAAAATGTGGCTTCCTGAATCACCTTTGTCTGGTGTCGTAACAATGCGGTCAATTCGAAATTCTTGAGTCCCTTGGCCAACCTTAGAATACTAGATTATGAGACTTAATGTATGCAAACGTATCATTTTTGATACCTGTGCATCTCAGTGGATTTGTACTACATTTTTACAACATTAATTAAAATAATGTTACATATTATTGGCACAAATATTTTGAAGGGACATTTTCTGCTACAAAAGTTTATTGGGAATAATAAATATTTTGCTACGGACTTTTAATTGCATCGACGTATTTTGATGAAATAAATAGAAAATTTCCAAACGGAAAAATAAAACTGATGAACTCCATCTTGGTTTAAACAATAAAAGTAATCAAGAAATCAAAATAAAAAACAAGCTATAAAATACCGTAAATAAAGAAAATAACGAAAACCAAAGTCTAACGAAATAAATATGAATCAAAATAAACACGATAATAAAATAAGCTAAAATGAAATAATTAAGCAAAATCAATTTGGTATTTAGTGATGTCGTTATAATTGTTTAAAAAATTGTCAGTTATTTAATGTGATATGCGTTTCCACAATAGGACAACATTGATAATTAGAGTCGGTCCATACGTATAAAATTATGCCTCTCATGAAAACCAATAATTAAGGTTCATCCAGCCACTGCGATTTAAAACTACCAATTTTGATTAAATAGATTTTTCATTTCGGATTAAGCCATTAGTTTAAATTTACAAATTTATTTCATTAAATTATTTACTCTTTCCAATAGAATTACTTCAGAAATTGCAAGAAAATATTACATATTACTTCAAGGAAACGTTATATAAAGTGCAATATAAATTTTAAATCGATATAACATTTATTGTGTTGTGTACAAGAACTAATTGCATTTAAATAAAAGTAAGAAAACACAAATATTCTGAAGTTGCAATATTTGTGATTATACGAAATAAATTTAATGATAGAAATTATTTTTCTGACGCCCAACTTAATGATGTCTGTTAAGGAAAAAAATCATTCTAAGTTCTAAGTTTTCTCAACTGTTGTGTAATAACCACCTACTACTATTTAACATCAGTGTCTTCAATTTATAAATAACGAATGTAGTTAGCACACCTAGGCGACGACTGTATGAACCTGACGAAGTGGTACATGAAGATCTCGAACCAGGACGACCATCCACGTCTACAGACGATTCATCAAGACAAAATGAGGCTTGAATTATGGCAAAACAAAAATCTAGCAAACTTGAAACAAACGTATGGCTCTCCACACTTTTGTCCCCAAAAGTTAGTAGAACTCGTTTCCAACCCAGAAAATAAATTAAAGACATACAAGTTATACTCAAAGTTCGTTTTTTAATTCAACAAACTGTCTCTTCGATACTCCATAAAAAATAACGAAATGGATATATTTATTGGTACTCAGAATTACATTACTTTTAATTGAATGCAATTATTTGTGCTAAAGGATAAATGTTTTGTATAAAACAAAGTAAATGCTCTATGTAAAATATCTAATGCATTTTATTCAAGAATGAGGTTTCCTTGAAGTAAAATAAATATATTTCCTTACATTGATGAAATCATTCTACTAGACAATAATGACAAGTCCAAGAAATGTGTTTCCGTTATCGATAATAAGATTCATCTCAGTGTCTATCGCAGTTTTACATTTTTGTTTTATTTTATGAGATGTACAGTACCTGGTTGTATTAAAGCGAATAGATCAGTTGCACATAATTCATTATTGATAATTATAGACATTCAATGTAATTGCAATGGACATGGAAACGCCTTAAACAATACATCACTCACGATGTGTCGATGGTCACTGTTTATTTTATTCCTAAGTGTACACAATTTCATAATTTTCGGCGCACCGCAAATACAAATTCGACATACGCTCGACAAAGGATCCTTAATCTTACACTAATATATTTTCTTTTCATGGAGAGTTATTTTTCTTACTTCCTGGTCGCTCAAGGGTAGGTTCTGGTCGTGCGATCGGGACATAAGGCGCTATTTTAACTGAACACGCGCCCCTTTCAAAACGAATCCGATTGTTAAAGGGTTGTTTGTGACATTTACAATTCCAATGAACCAACCGCCACGTGTTGGCGATTATATATGAAATAAATCGTTTTAAAATGGCGCGTCTCGTCTCCGCATAATAATTTCAAACCGTCATTTTGCAAATCTGCTGCAAATACGTTGAAAATGGTATTTCCAAGTTGACTTAATTTCTCACGATTAGATTTAACGATTTAAAAAAATATTTTAGTATAATCTTTACACCAATAATGAACGAGTAAATTTTAACCGAAATATCAATCGCGAAATTCGTGGTGTTGAATTTTTTGCATGTTTGTCAAAAGCGACAAAATAAGATGCAAGATAAAATTAAAAATAATCTAAATCAAGATAATTAAATAGAAAAGGCAAAGGAATGAGGATATAATAAATAAAATGGTTATAAAATCATTGGAAACAGATTAAATGGAATTAACCAAACCAATCAACATAAAATTGGGACAAAAACAAATAAATAAATAATGAAAGAATTGAAGACAAATTTATTTAAAATATAGTATATAATTGAAATGGTAATTACATGACAGTCATAGGCTGCAGATGAACCTAAATGGATGGTTGAAAACTGGTTTTAATTTATTGTAATGAATAAAAATAAACGAAACAAAAATAATTGAACATGAACCAAATTATAATGACACGCATGTCAATGAACGTAAAACAGTTATAATTATAACGATAATAACTCACACGTTGATGAAAATAAAATAAATTATAATTATAATTACACAACTCTTACCTATGTTTTGTTGCAGAAAGAAGAAAATTTTAATACATTAAAATCAATGAATACAGACTGTGGACATTTGAAAAATTCAAAAAATAAAATAAAAAGTATGAAAATACAAAACTACTGGGAATACGAATTATAAAACACGAACCAATGAAACATCGAAATGAACGTAATATGAGTCGCATAATCAACCCAAGCAATCGAAATAAAAATAACAGGGGATTAAAACCAGCGATCATAATTAACAATTAACCTGATTCGGCGAGGCACAGCCCGAACGGCGCATACAAAAGTGCTCCATTTTATAACATTTCATCACAATCAATGTGAGAATTTCACATAAAAATTCGCAACGTGGCAAAACCGCCCTTAACCTGAGCCTCCGTAAAAGTCGCCGTGCGTATATAGCGGTACAATCTATCGGGGGATCATTTTACTCGAATAATCATTTTTACACAAAAAAGGCCCGAAGTAGGTCGCAAGGTGGGAATAAAAAACGTTTAAAAAATCCTGTTTCCTGGGAAAAATAAAGGTTGCTAGCTAAGACACCCCTTACCTCGACAGATTTTTATAATAAAACGCATTATCCCTTCGAAATTTTGCATCCCCGTTTTTTTATGCTGGCTGATTTTAGGGTTTCGGCGTAAAAAAAATACGTTGCGCGGTACCTGGCCGGATTTCTTCGAGGGTTAAGATGATTCGGCGACGGTTGCGTGTGAATTTTGCTAGGTTTGATTAAAGTTTAATTTCACGAAAGCAAAGTACAATGGCGCGACGTTTCGGGAAATGTACGCTTTCGTCGTAAATTTTAAAGCTTGTCGGTTGAATGGGGTAAAATTGGCGAAATAAACTCAGTTGTAATTATGTCCTCATTTTTTCGCAAACCTAACTGAAATTGACACGAAAAATCAAAACAGTGTTTACGATATTCAGTTTTAAACACAAATAAAATAAATAATAATACTTGCAGTTTCGTTGTATAAATATATAACAATAATAATAATAAACATGTACAATGCGATCTGTTTCATAAAATTTTTTTGTTCTATAAATTGTTTCAGGAATCTTGATTTTCACCGTTTGATAACAACGGTATTCCACGCTAAATTATATTGAAGAAATTCTCGTACAAACAAACCTCAATCTAAAATAAATAAATGCTCATGTCTATAGACTAGATTCTTACAAGTTAAGCTATAAGTTATGAAGTTATTTAAGTTTACTGCTTTACAGTTACTTTTTCACTTGTAATAATATATCTCTTATTATTATGCCGTGTTAGGAAACAATAATGTTTAGAGCACAATACACGACTAAAAAACCAAAAAAGGGACAACGCCTTTTCGGTGTAATTATAACTATCGCAACATCATTTTTTGGCAACTATCGCTATCCAACAAAAACACAGTATTGTAATTACAAGTGGTACGTGTTAAAAATCGTCTGCTGATGTAATAATACCTAATTACTCGCCGAATAATTAAAAATATCCCCCATCGAAATAAAAAAATTATGAATATTAATAATTAATTATAATTCGCATTAAGATATGTAGCATCCGCTCCATGAGAATGGGGAACTGCAGATATATTATAGCATATACGAAGTTGTGTTGTATTGATTTTAATGTCGAGGTGAACAATTTCCGCCCTTATGGCTCATGAATATTGGAACGGATATTCTGTATGCGGATACGGGCAAGCTTCTTCAATAATAAACACTCTTATATTAAACTTACTCCAGCTTTACTGTGTTATAAAGGGTAACGCGAGCTCGCAGGATAAAGCAATTATCCTGAGAAATTATTTATGAAATTTTATTGTGCAACTTCTTTATTGTTAAACTCGCCAAGAAATTTTATAACATCTTGATAATGTCTGGGAGTTTCGGTATTAAATTTTAAGTTCAACTTCGGTGCCAAAAATATAAATTATTATATACAAACAAAATGTAGTTGATTGCTCGCTTTGTGGAGGACGTAGGTGTGCTTCTTTACAAGAGAACAATGCATTTTAATGTTAACGTGTTTATGCATATTATGCATATGAGACAGGTAATTAATTACTATAAAACAATTAGAGTAAATTAAATCATTTTAAATTGAAAACATGCAATAAGCTTACTATAACTTTTTTCAAACAATGAACAATATCGCAGGTAGTAAACAAAGACTATGTAAGTGGTACTGCGAACAGCTGTTTGTTTATATCTGCTATTAATAATTAGTAAAGGTGCAAATATATAATATGTACTATAAAAAATATGTACTAATAATAATAATATTAATGGTAATAACAATAAAGGTAATTGCAAACACATACTAATTAAAAACTAAATTTAATTGACTAAATAATTCAATAATTAAATGCGAACTAAAATGGATGTAAAAAAATAATAAAAAAATTTATAAAGAATGATAATCAAAAGAAAATGTTAAAGTGGCCGAGCCACAAGTCCCCTAGATCATTCTCGTGGTTAGATACCATTCACATGTTAAATTTTTTACCGTCCCACGTGATGATTTCTTTTTAGGCTATCTCCCGTCATGGTGAGCTTTCGAGCAGCAAATAAAGATAAACTTCTTGAAATCCATCGTTCGAGATTGCTTTATTTGCCGATTGTTTTTTTTTCTTTTTTTTTCAAAACTATTGGTTTTGCCAAGGTTCTGGATAAGCGTTTCCACCACTGGAAATACATCATATTTCAGATCTTACATGGTAGGTCATTCATCCGTTTGTAGCATTGGGACTGCCCTCGTTGCTAGCATCATTGTGTTGTATTATCGTATTTTAGTCTAAGTAGCGAATCTTGTGATTTATGATTTCAATTGCACTTGTATTTCCCCCGTAGGTATTGTTGTTCCTCAATAGACTATAAATTCAGATGTTACTGTGATACTTGTCAGCGCTAATCTTTATCCACAACCCCATAGAACAGATACTTAATCTAACTAAATTTATTTGCATATGCGGTTTTTGTCGAAGAAGGCTACAATATCTCTGATAATAGCGTTAATAATAATCAATAATATTGAAAATTCCTAGCCCTACTCAAGGCTACTTCTTCAGTAATAACATCGAACTTCAATACCAATTAATTAATCGACGGTAGACGTATTTTTCAACTGGATTGCGTAAAAACCATAGTTGCACAAACACACTGATTCTGTTGAATGGGAGTCCGTATACATCTTTATCTTAGTGATAGTGATTTTCGAAGATATACCCTATTGCTTCCAGTCCCTGACGATAAGATTTGCATACGCTTCTCACTACGAGTTTCCCCTACAACCTACAGTAATTTTTAACAAAATGGTTGCTAATACCAGTTCTACAACAGTAGTTTAGTAGAATAGTATAATCATCATCACATTTCATACAGTTGCTGTGTTCCTGAAGTCCTTATAATTACACAAGCACTCCAGGATTGGCCATTCCAACCTTCTAGGTTAAATATCATTGAATGATTATTGAGTTATCACTGACGAGATTAACATTTTCTTCAAACGACTTTGTCGGTCATTGTGGATGATTTGTCTTTGCAATCAAATTTAAAAATGGCACACATTAACACAGTACAAAATATTCTACGAACCCAAACTAATATCCTGTCATTATTATGTGATGGTTTTTCTGAATTTATTCAGCTGTCGATTGGATGAGAAGAGATGTGTGTTGTTCATATGTATATAAAAAGATGTGACCGTCTACCAAGAAGTTTAACTCCACTATAAGAAGCTTTGATTGTTTGATTTGTTTGATTTTAAACGTTCCAATTGTGCTACTTGGCGTTGCGTAACAATGATATGTCTACAGTAATCGCATAGTGCTGTGATAACCGTCCTGTAATATGCAGATAACACTGACTGATATTCCTCAGCTACTTTCAAAGGATCCTTCCGTGATACAGTAATTTTTAAATTTTCATGCTCAAGTCTCAGCAGCTCGCCTTTTCCTATTATCCTTCATAGAAAGCACATAATTCTCTCAAAAAACTAGGGTTTGCTCTTTTCTCCTTGATGGCGTTGTGGAAGATGCATCACATTTCTAATCCACGTCCTTTTCTTTGCTCCAGATCCACATACGTCGTTAGCCTTGATAGTCAACCCAAGCTCGCGACTTCTAAAGCACCCATGTCAGAACAGATCTCAAACTGGTGTCCCAAAAACTTCAGAGAACGCTCACTGCGAAATTCAATGCAAAAACATTAAACCCCATTTCTTTAAAATGCAATCCAACGCCTAGCATATTTTGGTAGCAGAAACATCCAAAATAATCCCGGTTCATGCGATTGTTGATACTGTCGCGATAAGTAGTTTTGTACGACTCTAGCATCTATCTTAACTAAAATATCATCAATCACTAGCAATTTAGCTTTGCAGCAACACACCAATGTAATCTCTAGTGTTACAATCAACATTTACAACTAAACACATCAAGTGTGGTTATATTATTATTAAAAACCTTGTGAAAATCATAACATTTATATACATTGAAATCATTGTCAAATTCATGCCCTATGCCTATTTATCTTTTCAGGTGTAAGGCATGGGGGGAGTTGTTACTGGCCAGCCTCCTCCATATTTCCTGAAATCCTATTTATTTTTATTTGCACATTTTGTTTCATCCATCCTTGTTTATATATATATATTTTTTCATATGAACATAATTATTATGCCATGTTATTTATCTGCTTTTCAACTAGTGTTCATGTGTCAGACGTATATGTTGCAGTGTTGTTACCCCTTCTCCTGTTCTTTTGAAATCATATTCCATAATGTACTTATATCATGTTGTATTTGCATCCGTTCTATTTGCTGACAGTTCCTCTTCCCTTTTCTTCTATGTGCCATTTTGGCCAGGTTAGTAAAATGTAAACCACATCCACCCCTTTACCCTTTCCGCCCCCAATTTCCCAATTTCATCGTATGTGACGCTATCACATCATCTCTAATAGCTTTTCCATGTATTATTTCCGTCATAGCTTCTTCTACATCTTCCTTATATCTTTCGATTTTCCATATACTTTTCATTTGTGTTACTTCTTTGCTCTATTTCTCCCCCTCCATTTCCCTTATCTTTCTCGAAGAATTCCCTCCTCGGCATCCAATACACATGTCTCTGTTTTCACCTAATCCTTGTCATCCCATAACAGTTAATAATTTTTTTATGTGCTCATATAATTCCAAGATAATGTAACAAATTGAAATGTAAGTCGATCGTTAATGATCTCATTTACCAACACATTTTATGAACATAAATAAATTAAAAATAGCCAGAGAAGATCAACTCAATGAGAATTCAATAAGAGACTATTGGTACACAGGATACAGGGTACTGGTATACAGGAGCAATATAATTGGTAGTGATCGTTATCTAGAAGGAATATTTAAACTAATAAAAAATATGGTATGGAAAATGTTGGGTTAGGTTGGATTGAGTTGAATTGGGATGTGCTGGGTTGGGTTGGGTTGGGTTGGCTTTGGTTGGCTTTGGTTGGGTTGGGTTAAGTTGGGTTGGGATGATCATAAACGAGTTAAGTTAAGAGAAGCGGAAACAAAAGGTGAATATGTAGAAAAAAAATTTCTCCAAATAATCCACTTTCCTTCTTCACCTAGTCTTTCATTCAAGTCATCATTATCCATAATTACTTCATTTTTTATACTTGGTTAACCATTTCCTCTTTCCCTTTGTACATTGTGCTATTATAAATTTTCCCTAACTCCATGGTTTACATCTTCTTCAGGTTAATGTTCATTTTTTCAATGCTTTGTTACAGATACCCAAACTAGCAACAAGGATTTTTTCATCCTAGTTATTTGGCTATTGTTTTGAAATTAAAATTGTTTACTGCTTTATGTATCTATCTCTAATAGGGATAAGCTGTTGTTATTGGAACTCATACCACTCGATAGCTTTGCATACTTAAGGTATGACTCCAGTACCAAATAATACCAAAAACGTAAACGTAAAGTTATTCTCCTAACAACAAACTGAAGATAATAGTAAAGTATACGATTGTAACATTGCACAAAGTGGCAAATTTACATTTGAATTAAAACCCATAAAATTTGTGCAAAAAGATAAATATAGACATTAAATCTGCAATTTTGCAGTAGGTCCTTGGACGATAGTTTCGGTCGTCCTTGAGCTTATCAACGAGGCATACCTAACTCTTAGGTAAAAAAAATAAGAACAGCACTATAGGATTGTCTAAAAACTCACCGTTAGCACAGTTCGCTACCAACGAATCACTCAACAAAACATATTATTCATTTCTACATGTGCTATTTATACACTTATGTGCGTTCATCCTTTCATGGGATAAATTCAAAAAGGACAATAAATCAGGAGTATTTTTAATCATAACTTTAAAAACGTATTGGGAATTAAATGAAATGGGTAAAAAACAAAAAATTATAACTAAAAATAATAGAAATACAGACCACAATAATGGAAACTAATCTACTTATCTTAGAAATGAAGTTAGTAGCCACGGGACATAATTTAAGGCAATTTAAAAAAAATAGAAAAAGTAGAGAAGTAAACACACAAAGTAAACGCGATAGTGGATAACACAAAATTGTTAAGACTATGAATGACAATAATTAATATGAAATAGATAAAATACAACCGAAAACGATACAGTATTAAAAACATCGTCATGGTGAAAGTAAATAAGTAACTGTTAATAAATGGAAAGCACTTCTAGCGAAAAATGGTGTACCAGTAGGAAACATATGAAAAGTTGTAATAAAAAAAACTGAAGGAACGTGTGGTAACGAATGGTGGTGAAAGCTATCAGGCAAACAAACGCAATAAAGAAGAAAATACACGAAAATTAAAAAGCAAAATATCCAAATTACAACAACCAGCAACCAAAAGAAAAATAACGACAAACACAACAAACCAGAAGCACAAACATCACAATTAAAAAATGAAAACATTTTATTTTAATTGTTGTTTATTTGTTACACTTATCTATTTATAATTTTTATAGACTTGATTCTGATTAGTTTCGTTTTAATTCTTCATTAATTTATTTTTACATTTGTTTCGTTTCATCGACAGTTGAACAGATTTCATGTTCGTGAGCTTTTCATGTGGTCCTTTACTTCAGAATGACGCTGTATGTGCTACACGAACCGGCCAACTTTATGACGCAATGCCACTGATACATAACCAGACCTTCGCCCACATATTTCACGTTGGCCGTTTCCATTTGATTACATAAGCACCGACTGTTTTATTAGCCTTATTCGAGACGAAGATTTTATTTCTGATGGATATCCGTATCACAGATTGATATCAAAATCATCCGCCGCCAATAGAAATCCGTTTTAAAATAAAATATCGCTTCCTTCGCCACCCCTACCGGTGTTAAGGGTGGAACATCGGCATTGGTGCATATCTAATAGGGATCCGCGACTGCGCGAGTCCCATCAAATCTGAATATGCGTGGATCTCGGAGCGGAACATTTATATAAAGTGATCCTTCTCACTTTTTTAACTCCCGGACGCCCCCCCCCCCCCTCTCGCGGTTATGTACACACCGTTCTCTCTCGATTCCAGACCAGATTCCTGCACAGAGCGTTTCCGCTGAATAGGAGCGTCCGGCTAAAGGCTATTCCGACACAGTTTGTCTACCCGTTGTTAATTAATTAAATACTGACCGTCTAAGTAATTTAATTAGTTCGGTACAGTATAGCCATATCTTTTAAATATTATAATTGCCCATAAAGACGTAAAAAATAACATAACGACGTTTTCATCCGTTGAAGACGTTATGATTCAAACGAACGTTTTCTATTCATGTCCAAATAAGGTAGGTAATTAGTTTTTTTTTTAATATTTCATAAATATCATATCAATATTACCAATGATTACCATTGATAAAAAAAATAAACACTAATGAAATATATTTCAAATAAAACGTTAAAAGTTAATTTTATTCATGAACACAAACATATATTGATAGCTACGGACATGCTGCTAATTACAGTAAGAACGAATGAAGGCATTGATTTTGATTAAGCAAGTCCAGCAAATATATTCGATTATTTTTTTTATATTTTTATTCCTTTTTTGTTTACTTTTTGCTGTAGTTTTCTTTAAAGTTTACTTCGTCCATTCATACTTGTTTCTCTTCCTTCCATTACTTTCCTTATTTTTCAATTCCTTTGCATTTTATTTTGGCATAATTTGAGATTATTGTTATAAGTTAAATTTCTGTCTTCTGTTTCATTTCTGTTCTCGTGTAGTCTTCTTATAAGCAGTGAAAATGCATTTTTACTTCGGCTTTTAATGATAATAATAATAATTATTATTATTGTTCAATCAAAAATCATCAAACCTAGAACAAGTTGTACAATACATTTGAAGAATTTAAGCCACACACATACAGTCAATAACTAAAATTACAAAAGATATATGCGATTGCTTTATTATTTTTCATAAATTGTTTTAATGTGTTTCATCAAAGTAATATTCCATTTTTTCTTTCTTTGTTTTTATTTATTTCTTCAACAAATTTTAACATAATTTAAATTTCTGATAGTTTTCTGTTGTTTCTACATTTCGTGTTATTGTTTCGTTTTTATTTGTTTCTTTTCTGTTGCTGGTTTCATCTCAATTATAATTTGAATATTGTTTAACTTTATCTTTAGCTGTATTATTTCTTGTAATATGTCTTGTTATTTCGCTATTTTATCGAAATTATTCGAGATTTGTATGTTGGATTGGATTTGGTTGGGTTAGATTGAGTTCGGTTGGGTTGGGTTGATTTATTTCTAAATGCTTCCTTTCTATGTTACATTGTTCGAAGGTACTTTTTAGCCAAATTGTTTTATAAGTCCATCAAATGTTTTTTCTTTTGTGAATTATTAGTTCTTTTATTATTTTATTTCATCCTCATTGTTTCATTATCCCTTTGCTGTAACATATCTCCGATTGCTAGTTGATTTGTTTCGCCATATTTTCATGTGTCCATTAATTATTTGAACGTAAAAGTTTTCGACGACCATACTTTCACTTAACTTAATCATTTCAGTCTTATTTTCACGTTTTTATTTTTCATATTTGTATTTGTTATTTGTTAAGTTGTTGTTAAGTTGGGTTGGGTCGATTTATTTCTAAATTCCAGAATTATTGTTTAGTTTTTAATCTTCGATTAATTGATTTCTTTTATTGGTTTCTTTCTAATTAAATTTGCATAATTAATCTTCTTAAACGTTCACGCTCTACAAAATATTATTTTCACAAAACAATCTATTTACTCGCTACCATAATTTCATGGAGAGATTGATACACTGGTGTATTATTAATTCCTTTAAAATCGATATAATTTTAATCATTAGTAAAATCACTTTTAGTTACATTAGAAAAGAATTTTCTCTTCATAGGAATTTGCGCAATATTTTCCGCAATAAATATTTTAAAATAAGAATTTTTGTTTGTTAAAAACTAGATAAATTAAACAAATCATTAATTACTATTAGTATTTAATTCGATTGAAAGTAAATTTCGTTTCCATTTCTTCCAATTAATAACAACCAGGCAAATAAGCCGTGAACAGAAATCGCATATAAATAAATCAAAAATAACAAGAAAATATTAAATTATTCGATTTGTTTTGATTCGTGTCCCATCTTGAAGACATCTTGGTTGTTTTATTTTCCATAATGATGGCCACTTATTAATCGGAAAATAAAACAACCGAGAAAATATTAACAACACATTTATTAGAAAAGAGAAAATAACTTTGAACCACATTAATAACTTCAGTGTTAGATAAGTGAACAATAACTCGCCACGATTAAGAAATAATAAATTAAAACTCACGAGACGTGAAACGAACGCAAATTAAATTATTAATTGAATTAAAATTAATCGTAAAATCCCATGAAATCGAAGGAAAATTTGATAGTTTGTAGTAAACTTGGCAATAAATGAAACGGGAGAGACGTAAATTGTTTCGGCGGTAATTATTAATATTTAACTGCAATAGAAATTGTGTATAATTTGTCGCACGGTAACGTATTTCTCAATGCATTGCGAAACTTCAGTTCGTCGTTAATTGATAGTGAGTGGTGTAACGTGTGGCATAGGTTTTATACTTTTGATATGTTTGATTATTATTATTTAATTTTATATTAAAAATAGGCAATGTAATTGATTTAAGTATTATTCTTGGTGCATACGCAATATTTGCCAGATAAACAGTAACATTAATTAAACTTCGCGGAAATTAATAAAAACTTCCAGTGCCAATTAATTAAATTAAATCTTATGTATTAACATAACGTGCCAGTAAGTCATGTTAAAGAATTCGCTTACATAGTGATGATTTATATTGTACAGAAAACAGAAAACAAAAATCAAAAATTATTCATAAATAGTACAAAAGTACACAAATCTAAATATCTAATCGGAAATGACGAAGCAAAAATTATGACAGTTTTTGGCACCGACCCTCTTCGCTTCATCTACGTTCTGGGGTAAATAGCCCCTACATTACTGAATATTCAACAACATATCCGTCCCCGTAAATGCATTGTGTTTACGTATTGCATTACCGCGTTAATTGAGCGGTAATTAATTGCGGTTATTAAGGCATATTTCCGTTAGAGATTAAATCTAACTTATCAAAATAAATCGTTATGTTATATGACATATTGTGGCAAATGAGATAAAGAAATCACAAATCAATTCTGCTGTCATATGAAAAACTACAAAATCAACAATTTCGAGCTGAAAAAAATAAATAATTGCCTTGTGATGATAAGTATTAATCGATTTAATGGAAAATACGTATATATTATTTAAAAAAAATTAAGCATAACTACTTCAAAATGTTGAAATTTATTACGATTGATTTTTATCAAAGTAATTGGTTATATTAATTTCATTCTAGTACGCAAATTCGAATAAAAATCGATGAATCAAAGAAAGCTCCGTATAAGAGCTCTACGATGCAATTACAACATTTCGCTTCACTTCGCTTACAACGAAAACTCGACAAAATATTTGTTCCGACAATTACATAAGTCATGTGTACAGATTCGCAAATAAAAATCGATGGACGACATGAATTGTACAAATATTTGTAATCGTAAACTAGTAAAAATTCAGTAGTGATAGAAATGTATTTATGAAATTAAAATTTATATGAAACAAAACTGTAAAGAGCAATGTAAACAAGCAGTCGTATAAAATAGTGTTAACATGGAAAATACATTCTTGTGAAGTAATAATAAAAACAAGTCAAATTATACTTTATTCACAATCAAAATTTTTGATCGGTATATCTCCACTATTTTTAATTTTAATTTAATAATATGTTTTGAGCAATTGTGTATTATTTGACTTTATTTACATTACCTGGATTTAATCGACAATTAAGCTTTTAAATTTTATCTTCGCAACTAAATAAATAATTTCAAGATCTGTCTATGACAATGCATTTTTATATTAGTTTCAATGTAAGTGTCTTTCAATTTTCCTAAGATTTGATTTATTTTGTTTCAGATCTATAATTTTATTTTCTTTCGAACGTTTTATTTTTGTTTCAGTTCCCACTTTTTTTAATTTTGATTTTTATTCAGTTTTATTCATTTCAATGGTTTTATTTCGTTGTGTCTCCAGTGGTCGTTAATTTTTATTATTCAAATTATGAACGAACGTACTTTTGAAAAACAAAGCAAAATTGTAAATATTGTTTCTATTTTCTGTTATGTTTCTTCCTAACTTTTTTACTTTGTTTTGGCAGTTATTTAATTATGTTTGTATATGGAAATCATTTGTTTCGATTTTTTTTTTACTTAGTAGATTGGTATTTGTGGATTTGGTTAAGAAATAAATGCAATAATAATAAATCAAAATATAAATAAACTTGTACTCTTATTGTTGATGCATAGATAAATTAATGTACTCCATCATCACAAATAATATGAGTTACTCTAATATGTAATATTACGTTTTTGGAGCTTTATTGCATTAACGAATCAAATAATAAATAGTAAATGTTGTAGTTAAAACTATGCGCCTTCATTTAGTATAAAAATAAAAGATACTAAAACATCTAAATGTTGCACGAATTCCATAAAAATGACTGAATGTGGATGTTATATCTGTAAATTAATTGCGGTGATGTGAGTAAAGTAGATTTTGTCGTATTCAAACAATTTCGTGGAAATAAAACAAAGTTTGACAATTTGAAGTGGTCGCGTTATCAACTCGCAATAGTACATTTCAAAGATAAAATCTTAATCACAATATTATTGATTTAGTAAGCCATTAAAATCAGCACATGGAAGAGAACGAAAAATAATCCTTTTTCTCTTATACATATATTCATACATACATAACGTATAGAATAAATAAATAATCCATACAATTTATATACTATTGTATATTGGAATATGGAGGAGCGCGATTGGTTGAGGCGGTCTCCCACCACCTTAAGTCCGGACTTCTCTCCCCTCCAAAGGATTCGCAGCATCCTGCGATGCAAATACATGCTGTTATATGGCCGTAGACGGTGGCGCCGGTAGCAAGCGAGTTGCGTTCACATTTTTTTGAGCCCCCTAAAAACTGTACACCCTAAATGACAAGTGAGTTCTGAACTCGGTGCTGCGATAGTGTTTACGCGTGTGCCGTAAAAACATATGCGAGTGAACATGCCGAGACTCTCCGACAGTGCATTGACTATCCGAGGTGCAACATTCGTATAAAAAACGCAATTTTGTGCAGAGTTCCGGCGAATTTAGCGAATCTGGCGGATTACAAAAGCGAACACGTGCGGAGGTGGGTTGAAGCAAACTCGCCACCCACCCCCCAAAATAACAACGTCGAAGCCAAAGTGAAGAACAATTTGAACAACAACACCATAGACTTTTTAACGTCGCAAACTTACTGGAGGGGCAAAGAAGAAATGCCAATGTTGCTCCAACAGCCATCGCACGTTTTGCTGTCGACACACGAAGCCGATCAACCGCTCGACTTTACGATGTCAAAGTTTAAGACAAAAACGTCATCGACCGTCGCTTCACAGCTGAAACAGTTCAATAATTTCACCGCACAACAACAAATGATGCTGTTACACAACAACGGGATGTACTTTAACAGATCTAATAACAATAAAAGTTTCACGCGTGGGAGTAGCCCTTCGAGTAGCTCCGAAGAGGAGGGTGTCGGACCACCTGCTTCATCCCCCAGGTCATCACTACCAAGTCCGGGACCGCTCCGGGGCGACGGTAAGTGAAACACCTACTACTACTTTAACTTCACATGAAACTCATCACAAATAGAACAAAACTTTAACAATTTCCACTTTGATTTATAAAA
Organism: Geotrupes spiniger; assembly: GCA_959613385.1. NCBI lineage: Eukaryota > Metazoa > Arthropoda > Insecta > Coleoptera > Geotrupidae > Geotrupes > Geotrupes spiniger. The sequence continues at coordinate 14,102,029 of OY390734.1, forward strand.
CTACATAACAATAAATTAACACCAACTATCAAGAAACAAAAATCAACAACATAGTTCATCGAACATTAACTTCTTTAATATTATTTGTTTTAAAGCAACTGACAAATCATGATCACCTCAAATATACAAATAATCCTCCCACCCAGACAATACAATATCCCATATTTCCTTAATTTTAGACACGTTCAATTTTAACTTAAATCCGTAAATTGCAACTATTGCAAAACAAATTGCAACGTTAAATAATAATTAAAATCTTGGAAATCCAATCCATTACTTGAGCAAAATTTCAAAAGAATCCACACGATCGCAGATAGCTGCGTTATTGAAGTCGAAGCCAATTCGTGATCACCGCCAATAATTCACAACCAACTAACGTTAATCAATCTGATACCAGCCTCGATTAATAGACGCATGCATCGTATTCCACCTTTCATTTGAGCAAAGTCCCCGAACCGCGTGCATATTTGGCATATTGTGCTCAAAATTTCACCTCACCGATGACGGGGACCGTGCGCATAGTTTTGCACCCCCTATTTTTTGTAACGTCGTACCTGACATGTGATCCATTCTTTAAGTTTTTGACACCTGCACATCGGACCCTGTAGGCCGGTCCAAAAACGCAGGTAGTTTGTACTTGCGAATTCGAATTCTTCGGGCACATTTCGTAGGTAAACATTTCTGGTTTTCGACGTTATTTTGTAAAAAGCCACGTAAAATTTCCATTGTGCGTTAAACTTAACGGTTCGTGTAATTTGCGTCCGGGTTCAAATTATTGCAAGAGATTTCTTTTTAATTTAATTTCAAATAACGAAATTTTACAGGAAATATTTCTAAAAATATTAAACTCGGTCCATTTTCTGTGTGGAATTAAAATTGTTACGTTTTTGTGTGTGCGCCTCATTAGAATTACAAATATGTTCCGTTTAAACGAAACCAACAATTTGGAAATTTGGACAAATTGTTTTGAAAAACACCGCAAAATGTTTACAAATGTTTACCGCAAACACCGAGTTTCCGTTTCTAATTTTTTGTGTCAATTACTTACCCATTCGTGATGGTCCGTATTTGCATTTTTCGTTATTGAGTCTCCGGCGCGATGTTGGTGATTCTAAAAATTAGAGAAAATGTTGAATTTTCGGAATCATCGTGAAACGCCGACTTACAAACTCGATTTACATCAATTACGTCGGTGTGTGTTAAACTAATAAGAAATATATCGAAGATTAAACAATGTTAACGAGAACATTACAGTGTTAATGGGTAATGTAAATAAATTCGAATTTACGAAATTCCCGCCTGAACTCGAACCTGTGTCACTTGGCCAGATTTAAATTTCAGTTGCGGTGATTTTAAAACGCAATCTTTGATTAAATATTTGCAACTATTTATGTTATATCTATACCACTGGATAGGGACAGTATTTTGTTACGAAAGCCCAAATTTTAATTTTCTTGCCATTGAATCCGTTGAATTTTTAAATTTGTTCGCTACAGAAAAATATTCATATCTTCAAATATTCATGTTGGCTGTAAATTAACTAATCTGTACCGTATGAACTTTTTTTATGGCTTCAGTTGCAAAATCAAATTCTGTGAAGCAATGAAAAATTTAAATTGGGGATGGAGCCTAAAAGTTTGAGTTAAAGGTGAAATTGTGAAGTCAGGGCAAGTATAATAGAAATATCCCAAATGCAATGGAAAAATTGATGAAAAAATTAAACCTCAAAGCAATACTCATCGATCGTCCTGAAAACTTACGAACTAAACGAAAAATATTAAATTTGCATTGCAATAAGTAAGAAATAAGAAATATGAAGAAAAATTTAAAATTTCTAAATAAAAATTAAATGACGGTTGAGCTGATTTAACGGTAAACGACCAGTAGAATTTTTACCGCCATCGCCGTTTCAGAACCACTTGAATAGCCAATCCAATTATTATCATCAACTTCTATTGCCATTGCCAAAAATTATTGCGTTTATATAATAATTCAAAAAATAAACAAAATTGGTGAGTGGTAATAATATTAATATTTAAAAAAATATCTAGAATTTATTTTTGTTTGTTTGTTAGTATCATTACCAATGATATTATCTAAATATTTAAATTACTACCTCAAGAGGAAAATCAATAAAGTTTAACAGCTAAAAGTTGCTTTCTTTATATAACTAACTAAGTCATAATCAAATTCCAAGTGCCTCTGATATTTAATTAAAATTAGTCGAGTGCTTGGAAACACCAAACGATTTAATACAGAAATAAATGTTATAGAAGTTCACAAGAATTCCAGGAAATCCTATACAATTTAATTTCTCATATTCTTTGTAAGAATATATTTTTATCTCAATGTGTAGCTTGCCAGGAAAAGAAGTGATAGAAGCAACAAATAACGAAACTAAAAAAAATACTTGAAAGTCGAAATTATCTTAGTAATACAGAAGGACCAACTGATTTTATCAAAGCCACAAGTTTAATTAAATATCTAACGTTCTCTTGGTTATTTAAAATTAATTGGAGTTGTTGGATGTGCAAAATTTTCATTATTATTTCATTTTCATGAACAATGTCAAACCAATTTATTACAGATACGTAATTAAATATTGTAATAAAAATTAAATTAAATAAAAATTGCTAGATGGCCATCAACATAGCCAAAATTTGATTGATTTATTTATATAAAGAAATGAACTTTTATGTGTTAACATTTATTGATTTTCCTCTTCACAATAGTAATTTAAATATTGAGATAATATCGTTGGTAATTATGTTAGGTACAAAGGAACGACTTGCGATTGTGATGATGAGGACATGGTTAACGTAAAAGACGGTGTCGTTACTTTTTGTTTTGTAATGATGACATTGCATTCTATTTTTTGATAACACTGATGTACAATAATTCATTTACTTAATTTATAAATTTATGAAACAATTAAAATAAATAACAAACTTTCGTAATAAATTATTTGAAAATGTTTGAACGTGAAACAGTCACGTTTTTCTACGAACAAATTACAACACATGTATTAGCAAAACAGAAAATAAAGCCGATGAGAACTCGTAAACGCGGACGAAATTATTAAGGAAACCGCAAAACTGTAGGGCCGCATTGCACCTGCGGATATCGTTAATAATTATCAACGGACATGCACTTTTTGTCAAGGTTCCGAGTGTAAATAATTGTAAAAAATGAACGCAAGCAACGTCAAATTAGCCACAATAAAATATTCAAACAAAATTTGCATCCAGAGACCGACAGAATCGGCGTTCTTTGTTTTGAGCCGAGCATCGTTCCCATGCTAATGATTTGCAGCAGGTAACTTAAGATCTACCACATTTAAATATCATCAAACGCTCCCGCGTCCCCTTAGCGTAAACGCTGCGCTAATGGTCACTTCATTTCGTGGTACGTACCCGTCCAGCGATACAGCTGAGTCATATGCCTAAGAAATGAATTATAATAATGAAATAAATTGGATGTATTAATGCTTCATTATTAGTTTTCGGTGAGTGATGATAATGGTCATTATTTTCGGGCATTACTGTTGCAAAATAGTTTGCACGTCAGTCAGGGATCAATCGGGTTAGCGTTTAGAAAAGAGCGAAAAATGTAAATGGATCGCTTAATTGGTGTATTTAAATCGTATTATATTTAATGCTTAGCTGTCATATTAACGCCTAATGCACACGCGTTTGTATATATTTACATGGGAATAAAGTCTTTTTCTTTGTCTCGTTCTCCTTTTCTAATAGGCTTTAATGGAACAGCATTACGACGTTTCTGTAATATGTAACAGTAATCGCATCTTTCTTAAATAACACTAAAAAACAATTTACGATGTACGTTATTAACATAATAAGGAGAACTATTTTTGATAGTGCAATAGTCAAATACAACACCTTGACAGACTAAGCAATGATTATTACTATGTAAAAAATGCACGGTCTACAATTATTACAATTGGGTGTAAATAAAATAAAAAATCGGGGTACGTTTCGCAAATTTGGTTTTATTTGCTGCAAACCTCAAAGGAAAGCGAAACAATTGTCCAGGGATCCAAACATTATCGAACTTGCAACTCATACCCGACTGATGCTCATAATATGTTTTTTGCAACATAACAACAATGCTTATATTATTATGATGGGCAATAACTTATGAAAATTGTTAAAATTTCATATTTTGAGAATATCTTCTATCTCTAACTATTGAACCTTAATAAAGAATGTTGATTATATGTTGATATCATACAATTTTTTTAAACTCTTGTCACTAATGTCACTAACTCAATGTCTCACAAACAATTTTGCGAAATTCCATTTCCAATTTTAGGTGCGCATTAAACGAAACTCACTGCAGGCAGATGTGTGAAATTTTGCTCAATTATTCAATATTACATTGTAATGAAGTTATTATTTTTGTAGCTTTAAAATTATTCAAGTTTCATGACTTTATTAATCTAGTGGAGGTATTTTTATAAATAAATTTATGATGGAAATTCGGTATCAACGACATCATTAATTTAATATCTAAATGACACAAAATATTCGTACGTAATTTTTTGGTTTTTCACAATTTCAAATATTGCAGAAAATTAACGACTAAGTAAGTTGAATCAAATGTTCTTCTTCTCAATTCCGAGCCACATCCCTGAAATTGTGAAGAGCAGCACAGAGTTTTACAGATTCGGATCGTCACGTGAATCAAGTCCCAGTTCGGGTTCAAGCAACGTTAAAATTTCTGACTGGGTCCCAGGTTCAGGTTTACCAAACCATTTCCTCTTTCAGAAGAACGAAATATGCCTGTCATTCACAAATTATTTGCAAGATGTTATACTAAAGTAATTTTCCAAATATTTAATTGTCTTCTAATAAAGTAAATTGCGTGCAACCACTGCCATAATTTGAGGTACAATATGATGGGATTAATAATTTCGGCCGTTAACAAAATCAGACAAAGGACGACGGGTAAAGTTTGATTTTATTTGCTGTGAAGTTCGAAAGAAAGCGAAACAACTGTCCGTGGATCCAAACATTGCAAATCACACTGACATTTTCACATCAAACTAAAGCAATTAATTCTAAATTGTCAACGTATTTTGAAGGTTATGTGAAATATGATCTTTATATTTAATTTGAGAAATTAGTTTCACTACAAAAATAAATTCATGAAAGCTCACAATCTCAAAGCTACTAATATAATAGCTGCGTGCCACTAATGCCACTAACTCAATGTCCCACGAACAATTTTGCGAAATTTCACACCTCTAACTCGAATAGTTTTTATTTTATTGCATGTACCTGAGACAGAAAAAGCAACCATTTAACCATTTCCAATTTTTGCTACGCATTAAAGGAAACCTACTGCACTGTGAAGTATTGCAAAATTATTCAATATTATATTATGATAATCAAATAATTATTTATAGCTTTAAAATTATTCGAATCTTATGACTTTATTAATGTAGTGTAACCATTACCGATTATTAAATTACATAAAAATTTCATACAGGACCATATCTGTGATTCAGAATTTTGCGGATTGGACCAAACCCCAGTTCGGGTTCAAGGGATGTTTAAAATTCTGACTCGGTCCCAGGTTCAAGTTTACAAAACCATTTCCGAAGAAAGAGATTACAAATTTTAAGTAGCCTAAGTACTTGACGGACACCACGAAAATAGCCTCGACGTTTCTAGGCATATAAGTGCTGTTCGTAAATGATTTGTAAAATATTATACTAAATTACTTTATAGCGACGTTCTCGACTAAAAGTAAAAAACATTCATTTTTCTGCTAGTAAAGTAAACAGCGTGCAAATGCTGCCATAATTTGAGGTACGAATATTATGGGGTTATTACGGGGATTGTCGTTAAAATATCAGATAAAGGACGAGGGTAATGGTTACTCTACAGATAAATAAAAATTTACCTAAAATCAAAGTTGACAATAAAACTAAAAATTGTTAAATAAACATGTTTTTTTACTAGCTTTAAGTTTCACTAAACAAATTGATTATTTCATAGATTAATTAATTAGATTAATTATTCATTAACATGTTTTAAAAAGTACGAAGTCGTGTGTTTATAAAAATTATTCCTTTCAAAATTAAAAAAAAATAATAATAGCAGTGTAACGGGGAATAAGTGCGATGGCCTAGTTGTTTCTGAATAATTTTATTTTATAGCTAAATTATTTATAGGTTTAATATATCTAATTAATTAAACGTAAAATCGTCCACTGCGATAACTTTAAAATGTAACATTTTTATCTTATATTTCTATTGCATATATTTTTCGATAATATTTTCATGCGAGTCTGTTGGTATGGCTATTATTTTTTAATATGTCTTGTAATATTTAGCAACTTACTTTTATTAATAAAAATCATATCGTTTTGATGAGAAAATTCGCTTCAGAGTGATATTTATAAAAAAATAAAGATGGCATTAAAAATATCGATTTTTCCTTCATCAATGATCGACATCATTAAAACAATCAATTAATCAAATAGCTTAGCCTTTATGTTTAGTTTATGAGAGTGCTGAGGCAACAAACTTGAAACCAGCGCATTAAACGATCCCAATCTAAACCAACCATTACGCCAGGAACCAATTAATTTCGGAACAGCAAATGGGTTGGGATGGATCAGGCTTGATTGGGTTCGATCAGGTTGGGTTAGTTTGGATCGGGTTGGGTTGGATTGGATTGGATTGGGTAGGGTTGGGTTGGATTAGGTTTGGTTGGATTGCGTTGATTCGGGTTGGGTTTGGTTGAGTCTACCAGCATGAAGTTGCATTCTGTATCATCGGCCTGATCATGAGTAACCTGTTCGAGTCGATACCACAAGATGCACACAACTTCATGCCGGTAGAACAGGATCCAACACACAACCACATTTAAATTTTTAAATTAGTTTGACTATAGTAACCTTATATATCTTTCTGTGTACATTGATGTTCGTATATTGTTTACTTATCGATTTATGCGTCAGTTACATCAAATAATACTAAATGTTGTCAACGCCATTAACAATACTAGGCTTTAAAAAAGAAGAAAAAAACAATAAGTCACAGTAGCCTATATTAACATCATCGGTTTAAAATGGAAAGAGACCATTTTATTAGCTTTTTATGGGATTGGAGTTCCACTGGGCCTTATTTTTCATGATCAAGCGAAATGAACGAAACCGTTCCTGAACTGAATATCTAAGAGGATCATATTACTGACTATTGAGATTTTAATCTACCTTGGCAAATATTCTTGAATTTTTCGATGTTGCTTTCGTACGAACGTGATAAAAATGATTCATTAGTATAGAATAAATAAAACTGTTTTGCAATTATTTTTAACCAATGGAACTCAATTTCCATTAAATTTACGTTTATTTATTTTTTTATTCTGGCACTTTATGTACTAGAACAATAAAGTTTGATTCTGAAATTTCATATTTTTTGGATACCAATGTAATAAATATAGCTCTGGAACAAACTTTTAGGCCAATAATTAAAAGCCCAGATAATTTTCATACGATCACTGTATCCCTATGGCCAACACTTCATCGCATTCTTTCCCTAAACATTTCATGACGAAATCGAAACCGATACATTTTGAAATAAGAAATAAATTGCGCCACGAGTTCAACACGACACGAGTAAAATATTTCGAACCTCGATCAAACATTTCACTTCGTTTGCAACGAAGATGTCACGGTTTAAATGAAACATGCGTCATGTGAGTAATTAATGGCTGTTAATTGAAAAAAATCGTTACTTGGCAGTTTGAAACGCCAATTTGCATCGAATGCGCTTCACTATTAATTTCTTAGCACTTAATGCGGTAAAAATTACGAATTTCGTCGAAACCAATTAACGATAACGGTGTGAAACCTACCAAATATACTAAGTAAATGTATGAGACGATAAATATAAATAAGTTAAGGGGAAGTCAGTTTAAAATTTAATTAATAACGTTTTACATTTGACGAAAAATTGAATTACGAAGCCAGTAAGTAGTTCTTAAGACTTCAACGAATATATTTTGTGATTGATTTAGTTTTGTAGTAAAATATTTGAAAATGCATTAAGAAACGAAAACATATTTTTAAGAAAATTTATTATCGCCATATTTACTTCAGCATTGGATGTAAATAAAAAAATCATCCTTCAAATTTCTAGAAGCATTTTTTTATTAAGACAAGCCAAATTTTTAAATTTTAAATCTGGAACAGCAAAACAAATTAGACCATTCTCTTTTAGAGTTTTAAAATAATTTTGATTAGTAATCAAACATTAAAATGAATGAAGTAATTTCTGTAAAATTAAACACAATCAAGTAATATTGCAAACAAATCATAACAAGGGTATTTATTGCATTCATATTAGTAACAAATATTGACTATTTAATAGTTTTATAATCATTGTAATTAATAGCAATTATTTTGCAATAACTGCGTTTTCAACCGTTCCAAGGCAAAGCTATTTTTCTCATTTATTTTGCCAATGTTCACTTAAGTGTCATTAAATGTTAAATTAATACAACATTAAATTCGACGTCGATTTTTATTTTTTTAAAATACTATGTAAAATAATAAACAACATTTAAACGTTAGGTTACTTTTTCCTAAAACATTTTATTGTTTCGTTTGGATTTAATTTTCTTGCTCCTTTTGTTTCATTATAGTATATTTCAGTTTGATTTGTCGAAGTTTTTGTAATGTGGTCATGAATCGTCGTATTCGAATCATTCGAGTGTAAACAAATATTCGACTATTAACATTCGGATTGCTTACTTAAAACGTAATAATGTAATTAATTATACCTTCGAAACATTTTTTTTATATTCGGTCGTTTGTCCACAAAAATCGTTTGCCCCGAAGGCCTGAACAAAATGAGCGTTTGTTCCCGCATTGATTAAGTTTATTGGCCGTTGCCCCCGTTAGTGAAATTTTTAAACAAACCCATACGTCTACGTATAATAACGTGCAATTATTTAAAAAACACTTAATTTCATTATAAGCAACATTTAATTATTTATTACAATAATAATTGTTAATTTCGAATTAATTGATTTTATCTTTTATGGTAATTTTATGACTTAATTAGTTATGTTAATGTAAAACCTCCTAATAAAAATGTAGCGCTTTGGAACCGATCTTTTCCAGCAGGTCTGAATTAGTGGGAACGTGATAGAACATGTAAGTAGTTAGTTACAATCGAACATTAGATTGGTATCAATGCGATATTACCTTCTTTATCTATTCCTTAATAGATTTTTACACGTTGCATAAATCCGTGAGGAAATTTTGTTCTACAAAATAGTGCATTTGTTTACTTTTCTCACCAATTTTTATTTATTACGAGTTGCGATTAACATTGCACATTGCGAAATCCACACAACACATATTGACTAATTGCACAATTACTCGATCAAATTAAATTAGCTTAAAAAGCGGTGTTTGTTAATTGATTGTGCGTAGTTTTTACTCGTAATTTTTATTTCTGTGAGAGTATTATAATAAGAAACCTATCATTGAGCGTTAGCGTAGAATTATCATGTAGTTAAGTGGCCGTAATATCGGATATTATAATTTATGTGGTGGTTTTAAAATTATTTTCTATTCACCAATTATAATGTAATTAGATACAAGTACGGCATGGAATTATGTTCGATCGATTTTTTTTCTTTTCACGTTGTTCTCGTGCACAAACTTGAACAATATTTCTTTCCGGACGTGTTATAGTACAAATGTTACGCCTCTTTTCAAATTAAAATATTTATGTTTTGCATACCACATGATTTATGTGGGCACTGGTGATCTTTTTGTCTTTTATTAGATTACCGTCCTTTTATATTTGATTATCGGATATTACAATCCGATTATATCCATATTGGCCGTAGTTATTACTTTGTCATTGTAATGAACGTTTTAATAAATTTCATTTAATACATTTTAAGGGTTTGCTGTTGTAATTAACTGCTTCGCCCATTAGTACCGAAAGTTAATTACACATTAATTAATATTGCTGCAAATTCGTTTATAACATCCACTTACCTTCAAGTCCATGTTTCACATTTTTTTTGTAGATCCCAATGCAGATTTTGTAATAGTCGTTTAATCATTTATTGTGGACACGTTTTTATTTTTGTTATCATATTTCAATTATTCTTTCATCCTTAGCAGCTTCGTTCTGTATTTTTATTTCATTTTCATTAGTTCTTAAAGTTATTCTTGGTCATTCCAAATATGCCCCGAACAATATTAATACAATCAATGTTTTAATATAATTTTTAAAAATATATTAATTAATGTGTTTGTTTCAGATATAGCAGCCTCTCCAATCGAAGGAGAAAAACCGTATGGTAAGTAGTACAACAATGGATTTGTAACCTCTGATTTAGTCGTTAAATACACCGTCGAAATATGTTTAAGCTTTTCTTACCCGAAAATCAAACGTCATGTTTACTAACTCATTAACATAAATTCCAAGAACAGATTCTTTTCAATAAAATTTTTCCCAAAAATGCAAATGCAAGAAACACTTTCTCTTCTCCAATAATTCATTTTTACTACCCTTTGTCAAACGAAGTTAAAAAAGTTAAGCTTGACCGCCCTAAAACATCCGAAGAGTGCGTCGCCGTCGTCGCATAATTAAACGGTCGACCTTGCTGCCAATTTTTCGTCAAAAACTCCAATAAAATAATAAAAAATCGCCAGCACTCCCCCGTAAATCCGCACCAATAAATCCGTAAATTTGTTATGATTTGTAAGATCATATTTAAGGGCTTTTTACCCTTATGTGATTAGGGTCTTGAGCAAGTGTTTCGAAAGTCTTTACTGTGCGGAGCTGGGGCAGTAGTTGTAAAACTGTTGCAGTCTCTTACACGTTTTTCGAGTAAGGGTTGCTCGCATTTTTTATATATATATATATATATATATATATATATATATATATAAGGGTGATCTCAACAGGTTTAAATGTTCTTTTCATATCACATATACATACCTCAAGGGATTTCGCCCCGGCGTTAGATACATATGTCTTTGTGTCATCCCCTGTTTTTTATTTTATTCAAGAAGCGAAGAAAGTTATTAATGTCGTGATACTTTATACATTGTAGTTACAATGTTTTTAATTTTATAATTCAATTTCGTATATGAATATTCATGTAATCAAATCTTCGTTATTTAAATTTCGGTTCCTCTAATGCAAGCTTTACTCGCAACTTTCATCCATTAACATATTTACGTTCATATTGTGTATTTAAATGTGTCTTAAGTTTTTATAATTACACACACCTTGCCTGGTAATTAATGCAAATAAGGCTTACTTGTATTCAAATTAATTAGTTGTTTTTTTATATATTTTCTATTGTAAAAGTCAACCAACTTAAACACATTTCAGGCGTCATTAATGCGTGCACATTTTTATTGCGATAATAACTGATTACAGTTAGTTATAAAGTGTTTCATTGTAGCATTGATGAGTTCGGAACCTTCTTAGAAATTAAAACTTCATCGTAAAAAATCTAGATTTCGCATGAGATAACACACCCTCCAAATGTCGTTTTTTTTTCTTTTACCTGCACCTTAGCTAATGAGAAAATCCTTAAAAGACTTTACCTGTTGGAAACCCTTAGAATGGCGCCAAATTCTACAAATCATTCTCCGCACCAAAAGTAAAGAACGTTTACGCATATTTTCAAGAATGGCAAATAGAAATTTGAAAATTGCAGTTGCGTTATAATTAAACTTGCATCATAGAATATTCATTTGTAACTTAGTTTTAAATAATTGCGTTTTAGAACAATTTACAAAACATTTACGCAGTAACTCGTAAAAAAAATTTAATTGTAGTCGTTCGGCGTAAATTTGGTCACATAGTTAAGTATGATAATTACGATACCAAAATTGTAATAAATATGTAAAATTAGTCAAATTATTTCGTAACATGGTAGCCAAAGGTGTTTTTAAAGATCGACTTTTTATACGTCTTCCTTAATTTACCAAAATATACCTGCGAAACCCAACATATTTTAAAATACATTAAGTCATAATCGCGCAGCTGACTCCGTAAATTGCCATCGAACAACAGAAAAAATATATCTGTCTAAGTTAATGATTTTAAATTCGGCCGGATTTTATCAATTTATACCTATCTGCGTTATTATATATCAATCATAAAACGGGCGAAAATTTAAGTGAATTCGAACTGTTGGCCGCCGTCGTCGCAACGGCTGCTTCGAAAATTTCTTACACTCAAATGGAATGCGATATAAACTTGAGGCTACTGCGTTCATGTATTCAGCATTTTTCGTGCCTTGGGTAAATAAGGAAACGAAGATCATTTTACTATTATTACGTAACATTTTCAGACCATTAAAGAATAGGAAATAAAACTGGTGAGCAGAAAAGTGAATGATCGTAACTTCAGAGAAAAAGAATGTAAAATACTACTACTATCCATTTATGGTTATAGCGAAAACGTGTAAGTATTTTACATCTTTTCCTTTTTTTTTTTAATCTGACACAATTTATTCATAATCTACACCATAATTAAAAATCCATATTAGCTACATTAAAATTAAATTCATGCCGTAAGTCATATAATTTTCAATTTGTATAATTTATAATTTTTCAAGTCTGTGATATATATTTTTAATCTAATGGTGAAAACTGTGTCGTATCATGGATTTGTATAAATGTAGGTTTGGTGATGTTCCACGGTCGCATTTTTACCACATTTCATACGATTTCGGTTCAACAGATGGTCCGCCGTCGGCTGGCGTAATGGACACGGTCGTGCAGTTATTACATTGTCTATGAATATAGCGGGTGCCATCCTGATATATTGAGAAACAACGATACGACCAGATATATAAATATATACTTCATACGTAATGAAGTAAGTCAAAGAAACTCAAAATAACGGAAGAAATGTCGCAATAGGAATTCTTTAAGCAAATAATACATAATACAATTCATTACATACGCAATTTGTTTGAAACTCAAAATATAATTATAGTGAAATTGCGTTTACATAGAAGACTGAAAAATATCATATTTGCAATGAAATATACTGGTTGTTCAACAATATCATTTTTTTTCAAATAGACGTGTATTATCGACATAACATAATTTCTATAACTAAAAAAATTCTTAATATTCGGGTCAAAATACTGAACATTTAAATTCACAGCACTTGACAAACATTACTGAGAATATTTTTTTCAGTCTGTGTAACTTAATTAAAATTCAAATTCAAATTGGATGTAAGATGCCCCCTTCAGCCTCCTTGATCTGCGTACCCAACATACCCCGGCAAAATTTTTTTTTTAATATAGAAAGCAAATAGAAACGACGCTCATCAAAGGCATTCTAATTTAATGATTAAGTTGCCATACATCATTAAAGACAAAACGGTGGATCGCTAGACAATATTGTTTTGGTGTTATTTCACATCGTCATGTAAAGTGATTGGCTCGCGACAAGAACTTTTGATGGCCACTACATATAAAGGCATTTTTAACAAGTGAGATTGGTTTCGGCAAAGTCACATTTTCCATATTCATCTTCTTGGTCGTAGTGATCTACTCAGTTCTTGTAGACTGCGAAAACCAACCTAAAGATGGCGTAGGTGACTTTGCCAAAACATCGAAATAACCCTCCTAAGTCCCATTTTTTATCTTCAGGTTGGTCTCCTCGGTCATATAAATTCATTGCAGTAGCTGCCTTTTAAATGTACGAGATGACCATAACGTTTATTCACTAAAATATAAAGTTCGAACCAATATACAATGAAAATTATCGTGTCTTTTTATTTTGAACAACAAAGGAAATAACGAAATTTAACTATTATAAACATAAGCAAACAATTTGGTGATTCTTCCTATATGACTGACGAATTTTATCATTAAATTTAAATTGTGATTCTTTACCGGATTAAGGGAGCAATCAAATTAAATTATAACTTTTACTTGCGTTTTATTATACCGAAATGAAAAATTCTTTCCGTTTTCACTCTGCCTAAGAGGTATTTAATTGTAATTTAAACAAACCGCGCTCATGTATGCCTATATATATTTCTGAAGGTTGGTAGCACTGCCATAAGCTCCATTTAATTTTTTAGTGCCAACTGTCATATACGTTTGTGTGGGCAGTTTAAATAAATCGATGTTTTAATGTTCTGCGAATTTCAACGAAATTTCATGTGCCATTGCGATTTTTTTAGCAAGCCTTTGTCTCGTATGTCGACAACCCAAGCATGCGAATGCCACGTTCTGGACGTCCATCCACAATGTCGAAATATCGAATATCGAAAAAGTAAAAGAGTTGGTGATTGAACATCATCATGTATGTGAATGGGATAACTACCAACCTTATAACATAAAAAGGATCAGTGTACAGCATTTTAAAAGATACTTTGAGAATGAGATATGTTGCAAAGCGAAAAATGCTGAATATCCTCCAGAAAAACAACATAAATGTCATCTCCCGGGCACCGTATGTACCGGATGTGGGTCCCTGTGACTGCGGATGTATCGACATATGCAATTAGATCTTCTCCATTCAACCTTTAAACGAAATTTCGACTCAATTTTCGAATCATGTGAATTGCAATTATTTCTTAATAAACGTGTGCTTGTTGGGTTACTTCGGTTTTCTCTAGTTACTCATGAATTTAATACATCACAATTAACTATATGACAGACATGTCTGTTCAATCAATCTTAATCTCTCACAATCTCTCGCCAATAAAAAAAACACTGTTGGCAAATACGAGTCATGAAATGGCAACACAACAAAGGCTGGGCAAAATAAATAATAAGGTTGAACACATGTTTAACGAGACCACTATATTCTCAGCCATCTATGCATCAACAAGCTTGAATAGTGTTGTGCACATAACGATGTAAAAGTGTAATTTGGTTATTGACAATTTCATTTTGGGGTTGATAATACCCGCGTTTTATTTGAACGAATTTGTGCTGTCGGGTATTTCGTACAACGCCTGTTAAATACAAATTGAACTTTTTTACTCAAGTTATTAACACATCGCCGCTGTTTATTGATTATTAATAACAAAACAACGTATTCACCCAATTTACTTCATTCTTTTAATATTTGTAATAAATTGAAATTAGAGTAAAGGTTCTGAGAATTGATGTATGTCCTTGGCATAACGAAACGTTATGGTCATGCGTCCAGCATCTTCAAAAGTTCTCCAAATACTAACGTCGTCTTCTGCTCCTGATTGAGGTATTTAAAGAGTCGACGACAACATCATTCTTCTGAAATTCTGAAGAAGGTCTCAGCATATCATTCAAGTTGTCATATAATTAAAAACTTATTACTGCGTCGCCTATTTTTAATCCACGAAAAAAACTAAATGATAAGCAAAGCATGAATCATTATTCTTTTTCGTATATGGAAACGAATGGGGAACTCATCAACACAATTTGTTAAACAAATGAAATAAACGAAGGACATTACAAGGAACAGGCGAAACTATTTAAACCAATGTAAATTGGAAATTTTGAGTTGGGCTGGGTTGGGTTGGGTTCAAATAGGACAAATGTAAATGTTTGTGTTTAAATGTAAATTTCAAATGTAAATATCAAAGAGCACCAGTAATTGACGGTTACGAGTGTAGTTTTTAATTGTCCTCGGTGATTAGTTTAAAATGTAAAATAGTAAAATGTAAGGGGTCGTCACAAGGATCTGCAAACGATAGGTAACTTAATCGGCTTATGAAAAGTGGTTTGAAGATTGAAACAAAAGTTAGCGTATGAGGACGATTACGATTACGTTGCGGACAAAATAAATATCGATTAATCTTTCCTTCCTCTTTGATTCAGCGATCGTTTGGGCGCAATTAGCTGCAGAGTCTATACATCGCTGTAGGTGCACCATAAGCATTTGGAAGATATCTAGTCGTGCGTGTGCTGCCTTCGATATCGTCCACGTTTCTGATCCATATAACAGGACTGGGATCACCAGTGACTTTGCACCTATGCACCAGCTTAACGATAAAAAAAATGCAGCGTGATGCTGCGCAGTTTTCGCTGGTGATGCTCGTCTTTTCCTCCGTAAGCGACCCGTGATATTTGAACCCTTTGAGATAAACAGTTGTTGTGAGCTATGGGATGTTAATACTTTTGTTTTACCGACATTGATGGCCAGTTCGCATGGTAGGTCGGCAATTGCAATTGCATAAAAAAGATGATGCCGTGATCGTCAAATTGGACACCTAGCCTGCCACCAAAGACTTTTTTGACTTTGACAAAATGGACAGCTACAAATATGTAAAATATTACATTGGTGTTATTTCTTGCATTAAATGTAGCAAAAATTACAACCGAGTTAGTGGTAATACATTGAAGAGCTGAGATTACAATTTCTATCTGTTGGGTGACATCAGTAGGTCACATTGAAAACTTTAGAACTGATCAATTTATTTTGTTCCTATTTTTTATTGACACATTTTCCATATTGTAGATGAATTATACTGGATAAGTAGTTGGTACATGTCTGTCTTTTACTCGCCCCGCTGTCCTATTTTTATTCACTACTCTCTCTCTCTCTCTCTTTCCAATTTCCATCCCTTCTGCCGTCACCTTTTTTCTAAAGACTTCCCTTATCATACATGTTTACCAATTACTGACATTCCACTCAAATACACTTTCATATATCAATTGCCTTCAGCAGACCCAAGACCTAATCTTAACTTCTCCACATTTAGCGACCTCCCACACATCAATTTGATCACCCACTCCCTACCTTTGAACCAAATTCACACGTGCAGTAAATACCTTCATAGCATCCCTTATTAAAAGCGTTAAAAATATGCCCACTCCTCTCCCAATTATATAAATGGTGTTACCTTCCATTTAAATCACATCGCTCATTTCGTTCGATTTTACGTGAAGTCGCATAAACGAAAAATTCAATAATTCACACCAATACAACTCCAAACGGAATCCCGAGAGTACCCCGAGGCACAAATTAAAATTCAATTTTAACTCAATTAAGATTTAAGTACATTTTAACTTGGAACAGTTTATTGCAGTCTCGTGTTACAGATGAAGAATCAGCAGTCAAATTTGTTAATTTGCCGTGACATTAATGTACAAATGTCGCAGTCAAAAGTTATTAAATTAAAATGTTCTGCTAGTAGGTGTTACGGCACCATTGTCGCAGCCACATTAAAAACAAATTACGCTACATACGTTCTCAGTGCGTTATTTTTTTTTTTTATGTTTGTCGTGTAATGGTACGCAAATCTACGTAATAACACAATGGGTGGAATTATGTTCTTTCAATAGTCGCTTCGAAAAGTCACTAAATTAATATTCATATAGTAGCGTTACAAAGCACCGTCAGCCCGAGAATCCAAAGCCCAGGTACTTCAACTGACCTATCCCAATGCATACTAGACACTAGAATTAATTTCCACGGTTGTTAATGCAGCGTCGTTCATTCATTGAGATTTTTTGTTCCCAAAAGAAGATATAATAATATTCCGAAACTCATCCATCATTCTGAAAACTATAATAAAGGACTGGTATCTGCATAATTTGCAAACAAATTAGATGTGTGCTGTTCCTTTTCTCATATTAAGAAAATCAACGTATTTCTTGTACTCGAATTATTACGCGCTAATGGCTTTTATATCCTGGATTGAATAATCTAATAAGCTTGTAATTATTTCGTTATTTAATTGAAAATACCGAATGGGTACAGCCAGATGCAAAACCCACATTTCGTTGCATCGAATAATGGGTAATTTACAAAAATGGAACAATTAATTGATTCTATATATAGTTGAGTTACAGTAAACTGATAATAAAATAGAATGACTGCGCCGACGAAAAAATTAACGTTGCAAGTTACAAAGCCTTGACAATACCTTTTTCAGAAATAACTTTTCAAATCTTTCATGACCGACTAGCATTTCTACTAAACGTCGTTAGACAATTTCTATTGTTTCCAGATACACGCATGACCGATGTAAATCCGCTTCGGTTATCAATAAAGAACAATTATTTATAAATATATCATTATAATGGCGTTTCATTAATATTAATGCGGAAAGAGACAAAAACTGGAGCACATATCGTAAGTTTTGCATTATTAATATCAACATAAAACGCCAAATACGTATTCTAATGTATTCACCTTTAAACAATAAACATTATTTTGTAATGCGACAAACAATTTATTTATAAATGTTGAAAAATGTGACCGGTCTTGCTTTATTTGCGTGCGCGATCGTGGGAATGCGAGACAAAATCGGTTTTTAATGAATATTTGCAAATTGTCATACGGAAAAAGTCGCAATTTCCATAAACATTAGTACAAATTGTAGTATAATTAAGACGAATGTCTACATTTGACGCAAATATTTCATTAAGCGATTAAACATGAACGCTTAGTTTGCATGTTTCTATTCAATAAGGAATCGCACCATATTATTATGGACGTAACCTAAATAATTCGTCGTGATTTTTATCGTTTTGGCGCAATCTAGCTTTTCACGTTTTAATCTAGTTGTCCAAATATGATTTTCTAAAATGCTAAAAAAAAACTTACGATGGCATCAAAACATTGTACCGAGCGGTGACTGGTATGTGCTGTCGCAACTCAAAGCGTTGCGAGGGCGATAACGTAATTATTTGCCCCACGTGTCAATGTCAATTATGAAAACTGGGCCTTAAATTTTGGCAATAACGTAAATGAAAGAGATTAACAAAATTATTTGGCTTTCGTTCCCAAACTGATTTTTTTATTCATATTCTAATGGATACATACCTAATAATGTGGATTTATTATAATATTCGTATATTTTAAGAAAATAGAAACAATTAAATATATAGGAGCGCAATAACAAATAGATAATAATAAATACATCAAACTGAACAGATTATTTAAAATTTTATTCGAACGAAATTAAAACAGTGAAATGAATTATTCACAAATTTAATCTTAATAACGGAACAATAATACAACATTTAATAACCAATTTTTCACCGAAAAATATTTGAGAAAATCTTATCAATTATTATGATTGAAACTATATTTTTGTATTATCCAAAGAAATTCGCATTGTTCGTTACCTCTTACATTTTACCATAAGCAACCTATAATTAAAATTTCCAAATGTCCCAAATTTACCGCAATATGATTTAACTAATTTAATTCTCCAAAACAATCTAAAACTAATTTGGGGTGGGCTTTTTTTTATCGGAAAGCATTCCTCTACCTGTTCGGCGTTCACGTGAATCGCCGTGAACGGTGTGTGAAGGTCGGCAGAGTAACCGAAAATCAGATAACTGTACCTTAATATACATCCAATTTAAATTATAGAACACATGTTT
Source organism: Geotrupes spiniger (assembly GCA_959613385.1). NCBI lineage: Eukaryota > Metazoa > Arthropoda > Insecta > Coleoptera > Geotrupidae > Geotrupes > Geotrupes spiniger. The sequence continues at coordinate 14,121,402 of OY390734.1, forward strand.
GTAAGCCCCTCGCTCGCGATTACCGGGCACGTTATTGCGTCCAACGCCAGCCAGTAATTAAAATTAGATTTTCGCGTTTCGCGTACGCAATTACGATTACGAATTAAACGCCGAGCAGGTAATGAATTGATTAACGTTTCATGTAAATTCCGCGAGTGTAAAATTCGGGGCTGTGAAAAAATTTTAAGATTAGATCGCTTTAATGTGTCCATCTGATGTGTCATTTCGGGCAATTAAAATAATTACCGAAAACGATCTGGCGTAGATAATTGGCCTGGAAATTGCGGGAAGGGATTTTAACGACTTTTAAATTCTGTAATTATAAATTTCGGGAAAGAATCTTTGGGGTGTTATAATGGCCACTGGTATATCTATTAATTATCGTACCATTCTAATGGTTATAAATAGGGTTGTCGCCTTTTCTGAAAACTAAATCATCATTTTTTTAATGTTTTAAGGATTATTAAATGTATCGTCGCCAGAAGCACTTATATAAATGTGTGATATAAAGCAGAGTTGCGTGAAACTCATTGTGATTACATATCGAGGAAGGCAATTACAAAATTATTAAATTTAATGGCGGCATAAAATTTTGTTATTTTATTAATATTTAACACAAAATAGCTCAATTGAAAACATAACACAAACATACTTATTCAACATCTATATAATTTTATTATGAATTTAAACCTACTTTGGTAAAATGGCAAATAAAATACGCGTATTAACGATTCATTAATAAAAAAACATTTAATATCGAACTGTAAACTGTAAAACAGAACAGCGAGGATTTTCAAGTAAAACAGTTTTAAAATTTAATTAATAGGCTCAATTAGTCTTGCGTTAGACGCACACATTAACTGCCTACGTGCATAGATGTATAAGTAAATCATTTCTAGGAATACATACCAATACTTGTTTAAGCGTTAAAGAGTATTTGCTTTAATATTATAGCAATTAGGGTGCTTGTTTTTCTTGATATTGGTGGTCTTGTACTCAATGTATCGAGATTCGAGATTGAAAACGTAAAAATGTATTAAGAAAACAATAAATATTAGTTGTGAAACAATCCAAAGTGATAAAACCAAAAATACAAATAAAAAAAATTAAAACGAAATGGTTAAAAACAAAGAAATGTCGAACGAATTGCGAAATAAAACAGCTAATTAAATCGAACAAATTAAGCACAATGAAACCAAAATTGTAACAAAAAAAATTTGACGCATTAACATATCGATTCTGCTTCAAATTGCACAAGTACAAGGGAAGAACAAGCTACCCATACTGATATTAAAGCATTAAACCGCAGTGAACTATAAAAAAGTAAGTTGACTTTGCAAAATAGCTCAGCTTGTAATGTCGTTTCATTCTTCTTGGTGATCGTCAGTAATATGTAACAAGCTATGAAAATTAAAACTACCACTTGCGTAACACGTTAACTTTGATTCTTGGCACTTGGTGACTTTATCAGTCTTGAACGTCCCTTTTATTGCATGATGAGAATTTCTTGAGTTGATGGGTCATTCTCCATTTAGTTAGTGGATAGTGTCGAGTTGCTCAACTGGTAAGTTACCAGAGCTGACGATCGTAACATAGTCTTTACATCCTAACCACCCTATCCTGACATTCTTTCCTACATCTCATATATGTACTTTCGATATCTCCCCGCTCGAACATTCAAACTATTCTTTGTCAAAAACTTTACTAATTTATTAATTTTCTCTTCTCTACTCTTATGGTTTCTAATATACGATTTGTGACACATCGTCATTCCCATTTTCTAGTTAAACTTTTTCTTATTTCCAATTTGTCAAAATTTGGTATTCGTTCTCGTACTTCTCTGCCCTGTTTCTCTTCGAAATTCATTGTTTTATCTTTGTGTTCGCTTTATTAAATTTTCTTTGTCTCGATATAGCGTGTAAACTACCCCCTAATTCTTCAATCAAATCTCCACCAATTACTACTATGACCTTGTCAGCCTATCTTTTATATTGTTATGTAATCATATTAAAATTTGTCGCCTCAGTATCTCTTCTCCAGCTGCCTACTGCATGTTTGAAATTTCCAATCACAGCTTTTCGAACTCTCAACCCCTTCTACCTATGTTTATCCCCACAATACAAACAGCAAATTCTCAGATATGTTCCTATCCTCTGTTTCAAAATGTTTAGTTTTGAGTTTATTTGCTAATTTTAATCAATTGTTTTGTCCACCCCATTGTTTCCACCACTCGGCCATTTTCTTATTAGTTGAAAACATGCACAGCTGTTATACAAAAATAATTGAACTATATGTTTTTGCTTTACGTGGATGAAAGTGTAGTCCATAATAATCAATGATTTTGTTTGATTTTTTCATCATTTTATGTTATTTTTTTACGTGCGATCATGTAAATGTTTAAATGTAATATTGTTCTGTAGTATTTTATTTTCGATTGTCTGATTGATTCGCTTTCCCTGACATTTATACTTCTTATTTTCTTGTATTTCTTTCTAATCGTTGTGAATTCTTGTGATCTGGACTGCAAAGTATCTTTCCATCTCTCCGGTGAATGGTCATTAGCATTTATGCCCCAAACGTTTCAAGATATTTCACAAAAAATCACGCCACATTTTGTACTAGTATTAATAATAATTGTCTCTAAATACTTTTATGTGGACACACATACATCTTTCGTGATTGGATTTGGATTTTAATATCCATCACAATTGAACATAAACATGTGTAATAGTTATCCACGTCAAAATTTGACAAGTTGTCTATTGCTGACGAGGAGTATTATTCAGAGTACGACGCCTTTACGCCGAGTAACTTAAGCTGCGTGCATTGTAAGCTAATTTTCCAGATTTTTAAAGAAACTGCAAAAATCGTTGTCTTAAAACCAAAAATTAATTTTCAAATGATTCTAAAAAGTCAATTCAAACCCAAAGCCAAATAATATTTTCGATGCCATTTATGTAACTAGAATCACACGTATCAATTTCAAACTGACAAACGAAATAAATATACATTATTTTTAAATCACTTCATGAACGTAATATTTTCATACATTGATGTTTGTATATTATATTGAAATAAATTTCTAGGATTAACGTAAACTCAATGACCACATCGTCTAATAAGAATTAATTCATCCAATCCAACATAATATAAGTATTGGCCTTGGAAATGTCTGCATCGAATTGTTTACTTTTGCATCTCCTCAATTTTCATATAAAAATATCGCATATATAACAACCAAACAATTTTCTTACGACTGTTCTAAAATCCACATGTGCCCTCTTTTACCCTAATGTTATATTACTGACTGATACAGATTATTTATGTTAATTTCTTCTAGGGTGCCCACTTTGGATGATTTAAATAGCGAAGTCGATCGAGATCATTTAATCACTCTTATGCCCAGTTTCACAAACGCTAATCGGTCGTTAACGGCTTGTTAACCAATCGTCGAAAGTTTGCCGATTCGTTATCGAGTCTTTAATCCATCGTCAAATACCAAATGTATTTGACCTGTCCATCGTCAAATATTTGACGATGGATTAAACACTTGGTAACAAATCGGCAAACTTTTGACGATTCGTTAACAAGCCGTTAACGACCGATTAGCGTTTGTGAAACCGGGCATTAGTCTACATAAAATTCGCGAGAATTCAAACAATTAAATCTCATGTTCAAACTGTGTAATGTTGTTGTTGCTTTGCATAAATTTAATGGAAGAAATGATTTACATGTTAATACAGCCGTAATGATATTTCTTACGAGCCTTAATACGTTTGTAATGTTGGTAAATGTAAATGCTAAAGAAAGCGTAACAAGCAGATCTCGATGGCGTAATGCGCGCGAACGAGCTAATGAACAAATTCAACAGTATTAAGCAGCTACATCCGCAAATCTGCATCGTAATAAGTATGCACGACATTTGGAAGCAGAAGCCAGCAAATATGTGTCCGCTTTAATTACTGCTACGGAATAATAATAAAATTAACGAATCACAGGTGCACTTCCGTTGGACGCGTCATGCGATGGAAGAGGAAGCAGTTACGTTTACCTGAGAAAGGTTGAGCGATCGTGCGTTAGTCACATTTAAAAAAGCACCTCGAGGAAATTATGGGGGGAAACTAGATAAATGAAATTTTTGAAAATATCGTTGGAGGATTCGATTAAATTGATTTATCTCATTTTCAATTTTCATCAGGCATCAAAACTAATAAATTATTTCACAAAAACCACCATTGAAATCTTTCCCAAATACTTAAAATAATATTAATAGCGTCTGAAATAATTTAAATTAATTGTATGTAATTTTATATAAGGCAAATTGAGAAACATCATTTTTCAAGCAAAAAAGACGTGGGAGTCGATACGAGATTTATGACGCACAGTAAAGCTACGGGAACGTTAAAGAATATGATGAAACGAAAAATTATATCGAGGGAAACCAAGATCAGGGTGTATAGAATTATACTTCGAGCAACAGTTTTATGTGGGTGCGAAATGTGTAGTAGTATTTGTTGCGGTTTAGAAGGATCTAGCCATATGATGTTAGAATGGCTCAGTAGCTGCACTGATACTATCAACAAAGCTAACATTAGTTATAGCAATGAATGTTGTAAATCTTCAAAGAAAGTGCTTTTGTGAATTTTTGATAATTTCAAGTCAGAACAATTCCACACAGGTCGTTATATTTTAAATAAACATCACCATTGCACTGTGACTAGAACGATCAAGCAACCTCTTCTTTCTTACGCTTTGGTGAAGTTTTGGTTTGTAACTGATGCCATATTATCCCATAATAATATGGAATCAGTTACAAACCATACGGTCTCAAAAAAATTCTAAGCTGATCACAAATCCTTACTAAACACCATGCTGTAGCAATGGACATGATGTCAATGATCTTTGATCAACCTAACCGCCCCTTCAAATGCTTGTTATTACTAAATTATTAAAGCTCAACTAGGTTTTAGGCTGGATTTAAAAATCAAGGGCTTTTGAGCGTACGATTTTTTTAAACCAAGTAACAAAATGTTGGTTCATTCAAGTTGGCTATTTTTCATATTTTCAATACCCATTTCTACATAAGCAAGAGCGTGGTGCAAATTGGATATTTTTCTCAACCTTATTCACCTACATTATTTCTTTCCCAATGCATTAGCGATTTTTTTTGTAGTTCCAATAGTGTTCGTATTAACAATTTTATTGCATCTGATGGATTCATTTAGAACAAGATGCACCAAAGGTGGTTCGTCATTAGATGGAACTATACTTCATATTTCATCTCATATTCATAGTCCTGTTAGGCGCTGGTTATAATTTCTCGACTTTTCCCATTAATTCCGTCCATTGCTCCTTATTGCTTACTTTTGCGGTAGATTCATTCCTCTTGTTCTAGTTATTTCCCAAGTGTTTTCATTTGTGAGTTTATGCCAGAGGGAAGCATAAATCTATGACAGTTATTTATAAATATTTTGGGCTGTTCGTGATTTTTGGACTGTTTTTGTGGTAACTTAGTTGCACCTAGACTTTGACTTATATCAACTTGAATTAGATTAGATAATTTTCTTAAGCAATCCACGTCCCTATGGGAATGCAATGGAATTAATTGTCGAACCCGATATGTTCCAGCTTAGTAAAAGCGCCCCAGATTATACCCATAATTCGTTCCATAATAAAATCTATTTTAATTGGGGACAATTGGAATAGTTCACTTTCGTTATATATTTTTTTGCTTAAAAATTTCGAAGTACAGTCTTAAACTGAAATATTTGCCACATTTTCATTCTACTTCAGGAATCATACTTCTAGACTACAAATTATTATTATTACCATATTTGGTCCTTATTATTATTATTACCATATTTGGTCCAGTCTTCTGTTTTGAATGCTTAAAATAATTTAAATAATGTTTCAAGCTTGAAAAGAAGGATAAGTCAGATGCAAGGCAAGCAATTAGATGTGAAGAAAATGTTATATAGGTTGACTTAAACTAACAACGAAGTACCCGAATATATAATATAATCGAACATTTGGTATCGACAAAGACACATGGTCTGGTCTGGTCTGGTCCTGTTCCATTTTATTAAAATCTTTTCCCTTTTCTGTAACATTTCCGGGGTGATATTCACCAGGAAGATTTTCAAGAGTGGAAATATGGTGTATTTTATTTTTTGTGTAACATGTCAATGTCGAAATAAATAGAAATTTTGTTAATAAATATTTGTCACATTGGCAACAGAAGAGACTAGGGTTACTTTCTGTTTCCTAGGACAATCACTAGTTTTAATACGTAAGCTAATTAAATATATTTTGCAGTAGCCAATTTTTTGCCATTTTTTTCAATGAAATATAAACAACAAACACAAATCCTTGTCCAACGCATGCCATATAAATATTTCTTATTGTTGGAATCATTGGAAGGACTATCGCGTGATAGTTTTACCCACGATGCCCACTAACACTCTACAACCATAAATAAACACCATGGTTATGTGTATAAGATTTAGACAACCAAATAAAAACCAATGATATATATTAGTTCAGAAGATAAATTCATAGCTAATTTTATTGAAAACAAACCATAGGTATATTTTGTCGACATGAAAACATATTTTGTATCACAACCCAACCCAACCCAACCCAACCCAACCCAACCTGACCCATTCGCATTTCTCAGAATTTTTTATTTTTATTACAGTAACTATTGAAATAATAATCTTCGTTTTCCAAACAAAATACTACTCAGTGGACTTATATTTTTATATATAGGTCCATAGGTTTTTAAACGCGTTCTATATTGTGAAGACAATTTTCAAAACATTGTTGTATAGCGGAGCCAAGTTTGCGAGAGTCATGGTCATAGTCATCGTTTTCTAATCTTTGGTGCTTCAAATCTTTGTATAGCTCATCGATTCCTTTCCCTCACAATCATACTCATACAAACATTCGATATACGGAGAATTAGCAAAGGATTGTGACCCCTTACAAACCTGACTTACGCAGTAAGGTTTTAAAAATTGCCTATTGCCAATACGGAAATTCTTCAAAAATAATCAGTAGATAAACATGTTGTTGATTGTTGATCTTTCAACAGTATTCGTAATAACGATGAAAACAGTTATGAGACAAGGATTTTCTTTATTACAACTTCGTTGAACATCAAAGTAAAATCTGCTTAGTGAAAATATTCACCCCATTCTTCAAAAAAAAAATTCCTAGAAACGATTTTGTCTCTCGCTTAGATTGTAATGAAATAAATTACTATTCGATGTACGAACATTGTCAGATGATAAACAATTCTTTTTGAAAACCATGATGAGCAACGTTGTACGTATAATTTGTTATACAATGACGTCAAAGAATGTTTGCTTCAGATAGTTTCAAATGTAACATTAACAATTATAATAAGCGTCATACGAAAATTTCTCTGGTCCCGACTATACATAAAACAGTAAAGTGCGTGCATAGTGGATTCAATTTCTAAAGCAATTAATTAATTGTTGGCAGATAATATCGACTAACAGTAAATTCACTTTTTAGTTATCCATTAAGAACTAACAGGTGGTCAATCCAATTATTACAAAAATACGTTAATAAACAATAATTACGAATAATTATAAAACAATAATTACGAAAACATTTCATTTACTCACATAATTCGCCCATTCATAACACGCCGATAAAGATCTGAAAGTGCACATAAGTAGGATTCTGATCCTAATTATGCATCTCCGAGCCACCAACAAGAGATATGTAAATGTCACAACGCGAGTATAACATAGCCATAATGGTTATAACTGAATTATAACTACCTGTCAAAATAAAATATACGTTTATTATGGAGTTAAATAGTGATTTTTACGTCTCGTTGGTCATTTTTAATTTAAATTTTAACGCCATAAATCTTTCGGGTTATCTGCCCGTTTATTGTTCGAATTAACAAAGTATGAATCACCAAATTCTAAGTAATTGTTATTTTTCACGGGCGGCGTTTACTTTTACCCAAATCTCTCCGGGTTTCAATAATTCATTCGAAAGTTCGCTCGTTTGATGAGAGCATTTACAACGAAATTAGTAAAAATGCAATCTTAATTAATTTTTTTTAATGAATTATTTATTTCGAAGAAGAAGAATCGCTGGAAACGAAATTATTTACCGTTATGAACGTTATTCGCGTTTATAACCAGAAGGTTTGTATGCCTCTTATCATAATTAACCGGCAATAATATACGATTAAATATGCTAGAATTTTCGTTGCATTCACAAAAAACGAACTCGTTTTGAAGAAGCCGTTTTTTGTTGATTCGAAACGGAACCACCATAAAACAAAATTATATAGTTACGTTCCGGACCACTCAAATCGACCACAAAAAATATATGTGTTTCTAATGACGACCATTTCTATGAAAGATTTTTACCATTTTGTGTGCATAACGATAATAAATGTCGCCCAAGATTTCTAAAACTTGTTACACGCGAAGTATATTTCGTTGAAATTATAACATTTGGGTGTATTTATAATATGTAATTGCTTCTCAAAATTCGGCAGCCATATGTTTTCCTAAAGTACCAATGTAAACCTTGGTCGTGCATGGCAAAATATAATTATCGCGCTTCGTCGAATATTTTAACATACCATTAAGAAAAATACGTTGGCAAAAATGACCAAATGAGGTGGCGTCTTGCAAAACAAATTCTTCCTCCAATAGAACGTCTAGTATCGGCCCGGTCTTTTTGTTCGACTCCGGGAAATTATCATGCATTATTTTCGTTTTGTTTCGTTTTATGTTTGGTTAATATTCGGTAGGAGTATTTGGCCTTTCTTAAACTAATTGCTATATATATAACCTATAAGTATCAAATTACCTTCACAATTTTACAAATTATTATTATAATTATCTTCACAAAATACTACTTAGCCCATTGTAAACATACACCCGAAGAACTAATCAGCGTAAGAGTGGATATTTACATTTTTTTATAATGTCCTGCGCTTTATAAACGTCTGCGAAAACAACAACATCGTCTTATTTATTATACGAGGGGAATATGAATAGTTATCACGCCATATTTAACAACTAAATTTCTTTTTCACGTTAAACGGATAATATCACACAAAAACTTTGGATTATTTGCTTGTTTAGTTTATTTCGTCCTGCTTGTTTTCTGCTAAAGCCTATGATTTTTATTTTCATTTGTTCATTTCAGTTCTATTTTATTTAAAATTTAGAATTTAAATTTACGTTTATTTGACATATTTGCTATCACTTTGTTTGTTTCATATTTTTTATTTTTACTGTCTATTGTTTCTTATTATTAGATTTGTTTCCATTTATATTTTTTATTTATTCTTATTTTGTTAAAATTAAATAAATTAATTTGCTCGCGATGACAAAAAGATATTTTTTTGTCATCGTAACTTATATCAAATGATATATAAGCATAATCCGCCATGAAAAGTATTATTCGAACATATTCTGTAAATATTCGATTAAATATGGTTCGAACCTTATTGGTTCAAACCCGACTGAGGCTAAGAAGAATCAATTTAACTTTTTGAAAATTGCCTATAACTTCAATGCCAGTTTGTCATGGGACGTGTAATGAAAATGCAGGGAATATTAAACTTCAACTCTTTACTACTGCAGAATGAAAGTGAATTGATTAATAAAGATTACAAAAAAGTCACAAATAATATTGAGGGTAAATATTTACTGATTTATAATCCTGAACTCAATCAGGATAACAGCTGTCCGATTCCCATTTCCCCACCTTGTCGATATATCTGATTTTACTCTCACTTTGCATTGAATATTGATGTTAATTCAATTTTACGAAACGTGTGCATTGGAGGGGGCGGGGGGCAAAAGCGTCATAAAATGCTATTCTCATTGGTCAGTGCTTAGGTAATCTTACAGCCACAATATCACGTATCAAATCTTATTGTGGATTACAAATAGATACATATATCAAAGTAATCCATGTTTCTTCTACATTATTTCCATCGTATCATTCAATATAAACTTTTTGTGCAACAATTGTACTACAATTGCACTAAAATGGATTTCCTTTCGTATATCGATTTTTCCACCGCCATAAATGTACATAATATGAAATTAAGTTAGGCTCAGTCAAAAGTGATATTGACATTGTAATCTTGAAATGTGTATACAAGCCTAGAACTGCATAAATATCGACCATAAATATGACGCATCTTGATTTTTACATAACCATTAATTATGGGTACGAATTTCATTTTCGTACGAACGTTCATTAGATTTTAGTATATTGAGTTGGGTTGGGTTGGGTTGTCTTGGGTTGGATTAGGTTGGCGATGGTCGATATTTGCAGGTTCCATAATTCAAGGTCCGTCATCAAACCACTTCGTTAAATGTATCTGACCACAATTTAAATACTTTTAACACTATTATGAAAACATATGTCCTATCTACAATGCCATTATTAGGTATTTATGGCCAGCAAAAATCTATACCAGCTTTCAAATGGCATGGATTGCCTATTTTCTTTTAACTTTATCTCCCACTATCGTTGTGTTTTTTGCCCTATTGTGGATAACATAAGAAACAAAATATGCTTTTAGTTTCTCAAAGATGAAAACTGCGGTAATAACGAAAATTGCTTAGTATGCATTGTCCATAATCATAATTTTCGCAGATTTATTCCAGATCTCTGCATGGTATAAATTAAGTTATTTTTTGTCAAAATTCGTTGTGTTTCCACTCTAATTACTTTCCACTATGAAATCCGCCATCACATTAGCAATTTCACTCAACCGTAAAGTTAAGATTCGTCTTTTTTCCAATAAGGATTCATTGTCGTTGTAAGCGTTCTAAACACTAAATGTTAATTCACTGGGTTTCTCTTCTGAATCCGATAATTTAAAATACCATTATTATTACAGTTTTCCTTTGAACGGCCGGAAGCATTAATAATATTAAACTGTACCATATTTGTTTAGGAAGTCACACATATTTATAACCCAATCCAACCCAATCTTAGAAAGCCACTCATATTTATAGCCCAATCCAACACAATCCAATCCAATCCAATCTAATTTAATCCAACGCAACCCAACCTGATCAAATCCAACCCAAGTCGACCCAATCCAACCCAACCCTACCCAACCCAACATAACCTAACCCAACCCAAGTCAAACCAACCCAGATTCAATATCATCGTAAACTTGGTGACTCGCAAATTGGGAAAGTCAGATAAATCAGCATTTAATTTATTTTTCTACATTCCTTGTTTTTGGGTAAATGTAACCTTCTGAAGTTGGAGTGCCCCTTCGATCTATCTAAGGTAAATTTTTGAAAATATGTAAGTACTACGTTTCTTGCACAACACGACGTATTTCTTCCCGATAAGCTCATAATAAAAACAAAACGATAGACTAAGGATCCAAACCGTGCACTTCAACTGCAGATTCAACTATTTCCATTAGTTGATGGAATTTACTAATTAACACCAATATAATGATTTGAACGTATCATGATTGGCATGATTTATAATGATTAATATTTTTTAAAATTATGAAAGAGGGCATTATAAAGTTTTCTGGTAATTCTTCAACTAGGCAGAAATTAAAAAAAAATATTTTAAAAAAGTTCGTAGAATTTTCTTTCGATATCGAATGAGATTCTTACAATGTTAATGCATCGAACATTTCAACGATGTATTAAAGGTAAGTATTCTTTAAGAAGCAGGAAACCACAAAAATACATAAAACTTAAACATTTAAAGGTTGTTGTATGACATTTTCACGATTTGTAAAAAATCATATTTACTCTCTTCCCTTCATACATTTTCTAATATTTAATAGATTAATAATGACATTGTTTAAAAATATTTTTTAACAGAGTTATTGGGCTAAAATTATTAAAAGGCGACCCGAAAATATGATTCAGTTTATGGTAAATTATCAAAGCATTTAAACAAGTTATTTCATTTTAACAGAAGAAATCGAATGCACATATCAAATAAATGTAAAAAATCAAAGTAATTATACTATGTTTCTGTGTATTTTCGTTTTTATTTTTTTTCATTCAAAATTATCAGAAGCACTCTTTCAAGATGAAACATCATTTTAATAAATTTAATTTCAATGGGTTCTTAAATCAATCAAAACACCAAACGATTTAAATTCAACCCAACCCAACCCGATCCAACAGACAAGTCGGAATGTTGGAGAAAAAGAGATGCTCCTGAGTGTTTTCTTTAAAACATCAATCAAAAAAGTTGACTGGGTTGTATTATTGAGTTTAACTTATATTTATTTTTTAATTCATATCAACCCTACCCAAAAATATAATAATGGTAATTTGTGAAGATGCTCCAGCTTGAAACTTAAGACTGGGGAAATAGATAAATCATCTATTTACACAATTGTCATTTATTTTCAAAATGGTAAAAAATACCTTTGATAGCAATCCAACCCAGCTACGTTAATTGGAAACATGACATACGATTCTCCAGCATTATTATAATTCCAAATTAGGAAGAAATTAAAATCTTACAATAATTATTATTTGGTGTCAATACTTTTGTTGTTCTCCAGCATTATTATATTTATATCTCCTCCTTCAAATAAATAAATTCATGATTAATGTAACGTATTCCAATTTCCGGGTGATCTATTGATCGATTATTTTGGATATATTAGCTCCATTGTCCATATACGGTTTGATGATATATATATGGACAACGCCAAAATAGCTTGCATACATTTTTACATAATCCAAAATGTTTTCATCAAATTACTTGATTTTAGCAAACGGAAATACAAAATAATTTTTTTGAAGATCTAGTAAATTGGAGCCAGTTAATAATTCACATTTCAATTATTAACAAATAATAACTTTATTAATATTGATCAAAATAGCTTAAATATGGTTATTTAAATAACATCTCATTGATGCACAAATATCTAATTTTTGCGATCGATTTTTAAATTCGACTCTTTTCTCGAACCTACCCGTTGTGTGTCATTTATTTTGCTTCGATGTCCATGTGGGTTTCCTGCCGTTGTAATTCTTATATTTTTATTCGGGTGAATTCACGAGCGGCTATTAATGATTGATTTATTTATTACGCAAAGACATGCAATGGTTGCATAATTAACAGACTGTTTTATTTTAATATAATGTTTCCATGCGAGATTTGCATAGTAACAATTGTCTAACCCTTCGTAATTAACTACTTTTATTTTTAATTTCACACGTTCTTGCTTCAAATGCGCGCGTCTTTTTGTGGAAGTTAACACAATTATACAAATTACTATAGAGAAAAAAAGCTTGAAAATGGCATGCTTCTTAGCTATGCAAATGAAATAAATATAGATATGTATAGATTAGAATATGCATAAATAATTCGCTATAGCATTTATCCTTTCGAACAATACAATTAAATGAATATTATTCCAGTTCGATGTACTTTAATAGGCAGTTTTATAATTTAAATTAAATTAGTTTTCTACTTTCGATTTTATCTACATTAATTTGAATATAATTCTTTATTAGCCGCGTTATTTCTTATTAACTCGACGCGCTTAATTGCGAAGACGCAAACAATAGACGTCAATTTAAAGTAGAAACCTGGTGGAAGTGAGCGCAGGATGGTCGACAAATCAATTTGAGGCGGGCGGCACTTTTGCTTTTAAAATCGACCGTCTGTCTGTCTGCTCGCACATAAAATTCGTCGGCCTACATCGAGCACGAAATAAAACCGTACCACACCGAGATCATATCTCATTTCAAATGGTTAGAATTGATTAAGGTGTATTAATGTAATGTTATGTAAGTGTAGAAATAAATGAAAATATTTCAAGCCTACATTGTAGTTATTAATCATAACGTTACAGTTCGGAAAAAGGAACAAACGTTCGAGAGCGGCATCCGCTCATAATAGAAATCAAAGTAACGTGATAAAACATATGTATTTATAATCATAAACTAATATTTATATCTGAAGATGATTTTATTACGAGACTGGCGCAGTGCACTCCATAGGGGGCGCTCTAATCATTAGTTCGGTGAGCTGCCTCGTATATCAACTCAGGTAGAGGCTAGTATCTTACCGTCTAACGATAAAAAGTAATAAAACATGCCCGTACCGTACGCAAATGTTAGGCATATTAATTATACATAAAACGCAAACGATTATATAACACAAGTTTGCTTTATTAGGCACAGCAAATTATAACAAAAATTCGCATGCTATTATTGCTAATAGCCATGACTGAACTGAAGGTTGCATCGCTCAAAAAAACTTAGCCAAAAAATAATAAAAATCAAAAGTAACCCAAAATTATCAATGTGTGCTCATTCGGAATTATTTCTTAACGTGCATTTGTTCCCATGTTTTATATTTCTTTTTCAAATCTTCATTTTCTTTCTTGTTTTCGTTTCTATTCGTTATTTCATTATATTTCAATATTTCATTTAAATTTCTTATTTACTTGGTTAATTTCAACTCATATAGCTTGCTTATGTTTTTATGATTCTGATGAATCATTTAATAAAAATACATTCAACGAGCAGCATTAGCATTAAATTATTTTAAGTAAAATTTCAGACACATTCTAAAAAGAATCAAGTGCGTGACATTTCGTACAAAATCAATTTAAAATTTTAATATGTTTGCTGTTCATCGTTTTGAATTGACAAGATAGATTGCTTTAGTAGAAAACGGAGTCAAAACAACATATTTTCTTGATTTTAGAACGAATTTATGCCACTCACTTGAAAATTAATGAAGGAGTGGGTGCGTAGAAAGCATTTAAATGGGAGGATAAGGAAAGATTTGGCAACTAACGTATCTAAATGACTCGCGTATATCTCCTCAAATTATTGTAATAAAAATTAGTCATTTAAAACTGTTGGTTACGTTGGTCCGGCGTTCTGGCGAGTAGTTTTCTTGTTTTGATCAAAACGATGGAAAGAACGAAACCAACTTAACCCAACCCAACCTAATACACCAAACGAAAACAATGTGAATTAATTATGCCATTTTTTGTTAGTTTTAGAATGAAATCAGCTTATTGTAAAAATGGGAAAAAATTGAATTTGAACAATTCGGTTTTGCATATGGAAATCCAGCGGAACGGCATCACGTGATGATTTTGACCAATAAGAATGGAGGATTTGCTCGCGGAGCATGCCACAGTGTCCATTGTTGAGGCCGTTCGGTTGATAGTTTACGTGCACACAGAAACGCGTACGTTTGTGACGTGGTCGTTAAAATTCATAACCTGATTGGGTTGGATTGGGTTGGGTTGAGTTGGTATGGGTTTGGTTGGATTCGGTTAATTTTTTTCCCACGATGAATTTTTCGTAAATCAAAGGACTTATATCAACGATAAAACAATTCTAGAAAACGTAAATAAGCAAACGAAACTAGGCAAAGAAACTCTAAGCGAAATTAATATATCAGTAATGAAAGAACAAAAAGAACAAAATCGCTACGAAAAGATCAGTAACAGTATTTCGCATTATTAAGTATTAGTTAAAGAGTCCACAACCTTTCAATGTCAACATACCATAACTTGCCAACATTTTCATACACATTTCATATATGTAGCCTCGTTATTTCCTGTTCATTTTACAATAATTTATATGAAATATACTGCAAATATTCACCTCCTTGCATCAATTGCCATGTGGCTAACTGTTATTTACTAAATTCACATTTTTTACAATCAAATCATCTAAAACCTTAATAAAACTCGTCGAACAGACTTCAATCAAACCAATTTTATCAAATTGCATGCCTTATTACCACTGTACGTAGTTTGCCTGTTTTTTTACACGATCTTCCGTAACATATTTCACGTTCGTACTTTAATTTTTCGAAAACAAAATCACTAACCGAATGAAAAATGACAAAATAAAATAGGTAAACAAAAACTAGAATCAATTTTATAGACGAAAAAGATTAACAGCAAAGCGCAATTAACAAGAGACTAAAGAAGTTAAAAAACGAAACACTTTGGCCCAGATGAATACGAACTATACAAAACCTTGTTAAAAAAATGGATAAACTGGAAATTGGCAAACTATTGGACACCAACGTTACCCATTAAATTATTGGGACACAACTGGCACAGAAAACTTTGAAGGAATAAACATTAAATACGTCCAAGGAAAGTAAGTGTACTAACGCCATCTAAACGTTAATAAAATCACACATAAACTGCTATGTGATCACAGAGGTTTATATGACCGAATAAGTAGGTACTATTTGATAGATCCCTTAACGAAAATAGACAAAAATTGCATATATTTTTATTGCAAAATCACGATCCCAACTGTTAACGATATAAATTTTAAATTCCCTTATAATTGTGTAGAAATAAACATTAATATTTACTTTACTTTACTTTTCATATATTCGATATACGAAGATTTTTATAATATACACCGTAATTTGCTCTTTCGAAACCTAGTTTTTGCGTGGTTTTAGTAATCATAATAAGGAACTATTTGATCAAGAGCTGCCAATGCACGGCAGCTCTTTATGTGTAATACTCTCAATATTTACAAATAATATAAAACCGATGGAAAAAATTTAAAGCAAGAGAAAACATATAAAAAATTAAATATAACGGACAAAAGAATTCTGAAATTGCAGGCTGTTAAAACACTAAAACATTAAAGTAAATTATTTTAATATTCTTTGCCTAACATCCTATCAAAATTCAAAAATAGAAAAAACAACCCAACCAAAAAATTGAAACAAATCAAATTCAGATGAAAAATCAAACCATAGCAATTCAAACAAACGAAACTCGTAAACCATTTTATGTTTTTTTCGCCTTCGAACAACAGTAATTAACAATTAAGTTCAAAACTCTATTAAGGTCATTTTATATAACTTCTACACAGAAAAAAAATAATGCATTCGCATGCATATCCAATAATTCATTCAAAGTATAAATTAAACTAACTAAATTACCAAACCGTGATTAAATATCGGACGTTGATAAATACTGCTCTCATTTTATGGCCTACGAACACGATAGTCCAGAAAATAATGTGCGCATGCAGATTTCAGATTTATCCTCAAAGTTTTACATGAAATCTTACACGTTAACTTGATTTATTTTAACAATATATCGACGTTAATTTAATTAATAATGTTTGCGTTATAGTTTAATGGCATATTAAATGAAATGCGTGACCATAAATCTGCATTTAAAACGCCACGTTTGTTACATTAATTGTGTACGTACACCTTAGCGTTCGGAATGAGCGTTAGTTTGCAATTAAAAAAAATTAAAGGTTCGCGTTCGATACATTTTTTTGATTATTGGTATTTAAATTCATTGCACGATTAGACTATAGACTATATTTATTGTTCGTAAAATATTTCAAGATTTATTACCTAATTTATTAGCAACATAAGTCAAATTATTATTAAAGCTATGCAATTTGCAAAATACTGCAAACAAATACAAATAAAATATAAGTGAATGTGAACAATAATGTAAAATAACGGAAATTTACAAATATAAAAAAGGGAAACCGATAACCTATTAAATCGCAAACAATAAATTAAGAAAAATAAGGAAACAATAAAAATCAACAAAGCAAATAAATTCTAATTAAATTAAACTATTTTCTAATTATTGCCGAAACAAACATTTCATGTAACTTCACAACGGATAATTTTAAATTATTCAATTTTTAGATTTTACGTCAATTCAGTGTTTATTACTTCAGAAATAACAATGTCGTTAAAGTCGATAATATACGAACTGAATGTCAACGACAATCGTAAATAAATCATCACTTAAACAAAGCGAACTTCGACGTCGTTATATTTCGTTTTTAGTGCATTAGGAATGTGTTATGTGGCACAGAAAAGTCGAGCATTTATATTCTTAAACTGGTCTCTATATCACGGTATGCTAATTATGATTCGAGTTACTATGTTGTGTACCTCAATACCATGTTGAAACATGCGATATGATTAATCAGAGGTCTCTTCGATCTCTTTGTCGATACCGACTCGTCCGAGATATTCCTTAAGTTCTCTTAATCTAAGGCCTAATTTTTTATAACCGTTGGTGGGAATTCTTGTGTTTCATTTTTGTACCTTATTGTTGTTATAACCGAGCGGCGCAAGAAAGAGATAGAGATTTTAGATTAAATTAATTAATTAATATGAGTCGATAAGTTCCTAATTTCCCACATTGTCTTTTTTTACCAAACAAACTGACTTATATTGATTGTTTTTATCATGTTTATGTTATTATAATTAATTGCAATAATAAGAAAGGAGTTCGTTAACTGTAAAACTCGCCTAACGAGTATTAGTAATTTTTTTTCGGTATTATGTCACGACTTACTACTTCTTAATTATTAATAACCATTAGCTAAGTTTATTACCCAGGTGTAATTTTATTTTATGTTTTCGTATTACCATAAGCATAACCATAACCAAATAATTAAGAATATTCAAGTGTTAACATGAACATTAAAACAAAAATCTTAAATGACATATATTTTAAATGAATAATACAAATAATACTTAGCAATTAATTTATTACTCAGTTTGTAAAAATATTTATAACTTGGATTATTTCATGTGATAAATAAGAAGTAAAAATTGCAACACAAAGCGCCGCAGCAACATAAGTACAGACATTCGATATGCATTGATAAAAATTTCGGTGACAAATGTTTGGGGTCAATAGGTGACGTCGGTTCCATTATCTAGAAATGGATATTCATTCTCATATAAATGCAATCATTGATTCGACCATTCTCTGGTACTTTTTTAGCATGGGGAGATGCTATCTTTCTCGCACAGAGCTTGAAATGATTGGCTGCTTAGAGGGTTGATAACGGCCGCAGTATTGGTTTGCAATAGAACGGATTCCATTCCATTTTCAAATTGAAATTTCAAAATTCCCAAATTGGCCTCTTTGTGACGCCGCTTCATACACAAGCGGAACTTATATTGCGCTCCTCGCGCACCGAATTGATTTCGCCTCCAATCGGACAATTAATTTTTTTTTGCTAAATAAATTTTTCTAAATTACTTTTCAATTATTAAATACGTCGCATATCATTACATCATTTTTATTAAAGTCTGAAATTTATTACGACCAATGCCAGTAAGATTAAAGTGCTCTTAACCACAACACGAAAAACAAGGTGGTAATTATTAAATCAATCCTGATAACAAATGAACAACATCCAGAAAATATCGCCATGAAAATTAATCAAATTTACGAAATAAATCGAAAATCGTCTTCATACAAAAAAACTAATATATATGTTTAACTTATGTCGTTGCATTGTTAGCATTGTTGCCGTTTCTTACACCTTTGTCTATTCTTAAACTACCATTATACACGACCATTTTTGTACTTGCTTGGAACATGAAATTTATATCAGATAATTAAAGTATAGTTTTGATTGTTACAAACATCACCAAAACTCAAAATTAAAAATTATATGCAATTTCAGCCCCCCTCGAATCGAATTTGGCGAACCCAAGATTTTTTTATTTCTACTTACTTTTGATTCATTTCACGAAAACCTGGACTAAAATTTTATTCAAAACATGAAACATTATTGAAAAAAAGCGGACTATTCTTTACATCAATTTTCTTTCATACATACGAACAAGAAATAATTAAAATACGACACCCAACTGTCATCAATTGATGACTGTTTAAGACACAATACGAAGTGACCCAACCCAACCCAACCCAACTGTCATCATTTAAAGAAAGTTTAAATTTCAATACGAAGTGACCCAACCCAACCCAACCCAACTATCAGCATTTGAAGACAGTTTAAAACACAATACGAAGTGACCCAACCCAACCCAACTATCAGCATTTGAAGACAGTTTAAAACACAATACGAAGTGACATCCAACTGTCATCATTTGAAGACACTTTAACAAACATACCCATCTATTTCTAAAAATATGTCTACCTTAATCACATCAACAAAGGGAATTATTTTTATTAAAAATTGGGTTGGATTGGATCAGGCTGGGTTGGGTTGGGTTTTTCAGAAACATTTCTACAGAGCGAGAGCTCATAATTCCAACATTTATTTTTCTTTATGTGAGAGATTTGGAACTAAACTATTTATATTTGTTACATTCACTGATTTTCAGACTTTAAGGAAGTTTTTGCTCAGTTTCTTGACGTGTTAAATTAAGTCTTCAGTAGATTTTTTTTGTTGAAAAAAGTATAGCATCGAGCTTAATATTTTGTATGCATTGAACTTCGAATATTTATGTTTCTGAATGGTTGTTTGCAAACAACAAACATGGGTTCGTTAATATTTTCTATTGGTTTATCTTTATTTTTAACATTTCTGACATTCTGATCCTCGTTTGTAAGCGAAATTTTTCCTAATTCATTCTACTGACTGTAGGATTTTTAGTTGACCTATACTAATTAATTAAATAGAACATCATCATTGAAAAAACAAAAAATGCATGTAACACAAATCAAAGGTGAAACAAAGTGAAACAAAATATATGAGAAAAGGAACCAAGTAAATACAATAGATTGAATATCTTCTAAAGGATCTAAAATATATATTTTTGATGTATGTAAATACTGTGGCAGTAAAAGACATCGTCGTTTTATAATTAACAGTTTAAGATTATACTAGTAATCTCATTATAGCAACCATAATAATTTCTGTACAACAAAAAAATTGTAATAACCCTTCTTCAGTTTCTAACTGAAAAATTTAAACGAGTCCGTCAAATTGTGTAGATTATTATTATTAAGAAGCTTACCTCATCATTGCCAAAATAATATTGAAAAAAATATAGAAAAGATAATGTGATAAGAGGTGAAAAAGATCCTTTGGTTTAAGTGAGCTTGAGTGGGGTTGGGTTGGTGTGGTTTAAGTGACGTTGGGTGGGGTTGGGTTGGTTTGGGTTAGGTTGGGTTGGATGTATTCCTTGCTCTAGTCCAAGAAACGATACATACAAATTGCAAATAAAAACAAAATGAAAATAACGCAATAAGAAAACAATAGAAATAAAACAACTAAAGAAATTATAAATGACTTGGAATTCTGTTTTATCTAAATCTTATACAATCACATTTCAACAAAATATTTTTTTAACATATTCGCTTACATTGTTATCATTTTTGATGTTTCCCACCATTTGCTTATTTTTTGACTATGTTTTCAGAAGTTGAGCGTAAGATCAACACTGTTTTCTTACTTTGCTTTAAACTTGAGATTTATTATTGGTGGAATGTAAGTTAACAAGTGTGCAAGAGCCTTACCATACATTTTTTGAAATTAATCACTGAAAAAAAAATTTATTTAAAAAATTATAAATGACATCGTATAAATAAATACGAAGTAAAACTAATACTAGTAAATATATAAGAGAAACCAATAATATTTTCTCATGTAGGTTACTCTATTAATATATGACACACATAATCAAATTTGATGATTTCGTTATGAGTGGAGGAAAGAAAATATTTACCTTTCTATAGGAGTTTACATAAAAAAAAATTACGGCTACGTGCGCAGAGAGCATTGTAAGTAAATAAAATTCTCATGACGTAAATGAACCTATAACATTTGTATGGACGCAAAACTTCGCTGCCCGTGACATTCACAAACGTGTTTGCACGGATTATATCACGTGTCATGGTTAAGTTCGATCACCAAGA
This sequence comes from Geotrupes spiniger, assembly GCA_959613385.1. Classification (NCBI taxonomy): domain Eukaryota; kingdom Metazoa; phylum Arthropoda; class Insecta; order Coleoptera; family Geotrupidae; genus Geotrupes; species Geotrupes spiniger. The sequence goes on from OY390734.1 coordinate 14,143,096, forward strand.
AATTCTATCTACTTTTGATTCGTTCCACGAAAAACTAGATTTCTATTAAAAATACACGTGTTTGTCCTAGGGCTGGGTTGGGATTGATTATTGTGTATGATTATGTGATTTACGTTAAATTCATATAAACAATCTAAAGAATAATAATTCGGAACGAAATATGAAAAATAAAAAACAGCAAACTGATAAAGACCACCAAACAAAGAAATGCAAAACATCAACAAACAAATCAAAAACAACGCCAATCAAAAGAAAAAAGTAATACAATTCTGGTGAAACAAAATATAACAGAAATCGACTATAATACATCAGAAATAACTAAAAAGTGAAAAGATACTTCAAGAAAAGCAATATAAATAAATATAAACGGGCGATTTAATTCATAACGAGAAATATAATAAAAGCAAAATGAAATAAAAGGCAGAAACTCAACTATCGTGACCCTAATAAAAGTTTACTACATATATAAAAATCAATAGCTGCCATAGATTAGTGAATTGGCAACAAACAAAATATTTAGTGTAATTATTATTTATATGGCATTCGTTACGTTTTATTTAGTTTGATTTGTGCAAATCATTTATACGTCGATTATTTTTTCTTTCAATTAGCTTGAGACCTTATAAATTATTTTTATGGCATACACAGTTTTCGTTGGCAAGTTAGATTCGCAGTTTGTAATAAATTTGTTTTATTTGATTTCCACGTCTGCGAGAAGTTATGCCTCGCTGCAAGATTAGACGAAATATATTTTGAGCTTTCGTAGTCCATAAATACCGCGGAAATCTAAGAAAATTATCGCACATTTTGTGAAAAACAGTTCTTGTGGGTAATAAAAGGAGTTAGTATAGTGAGTTACCACATTAAAGTAGTAGAGGTCGATTGCACCTTGATTTAAGCCCGTAGTCCATTATAACTCACGGCAGAGTTACCAACCTCCCACTAAATACCCGCAGAAATAGAGCTGGTAATTGAATTGTCTTGTTGGCCAGCCTGGCCAGGCAAGTGCTGCGATAGAGTGAGAAGTACGCCTACTATTTAACTGTTCGACCCCCGATACTTATACAACTCTGTAATTGAATTCTACCCCTACATATATATATTTGCAGCGAACTAAACATAATTCCTGCGTATTCCGTTCTCACAGTTTCACCTCCCAATATGAAAACCACCGACTAATGAAAGAGAGTCCGAATTTTCGATTATAATCCGACCTATTTCACGTGATTGCTCTAATTACGAAACCTCAGCCACAATGGGGACAATACCCACTCAAAAATTAAAGGTAAAATGTCATTATTTCATCGTCCCACTTTTCCATATTTAATATTTCCATTATGTTAACGAAACGCGCCGGTTCGTACCTTTATCAATTTGAACTTCTCTCTATTAACTTGTCAATCACTTGAATATCGCTTTATTTGGAGAAAATGAGAACCAATTCAAATCTACCTGTTCTGCATTCTTCGATTTTAGCGAAGACCGGACGGATAGTGAAATTCGTTCGGAGATTAATTTTATCTTTGTTCGTTTCACGTTTCGACATTAATCACCGTTATTTTGTTTAGGTTATTGTTCGATTTTTATCAATATTTCCAGAACGTGCATATTCATGATTTACTGTGGAAAAATACGCTCGGGTAATTAGTGAAGAAAAATTATCTAAACGCAATTTGTCATGAATTGACAGTTTTTGTTACAAATTACGTTGGTAATTTCACAAGCGATTGCAATAGTGTATTTAACGTAGACTTGTGGTAAACATCACACAAGTAGCGTTTTATAGAAAACGTTATCTTACAAACATCAAAGCAATCAATATACCAGTAAATAAATATATCCAATAATAGATGGCTCACTAATCGATTTCTTTAATTTTTAATTAAAATTAAATTCAAATGGCAACGTTAATTTTTCGGAGTTCTTAATTAACTTTGATGTTTGCATTATTCTTAAGACGTCATGGTATAATTCGAGTGTAGCGAATTTGTTATCAAGCAACGGCTACTGATTTCGACAAAAGTAATATCACTTAATCAAAACAACTATTCATAACGTACATTTAACCTTTTAACGGTTTCTAACCGAAAATTATTGTCACAACTTCGCAGATAAATCGCCTTTTATTATAATCCATCAGGAACTTTGCCCATAAACGTATAAAAGTGGGTAAATCACCTCTTTTCTACAAATTTCGCCGTTTCTTTTTTTTGTCCGAGACGACCGAACACAAAAGGCAAGACACCCTTGTATTTTTTAGAAACCCGCGTAATACCGCGTTTTTAGGGAAACCCTTGAGAAAGTACGTTGGCAATTTCGCTCGGGGAAAAAACGTCTCGCGCATATTTGGGTCAAAATAGCAGTTTTTTAATTCCCCCGATTTCGGTTTTTAGGGTAACGTTCGTCCGCTTTTTAGCTTTAAATTGGGGTGCGTCTTTGTCGCGCGGATGTGAACTTTGATGCGCTTTCGTAAAAAATGTGGGAATCTACCGGTTTTTTACGTTCGATGATTTGCATTGATTATGTTTGGCGGTTGATCCATCAAGACTGGATTATTTATTAATAGTACAGTATATATTCCCCGGGAAATTCTCGCTATTTATTTACCTTTGAATTTTATTAAATATTGTAAGTTGTAAGTTTTTCTTACTTGTCGTGAACTTCAAACCATTAATAAATTTACTAATTAAATTCAGTAATAGAGCTTGCCGATTTTCTTATATCAATAAATTTATTGATTATTTAAAAAAATGTGTACAAAGTACATATTTTTATGCTTATTTTGTTAATCTTACATACCTGAATTTTCGGACGATGACAACTTAGTTGTTGAAATGAGTACACATTAAAAGTATTTATTAAATTTGTGGATAAGAAGAAGGTATTATTATTGACAAGTAAATTTATTATTTATTATTCATTTTAAATCATCAAGCAATTACGTTTTTCCATTTCTTAACTTGGCATTAAGAGCACGTTATCACGATTTGGTTATTTCCCATTGGCAATCAACCTAAGACATAATCCATCGCAGTCCAGCTCTTACAATGGACTTAGCTAAATATATAGTTAAACATTTTATTAACAATCAACTAACTCACTGGTAAATGTAAATCCAATAAATATCCAGTGGATATGCTTGATTAATGCTCATGTATAAATTATTCACATACACTGAATAATTAATAACCATGTATTAATTATTCTTGCACTTACAATGAATGGGCTTCGCTAAATACATTGATAAACATTTTATTAACAATCAACCAACTCACTTTTAAATGGAAATCCAATCCAATAATTAATGCCCATGTATTAATTAGTCATATCCACTAAATAATTAATACAGATGTATCAATTATTCTTATCCACTGGATATTTATTGGATTTCTATTTAAATAGTTAGTGGGTTGTGTTGTGTTGTGTTGGGTTGGGTTGGATTGGGTTGGGTTGAGTTGAGTTGGCCACCCAGTGGTTTGGTTGATTATTACCAAAATGTATATGGAGACAATTATACAAGATGTAACATTAGCGAAAAATTCACCTTTCTTATTGTGGAAAATACAGGAACCATTTGACGATGACGACGACGAAACTGAGTTGCCTCAGTAACATCAATAATTCAAAATCATTTTCGTTTATACAAGATATACAAGTTTGATTTTACGATTATATTTCAAGTGAAAGAAATTATTAATATTTGTTTATTAATACGTGCAGCATTTCGTAATTCCAAGTCATACATAAACAGAAGATCACCCGGGAAAATATTGAAATATAGTAGCTAAAATAACACTAACAACATGCTGTGAAACGTAAATGAAAAACAAAGTAAAAATAATATATAATACGATAAATGGAAATAACAAGAAATAACAGCAAAACAATAAATATTATTAGAAGCAACAAAAATACACAAATAACTTGAAAATCAAAGATATGGAAAAATAAAAGTGGAAGATATTCAAAAAGTGATCACTAATGATTATTTGTCTCTTATTTGTCACATTTTACATTAAATTTATGTGTGCAGAACAAATATAAATAAAACAACAATTTAAAATGGTAAAAGACAAAAATGTTAACCACTACCGAAATCAACACAAACGCAATACGCAACATTATTTAACCAAGTTAGGGAATAAAACACGAAACTCCCAAACCAAATGGAAGTAACATGAATGACTCTGTTCTTAACTCGTAGACGAAGATATGTTATTAAAAAAAGCATTTATTTTTCAGTTTTTTCACCTTTCAACAAACAAAACTAAAATAAACATTACATAAAATGCAAATAAAACACAAGTGAAACAAAAGCTAAAAGAGGTACGAAAGAATTAATAAAAATATTCCTTTTTAGACAATTATGGATTTTACTTTATTGTTTTTATTCTGTTCTCGTTATAATTCCCATATTTTCTAGCTTTGTTAATCATTTGACTTTTAATGCATTTTCTTTGCTTTGCTTTATGTTTTAATTTTTTTCATATGCCACGGTTATGCTTTTATATCTTTGTATTTTATTTCGCTGTCTGTTATTATTATTATGATTATGACGTTATCAGAGTGATTTTTTTTTTAATTTTGTGTGAATTATTTTTATTCCTCATATATCATTGTTGTTCTCACCGATTTCAGTTATTTTCGTGTTGTACTCGTATTTACGTGTTAATTGTTAGTCTTTACGAATCAAATTTCTTTATCATTTCCTTATATAATTAAATATTTTTTTGTCTATTCTATTTTGGTTTCAATTATCAGTGCTTATAATGTTTAATAGATTTGTATTTTATTTTGCGCTTATTGTTTGGTATTTCGCTATAACTTCGTGTTTTTTTTTGTTGTGCTTATTTTTATTTTTCTGTAATTACTATTTTCTAATTGGACTAATTTTTATTTTGATTTCATTCTGGTTTTTCATGAATCATATTATATTTTTTCTAATATTCTAGTATTGTTCCTCTTCATTTTCTCATTTATTTATAGTAAAATGGAAAAAGCAATATATAGCATTATGTCCATAAATTATTCTCATTGGATGTGGAAAATAATAAAAAATAGACAGCTGTTTCGTCCTTCAGGACTCATCAAATCACAAACAATATATTCGCTGAGATGCATGCAGTAGTGCAAAAGTTACGAAAAATGTTGTGTGAGTGTACTAACGCCATCCAGACGACAATATAGTCTCACTCGTACTGCTGTGTGATCACAAAGGTCTACTTTCACGGACTAAGTCGGTACCGTCGAGGCTTGTCAGTACTTCGCAACCACTTTCTTAAAATGGCGTTAGTATGTATACTCACACAAACTTTTTCGTAAGTCAGTGCATATAATTTAGATTTAATCGAAAAGTACAAACATTTGATGCAATTATTAGGCAGTTGACAGTTTGAACGTTAAATAATAAAATGTATGGAACCCAAACAATTACATACAAATATTTTTTGACAATTTTGATATCGAAAAAGTATCGAAGAGAGCGAAAGCTCAAACAAAAACCCAAAATGTACACAATAGTCACCATGCCTAAATATATAAAAAAAACACTTGTTACCTGCTAGGTGAAAAAATAATATCAATGTTATAGATTTTATTACATCTCTCTTTTAATAGTAAAATCCAACCCAATATAGAAGTATAATTGCTTTCATATTTGCATAAAAAATATGAAAGTAAATTTAAGAAAAAACATAAATTTGGTTGAGTTCACGATTACTTACATAAAACTAGTAAGGCACGAATCTGAATTGAATTGAATAACTAAGAGGTCTAAAAATAAAAAACATAGACAATTTTGGCGATTTTTAAGCATTTATATATATTTTATAGCATTTATATATTAAGATTTATACAAATATGCCACTTTTATTTTACTTATGTTCTTGCTTTGATGCTTAAATTAGTGCTTATATAAGCTTTTTAAAGTATTTTGGAGTTGTAAGTATTAATGTATTAACGTAGAGTATTAATTTCTTTCTTGTTGGTTTAAGTTGTTGGATTAAATTTTTAATACGGCACCAATTTGAAATAAGTGTTGCAAGGAAACGTTTGAAATGAATTTAATTGAAGCCATCAAGTAATTTGTTCTTCAAATTATAAAACATAAGTAAAAGCGCTTAAAATAAAAAGCCAAAACAATATTTTCTACTTTCAGATACAGTAAATAATTCTAGCGATTTATAAACATTTTTTTATACCTATTTTCGTTACCACATCAAAATATATTCGGATTTACGCGATTTACAAAAAAATATGCCACTTTTATTTTGCGTATTTTCTTACTATTAGTGCTTATCTAAGCTTTTTAAAGCATTTTTGAGTTGCTAAGTATTGGTTTAAATTTACATAGAAAATTAACAATGATTTCCAACATAAAAATCGAGCGATTCATCTGAATTATCCTAAAAATGCTCAGTTACCAACAGTAAATGAAAAATAATTTGCAGCTAAAAAGATCGAGCATGAAGTTCTTTTTCATATGATTTATAGCATATTTTTATCTAACATCGAGTCCGTTTTTTTTCGATATCTCTGCAGAAATATTGAACGTGTGAAATTTATTTAGTTAACTTCTTTAACTTTGAACGAATTAAATTGTTTTATATTTGCCCTAACCTCATAAATTAATTTGGAAAGATTTTTCCTATATGAAAAAAAAATATTTGCGTAGTTGTTCATTGGGAATCTAGTATTTATAAATTTAGTAAATCAAAAATTTGCATTTATAAGTATTATTAAGAAAAGAATTTATTTAAAACAAATATTTAGTTAAAGACAAATCGTTGGATTTGATGAATTTTCTTGATTTTGTAAATTATGACAGTATACCTTATTTCAGATAAATAAATGCTTATAAATGCTCTCGTGGATATCATTTATAGTGAACTACCCGCTCCATTGAGCAGACAAATTCTCTATTAGACCTCGAAATAGTGAACAAACATTGCCCGGATTTAGTGAAGAGGAAATACATATTCATGGGGGACTCCGGTAATACTGTGATTCCGTCATTATAGTTAAATAAATATCATACTGTTTTTCTTCTAACATAATTTTTATTCATATTAATTTCAGGTATGTTTTACTTAAGAATCCTTTTATATCATAATTCCATAATCATCGATTAAAATAAACGTTTTGATCACAAAATGAATACGTTTATTGCAGACTCAAAAAGTGGACAAATCTTTGCCATAATTAGTTAATTATAAATATTTTTTGTTCTCGGATTATTAATGCGAGTTAAATAAATTTGTCATCTACATCTGCTACAATCGCGATTTCCATATTAATGTTTATGTTAATTAATTAAAAATGCGAAAAATATCGATGGTGGTCATACACAATACGCGATTGAAAATGAATAATGGAAAAATACGTTGAAATATTAAATCAGTTTCGTCAACATCGATATTTCCTAACGATCTGTATTATATAAACCTTTGTTAATTTTGAAACGTATTTTACCTTTTGAAAAGTGTTGTTTTTTATGTTTCGTTTCCATGACAAATGCTGCAGCGTGTGCTGAGCTCGTGTTGTATAGCATATATATTTTTTATGTTTGCTTTTGTACGAAACCCTTTTCAAACTCGCGTGTTCAAATATCAACGCAGTGCCTTTTGTTGCATTCTAAAATGGGATTGGCCAAACGTGGAACCAATACCGATGATTTATGGAGCCGAAAAAAATTGCTCAAAAACCCCCCTAACCAAAACAGTTGCATTTGCTTGCAACCGCGCGCCGGAGATAAGAAAGCAATTGAAACTCGGCCCACGCAATCGCCGCACTTTCTAAAATCATAAACGCGAACCTAAAAAAGCTTTCTTGGCCGATCTTGTGATTTTATTCATGAAATCTTACCGACTGATTGATTAGAATTACTTGCTGCGGCCATAACTGTCCACGAAACTACTGGTTTTGTTTTAATTTATCGAAGAAAACGAGATTTTAAACATACGTCAAGTTTTTCCAATGGAATTATGCTTTTCTATTTGCAAATATTAACATTCCATTTAAATCTCATGCAGCCGAGTTAATATTTATGGTTATTTTTATTATAGAAATTTTTGCATAATGCAACCAATCCTTTTGATTTTATGTGTCGCCAGCATTAATATTTATATAACGCTCCGCGTTTGGACGTTAAATTACAATAATACATCGATTTATTACGCGTAATGACTAAAATGCCAACTCGATCGAATAAAAATTACCAACAACAGAGAATTAGTCATGAAAATAATAGACGGAGATTGCAATTATTTTATCGGCGCCTAATCAAACGATTCGACGGTTGAAAGTGTCAGCTGCCTTTCACAAAAGCACCGAAAAATGACATCAAAATAAATTTCGGGCGCTGCGCGCTGATGTGACGTATATACGTAACGTACGTTTAAAAAGGTCTTCAATTTTTCTTAATGCGAACGTTTCAGATTAAATTCTTTGCGAGACGGCGAATCGTGACAATAAAATATTATTTCAGGTCTACAAAGAAAAAAATCTTAAAGAAGTTCGGGTAGGTCTCGGATTCACGGTTTTTAGTGTGTTGATTTAGCACAGCTGATGTGCAATGTTGCGGAGGGGTGCGAGGGACGGTAGGTGGTCGGTAAGGGTTATTCGCCATTAAGGGTTGCCTCCCCAGGTATGTGTATACAGGCGTGCGTTCACAATAGACCACATGCTTTCAAATACTAAAAAATAGTAAATAATACTGTAACAGCATGCCCCGATCTAGTTGCGGGGTTGTTACATTTCGTTTTTTCGTCTCATTACTGAAAACAATGCAATTAATTAAATAATGTACATTATCGTCTAAAATATGTATCATTGTGTTATTAAGATAGTTAATTATTATAAAATTATAATGATAAAACAGTTCATTTCGTCCACTTAATTTATTATTTCTAATGTATTCATCTGGACGAAAGGTACACCGATTGATTTTCTACGTGCCCTTCGCAAAAAAAAAACTCCAACCCTAACAGTTTCGCCCACCGGAAGTCCTACTAGTAGAGAAAGATAAATAAAACGACAAATAAGAAAGGTAAACCTTTTAGTGCTCGAATATCAGAAAAAATCGAGCACTCGCTCAACACGCGTTGCCATTGGCTACCCTTTGAATAAGGGTTGAAATCTTATATCGGGTGTGAAACCTGAAGGGATTCATAAAAAAGTACATGTAAAGCGCGTTAGGTCGCGCACGCGTCTTTCTTTTACATAATATCGATGGAAATATGGGCGGGTTACGCTTGCGCCCTGAAAACTACCCCTTTGCATATGCATACGTTAAAATACCAGGATGGCGGGGCTTGTTTACAGCCGCCCGATTTGCTCAAGACACCCTTGCGGACGTCACGCGTTCCGTAATTTGATTTGATCCGTCGCGACGTAATGAAATCATTGTGAGTAATTTTATTAGTTTAATTGCTAAGAAAATTCGAAAATTTTTGTACGTTCCGGATCCGCGCCGATTGATTTAATCTCAAAATGTGGAATTTTAACAACTAATTGTAGACTTTATGTGAAACATTAAATCACGTTTGTCGCATATTACAATGTTGTAAATCAGTGAATGAGTTACTTATGCTTCTATTCTAAGTGACATTTTTTGTGTCGATGGAAATCTTCGCATTTTGCATATTGTTAATACAAACCAGGCATATTTTTTTCAAAAACCATTGTAAACAACATGAGGTGTTGTAGAAAAAAATATTAGTCCTTAATACAAACCAGGCATCTCGAATTCTGCGAATATAGTCAAATAGTTTGTCAGCATTATGGATAATATTTTTTTCAAAAACCCTTGTAAACAATATGAGGTGTTGTAGAAAAAATATTAATCCTTAAATCCTCAACTTATTTAAAATCAATTAAATTCACCCGGAAATCAACTAATTATTTAAGCCATGTCAACGATGAAGCACTTAAAAACCATGAAACAATAAATAAGATTTATTAAAACACTGCCAGTTGGCACGAATTTTTTAATTGCTCCAACAAAATGCTTGTCATTTGTTTAAACAAACTGTTTCAAGCATCCGTGCGCTTGAATTAGATTTAAATATTTTTCTACAAATTTCCTATTCATATTCTGGGCAATTAATTTCACTTATGTACAATTTTTTTATTTTGAATATTTTGTTTAATTTCAGTTATTTCACTTCTCAGTATTATTATAAACGTAAACTTAATTTTTAAATCGATCACAAATTATATTCGATATCACTTATGTGCAGTCGATTTGGCCAAAGAAATAGACTACAGGTGATCAACTAGAAACCCCATTTCCCACACTACCTTCACATTAATATGCAATACCTATTTGATTAAAAAAAGAATAAAAAGAAAAAAGTGTTTCTTAAACTGTGCAGTCAAATTACAAATCCACAATTTACCAAAAATTCTTTCTTAAAATTTTTATCAATTTTGTTCACGAGCAATGAAAATACAAAGTTGAACAACAACATTTTTATGTTAAACCTGATAAAGATAGAGTGTTGTTTGTTATAACAACATTTTCGGAACCTTTTACAAATTCATTTCTATATAACATATCATTTGTGTTACAAAATTAAATCATGTCAATTTTGACTGAATGAAATAAAAAAATTACTATAGTGTTACTAACAGAACCAACATTGTTTGGGTTCTTGGACGATGGTTTAGTTTCCATTATGAGTTCGTCAACAAGAAATACTAATTGTTGTATATCTAACTCAAGTGCCCAAATAAATGAAGAAGAAATCATGCATAGCAAATTATTTATCCACAATGGCGTATCCGATTTATTTGTGCTGTTATAATCATATGTTGTATTGGAAATTGGTAACAATATGCGAATGGTTGCTCTAAGTAATTTGGCAATTTTATCTAAGAACTTAGCTTCGATTTACAACTATCGGTATTTACTTCCAAAGGTCTTGTAATAACAACGATTCTATAACCCAAACGAAGCTATTTTATAGCTCCAAACCGTTTAATTAATATTCAGTATAGTATTGCCTTATGCAGGATTGACATCGATGTAATAATATGTTTTGTATATCTTTGCTTCATTTGCCGTTATTGTTTTATATAATAAACACGTATTTTTTGTATCTTGTCTTGTATTATTAAAAGTGCAATTGGGCGATGATAAATAGATCAAAACAAGCGAAGATTTTTGTTTTCAGTTTATGAGATAATCGGGGTTCACACAATGTTGTAAACAATTACAGGTCGCGCGGAAATTAATTAATATTTCCAAACAGTAATTGAGAAAAGTAGAGTATAGAGTTACGCTTTTTAAAAATATATTTCCCTTTATTTTTCCGTGTAGCAGTATGCTGAAAAAAATCTTGATTTTGTTAAGGTCGAACTGAAATTGCATTAAATTTTCTGACGGCATCAAGTACATGCAAAATGGCCGGTGTTTGTTTACGCCTCCAAACGTAATCCTAGCGTTCTATGCTGTGACAAATTCAATCTATATTCTTAACCCTGGACACAATAACCTAAAAAAGTTTAGAGACGAGGAAGAATACTAAACGTTTCAATTACTCACAGTTTCTGTTTCGTTTTCATGTACGTTTTTCTATGTTAAATAGGTGTAGGGCCAATTAAGACTCCCATATATTGTGGCAATCGCAAATATATGCTGGCAGCACTGATTATTTGAAAGGTATTAGCCTGTACAGAAATATCAGGTGCTATGGACAAGCTGAGACACTTACAGCCCTTACAAACATACAAATAGGTAGGATTTTAAAAGTGTTTAAGGAAGGGCACCTGATTTTACCTCACAAAAGGATTAACATCAGACTTATTGCTACCAGATGTTTGCTTAAATATACCGCAATTTTTGTTATAAATGCAACGCACGCCTGAATATGTAACAGTGACAAAGAATATCACACGAGTCCGTACACACGCTATTAGACTATTACTAAAATATATTAATAGTGATGTGGATGTCTCACCATCGATATATTTGTGGATGTCTCCCCGTCGACGGAAAATCATATTTGTCCAGGATTTAATTTATTGTTATTTATAATTAACAGGGCACTCATTTTTATATTCAACATCCTGTATTTGCTATCTCTCCTAATGCAATATTATTATTAATGTTATCACCTGTTTTATCTTCTTACTTCTTGTTGCATTCTTGCATTCTCCTACACTCATCACCCATCCAATATGTATTCTCCTTCTTTTCACTTCCGCACCTGTACCTCGCAATAATGTTCTCCTCCTCTCCCATTCTCCCTCCCGATAAATATTCTTGTTTCGAATTTCTGATTTGACCGTCTCTTTCTTGCTCATCTACTTGATCAAATCGCTCCACTATCTCCATATCTACTTATTTCCCGTCTCTTCTCGCTGTTTATAATGCCTTTCTCGTACATTTTTATCCTATTTTCATTCCATTTGGGTATATATTTTTTCTTTTTAGCCCCCATTTTCTATAACTCTTCCAATACTCTTTTGTCAAGTTTAGCTCTCTTCCTCAATCACTCGCATTTCGTACCTCGATACTATGTTCACTGCCTCCACCACCATCCTTTCCGACCTGGCCTGTTGCCGCACTGTGTATTCTGGCGTTCACCTTCTAGGTTCACTGCCCTTGTAGTATTCCTTCCATTCTCCTTTGCTCTTTCACTCCCCACCTTTCCGCTCCATACATCAATATACTCCTCACACACGTCTTCCACACAAACATCCTTTCTTCAAACTTGCACTCTCGCTTACTCCACATACTCCTCCTTCTGTTTATTGTTTTATGAATAACTATTTGAAATAAAGTTTCTATCAGTGTACTGGATTGTGTCATGTGTTGGGTTGGGTTGGGGTCTGCAAGGGCGGCGGATAATGAAGTCCAGGATTCGCAAAGGCCCGGGATACAAGGAATTATTTGTGGCCATTTGTTTTTCAACACCAGCAAGAATTGCAAAAATCTTCTAATTAAGACTAACCTGGATCGTTGAACTCAATCGTTCACTGTGCAAGAATCACCAGCAGTATTCTTAGCAAATTTTGACCAGGTCTCAACGATTGATTAAAATTAAAACGTTACTGCAACTAAATTTATTGCAAGTAATAGCAGCATTTGTACAGTACTACTTTGTAAATTATGAGAAATTTATAGTCAAACTAATTGCAGATAAATTAATAAAAATGTTTTATAGTATTCATAACACAATATGACTAATCAGCCTTTATGGAATTTACTAAAATCACGTACGGCGTGTGCCAATTTTTTTTCCACTTCGCTCGCTCTGCAGGATCACGATGTAAAAACTATTATTATTATTAATAAATATCACGATGAACTATTTTTATAATATTTATAATATAATTTGAACATGTTTTATAAGTTGGGACGACTACGGTGTCCCTAATTTCCATCAATAAATACAAATAAGTTGCTTATTAAGGTGTGTTCTTCGCTGAAAACCATAACACAAACCTTTAATCTAAATACATGGAAACATAATTCTCAGATTCGAAGGTAAACTTCTAAAAATTTTAATTCCAAGAAAACGAATTGGTACCCTAGTACCGTAATTCTGCCAACTATTTCATGTATAGAATAAATGAAACATATAGTAAAAAAATATTCTAAAAGAAAATTACAAACGCTTATTGTATTACTTCCCAAGTGCTATTACAATAACACTTGGACCCAAATTAATACTGTACAACAAATGTTTCAACGACCACGTTATAAATTTGCTAATTAAAAAGTTTGTGTCATTATTGATCGTCAATATTGTTCTTATTCTCATTTTCTCGTTACTTTATATTCGTCATTTCAAGTGCACGTTTGTTCCAAGCAATAAGTCAATTTTATAGTCGATTTGGTACAAATTTACAAATTTAATTAAAAAAGAATTGCTTTTGAAGCAGCTATGACTATTTAGCGTGAGTGAATGTTATTACGTCATTTTCTCTCATGATTTACGACAAGCCCGGTTTAACAAGTCGACGGCTTGTGTACGATTGCAAAGATGCCCGCGATTCTTTAAATTCCTACAAGATTTACTAGAAAAAGTTAAATATTTAGCCACCATTCCAGAGCGCTTGTTCGTTTTTCGTTGATTTGGGTTAGGTCAGATGAGGTTGGGTAGAGTTTAGACTGGTTGTGTTGCGTCAGGTTGGGTTGATATGGGTTAGGTCGGGTCGGATCGGATCTGGTCGAGTCACATTGTATTGCACGGGATTAGAAGTTGGAGGATGTGAGCTTAGGTTAAGTGATTGCCGTGGCGTTAGTTCTTTAGGTGATTCAGTCCTTTCTAATTATTTCAACAACCAAACCAAGTTTTCTCGTTCGTTCAACGCCCACATGGTTGGTAAAGATTAGTATAGGTGTTTACTATATGATAACACTACTCGGATTTTCCAAATGGATTCGAATACTAGGCAAATGTTTATGGTTGACTTGAAACCAAAACACTTTTTTTCCTGCAATAATTATCAATACATTTATATTGATAATATCAATACAGAAATATTTATTAATTAAAAGTATATTTCTGCCTCAACTATATTATGCTAGAGTTAAAATATTCTCATATTCTAAATATCAAGTATTACACAGTTGCAATTTTTACCAGTGTACCCCCTCGGGCGCTGCATACATTTGCACGTTAAATTATGATATTTGCACGTTAAATTATGATAAACGAATGCAGTTCCAAATACATAATCATTAGAGGCACGCAGGACGACCTTACTTGTATTTAAATTGCGCGCGTAGGGAAAAAAAATCTGTTCAAATATTAAGACGTGTTAACATGCTGTGCGCACCGGAGTGAAGTGAATCGGCAAGGCAAACATACGTTGTCCCGGTGCAGAGGTTCTTCCGCATTCACTGATTTGTGTTCGTCATGTCTTGTCCGGTCGGCCGTCCGGGCACCTCGATGAAAGCGTCTGGCAAAAGCAGGCCGCAATTTACTTAGGTCTCTCGAATCAAATTGTGAATCTTCAAAAGAATCGCCCACCCCACTCGACCGAACTAAAATGCCCCTATTTCACTTTTATTTAATTCAGTTTTATCTCCTACGAATCGCACGGTCGGGGCCGCTGGATCTCTTGAATCTTGAAGTTGAAATTTGAGGAAATGGAACACTTAAAGTAATTGTCCGAGTTGGATTTACCTATGAACGAATCCACCATTATAAATTGTTAATTGTATTATTTATTGGCACCGATTATTGCCAAAATGTTTGAAAACATCATTGCGGTGATTACTGCTAAATTTCCTCCCACGACAAACTCCTTTTTCTACTCTCATTTTCGCTCCATTAAGGGGGGGACTTCTATATTCTATTGTTTCTTAACTTATCCATTTTTTCTTGAATCCAAGCAGATCAGTGGCTACGGCCATAGTTTTTCCATTACCTGTTTTCACTTTCAGCTACATTAATGATCCTTTCTATGCTTCAGTGTTCAGGTTACCTATTTGCCATTAAGTAATCAAATACATTATTGTCTTTCAATTCACAATTGGTGACTATTTCATGTGTATGCGTTAATTTTTTTTATTTTATGAATCAACCAAAACGTTTTTAAAACGTTAAAAAAATAAATACGAAAATTGTAATATGAGATTCGCAATTATAATTTTAAGTTGAACGTAATTTCTTTTAAATTGCGCCGTGGCCGAAAAACGAAAACGCATTATTAAACATGAGTAAAAATGAATAAATAGCCCTGAGGAAAATCAAAGTTTATGCCACGGTTGAGGTGAAGTATAACCCAACAGAATCCGATAGTGTTTCTTAGAAATCCAGAGACGAGCATTTTCAGCTAATAAATAATAATATAGATACGTTTTTTTTTTCGTCGCGAACATGCAAACGTTACATTTTAAGTTCCCTTTCATTCTTTAAGTACGAGTATGTCATTTACCACAGCAATGTCTGTTGTAAGCAAAAGTAAATCTCGTTTTGACTCTTTAAATTGTAACGAATAACTCTTCCACATAATTATGCCTACGTACATGTATACACAATATATTGTATATAATTAGAATACGAAGGACCTTTTTTGTTTATCAAGGTCAAAAACGCTCTGGTTTCGACGTTATTTTTTCAAGAAGACAAATAATTATTTCAAAGAAATATACTTCGTGGCGACCACCAGATAATTTTACTAATGACGGCTTCTCTTAATATTATACTTTTTCTACTACCCAAATAACACGTTAGGCTATTACAAATAAGAGATGACGAAATTTTACCTTAAAGTGTTTTTACTTAAGTCGAGATTACACCAACGCGAATGCGCGACTAGAAAAACTGGAAAACTGCGTTTGCGTTTCTTTTAATTGAACGGGACGAGGTGCGTGAGGTACCGAACAGACGGAAATTATTGAACATTGGAGTAAATATTTCAGTGTTGAGGTCGAGGACCCAGCGAATTGCGAAAGTTTGTTGTGTCGGGTCCAGCGTAGAAACTGCGTGTCCGGATACGCGGTGTGAAGGGGTGGTATTGATTAGAGCAACCCTAGTTAGCGCTGCTGCACCCCCAACTAGAAATAAAGACGATGGAGACGAACTATTGCCAGGGATGCCATTTATTTGTCTTAATATGTGCGAATATTTATTATTACATCTTTGTGTGTTTGTTTCAACGATGAAAAGTTGCTAATTATATTTTCTTGTGTCTTTTAAATAATAATAGGAATGACAAAAGGATATAAAATAAATTTCGATTTATGATATCAGTCTACAATTATTATGAATGAATGTGGAAATAAATGAAGTGGGTGAATTTACGTTTACAAAATCTATTCCTTAAAATATGGTAGAAATGAACTAAAACAAGTGCAAAAAGAAACTACAATAACATATTACATAATATAAATAAAAAGATAAATGACGTGAAACAATTTTAACAGATTAGTCAAAATAATTATAAATCAAAATAAAATGAACAGAAACTAAAAAATAATTTGCTGTTGTTTAAATTAAGGAGATAAAATATGAATGCAATGTAATAATAATAGTAAAAACAGTTAACATAATTAAATATAAAATATGAGTTGAATTTTATTTTTAATTATAGGCAAAATAGGCGTTTGTGACTGCAATTATTCCTACTCATATTTTTTTCTACGATGAATCTTTTTTATGAAACCAGTCTTACGGAGACAATATTTTTGCATTGCTTTTTTGGATAAGAAAAATTCTAGAAGACTTGCATAGTATTGTCCATTTGTTGTGCAGCTTTTCACAACATAGGCGACCAAAAAAGTACCTTTGGCATTCCAAAATACCCTCACCATAACCGTCCCAGACGGTGGAACTATTTTCGCCTTATTCGGGAGTTTACCTTTCATTGGCAAATGTTTGGACTCTTGTATGGTTTGTGGAGTGTACGGTATACAAGTTTCGTCCACCGTTATGGATTGGTGAAAAAGTCCTTTAGATTACTCTGAAATAGCTCCAAACACTGCTCAGAAGTAATCTTTCGTGTAAGCTTTCATACCCAAGACTTCACATAGTACATTTTTTTCAGTAAATCGCAAGATGGGCTTCTGGTTGGTAAAAGTATAGGAACAGCTATTTGGGAATATTCTGGATATATTTTAAAATCACTGGAAAATAAACAGATAGTGCTTTCGTGAAAAGCTACTCCAATACGGTATTAGAGGAGTTGAATTGGAGTGGTTTCGAAATAATAGTGAAGTTCTGGGGGTGTTCTCGATACGAAAGAAGACCACCAGAGTTATATATAATAAAACTAAGACATTCATGTAGAAGAGCTTTCAGATTAAATAAACTAAATCCTTTGGAATCATATCGAAAAGTTTAACTCTAACAAGTTTGCTAATTTGCATAATTAGCAAACTTGTGACACATTATATTACTGCACGAATGTGCAACCTCTTGCAAGTAAATGACTTTATTATTATTATTCTTATTATTATTCTTATTATTATTATTCTTATTATTATTATTATTATTATTATTATTATTGAATGTATCCATTTTTATAGCAGCCTTAGCTATCTCGTGCATTTAATGCTTGTAGCCGATGGAGAAGACTCACCCAACGTAAAATCCAACTAAGTTTTGGAGATAAACCTTTAACTAAAAAATATTGCGTCTTTAAAAAATGCACAACTTGTAAACTTTGACCGAGCTCTCAAATAAAAACTACTTAACGACACATCCTAAAAATTTAAAGTCAAAAGATAAAAGATTGAAGATTAAAGATATGAAGCCATAGGTTCGTTTGGGAATTACTCATCCCATCCACAACGCAAGTAGATATATTAGAAGGGTTGGTATCCACCTTCTTCACACCAACCGACCCCGCATGTGCCAGTCTAAGCAATAAAGAAGGGATATCAATTTCAGCCTATAAAATAATTTGCCAGAATGCCAACCTAACCCAACCCAATCCAATCCAACCCACTATGTTTATATATCGTCAGCAGCAGGATTCTATATAATCTGCTAAGCTATAATTATCACTATAATTAAAAAAAAATCAATTACACTATAATTTTAACTGTCAGAACATCATTTGGAATAGTTGAACTTTCCACACTTTGCAATATCTAACAGGGATGTGTACTACCGAAATAAAATTCAGCAATCGGATTCGATCAGGTGCGGCTCCATTTTAGCGACCATGGTTTGGGTTGTACGATTTGTTGGGTCGGTGCAGTTTTACCAGATTCGACCTCTATACCAAATAAGTTGGCACATGCGCAATGATGGGTTTGGAGATTACAAGTTCGATTCGTCATTAAAACGACAAATTATCTGTAACCGGACAATGTAACACAGTTAAATTATCGTGGCAATCGTCTTGATAAAAATTAGTATGGCTACAGCATTAATTCGTGATTTTTGGGGGACTCCTATCTCCATATCACCCTCACCTAGATATCGCCTCTAGTTTTTCCCATTTTCCTACCTCCCTTAACATCCACACACTCTTCCATTTAGTGCTGCCACACATCCATCCCTATTCCGCAAAACATACACCTCCTGTCTAACTCTCATCTATTCAATATTTATTTCTTCTTTCCTCGTTGCCACATCTAAAATGCTCTCTTCTTCTCCTGCTCTTCCACTCGTTAAATATTCCGATTTTCTTCCGTGCACGCATATCCCTATACCTTGTATTATATTTCACTCCTCTTATCTTCATTTTCCTTCTCCTGCGCATATATTATTCACACACATATACACTTTCCACGTCGTTCCTCTCTCTTCTCCTACTTTTCGCCCCCGTCACTGATGTATCTGCCTATTTGTGTAATTTTAATCGGTTTTCTTTCCATCTCTCATCTCCCCTGACGTTCTCAATTCATACTTCAACAGCCTTCTCAATGCTTTCACTGCTAACTGTTATTCTCCCTCAACAAACAACAGTCGCCTCTTCAATCACCCTCCCTTCCATTTCACTCTCACTCACCTCCAATTCCCACCCCTTTTCTAAATAACAAGTAGTCTAATGAGACGTACGTCGACGTTTTGGTACAACGTTGTCTATCTCACCAAAAAGCCAAATTATCTCTAGCCGGACAATGATACAGGATTAGATTATCGTAAAAATCCCGGAGATACAAATCGTAATGGCTGAAGAATGAATTGATGTTTGATATATGTTGTAGAGCTGACGGGTTTAGCTTTAATTTAAGAATCATATTTTTAAGAATGTCCATAACTTTTAAATTTAGTTTAAATGCTCATGTATTACATCTAATGTAATATTTGATTGAAAAATTGTATTTCTTTATGTTCTGACAACAACAACATAAACAAACCAAAATTGACTGACGGGTTGCTTACAGGACATCGATACAACCAACGATGAGATTTTGTTAACCATGAACTAGAAGCTATCACCACTTTTTAAATTCCAATATATATTCGATAGACATATTTAAAGACGCCTCTTTTATAATCATTGTTGATTGTTGATTTTCTTAATTGTCCATCACATATTATTTTTATTTGACAAATTGTATTAATAAAAAATAATTGCAGGTAAATTGTGGCTGAGCGATACCGAAATGACTTGGCGACCAGAGATGCAACTGCCCTCGGCGGAAGAGTCGAAAATCGCCCTCCACGCAAGACTGGGCCTTTCACCAAGTAAGCACTAAACGTTTTCATATTTATACGCGATAAATTCGCATTCTCGGGAACACGAGGACGGGGGCGACAGTCAATTTTACAACATCATTGATTTTGAAAATTCACCCCATTGACAGATTATTATACGAAAAGCCCCAAATCTGCTGACTCACCCCTTCTCGTTAATGTCCGTCACATGTTGCTTCCTTCTACTCTCAAACAAACAATACGAAACGTCATAACTTTTTTCGTCCGCCCAATTTACATTTTTATTGCTTCGGCGAAATGCGTCCGGATTATTACGGTCGCGAATTATGTTTCTTCGGCGAACGCAATGGCACGATTGGCTCTCGGCTCGCAGGGACAATGGAAATGAAATCGTTCGCAATCTAACTCGATTTAAGACACATTTAGACGCATAACTAAGTTTGCAAAGCTATTGGTTCACTTTTAAGATGTAGTGGGAAGAGGGCACCTTTCAACTCGAGTATAATTCAATTTAAATAAGAGAAAGTTACAGCTGCGTGGGAGGGACCCGCGAATAAGAGGGGCAATCTGATGTGGGGACAAATGGACCAGGACAGACGTGAGAATTTGATAACGATTGGTTGTTTTTAAACACCAAGACCTGTATACAATCGCTATTACAACAATTTAACAATAGCTACATACTTAAGTACAACATGCGAATCGCATTGCAAAAAAAAAACATTGCATCAAAACAAAAAAGTCGTTCAAATCGCTTGTCTCATTTTTGGGGAAATACTGCTCTTGAGCTTAAACATATATTTATAAACTGTACAAGAAGTCTCGTTTCCATTTCTTTCACAATTTGCTTCTTTTGTGTTTTACATAATTTCCAAACAATACTTTTAACTACTTTTCGTTTATATTTTCTATTTCATTTATTCTATAATTTTTCAATCGCAGTTTAAATGCCGCTGTATTTACATCTCATGTAATACTTGATTGATAAATTGGTTGTATTTATAACAAACAAAAATCACGATGTGCGCCCAATAATATTAATCTCATATTTTTCAGGTTTTTAAATATTTCTCTTAATTGCCGGCTACTTAATAATCAATTGTGATAATAAATTATTTTGCAACGGTGGCGTAGCCTGTATTGCAAAATGATTAATAAAAAAATTGTAATCCCAAAATGTGGATTTCTATTAACGTACTCAATTATAACGTCACATTATTTCGGAATAAATCGTCCCAACAGCAGTTAAATTGAAATTTTCTTAGCCATTTCCATCCGGACTATAGAAGGAAATTGTTTATGCATCGGGGAATGGACAGTTGTTAAGGGAGTGTTTTAGGGTTGGACCTTTTAATTATATCGAGGGGAGAAGGAAATATGTCCTTAACTCGAAGAGACGACAGATTTTATCGCGTGCACGTTAATTTTGTTTACAGTTTCTTTCGTACGGCCAGCCAATAATAACGTCCATTAATTTTCCCTTATTAAATTTAATTTAAGGTAAAGTCCATTGACGGGTACGTATTACTTATTGCAATTACTCGTCGTTTACTAAATCGGTACGTTGAAAGAATTCGCATTAATTAAATATTTATTTTTATGAAAACTTATATATTGAGAGGCATTTGAGATTTTGTGTTTGGAATTATATAGAAATAAATTTTTTTATTTTTGTTATTGGGGTATTTAGAAGGTAAGGACGATTTGAAATTTGATCCTCTACATGTAAACTTATTGCTGTATTATTGTGCAATTTTGTTTTTGTTACACAATTGTAAATATTTTAAATAAAAAAATGTGTTTCTCGAGAGCTGTGGAAGATGTTAATTTGACTTTGAAAATTATTGCTTATTCCTGAAAGGTTCCAAGTTATACATTTTTTATTAAAATTATGCCTTTGTTTTATGTATTAATCATCAAAAACAATTTATGTACTTAACTGTACGGAATATCTTGAAAATAGGGCCGAGTCAAACGACTTGTTTATTATACACGTTCACGAGTAGTACATGTCTTTATATATTTATTATTATTATATATAAAAACACCCATCCTCATATTGAGTTTATGTCCTTCTGGATGGTAAACGTGGACGTCCTGTCGGAATATGCTAGTCCTGTCCCGACGTCCGATCGTATTTCAGCGCAGTCTTAGGGGTTTTCTCCCTGCGAATGACCGTTGGGCAGCACCTTGCCATGATAGACCCCATTGATATACGACTATGGCAGGTTATACATTCCATAAAACATATATTGAAATGTCACAAGATGAACGGCATATGTAACTGAATGTGACTTATACCGACGATGTACTCGTTCCAATAAATTTCCGTCGCCGTACGTGCCGCTTCTTCGAGTGAATTCTCTGCGTAATAAGATGAAATAAACAAACGAGAATAATAACTTTATTATTAGAAAAATGCACGCGATTGCCATTTTTTGCGTGGAACGACGCGGACGTAGCGCAACGAACGACAACCTCGCCGTTCGTTTAGGAGTGCAAATTGAGATCGCCGTCCATCAATAAAATAATTAAGCAATTCATTTATACGGCGCAGATATCGCTGATTAGCTCGAACGTTACTCATTAGTGTATTCGTTTTCGTGGGTATTATCACATATACAAAATGAATCGATTGTTTGTTGTATTAATTAGATAAAAGTTTGGCAATAAGTTCCAGTATCTTGTGTAGGAATTTTAGAGAACGCAGTTCGGGTTTTAATGACCAAAATAAGTTAATAATTACTGGAAAAAAAACAGATGAATCAAAAATAGACCAAAATACAATTTCACATACTTTATTTCAAACTGCAACTTAATATTTTTCTAGCGTTTTGTGCTGGTTACAATTATTATAAATTATTAAAATGACGTTAGTGATGTTAGATGTTTAGTCATATAGATTATTTATTAGTCAATGAAAAATCTTATGATACTATCGTCACGTTTGCCCAAAAATATTGAAATGTTTAAGTTTAAAATCATGTTTAAAATATATAGAAAAGTTTCGTAAAATCGTATTAGATCATCAATTCAACTTGGAGACCTGTATTGATAAGATACCTGCTAAATAAACAACAATTTTGCGATCAATATTAATTTTAGTGTCAGAATGGTGACACTTGTAGGATAATTAGTTTCCACTCAAAATGACGCATATAAAAATTGAAAATGTTATCGTGTCGATAATGCAATAATGTAGAATGTACTACTATATTATTAACGTTGAATAAATACGCTATCGAGTTTTAAAATCTTTGGGTGCTTGGATTATTCTGTTTCGTTCTGATCAGAGTTCCGCAGCGAAGTAACGTCGAAGTTACAATATCTATCCCGAAGGTCGCGGCTGGTTTAGAAAATTTGTTTGGTGCATCATATTTGGCGGTCAATTTGTTCGTAATTTCCGAAACTGATCCGGCGGAATTAAAATGGTGATGAGAACCTATATTTATAGTAAGTTATTATCTGTTATTGTTCTTTACCGTTTCTGAAACATCGGTTAAATATGTGTCAAACTATCAGGTAGATTGTGTAATTTTAATTATCTTTGTTGATCAACTAAAAATAGAGCAATATAAACATTGTTCATTTTACAAATTCAACCAGCATATCTTAACTCCATAGCATATTTGAGCAATATTAACCAAAACATTAATAACATTATACGTTTATAACAAAAAAAAAATAAAGTGTACCACAAAATAACATAACCTTGGTACATAGTGACGGAAATACAGTTGAGGCGTTTAAATTACAATCGAGTCCGCAGATAAAACAAACTTGGATGCGACTTCTTTTTGAACAGCGATGCAACATCGAGGAGGGTTGCATCAATCAATTATATTATATGATACTGTTAATGTTACGCTAAATCACTTCGATAAGACATTTGCCATGGCAGTGGCTAACTGCGTGCACATATGTTTAACTGTTGGGTCAGCCCAATGTTCATTCTGACTATTTCGCTGAACTGTATTTTTGCTTAACTGTTGGGCAGCCCGAGGTTCATTCTGACAAAATAATTCAACTCTGAAACTGACTCTCGTCGACACTCATCGCTATATATTGCCACGGGAACTGTCCATATAACCTGATGTAAAGCGCAGCCCTTTGTGTAATACAAAACGTGTATGTTTTTTGTAACCAGAACCAATTTAAATTTTGTCAGAGCAGCCAGTCAAGGCTCCGAAATAAAATTGCAATCAATAGTCCTATTACGATTTGAAAATTTACGTACTTAGGATTAATACGTTGGTGTGTATACATTCTTTTAGTTCAATTCTTTTGTATCGTATATTGGGGGGGATTAACTTAGAAAACCAGATTATAATGTAGAAGACTGTTAGATTAATTAATTCATTACTCAATGCAAATATATTCGAATTACAAGTAAAATACACCTTACTATCACAGAACAATATATGAAAATAATGAAATTAATGACAACGTATCATTTCAGGGTTTTAATATAAATTTGCAAAAAAATTATAAGAATATAAACTACATGACACTTGTTACAAAATCAATATTAAAATTGTCATGTCCCTTTTATTTATTAAATTCTAGAGCAACGCATTATTTCACGACTTCAGTGCAAATTTAGGCCACAAAGTTCTGTATTAAAATTTTAGTGCAAATACCGGTGCGAAATCAAATAATGCAGGTGCCAAGATACAAAGATCATTTAGAGGGCATCATAAGGAATGATTTGATACCTAAAACACTCGTTATGTATCTGAACCATGCAATTAGTTTTAAACATAACTTACATGGTCATTAACACTTATCACAATTGGCATAAGGAATGCAGCTCGATAAAATATGTATACATTTCCCAATTTTAATGCGTTTTGTTAAAGTTTTAGATGATTTAGTTGCTTGCGGAAAATTCAAATTTTTTTAATAAAATTAGCAGTTGGTCTTAAATATAACGAAAGTATTGTAAAAAGGTCGAACAATCTATTGATTTTAAATAAATTGTAATTCAAATGTGGTAAGTTTTGACATTTTTTTACATTGAAATTCAGCGGAATTTCAAATTCAGTCGATCGGGTGAAATGACGATTGTGACCAATAGGGGTGGAGAATCTGTATACAAAGAACGCTTTGTTATGATTTAAATGCAATAATCCCGTTGTAAGGGCGTTCAGTCTGTATTATGGGTGCATCCAGACCACATTCTAATTTGCTTTATTGCACTTCATAACCTAAGTTTAAATCTCAGGTCAAAATTCTTCAGCACACAAAATCTCAAACATTATTAGTATTTATTTTGCTTGTACCCGCAAAATAATCAATGCCATAAAGTTTCTCAATTGTTATTGGTTTCCAATTATTCGGTAAGTATCTGAATTCTTCTCAGCCTCAACCGTTTACAAGTAATTTTTTTCATGTGTCACTTTGCTTGGGGCTTTATTTATTACCAATTGTAAGTGGTTTCGAAAATTGTCATTTCGTTCTCTTGCCATATGAAGTTATTTAATTTGATATAATTAATCCTTAATTTTGAGTTAATTAATTGTGGTAAATTTCATTTTTACTTGCGCTTTTATTCTTTGTTTTTGTTCTATTGCATTAATTTTCTATTTCCTTTTAGTTTAAATTTTTTCTGTGTCGGTGATTTTCGCTCGTTTTTAAATTTTCATTTAAGTTTTCTGTTTACAAATAATGATTTTAATTTCACATAAAATTTGTTGTTGTTTCTAAACCAATCGAAAATTTTGACATTTTTTAAATTTTAATTCTCACATTTCAACATTTGTTGCTCGCCTGTCATTTTTGGGTTTTTGCAATTTTTTTTAATTGGGATCTCTTTGCATTAATTTACATGACTCCTACGACGTTCGTTAATTTTTGAGAATTTAAATTAATACCCAGGCATTTTACGTAAGTTTATGTTTCAGTTTCGTTCAAAGTTAAACCGACCCCATCAATTAATTAATCTTAACTTAATCATAAGTCATATTTTAGTTAATCTTTTGCAAAGGTTTACAAATTTAGAAAAATAATTATTGGAAATAGACAATAGGTAGTACAGCGAAAAAGTGTAATTGAACTTTTGGCTGATCCTAGAGTTCACGTTGCCATGTCTGAAGCATCCCTATCTTCCTTTATTTCAACGTGGTCCGTTTGATGTACTTTTTTGGATTAATTTTTTATAATAAATTTTTACTACAAACGTAAGAAAATACTGATTTTCTCATTATCTAAAGCACATACAAAATTTACAGATAAGCGTGATGAAGCAATTTTCATGTGAGTGTAAAAATATACGTTTTTTCACAGTAGGTAGAGAAATAACTATAAAATTTAAATATGCGCTTAGGCAGTACCGATTAAGTTAGCTTTTTGAAATAGGAAACACCCTTATGTAGCCATGGAGATCAATAAATTAAATTTAAAGTAATTATCACTGTGTCTGTTACATCAAATTTTATTGTCAGATAAGTTGCAATAAAATTTATTAGATTGACTAATACTATAACAAACAACAATTAAATGTTTAAATCGGTAATTCAACTCGTTTTGCAGCCATTTTTTTTCAACAATCGTAAATAGATTTTTCCTGAAATTAAAAAAAAATAATTTAAAATTAATTAACCACATTTCCCCTAAACTGTTTATTTATCTCTCAGTCAATGATTCGTCCTATAGCACTTATTATTATATTCCAAAACGAAATTCGACTTTTTGCAATTTAAAATTTTTGAACATTCAATCATTAATTATCATTTTATAAGCGTTGCCATTTTTTTTTTTTTTATATTTCAGAAAAGGTTTACATTTGTTTCAGTTTCCATCAACTAATCGACTATCGAATATGTTTACAACGTAACACGTGCGCATTCATTTAATTTTGTAGTAATTTTTTATTTGTCACCTGTAACATTTTTCCACGAATCGTTCATTTTTAAAAATGTTTATCTTTATTAATATTTAAAAATATATTACTGGAAATAGAATGTCTAGTTTTCCAGAATTCGGTAAATGCATATGAATCATTATGTTTATCTTTATTATTAAAAAAATATAATTCTGAGAAATAGGGTCAATAGCCATTTACAAACGTGTTTCCCCAGTTTTCTACAATTCTTGAAATGGTTGTGAATCATTATGTATTCTGCTTTGATTATTTTACATAGATGACATGGGCTAATTAATCTCAAATGATATTTTATATCAAAAAAATATTTAAATCAATTTATTCTAAACAACTCCTATCGTATTTAAAACCAAGAACAAGTTTAAAATCCATAAAAATCTCAGTTTACCCATAATTTTTTAATCGCATACAATTACGCACGAACGATGCACAATCCTACATCGTCGCGACTGATTATACAGGTGTACAGATTACTATAGCGTGCGCGCAAACAAGTGTTTAACTTCTACTCCCTCGAGTACTCCATCGATCAAATTTTACACTTGTTCAAAACAAGACAATCTGTTCACCGATCACCTACTGAATATCAAACGGGTAACCCCAATATTATTCCCGTAGACAGTCGACACCCTTCTTTAAAGCGATGTAAATTAGGGTGTTTTGAAGACGGAATTTAAAGTATTCGCGGAGGGAACACTTGACAGCTCCCAAGAGGATTACCAACTTAACCGCGGGTTAGACACGCGTGATAGTTGACACCCCTCCGAAGAGACAGGTAACCAAGTCTCTTTATTTAAATGCA
Source organism: Geotrupes spiniger (assembly GCA_959613385.1). Classification (NCBI taxonomy): domain Eukaryota; kingdom Metazoa; phylum Arthropoda; class Insecta; order Coleoptera; family Geotrupidae; genus Geotrupes; species Geotrupes spiniger. The sequence goes on from OY390734.1 coordinate 14,170,853, forward strand.
CCCCTTTTAAAACGTAAACGGGTTCGAGTTTATCACGTTAATCGGGCCATGAATACGTGTTAAAGTATGCATATCGGAAAAAAGGTAACACACACGCGCGACAGCGACAAGTGTCCTTAGGGTTAATGGGGTTGCACCGTTTATCAGGTCCTATTTAAATAAAGGGACAATCAAATCAAAATATCAATGCGCGGGCATTTAAAATAGCTGATTCAAGATTTAATTTACATTTTTATCTTTGTTGAACATTTAAAATTTTAATTTTAAATCAATGACGTGTGTGCACTATGAAGAAGCAAAATGAAATCGCCAACTTTCCTACGATTGTTATCTCCCATACAAATTCACAAAGTAATAGCTTTATCGTCACGGAAGGATGTTACTTAATTTTTAGAATAATTTATCGCTATAATTAACATTTAATAACCTGAAGTTATTCATATGTATTATTAAGTACGGTAATAAATTAGAAAATAGCCTTTATTTCCTTTAGGTGGAGGCAGTAGGTATTTTGTATTAGCATTGTTTTTTCTACTTCATCTTATACTCTAGCCTAAGCAATTTAACGCAGACAAAATATCCTCCAAATTAAAATTTTATGTTAGTACAATACAAAAAAAAATATCATGAAAAATAAATACTAATGCACATCATTACTCGTTAACGTTTCGTTGTAAATAATTTTCACTACAATTCTTATTATTTCCAAGTGTGAATACAACAAATTTTATCACACGCCTCTTCGATGTTCAACAATAATATTTTGTAGCTTACCTAATATCTCCCATTTCGCATATTTATTAAAATATTCGGTCCGTTTGCGCCAAGTTTCGTCTCAAAGTAAAATTCCGCTCCGAGAATGTTCCGCTGTTTAAAACGTTGCCAGTGTTCTACTTCTTAAGAATACGGTTCCTTTGAAAATGTAAATGATTTGATTTAAAATCACTTTAAATGCTAAGGGCATCTACCCTCGATAAAAAAAGCTTTGCAAAGGACCGAAGTCCATTCTCTGGTATGCATTGTTTGTATAATGCTTTCTTATGCAGTCTTCAGATCCAGAATTCAAGGCATTCGAAGTCGTTCAGACTTTGTTGTCCATCATTTCGAGCTTTCCTTAAATGGAATCATTTTTTGCATCAACTACTGCATTAATTTAATTGCAGCGCCCATTTTGCATACAAATTGCCGGCGTCGATATTAATTTCGAGATCGCCGAATGGGAAGCAAAAACGTCGAGGTTTCGTTGTAATGCATTCGATTAATTTTGACCAATTAAACGCGCAAGTACCTAATTAATTATTTTTTTTAGTTTCTTCAAAAATTGCATATAAAATAAGTTCATAAAAAAATATATCAATAATAGTAAATGTTGTCAACTTTTACTATTTATTCACAATTAAATTTGTGTAAATTAAGTTATGAGCGAAAATAAATTCCTGTTGAATTTATTTATTAATAAGAGAGAGAATAGTTTCTTGTTTGAAAATAACATAGAGTATGTAAGCGACTAAAATATCTGTTTTAAGTAAGCTGCGGAAATATCCACACGTCCAACAGAAAAGCTGTATCTATAATAATAATTTAAGGGAGAAGTTTAGAAATAATATTGATGATCTTTAAAATGAAAATGGAGAATTTAAATGTATATGAGTCGATTTTAATTTAAGAAGAGCAACTGGTATAAATTATAATTAATATTTGCGGTTTCGACTGTCGAAAAACGGATATTTTTATTCTTGACGTTAACATATTTTTATAATAGATTTATTGTCATAAGCCACAGGTTATGTATTTTGCATTTGATGACACAGAAAATGCACGTAGTCTACATGTTCACAAGTTATAGACTAGTCACCCTTAACAACTGCGAAAACCGCATCGAAATGAACGAAGCAACGCTTACTTGGCAATATGTCTTTCACTACAATAATCGTAATCGTCATATAATCGGCTACCTACACAATTCCGTTGCGTTTACTAAGTTTTTATGTCAAAAATGCCAGCATTTAATTTCAATTTACTTACACAGATTTACTTACACATATTCCAGATTCGCATACATCAAATAATTCCCTGTTCTTTCTACAATAATTGGATTACATTTTTAAGGAGTTACACATTTTTATAATTAAATCATCTAAAACCTTAATTACAGATACTGAATTATTTAATTTATATTCATTTTTATTAAATTATATATCTTTACAACGTTTTAATTGCAATTTTCATAACTACGTTAACATAAGCTCCATGACGGTTGTACTTGAACTTACCATTAAAATTAATATATGGTTTAAGTGATAGGTATCACATCATTCCTGCAAGTTAAATAATTTTTACACCATCTCCTTCGCATGCTTTAAAAATTGTAATCCAAATTGATTAGCTGTATTATGTAATATATTTTCAACTTTGTGGCCTACATTCGCTCTAAAACCATGAATTAACACCTTTATTCTAATTCCATTTTATTAAATATTAATATTTCATAAATATTAAAATTTTTGTATCGATTTTGTACAAGTTACATGATACCATTTTTTCTACTTCGAAATAGAAATAATTGAATAATTAATAAAATTTGAGAATATTTCCACATAAACCTAAATTTATTATTCCTTTAAATGTCTTGAAAGCCGTAATATTTAAATTGCCTGCATTAAACTATTTTTTCAAACAACATTCCAATATGTTTTGTCCCGAAACAAAATTTCAATGCGAAAGCTAACCACTTCGTCAAAAGGTAGAGCACGTTATATACTATGCATTAAAAGAAGTAAATTTGATACAATTCCCTCCCAAATATTGTGCGCCTAAAAGTACCTAAACTCGAAATTTTCGTCCTTCTACATGAGGGAATATGTTTTGCAATTCCGCCGGGTTCGATGGTCAAGCTACACTCACCACCCCTTATTGATATACTGTGTAAATACTCCTAAATTTGCTCACATCCTATGCTCGTGGAGCCCGCACGGCACGCAAACAACTTATTTATTAAAACTGTGTGGACTTGCGTAATTTACATCCGATGGAGCGACGCGGAACGTGGCGAACGTTTTCGTCAAGTTCGTCGAAATCCTCATTAACGATGCTTTATTAATCCCCAACCTGGCCTGAAACTTCGCCGTTATATGGTGGTAATAAATAATAAATAAAACAGAACTTTTATTAAATCTCCATTATGAGTGTTATTAGAAAAATATAAAATATAATCTAATAACTTAGCTGTAAATAACGAGGAATAGTTCAGTAAATGTCTGAAAGTTTGCTAATTAAATTAATTAATGTTTCCAAGTTTCATATTTTGTACCTTTTATGAAACTGGTTATGTCTTTTTGATAAATTGACAGTTATTAATACAGATACCTTCTATTCTTGTGTCAGAAAACGGAAACAACTTTCGGCGATTAATTCGCTTAGAGCGCGCATCGTATTTTCGTTCTATTGATCAGCATTTTTCATAATTCGATGGGGCAAACGGCGGACGTTGCGTAAAGCTCCCCATTGTTTTCGTTATGTATAAGAATTTTGCAGCCGAAATTTAACTTTCGTTTGTCCACATAACTAACAAAAATATTACAATGCATAATTAATAACTCATTCACTCCGCCTACAAATCCTCCAATCTTTTTTGAAAATAAATTGACAATAAATTAATACATTGTAACATTCTTACATAAAACTCGAATGAATGAAACTTATTCGAATAAGAAATTGTATTTTAAATAAGAGATAGCAGTGATCAATAATTGAAGATTTGTGTGCAAAAACTTTTCGGAGCCGTGGACATTTATACTTGCTGTGCTTCCATAAAAGTTAAGGACAAATTAGTTTTTGGATATTTAGATTGGAAAAGTTATCCATTAATGTTCTATGCAAGTTTGTTATTCCACTGGTTACGCTAATTAAATTAATTAAACTGCATTTATGTCATATATCCCACCTTAAATATATTGATATTTTAAATCAAAATAAAAGATGTCCGAGTTTGCAATTTTTCATTTGTGTATAAACCTTGAAACCCACACATACAAACAAGTCTATTTTCACGCATTAATTTGTCATGCGTCGATTTTGTTTGATTTATTGATATTTTTAAATTACACATTATTGTGATCTTGTTTCTTTACGGTTGCGTTTAGATCGCTTTTGACCTCGACGGTGCGTTCCACCGACTTTTATGAAGATTGTTTTTTATAACAACAACATCCTTCTGTCATTTGTGCATTTTATATTTTATTTAATTGCCGCTCATTATTTCAACGACGTTTATTCGCCAGATTTATTTATCGCGTACACTTTTGATATTAGAATTAAATTAATCATTGCCGTGTTGCTTATTTGATTTATCGTTTATTTAACGTATTGTCATTTATTACTACATTATCCCGTATTTATGAGCTACTAGTCTAAAGTAATTGTTGAACGTAAGTTTGTTCATTACAAATTGAAACGTTACTAGTTAACAGGTGATGTTAGGCGAACTTATTATAAAGTATGAATGAAACGTCGTTTGAAATTATTGTATAAAATTCTAATGAAATCGCACATAAGTTCCTTGAAACAAACAAATTTAAAATTGACAAACAAACGCCATTTATCTTGTCCAATAAAATTTCACAAATGCAAATGAAACAAATCGTCAAAAGTCAATTTGATTCTACATACTAAATAAAAAATTTAAAAAATGACAACATTGTGCCAATTGCGTAGATTAGATTCATTTTCATTTTCAAAACACCATCAATAAAATGTAACAATGATTTCATCATAGATTTAAACGTTCAACATTTTACACAAATGATTCAACAATGGCGCATCAGGATTGTCGACTTCTGTTAATTGCCAACATATTACACATTTATTCGAATCGTTTACAAGTCTTTAATTTTTCAATTTCGTGTAATCAAATAAATGTTGTTACAGATAGCTTATCTGTTACCCACTATTTGTGCAAACTGAACACTTTAATAAAAAAAATCTAATCAAATTTTGTAATAATCGTCGTAAATTAAATATTATCTGAATATTTCGAAATTCAAATTGTTTTGTTTGGTTATATAACGAGCAATCGAATTTGTGTCAATTTCATTAAATAGAAATTATTATTATCGGCATTATTATTATTATTAAATCTACCATCCCTAATTATTTATTTGTAATTAACGACGCATCGTTGAAATGAACTTTTCTCTAAAAATTCATTTCACACACCGACGTCGCTTATCTTACAATAATATTGCAACTTATTGCAAAATAAATAACATGCATAATTTCTTAACTAGAATAAACACTTCTCAATTGAAAAAAGCACTAAGTACACTGTATCAAGGCGTTAGGTATTAATGTAAATTGCTAAATGTCAGCGAATACATAGACGTGCGTCATTCGTCAACTATGAAGCAAAACAAGTGACAAATTTAATGCAAAAATCTAACATTTCATTTTATTTTATTTTATTTCATCATTTAAATCATGCGTAAACCCAGCATAGATGGTTTTATTTTATTTTAAATTTTATGAAAAATTGTTCTAACTGAAAGGGTTGGTTTCAAATGTGCAAGATAATAAAATATTCTGTGTTCTTTTGGGTCATATCCAGAGATTTTCAGATAGTTGGGTACATTATTGTTGCCACATAGATGAACAGGTTTAAGACCAGTAATTATAAATCTTTTGGAATTAGTGTTCCACCTGCCACAAAAAGAAGATAGTTATCGTAAAAATTCCATGAGAGTGTTGGAAAGTATGGAGCATTTAATATCCTAGATAGTGTGGAGAACATGCAACATATATTAATTCAGGAATTAATTAATGTTTATCGAACTTCCACCACCAATGTCAGCAGGTAAATCCCTCATCATAAAATTGGTAGAAGATGCATACGAAACACGAATATGTAACGGCTATTGATGGATAAATTTTTTTAAAAGAACTTTTTTTCTTGCGAGCTCCATATGCAGCTGAACGTATATCAAATTTTTCTTGTATCGTCGATGTTCCATCTTTGCAAATTCGATTGATAACAAAATGTTGGGCAAATAATAATGACATTTTAGATTAGTCCTTGAATTGAGTTGAATTATGATTTTTGTGTACGCACCTGCCCATAAGATTAGCGAATTTTTTGATACGATGATTCATAATTGAAATTTGTAACGAATAATGTGACAACTTCATTCTAATAGACGAAATTTAATTAAGATAAAGGAAACGTATATTTGGCAATTTGTGACGTAATTTTGTCCCGTAGAAGCGTTCAGCTAACCTGGTAAGAAAGACTTGGGACTGTCGATAAAACAAAACATCCAAAATGAATAAAGATATGCAGATGAAACAACAAAAAAACATTATTGGAGGCAAGTACGTTAAATAAAGTTTCTCATTAAAAAACTTGATTTTACAGACATGGTAATATAGCCATGGTAGCCATACAAACTGTTATTTCAGATAACGTATCTATTACCTACTAGTTGTGCAAATTGAATGCTTTAATAAACAAAAAACTAATTTTGTAATAAAGGTCGTAAATTAATATTATCGAAATATTTCGAAATTTAAATTGTTTTTTTTTTGTGTTACACAACAAGTAATTGAATTTGTGTCAATTAAATTAAGTGGAAAATGCTAGTGAACTATTATTAAATGGGCGGTGAATTTGGAGACGTATATGGACCAAACAATGTTCATCAATGCATGGAAATGCGTTATGTAATTTTTCTCCATTAAACAAACACAACGGAGCAGTTATTTTACATGTAATAGGGAAACTTGGAATTGGTGTCCATTTAAAACTTATCAGGATTCCAGAGCACATAAATGAAAGTCACGATCTAATCCTTAAAGACCAAAGATTAACAATTAATTCTATGAGATCAGCCTTTTTGAAATCTTGTTCTGAAACATTCATCTCCTTGCAATGTAAGTCTTGAAACACCAAAACCAAGAAACCATTGAATGGACGTTTCTCCACCACCAACGCAATCAAAATTGTGGCATCTTTGGGGTAGATCGTTCTGCTTAATGTGCTTTTTACCTTTGATTAGTTTGTGGAAATACCATCAGGTGTATTTTGGAACTTTAATGATATGATATTTAGGAGAAACGGCTACTATTTGCTGACAAAAAAAACTTGTGTGGTACATTTTCCATTGAATTATAAAAATATCAATTATTTGATATTGTTGTTTTTTACATGCGAGGAATATGGGTATCATACGTTACTACGAAGGCATCTGTATATAAGAGTTATTGATAAATTCTTAGCCTATTATAAATTAAACACGAAACATTATCCTTATAGTTCCTGAATCCCTTTCAAATGAAAGTTGCCCCACTTCCTGGTCCACATCAACTATTACATCTTCAGATACAAATTGTATTACCTCAAAGCATTCTTAATTGAAGAAATTGGTGGTGGGTCGAGGGTATAATTCATAGCCTAATTTGTTTATTTGCCTTGCGAAACAAGTTTTGCCACACCAATGATAAGACTCGATTTTGTATCAATAATCAGTTATGATCACAGCTCGGCGATTTTTGAGCTGAGTAGTTTACACTCGAACAACGAAATTAGTAATTTTTGCCTAAAAATAATTCCGATCATACTCGAAAGATTTATTTTGAAGAACAGTAAATTGTTTTACAATATGACCAGTACAACTTGCAGCCAAAAGATTAGTTACACTGGTGATGTTCTGTTAAACAGCACATTTAAATGAAACATAAAAAAATCAAAATCTTAAAAACTACACCAAGTACTCCTTTATGTTTTTTCATCAAAATATGTAGGTAGCCAATTTCAATCATCCACATTGCTTTGGCTATCATTGCCTTGTCCTGTTCGGCATCTCTATTTCGTGATTTACAGCTTGTCAAACATGAATACCAGATGGGCAATTTCACAAGAATATCTTCAGATGCACACATTTTTCAACATAGATGGTTTAAAATGCCGCCGCTCCCTTATGTCATTTCTAATAATCTATTTATCTTCTGGAGAAAAAAATGTTGGCTGGGTAGTGAATTCGTTATTTCATCATTTTAACATTTTAACCCTACGTTTCGTGTCTTCTTTACAAATAAGACATATCGCGACATCAAATGCTATTGTTACTTTTTGCTAGTATCTATGACATGTATTTATTTGGTACGCACCAACTCTCACAACAAAAAATAGTAAAATGTTACAACCTTAAAATCTCAAACAAGCAAAAATTACTAAATTTAGTAATATTTGCCTCTTATACAAACACCCCTTTATGACTTAATAACCAGCGTCGACACTATTGTATACTCTGTGTAATTTTTAGTAGTGTAGAAAGAATTATGTCGCCACTATTTTTATCTAAATATTAAAAATAAAGCAAATATTGCAAAGGAAATAAAATACGTTCAGGGTTTAGTGAACAACAAAGTCGATATAGACATACAAAGTGCCCAGAATTGAAGTAAAACGAACAATAATAAGATAAAACGAAGGTGTAGGCCACAAAAACAAATTAAAAGCAGAATAAATACAAACATGATGATCAAAGAGAAAAATAAATTTGAACAAATACTAATAAGACCCATTAGGAAAGAAAGAAAACATGGGTATCGAAAATTGTTCATAGATCGGATTCATTAGCAATGGGATCCCAAAAAACTACTAGGAGAAGCAACACCAGAAAACTACAAAATCTGATTGGGTCAAAAGTAAGAACAGCCAATCTGAGTAAAGCAATGAGAAACTTAAAACTACGAACATAAAAACGTATACATGAAAAACTCCTGGGAAGCTTATGTTTTCGACCAGGAGAATATGAAATACATAACAAATTGCGAGCCTATTTCGGAATTTATTATGCTAATGTTTATGAAGATTAACAAACAAGATGGTCCGAATTAAAATCGCAACCCTGAAGTTACAGAGCATTTCTGACAAACACTTGAATGATGATTGAATGATCGAATTATTTATAAATAATATAATATTAACTTATTTCTATCAGCATAAATTTAGAAAATTAGAAAATCATGAGTGCGAAATGAGACATCGATTTCATAATAATTGAAAAAGAATGCATAAGAATTATAAAAATAAAAGTTGTCATAAATGCTGAACTAACCATTGACCATTGCCTATTGAACTAAACTAAAAGCTAAACTAAAAATATTAAAAAATAATGCACAATATTACAAATATTTATAAATAACATTTTTTTCTATACTAACGTACCAGCAAAAATAAGAAATAAAAAAATTAAAAATATCGACGAACTGGGAACAAATTTACCCAATATTCAACGCTAAATCAAAAAACATCGACCAGCGTAGTCAGTCGTGAAGGTAACAAAAGGGAAGTAACATTGACAGTTTCATAATATTAAATATTGTTGATTAACTGACATTTTTTAAGCACTCCCTTCATTTTCTATTAAAAATCAAAATATCAAAGGACATTTCAAATTCAAAATTTCAATTGACTCAGCATCCAAATTTATTATAAACATTTAAAGGCAGTAACTACACGAGAAGAGCAACATATTTCAATCACAACAGTCGCTAGACAAATCTTTAGCGCTGGCAAAGAAATATTTACAAAGTTTTGCAAAATTAATTCAAGCGAAATTTTCTTAATTATGAACGGTTTCTAGATAAATGAAAATGAATAAACAAAAATTTAAAAAAAATATATTTTCAGGAAAATATTTCTATAAAAAATAATTAAATGAAGCATCACTGGCTGACGATGTAACCTTGATAAAAAGACAAAAACCATAATGAGTATGATAGCAAAAGCATTAATAACGAAAACGTAAAAAGTTAGCTTGGGTTGGATTTATGGAAATGAAGCAGGAACCTGGAAATAGGCAAAAGCTACTCAGAGTTTCTTGTTAATACTGAAGAAGAGGAAAATGTCGCTTTCGACGAGCTTTACGCATTTGGGCGTTACAGTAACTGCAGCTGGTATAATAGAAAATGAAATCCAAACCAGAAAAGAGATCAAGTCGTTTGGGGAGGGTACACCACATTATTAAAAGTAAAAATATGTCAAAATATGCAAAATGTTAAAAAGTGTATAGAACAATAGTTAAGCCAACAGTAATATGTGGACGCGAGATGTGGACCTTAAGTAAACAAGATTAAATAAGTTGGAGATATCGGAGTGGAAGGTGGTGAGAAAAATATATGGCGGGATTTGCGAAAATGTAAAGTGGAGGAGAAGAACGGATAATGAAATATAAATATGTCTCAACAATCTGGCAATAAGAAGCATCATGAAACCACAGGGGAAAAAAAGAGAAAGCCCAAAAAAAATAGTAGCGAAGGTCCTGAAGAATCTTAGCAAAGTAAGTGTAACACAGTGAAGAGCATGTACGGGGGCTCGGCAGAAAATAAGGATAACAAACACAACACACAATATATGTGTGCATACTAATTTTTAGTGAAAATAAACATTTCAAACTCAAACCACTTTCAAAATTTTATAGAATTGTATTTATAGATAAGAACACCAGGATACAGAGCATAATAACGATCTAAGTTAAAGAAGAGAAGGGCAAAGGTAAAACGGTTAGACAGGTTACAAAAAACTAATTGCTACCAACCAGATGTGGATCTGCTGATTATGCAACTAATGTCCGTAAGGAAGAGGCTGACCAGGCAAGAACTAAACAATGCAGATCAGAGGAAATACTCAAAACTCCTCAACTATTAAAGGAGGTGTAGGAAAGGATATATTTTTATGGGCATTTGGAACATTGTTAGATAAATAAATGTAACTTCTTCCTTGACTTTAACGAACCTCACATATTTAGTTTTTGATTTATTTTATATATTTAATTTTCGTCCCTTAATTCCATTTATTTCATTTGATTTTGTCGATACATTTTTTTGCATCGTTTTTTTGTTTATTTTAATTTCATGTTTGTTTCGCCTCCTTTTCTTTAGATATAATTCATTTGATTCCTTCGCGTTCAAAAATTGTGCGAAAGTAAATATCGGAGTTTAATGAAACTAGCAAACAAAAAATGCTAGTAAAATACAATACTCAGTTTATACGTTTAGTTACGTTTTGTACTGTCTAAGAATAACAAAGTTATAAACCCATCAACGATTCGTGGGAGATGTTCAGATTGGCAGTGATGGTAATTGCAGAATATCAAATAAGGTCATCTTTACATGATTCCAATTGTGTTAATTAGGCGCCACGGTTTGTTAGGGAGATCTACATTTCTACTTTGCGTCGAAATTGATAATGCCTTCGATAAATTACAAATGGATGATCGCTATTAAAACTGTAAAGATACGCATTAATATTTGCTTTAGCCACATAGAAAAATATATGTCGAAATCACGTGTGAAGATGTGTAAACAGTTTTTATCAATTCAGAGCAAATCATAATCGATTAATTTATTTGTTTGATCTTTTTATTATCTATTTATTTTGTAATATTGTAATACCTGTTAAATATCACACCTTGGAAATTTTCTAATTATTGCGACACTTGTTTTCTTATACATGTACATAATCTACAGTCGGCTGTAAAAAATTACCATGATTGTATTAGCAGTATCAAAGTAAATATTTTCAGATTGCTTTTGCTATTAATTACGGAGATATCGCGATCATTCCGTAAAGTATAGCCATTCAATGTGAAATAAATTCGTGACGACTTGGAAATGATCGTATTCGAAAATATTGGATGTCACTATTATATATATGAGAATGTAAGTAAACGGGGGTAAGTAGGGGTGGAAAAACATGTGGCACATGCGGGTGTGAGGGTGAATACATTAGAGTCTATATCAAGAAGTGACCACTGGCCACTCCGTCAGTCATGATTCGGCACCGATCCCCGCACACACGAAAAAACTTCAAAACCTTACGCCGCAAGTGCCAACATGTCATAATAAACAAATGTGATTATATTTCGTGTAAAAAGATATTCTAGCGACATACATTTTTAAATCAATTAATTGCCATATTTGTACTTAAAGTTGGCAATCAACACTTATCAGTGTTAGTAAACATCGGCAAACAAGAATCCACACCTCGATTTAGCATGAATTACCTCCGCATATTCATACCGATGATTCTGATCAGTCTTCTCGTATATCTAGTCATATGCAGTGCGTTAATGTATTTGATTTAATAATTCGGCTCTAAGGTGTCGTGGCGCGAGCGTGCGTCGTTTCGAAAATAGAGCACAAACGCATAATTAATTTTATTTTGAAATATCTTTATCTTATCGGGAGATATCGGGGACGATATCGGAATCGCGAGAACCGTCGTAACGAGACCAAAATGTCTCGTTTAAAAATCTAACTTATATAGTGTATATTGCCTACTTAATTATCAGTTACACTTGTATACTATATAAACGTGTTTATTATTCACGCTTTGATATCTCCACCATGACGCCGATGCTGAGCAATTCCGTTCATCCCAACAATTATCTCAAGAACATCTTCGAAAATTTAAATAATAATAATCCTCATATGTTTCCTACAGGTTAGTAAATTTACATTATTTATTTTTAACATCTAGTATTTCAGTGATAACTTATATTTTATACGCTTTCTTTTTCTAAGTCGGTTTAATTTTTTCGTTTTCGTTTTCTTATTTACTCATTGTAATTACATAACTTATATGTGATTATATACAAACTCGCAGGCATGATTATTTTTTTAAGAAAATAAAAATGAATGATAACTATCGAATAAAATTAATTAATTATTCTAAAAATTGCATTTGAATAATACAATAAAAACTACCAAAACCACTTTTAGTCGATGCAAATAATATTTATTTACCTAATTAGATTTTTAGAATTTCCAAACGCCTTCAATTAAAATATAACCAACTCCACATAATTAAAACTTGTCTATTATCTATCTATCTATTTTAGTTATTAAAAATATTTCGTTTTTTATTATATATTTTTGTTTCGACCTCACATCATTTCCCTTGATGTTTTCCATTTCTTTTTATTTAGCTTCTGTTTCACTGCTGACCTTTTTATTTATTTTTCTGTTTCTTTATTTAATTTCATATTACGTACAATCGTTATAAGTCTAATAGTGTAATTTTGTAAAGTGTTTCCCTTTTTTCTCATACTGTAGGATTACTTAGGATGTTGCCATATTTTTGTTTATTTCGTTTGACCATAAACTAATCATTTTCTGTGTTACTTGATTTGAGTTTTATTTCTTTGTTACGATAAATTTGTTTGAAAATTTGTAATAATTATATATCAGGACTTAAATTACACTCTATGTCCTATGTCTATGTCCTTACACTTTCCAAATCGTACATCGACTAAATAATTACAATAGTTTCGAGAATATTTTCTTAAAGAGTATCGTAGTAAGAGTACTGATAGTAGTAAGAGTACGTTTCTGCGTAGTATAGACTTCGAAAAGCACCATAAGATATTAGTCAAAATAATTTAAAAAATTTTAAATAACATTCTGTTGTCCAAAGTCAAAGTTAAAATCCAATGCAGCTTTATATAATACATAGTTCGTTTTGATATTTTATGAAGTAGGGAGATTTTCAGGTCGTTTGGTGGTATTTTACTTTCACTTAACTCCCTTAAAAGTGTCCACCACTAGCATGAAATGTGTCATAAATTTTATTTTGTATGAAAATAATAAAAAAATTAATAAAACTCGTTGCTTCAATATTACGACAGATTACTATGAACAGAACAGTAAAGATCGATGATCGAAGATCGAAGATCGACTTACGATGACTTTCCAATAAATATATTGTGTATAATTTTAAGTGCAATTCGTATAAAATTACTCATTATTTTTTTCTGTAAAATATACGAAAATATTGGCGCGTAAAATATTATAATTATGTCTGTATGTTACCTACAAGGAATATATTCTATACTTTTGTGTTTTTTACATTGCGCTCCTTATAATTCCCAAACTTTCCTAAATTACTAATCAACTAAAGCATCTTGAAAAATTAATTCAATTAAAATTAATTCAAGTTTATGTTCTGGTAAAATCGATTTCGGCATTAATGTACACTCAGATAAGACAACCAGAACGATAAAATATGCGTCAATTTCGAAGAATTTACTCAGAACGTACATGTGATATTTTTTTATCGAAACGTATCATCAACTTAAACAATTAAGTGATAAAATATGAATAATCATAGCACGATAATGTAATAAATTCGAAATGTAATTATCTTTTTAATTAGATAGAATAAAATTTATGAGGACAGATTTGCCAACATGTCGAATCCACGTGTCGCCATTTTTGTCATCTTTATTAGAACACAGAATTGCACCCCCGATCAATTCGATACAGCAGTTATATTAATTATAAGAACTGCATTTGATAGCCAGTTAATCACGGGAAACCTCACAATAAATCGCGCGACCAATTATCAACGATTATTGCCGTTTTCAGATCATTAATTTTTTATATTAGTTTCTTCGATTGGTTCGATAAATTAGTAATTTTAATTTACTAGGATATCGAAGGAAATGCACCCATCTTGCGACAAATTAATTATCGTAATTGGTATAAATAAATGATTTAATAGTTCACTAAAGCATTTCCAAATTATTCCGGAATTATGCAAATGAAATATAAACAATTATATTCCTTTAAACGAACTCATTTGCATTTAGTAAAAATTATAATTTTTTAATTACGTATTATGTGAACTGGCATTAATTTTTTTAAGCTCATATGAAATTTGCTTTATTTACATAACTACGAAAAATGAAATTTTAATATCCTTGTTAAAAATTTTAACAAGATAATTTAAAATTTATTGTTACATATATGAATTTTTAAATTTCCCAAAGGTTATAGACCCTAACGTATTACATAAACTAATAAAAAAGGACCAGAAAACTCGGAGGAATTTGATCTAAATTACCGGGTCGGGTGTTATTGCTATATAAAATTTCGTTATTTTAATTGGGGATTTATCATATAATTTAGATAAAAAAAAATTATCAATTTTTGCAGCGTGCTTGGAATTTTTATTTAATATTACTAATCATTTTATTAATATTGATTACCATCAGTTTTTTATCTGTACTTATTTTAAATTGATTACCAAATTTAAGATAATTAATCGGGAATTAGACTTTAAACATTGACCCAGCACACGCAATTTCACTTCATCTACATCACGTTACTTATTGGAATGGGGACATATAATCGAACATTTTTCAATAAAAAAAAAATAAGGAAACTGTTAATGTACAACTTATTTATACTTAATCATGAATTCATATACAATTCAATTATAGGGCCTTTTGCATTCACCATGATAATTGATAATTCATTGACCAGGCATAATTTTGTCGTTGTATTAGTTTGTCTACTTTAATTTGTGATTATTTTGTAACAAGGTGATTATGCTTTTTTCGAACCAAAAATGTACTATCTGCCCGATAATTAAAGTGCACATTCCTTACATTTCAAATGTAATTTTATTATGTTGTACCAATGAAGAAATATGACCTATGTATGTATCCTATTTAGTATTTTTTTATAGTTGATTGGTTTCTGAAAACTTGGTGTTTCAACAACGTAAAGTTGCGTATATAGAAAAGAGTGAAAGCAGCCGTAATAGCCCCATCCATAAATATCAAATTGGTATTGATATTTTCAAATGTCAATTGATGCATTGCTATAATGTACAAGTTAATTGCGTCCTGAATTTTTGAATATCCTGCGGTATCCATAGAAAATGCATTGGCTAGATGAGGTTTTAAACATTCATAAATCGTATATTCATATTTGGTGGCGAGCATGCGATGTAACATCAAATATAAATGAATTCCCTCTCTTCATGCAAATGTCAAAATGTGGAAAGCACCGTTCATTTCGCCGATATGTTAATGCGGCTCGCTAGCGGAAAATTAAATAAAGGCGCCGAATAAGACCTGGTTCGAAGTTGCGGTCGGCGATGAATATTGCATTTTGAAAGAGTCTGGTGGTCAATTTACGTAAGACTATCTTACATATCATTGGCTCCCAATATTTTTAAAAGCGCATGTTAGTGATACTGCATATCTATCAGTAAGTGCATTATTTATACGGATCCCGGAGCCTGTGGCCGCATGTCCAAGCGTCGCGGGTAGTTTACCCCTTATGGCTCCCAGAGGATCGCTGACCCCACACTATTATTTTTCACCCTTAGCCGGGCTTTTGCATATATCCTTCTATACGAGTCTTATTTGTATCTTGAAATGTCTTTAACGACTTATTACCTCCATGTGTGAAACTTAATGAACATTTCTTTGCAGCTGAACCACGACCTATAAACAGGATGGAAAAAACGCCATCGACTCCACATTCACACGACGGTAAGTTCAAAGTAAATTATAAAATATACATTATAATTACAGTATTTAATATCAATTTATTTATTTACATATGTGCAATATTTTCTTTTTCTCGTTTTCCAATTTTGGATCTTGTTCTATACTTTGCAGCTACTGTGATCCCCCTTTTCTCCGTTGTCCAATTGTGGCTCCGTTAAGGACAATTTTTTGTAATCTATTACTGGCCATTCTTCTTTGTACATAATGTCTACTTCCTTGTTTGTTCTTCTACGCCAACCGTCTTCTGAGTTTATTCCACCGTATGTAGCTCTTAGTATTTTGCTTTCCCATCTATCAAGGACGTCGTCATCGGCTTTATAACGACTTTATAAATTCTTATCTTTATTCTTCTTGACGTATTGTTTGATTTCATTACCTTCTGCAATTCTGATTTTTATTTCCTGCTCCTCATATCCTTCTTCGTTTATCGTGACTCCCAAGTATAAGAACTCTTTTACCCAAACTCATGTTCCATTCCATCGGTTTCTTTTTCCAATTTGATCCTCCTCATACCGCATTCATCTTTGCTAGGATTGTAAGGTCGTCCATATGTGGTAGATATTGATGCTTGTTGTTGCCAAATTGTTACTATTTATGCTACTATTTATGCTTTCCAAAACCAGGTTGAACCAGTGTAGTAGAGAGAAGATCACCTTGCCTCGGGCCATTTTCTACCATAAATTATATTTATTTGTGGCCGCTCCAAAGCACTTTATTTGTGTTTTATTCACTTGTTAGCCTTTTAAGTTTTTCGGGTATTTCTAGTCTTCTCATTGCATTGAACATTTGTTCTCTAGTTACTCTATCATAGCGTCGTTGTTGAGTAGTGTTGTCCATGTGCCTTTATATATTTAATTCCGTTCCAGTTGTGTACTCTTCGCTACCACTTTTTTGTCTATTGGAAAATTAATTACTCGACGTCCATTATCATTACATTTTTCGTGTGTACTGTCTAGTCCTATTGTTGATCGATACATTTCTTCTTTCCCAATCTTTGCGTTGCAATCTCCAATCACTATTTTCATGTCATGTTTCGGTGATTTTTCATCTTCTTCTTCTAGTTGTTCGTAAAATATTTCATTTCCTTCTTCTTCTTATTTTCTTCAAAGGCTGCATGGATATTGATTATACTGATGTTTCTCTTCACAAACGTATAACACATAACACCTCTGGTGGTCGTTTGCAAAACATCACTTTATCTATATAATTTTTTGTACCATGAAGTCAATTTCTTAGTGTTTTAAATACGCCATATACAACTTCCTGGAATTACCGAGTATAAAGAAATCATTATAGTGACACTTGTTAATAATTAACTTCGTCTGTTTACATTCTACTTATCCAACATTCATCTTCATTTTGTAAAATGAAACTGGTGGTAAAATTTAAATTATGAACTACAAATAAACCTATTTAAAAATTAAAATTTTACCAAAAACCAAAAAATGCTATTTTCTTAATCTAAACTATTAAATTGTATTTCCACCGTTTATTACATTTATATGCGGCATATCCCTTGCTCATATTTACTACACTAAAGTACGAATATTAATTAAACAGAGTGAGTGACTTCAATGTGTATCATAAATACGAGACAATTTAAAAGCAATAAACAAGGGCATTACGGCCGGTACCATAAAATCCCGTGCTTTCTGTAAAGTAACGTAATCGTCAGAAAATAAGAAATTATTAAATGTGTCTTTCTAGTCGTAAAATTAAATAATAACACATACCGGTCGCGGTATATCCGAAATTAAAGGGGTAACTTAGGATAATAACGGCAAAAAAATCACTGTTCTCGTTAACGGCAATTTTTTTTTATCTTTTTTTTTTACTTCCATCCACTCTGTTTTAATGCAGAGACCTTTTGTCTTAAACAAGGTCGTGTTTACCGTCGACTTCATCTTATTTTCATCCATCCGCTCGAATTATTTCGTTCTCGATAATAAGCGCTGCTCATTCACTCCTTCGAGAGTTTACGAATTGTCGCCGGAATATTGTGGCCACACGCAATGTAAATTGAATGGCGTTAACAACAGAAGTCGACTGACGAGTCTTTATTGAGAAAGGAAAGGCATTTGTCCCAATAAAACCGTCCCCTAAGGAAATATTATGCGTATAAAGGAGTTACCACGTGGCGGGGTTTATGGGCACGTGTGTGCTATTGTTGAATTAAAAAGATGGTAATTTATTGAATTGATGGGCGTGATTTATTTCTTTGCGTTTGTCGTTGTAATTAAAACATTGTTACTTTTTGGATTTGATTTGATAAATCTGAAGCTTTGGTAACTTTGTCATTGTTTATTAAAATGAATAAGTGTTACCTCAAACCATCAAAATATATAATATGCATGCGTGTGTTTTTTTAAACAAAATTGCGTTCCTTACTGTGATTTATTCTATTCATCAGATTAACATTTTCAATAGTTTCTTACTTTCACAATGGTAAGTAAACCATGAGTACTTTCCAAAGCCATCACATCATACTCAACTTTTTATAGGTACACTACATCATCATAAATCATAGTTGCAACTATCGGTATCTGTAGGCCTCTATTATAATAATGTTTATTGCCAATAATTGTAGAAATATTTACGAATTCTAGAGGACCTTATTTTAATCAGTTATTTCCAAAATTCCCTTCCATTCAGGTAAAAAAAAATCGTATTCGGTGTTAGATAGTTTCATCATTTACAACTGTAATACTATTTTGATTTCAGAAATTTATTTTGAATACACCTGACTCTGAATCAGTCGCACGAAATACTTATGGTTATGATTTGTTATTTTCTTTGCCTACATGGCTCATTCATTTCTTTCTTTCGGCAAATCAGAGTTCTCGCTAAGTAGATAGGGGTTGGGTTGTATACCTTTGTGGCGCCCATCAGAAACAATCGTAAGCCACTGTAGCCACTAACGTAATCTGCAACAACCTGGCTAAGCATTTTCAATTGTTCTTTAATTCAACTTCATTTCCCTTGTTTCCACTTTTAATTTGCGTTTCATTTAATTGTTATTTTTACCTGTTTGTTGTAATTTTACTCTTAGATAATCATTTTAAGTTATTTAAGTAATCTAATTGGTTTTGATTTTTGTTTGTGTCAAATTAAAGAATTTTATTTATTTCAATCGTTTTTTCAACTTCCTGAACAGAAAAACGCCACAGGGAAAAACGAAAAAACGTTCTCTGTTAATTTGTTAACTTTCAACTATTACATCGATCTTCAATAATCAATTTTTCTAGTTTTCAATCGTTTTCTTTGGTAATGGACGACAACTTCGAGGGTTCGTCCTTCAATGGATTCCCTCCCACCCAATATTTAATTGATTGATTAACAATGCCTACAGGTATCATATTTATTTCGATAATTACTTTGCAAAATACACACTTTGAAGCAGCAGGGTTGTAGAGCCAGCGGGATAATCGAGCACGTCAACGAATTTTGATAAAATTCAGCCTCCAATATCGAAAGAAAAGGGCAAGTTCTAGTTCCTCTTGCAGCAAAAAAGTTGATGGATTTTTATTAGTATGATTGTTTACTAGAGAATTGATCGCTATTGTTGTTTTCCTCATTAGATATTGTCGTCATCAAAATTAATTTCATTTTCATCTATAACATTTTCTATTTCTTCAGAACTATCACTAAATATTTCCTCAATCGTCGATTCCCCTTGATTTTCGTCTTCCCAATCATATACTTTCGTTACATTTTTTTAATTTAAAACACAATATATCAAAACCGGGTCGCAGCTGCCCCACGGCAATAAATAGCAAATTATTCGTTTCGGCTATTATTGCTTATGTTCTAATTCAGTATTTAAGAGAAATCACAAGTTACAATGAAACAATTTAATTTTAATTCTCATTTGCATCTAATTGATATAACTACCATAACGTAACTTAACAAGTCGCTCTGAATTTTAAACTTAATTTATTTTAACTAGGTATGTCGAAAGGTTAAATGAAGTATTATTATAATTATTAAAAAGTTGTAATTAATAATAAAAAATACACATTTTACACATTTACACATTTTTGAAACCATGAAGGCCATGCATTACCACCAAATTCTCTTAAATTAATTCAAGATCTACAAAATTGTACAGAATTTGATACTATTTTCATACAAAAAAACAAAAATAATTTAATGAATTCCAACAATGGACGTATAGCTCACTCCAGCTAATTTTAATTACTTGATTTATGTTAGATTACTTTTGCAACACTGATCATGACAACGTTACATCATTTGGCATGTAAACAAATAAAAGTTAATATTTCTAAAACAACTGATTAGCTCAAGAACTGAGATAAATATTTTGCTGTATTGCAGTTTAGTCATCATGTTCCTTGGATTTGTATGGTTTTCATTATATATTTGTCTATTTTATCTTACATTTATTTCGGTTATTGTTGATTCGCTTCAGTTCAGTTAGAAATGAAGTTTTGTTCAATTAAAAAATATCTCATGTATATGAATTATTTAATATTTGTTATAAGCCACTTACTTTATTTATTTATGTTAGAAATATTTCTAATTAAAATGGAAAATCAATTTTGGGTTGAGGTAATTTTTTTTCAGTTTTGGTGTAAAAAAAATCTCTTTGTTTACTAATTTAATTGGCAATATATTCCATTTCGATAGAAATTTATATCACTCTGTTTATTAACAGATTTTAATGATATTTTCGAGTTATAATCGCCTCTGGTTGATTTAAGTTAGGTCTTCTGTCGGCCTATGCTTTTATGTGGATTATATTTCCTCTGTCCAATGATGCAACTAAATAAGTTTACAGTCACTACTTTGTAAAATTTAACCACACGGCCGTCTCCACTGTCATATCCGATGGTGGACTAACTTTTTGGATAAGATGATCCTCCCTTTTTACTGAACTTTAATTTTTTCCTTTTGTATACTTTTATTTGCACGATCAAGTAATTTAAATGCCTAAAAATTAAAGTTTCGAAAAACTTGCTTTGATGGTTTAGAATTTAAATTTATCGTTTATTGCCATTGATTGAGAATCAAGATTTTATGCTCCTTTCATTTTTATGAATTGTATCCAGTAATAGAAATTATTATGCAGCTATCGAAATTTTCATGTACTTCCTTTACCTTTTTACGAGTACTTGAGCTAGGTCAAGTACCACTTTATAACTCTTAACTAAAAAGTGGCGACTTATCACATTTATGCAGTGCAGAGTTTGTCACGTTCACAAAAAAATGATTTGGAATCACAACTGCAAGGAATACTACTAATTTTCCTTTTCGACTGAACTTCATAGTCTCACACTGAATAATTTATTACTCCAACGTCAAGAAACGACCACTGAAAAGTTAATATATCACCGAAATATTTTGGGTAAATCACTGCATATCGTACTCGTACACACATCGTGATATATTTTATTAAATCCTAGATCATCCATATGTGCGTTATAATCGATTATGGGACATTTTACGCATTAACAATATATTTCGTGCTCTTAACTACACTTTTACACCCTTTCGAAGTTAAAATTCACCCTCATCGTCCCCCTAAAATATACTTTGATCGAATGGCGATGAAACATGATCCTTTATGATTGATTGATGACCAAGCTGTTCTGTCCTTTCATTTATTAACCGGTTAAATTGTATTTTAACAGATCGTTATATGTTTACTATATACATATATGTATGGTGAATTCCTTAGATTGCAAAATAATAGGAACACATAGCAAGCCGAAATGATATAAATTAGAAACTAAAAGCAGTTAAAAAATTATATTTCTATAACACAATTTGATTATCATTTTAATGGTATTTTATAATGTCGTTGAAATATTTCACGAAATTAATATAAATAGTTAAAGAAAAATTATTTACAACGTGTATCGAATATATTATATATTTATTATGTTGAAGTAAGTAATGTATGCTTGGCCACGATTAATATAAAAGTGCGTGATTTTGGATCAGATAAGTGTACATACTTTTACATATGCTTATGAGAACCGTTATTAATTTCAAGTTCATTTTTCACATAACAATCTCGTTATACATGAAATAAAATCAATTAAAAAATTGTGTGCATGTCCAAATATATGCTAAGTTGCCCAATACACGTAATCCATATAAAATTTACGATCACTGGTTACTGCCCGCTAACTCTGTGGTTAAATAACAATATTTTTTTCGTAATTTAAGCGAATTTGTTCGTCGTGCAATAACCGAGATATTACCAGGACCTTCTTGAAAGTCGATTTACTATATATAATCGCAAGAAAGGGATGCAAAGACTCCCGAGCTATTTTCACGCCCGGTGAACACAGCCAAGTGACCGCTGCATCCCTAAATATCAAAATTCAGCTGGTGTGAAATTTCTTATAGCGATGCGGGATAAAAAAACCCGATTATCGAGCGTACTCTTGCTTATCGCCGTGTATGCAGGACTTAACACCTATGTATTGGAAAATTGACCGACAGCTTTTCCTCCCAGCCGTCTTGTAATCGCACTGGCGTAAACACGAATGTGCAACGACTAATATCAAATATAATTGCGCGCGTACACTTCTAAAATGGCGCGTGCCATTTTAAAGTTTCTTTCATACAGATTATCTAGGGTGAAGTACAGAAGGGTTACACATCGCCGTGTTAATTTGATTGGGCGACGGGGTAATCGCTTTTTTACTGCTCTTAACGGATTAGGGGTTAGCGACCAACAACGTCTAGCCTATTGTTACGACCAACGCCATCAATCATCGCGCGGCATGTAGAGCGCGAACCTTGCGCAAAAATTGTTGATATTTAAATCAATGCACCTTTGCACGTCCGCGCCGAAGCTCTTTTTAAGATCATATTCAAATTCGAAACGGGGAGAGCTTTGCCCCGGCGCGGTCCTATACTTTTATTGTCGTCCACGTCTTGTTATTCAAAACGGTTCCGAATGTGTCCTGAATATTTCGCTCGAATCGCGTCCGCACGACGCGATAATTCGCATTGAAATCCGCGATTCGTCGTTATTATTCGCACCATTTCGCGCAATTATTTCACGGCGGGAACTGGAAAGGGTTGTAACTTATACGACGCACGAAATTCAAACGTATATGTCGATAGATATTCCGCGCACGTAAATCTTAAAAATCAGTCCGCTATTTTACATATTCAAAGAAGCAAAAATTCTTCATCCGCACTATTTAAATGCTAGGAGGGAGTTTTGATCTGAATATAGCTACTTGATATTCAATCTGGGTCGTGTTCGGTTTTACGCGAAAAAATCTATCGGTGGTACTACCGTCTAAAATGTATCACAAAAATCGATTATAACTGCGATAGGTTTTTTATTTATTGGCTAATAAAAAAATCAATTAGCACATTTTTCTGTCATTGACATAACGATGAGGCAAAAATTTAATTTGTTTAACGCAATAATTCCTAACATTTCTGTATCTTTGGAAATACTTTCAGTTTTAAAAATTGTCGTGTTTCATATAATGAAAAACAACAGTTGATGTTTTGAATTCTGTTGTAATGGAAGGGATTGACTTTTGCATTGGTTTTGTTCAAATTCGTTGTAAAAAAAGTAATAATAATGGCTAATGATAATTGTTAACCCAACCCAGCCCATATTTTGACTTCTGGGGTTCGTACAAATTTAATGGTAAGTGGCTCAACTTGATATCTTTGACTGTTTAGGAGCTACATTGTTTTTTGCAATTTTTTCTAAAAACCTTTTCTATAAGACATTCTATAAAAAACTTTTTAACCACAGAATTCATCGCCTAAATTTTTTAAGTATGTAAATTTTTATTGTTATGACCATATCTTCATTTTTGAACTCAAGGGCAGATAGATAGCTTGTACCTCTTTTTTGGGAGCATTCATAATCATTTATGGTTCCACAATGAAAATTGTGGATTGGCGTTAGGTTTAAAAACCTCGAGGATTACTATAGATTCGTAGCAGTATTGCCCTTGTTGGCAAAAACTGCTACGAACTGGTTTAGCGACAACTCGTCGAAAAAATGTTTAATTTGTTGCTTTAAAATTTGCAAATAATTTGGGAAGTGCCCCAATATATTGTAATGGTTTTAAACATGAGGCAAATCCAACACAAAATATTGGTGACATTTATTGTAAGCATAATGGTGTATGAGAAAAGAAAAGAAGGTTTTAAGAAAGCTACACAGGCAGTTTGTAAAATTTTAAAATATGAAACTTTGAATCAAAATCTACTGGGGCTCACCAAAAAGAACTAAAGCAATGTATTAGCTCCCACTTTTTAGGAAAATTTAATGTACGAGAAAAAAAATAAGAACGGCATGATATCTGATGGAAAAGCAATTTTGAAATTTAAATATTTTGGACCTGCCATAAACCTAAAAATTTCGATAGGTCGACAATTAATATAAAAATAACTAGTTGGCCATTTAACTGCTTAGAAGAGGAAAATGTCTATTGAAATATTTAGAATACTAGAAAGCTTTATAACAATGTGTTATATCTGGATTTTAAAACTAAAAAAAGTAGTAAAGTTAAAAATAGTTGACCTTGACAAAATATATACAATTTAAGTTACATACTTATGGTTTTAGTTGATTATGTTATAAAAATATTATAAAGGCGTCAAGTCAATTTGCAACAAACGAAAGTTTAATGGATATGTTACGCGTTGTACGAAGTAGTCATCAGTTAACATGAATAATATAAATAGGACGATTCTATATTTTATCTATTTTGTTTGTATGCAGGAATGTGTGTAAAACAATTACGTCCCCTGGATAGACGATGGATTAAATAAATGATGAAACTTCTGCATTTTATTATGAAGTACGATCTACGAGAATCGAGTTTTATTAAAAAAAAATTGTTGCAATATCATAACCGCGCTATCCGAATTCGTTGTAGGGTCTAGAGTTATATCGTACAGGAGTTGTGTAAGCCTGTCCATTAAGTATTTATACTGAGATTAATATCTAAAATTCGGAGATGTCTGGAATTTTGTATAGATAGGAGCAAAGAACTAACCACGTGATCGCTTTTAACCAATGAACATGGAGAATCGCGACAAAGCGTACGCTGAAATCGCACTTTTGGTTAAGACTGGCGGTACCTGAGTAATTTCTGTACATAATTAGATGCCAAAGTGTCTGCATCACCCCGTTTAGTAAAAACTTGTTAGAAACGGCAAAACGAACATTAAAAAACAATTTTTGGACATACAACACCAAGTATTTTTTTGAAAACATTCAAAATTCAATCGATAAATATCTTAGTTCATTTTCGAAAGGTCACAGCGGAATACAAAATTAGAACCAACGTCAAATTTCTATAAATTTTGTATTATTTAAAAATTATGATAAACGTAATATTCCCGTTGTTGTTTTTTTTATCATCCAAATTTCATAATTTCAAATGTTTCGCTAACGTGTCAGCCTTAAAAATTTAAGCCATTATGATTTTCTTCGCAGTTTCGCAAAACATGAACATATAATAACTTTTTATACATAATGCCAGTGAGGTTAGCAAAAAAATTGCGTACTTAATCATAGGAAAGGCGAAGGAATTGAGCTCAGAATTACAAAAAAAAACAAACATAATTTTCTACGAATTACCAAAACAATACATTGAGGATGTTGAATTATGAATAGTGGATGGATTTGGATGATATGGTCAGAAATGAAAACGTACGAGTTGCAAGACGTAATAGTAAAATAAGACACATGAAATGCATAAAAATGTAAATTTCATAAAGAAGAGAACTAACAGCAAACATATGAGACGAGAAGAAAACAGAATCAACCCAACGTAACCTGACCCAACCCAGCCCAAAATTATCAAAATCTCAAAGAACATAGAAATAGAGTGTAGTTTAGAATAACTTGTGGAAAGTACAAAAACACATGATAAGTAAAAAAAGTAGGAAGAAAAAGCAATTTTATTTCAAAAAATGAAATTAATGAACATGGCTTTGCTTCATAAATGAGGTTAAGAATGCAATTTAAATTTCTGGTTTTGTTGGAATTATATCGTACAGGAAAGAAAAGTTGCATTTGGTGGAAAATATACCAGCCACCAAAAATGTCCAATTAAATCATTTCTGGACAAATGACAACAATCAAGATTGCAGAAAAAATATTTTTGTTTAATTCATTTTGTCGAAAAAATTTAAAAGATGCTCACGTCTTAATTCATCGATATGAAGGAGAGACCCAGTATATAAATAAAGCAGGGAGCCGTGTCTATAATTTTGAACAAGACTTAATAATCACTTTATTATCTTGTACTGAGACGTTCATATACATGAATTAGTTGGTATTGTTCGGTTTTACAATACATCAAGTATTCGAAATTTCAAACCACTTCTTCGTAGGAACAATTTAATGTATTTATTAAAAATTCTTCGTTAATCCATCGATTCATTCCACTGTTTTAGTAAAGTTTGCTTCTCAAAACGTGATAATTGTTTTAGTATTTTTTATATTTGATAATTGATTAATATCCTGTTACCCTGTTACCTCTGGATATTGAAGGCAACTTATCATTATTTTTTAATATAAATTATATTGTGCTAATTTTGTATTATAATTGTATTACAGACGGAGATGTGAACGGCGACATCAGTGGCGATGAACAAAGTATAAATAGCGATCATCCTGTTGATAGACACGACGAAGACTCTATGGACTCAGACAGGGGTGGGGCTCTAAACTTGGTGAGTAACTTCGTAAAATATATTAAATTTTCTTTTAATATTGCCATGTGTAAACAAGATACTTTTAATCGAGACCGGTCCCTCGGGTTGTTTATAAAACTGTTCTTTTTCAAAACATTTGCTCTTAGTATATAAATCAGAAGTTTAACTCCCAATCGAATATCGAATCAGTTTAACCCCTCAAAAAGTTAAAATGTTTAAATTCTACAGGGACCGCGCCCCCTCCAACAGATTTGAAGTCGAAATATTGCTGTGTACTTTGCGACCGAATGATACACTTTAATTATTTTCCACTGTTTCGTGAGCAGTGTTCGGTGTTTTGTGCGCGAGAGCTGCAGAACGCTACCGCGGCATCATGTGAGCGTATCCGTGATGCAATTAACTCCTAAATTACACTTCTTGATTGTTCGTGGCCGCGAGCGTCGAGTGAATAAGCATATTATTTTCCACGTTATTATTTCAAATTTAGACATGTTGACGAGTTCTCATTCGTCTTTGTTTTGTGCGTTTAGGTTACTGGCGAAAACGAACCCGCGCGATCATCGCCGAATTCGCATGTCACGAGTTCGAGTCCTGGTATGGGAGCTGCCTTAGCGGCGCTGGGAGGACTTGGAGGACTGCTAGGAAATCCCCTAATGCTAGGAAGCTTGCAGGCATTTCAAAATACGACAAGTTTACAACAGCTGCAGCAACTGGCTATGCTGCAACAGAATCCCGTCAACCAACTGAACCCGCAAACGCAATTTTTCCTACAAAATCAAGTAAGTCATTGATACCATACGTCATTTCAATTCATGAATCAACATGCTCCAATAATAACACAATCAGTACTTGAAATACATTTAGTAGCACAGAACCTGATTATGAACACCTTACCACAAAGATCCTCACTTACAGATTACGATTTGATTTTATTGGAGATCCAACTTGCTTAATTAATATTCCTAGCATTTTGATGCATGATTAACATCAATATAGTAATTTTTATATTGAATAATATATTAAAATTAAAATTATTTAATTCCGCAATTTTATTAATTACTCGAATACCCGACAAGGTTTAGAACGAAAAACACCTAAAATTGCTTATTATGCTATCGTTTAAAGGTGGGTTGCTGTCGCAGATTTTTTATATACATTCATTTTTATGTTCAACAAGGCTCTTCCTTATATAATTTTTACCGCTTCAAAATCCGTCTAGTAGTTCTCGAGATTAGCCTGAGCGAACAGACAAATAGACGCCTACCGTGAACATTCTTTATATTAAGTATAGTTATCAACCAATATCATCAAAAAGTCAGTCTTATTGGTTGTTAGCAAAATTCTATGACATGATCAAGTTGGAGATCAGTAGAAATGTAACATGATATCTCCTCCATATTTTCTACACAATTGCTTGATTTTATAGTTCTTCAAGGCTCTGTTACCTAGCACACTCGTTTTGTTTGACTTGTTAATGGGAAAAATCCACTACTCCACCCACATACGTCTGTATTGATGTGTTCTTTAGACAACTGAGTTTGCACTTGTTTGTTGATCATTGAGAATGATTCCAGTTGCTGAAAGTCGCGAGAGAATCTACACCATTCCTAGACAGGGCAATACTAATGAATCATTAAATGAATAACTGGTGCCTTGGTTTATTCAACATCGAGCTTCCTTAACGTTTTCTACCTTTATCCAAAATAAGAAAGTTGTTTTCCAGAACATCAGCTAAAGAAGATTTGATATTTCAATCTTGCCACACAAATCAAAATTGATCGTAATTTCAAATTATTAAGAGAAAATCCTCCAATGGGTCTGTCTTATCGATTGTGGCATTTAATGACTTCTTGAAAAATATATTTTCATAATATAATTCAGTTAGAGTCAATTTTTCAAAATATCATTAACCAAATCAAATTGAAATTTAGGCAACCGAACACATCGATTTTGACAACATTGTGCCAGTTCCTAATAAATATTTTCCTCGTGGCAAAGTAATTAATTAATAGTTAAATTGTTTTAAATTGCGGGGGCAATTTGAGCCGCAATGTCATTTACTGAATAGTTTCAAAAAGTTTAATCCAATCATCATCACCATACTATAAGAATTTTCAAAAATATTCAGATTAAAATAAAGATACAAAATAGCTTCCATTCAACTTATATTTAAGCTGAAAATGAAATAAATCTTCACGTTTAATTTTCCGCCTTAATTTTTGTAAAAAAGGTACAAATGATTGGTCACGAAATCAAAAATTTATTCTTGTTATTAAAACCATGAATTATTTTTTAAGACATAATGACGACGAATGCAATCTTATATAAAAAATACACAAATAAATTAAAAGACAAAAATTATCAATTTTCACTTTAATTTAAAGACTGGAATGATTCTTTTTATATTGCTCATTTTGTGAAATTAAATAATTGCAAATCAGAAATAAATTAATTAATTAAAATAATTTATATAATTTACCAAAAAAAAACGATTTAAAGCAAATACATTTGTTCGCAACAATGGGAATTAATAAAAATTACCATGAAATCTTAATTATCTTACAAAATTTAACTGACGACATTTTATCAAATACATGTATACATATTATTTAATTTACATTATATAATTTAATTTTTTAAATTATTTAATGCCATTACAATACCATTATTATAATTAAAAAAAAAGTATCAGTTCGTTTTTTTTATTTGATTTAAATTTCAACGGCTGCCCTCAAAAAGTTTAAATAGTCACCGTCGATTTAGTTCAACTAAATTTTAAATTATTTGCAAATGTCAAAGTTTGCATAAATTAATGCCAATTAAGTTTGTTTAAATGAAACTAGAGCAAGAAGTTAAATTAAACGGTGGCATTAAAAAATCAGTAGTCATATTCAATTAAAAATTTGTAAATATATTTATATATTAAAAAATATAAAACATAGATTTTCTAAATTTCAAAAATATTTTTGTGTGCTTATTTTTTATAAATTTGAAAATTTAACCTACCGAACACAACCCAACACACCCCAACACAACCCAACCCTTGTATTTTTACACCAGGTTTGTGTGTTTTTTATTAACCAACGTAATAACTCATTTACCAAATGAATGGCATCTGGTTTCATTTTTCATATAATTCACTATAAAATTATTATCATAGTGGAGTGTGTGTGAAGGGTGATTTTTATATTATCTACCTAGCCATGAAGAAAACAAGTGACAATCGTAAACAATTGCTGACAAATAGGTGTGACATTTTCATGCACACTGACCAAGTTTGGTTTAGATCGGAGGAGTTTTGCTATGTTTTACTTATCTAACTTATCGGACGAAAAATGAGTCAAATTCTTGACGAATTATTGGGAAGTGGACCCAAGCATATTCATCACAGTATGGCAAATGTGTATGGGCAAGATGCGCCGTCATATTTTACCGTAAAATTTTGGTTTAAACAGTTTCGATGGGGCAGAAAATCAATTCAAAGTGACCCGAGATGTGGGAGGCCTATCGAAGCAGAAGGTTGATAAACTGGTCTTAGCAGATCAAAGAATAAGAATTTCATCAATTAACGAGGATGTAGAGTTATCAGATGCTACATTGTTAAAAAATGTGCATGAAGGTTTAGGAATGAACAAAATTGCAGCAAGTTAGGTATCACAAATTGGTGATACCCAAAGAAAATTTTGTAGGCAATAAATTTCTAAAAAAAACTGAGGTATTTGGTTGACGATGAAGACATTTTTGAAAATTGGTGAGACATGAGTGTATAACTGGGACCTACCGCCAAAACAAGAATCCAAGCCACAAGGGATTCCTAACACAAAAAAACAAGAACTCAGAATGCATCGCGGATCTTATTAATTGAATACATGAAAAAAGCTCCACAATACAAATACAAAAAAACTCTACAATAAGAGAAAAGATCTATAAAGAGACAGTTGAAGTTGTCATAAAGGAAAAAAGGCCCCAGAACTGTGATCAAAAGATTATGTTGTTTCATAGAAATTGCAGAGTCTACAAAGCTCGCCAATTCCGAGAACTAAGTAAAGAGTGCGGTTTTATAAAGAACCTACACCCTACAGCTCTGGCTTGGTACCAAGTGATTATTATCTCTTCCCTAAATTAAAAATGCAATTGCTCAGACGACTTTTTTCTTCAAATGAATATTTGAAAGATCCAATGGAGTTCTTATCGAAAAGATTTTTTTGAATATATCGCCTTATTGGAAAAACGTCGAAATAAGTGTGTGCCCTTTAGTGGATCATACGTTAAAAAATAAAATATTACTTTCCTTCTAACTATTTTCTTCATATTCAAATACAACTAAACTTATTGGATATAAGTAAGTTATTGTAAAACATACTAAAATAATATTTTACAAAGTATAGCACATTGCAATCGTACAAGTCGCGTTCGAAAAAGAAGTTTGATATGTTTGTTATAAAATTAATACAAGATGTTGATCTTGCAAAGAAATGCTATGAATATTTTGAGCACAGTTTGGTTGGGTTGGGTTAGGTTGGTAGGTGGTGATTGGTATTTCGTAGTATAAACTAATCAGCAAGAGATAACGAATTCTTTTTGAATAATGAGAACGAAACAATCAAAACGAGCCCAAGTGCTGTTTTTTTTTTGCAAATCCGACCTGTTTACTAAATATTCTATCATTTGACATTACCGAATATTACTCTCCGAATAAATAGAACCAACAGGATTAAGAGTTTTTTATTTGCAATCAATGAGATGTTACTATCCCTAAAAATATAGTATTTGTTTTATAAAATTTGACAAAACTATTGTGTGTTATATAACATACAGTTTTTGTTGTTTTCAATAAATTTGGTTTCGAGTAAATTTTTTAGCAACAAACTATTTTCAAAAAAAATCTCCCATGTAAGATTTGTACTACATGACAATTTTGTTAAAAGTTTCTAATTTCTCATTCTTTTTGCTTCATTTTCTTAACGTCACATAAATATTTACCAACTAAACTAATTATTCTTGTGAATTATCGAAAAAATATTTTAATTCATTACAAAAACACAATACAAGTTGTTTTACATTAGATAACTAAATATGGGATTTTAAAAATTTAATTCTTGATAATTTAAGCTTCCAACCCAATTCCTTGGTTCCAATTTTGATACCAGGCCACTTGATAAATTGATAATGGCATAAGCCATAATCAATCAACTCAGCACTAAAAACACTAAAGTAGTAAAACGTTGATAATAATTAAACGACGAAAATAAAAATAAAATTATCCTCCTCCTGATATGCATATTTCATTGTACATTTCCTTATACATTTTCTTACACATAAGTCTAATATGGATTGAAATTGGGCCAAAGTTACACACATTTCCTAAATTTAATACTCTAATTGCAAATTGTAGCGTTATTAGTCTGAGCAAATATTTGTTGTACTTTTAATATACCTTTTTCGGTTTCGTTGTCACACCACTCCCAAATATCTCATATGCTATTTGTTGTTAACCTTTAGTATTGGTTTTTAAGGGTTTTCTACAAAGTTTTCCAAGATCTAATCTTCCTTCTCGACCACCTCATAACATGCAGGTGTGTTTTAATGTACGTCTCTTGCAATCCGTCAATTTTATGTACAGGGTGAATCAGCTAATAACACTAATTTTATTTTATGAAATTAAAAGACATTTATAGAATTCGCAGGTAGATGTGTAACGAAATCATTTTACAAAAAAAAGGAAATCAATGTTACAAACAAGCCATCCACCCTTAAGGGCGTTCAGCCCTGAATTGAACATCTCGCCTAGTTTTCTATCGGTCTTAGAAATAAGTAACGAATCACCCTGTACATATATTAAAAGACGACCATCACTTAACTAGATGTACCGCATGACCTTGCATAGATTTTTTTTGTAATTTCAGGAATGTGAGTGTGAAACTTTCACCGGCGACCAATTCATTTAATGTATCGCAGTCGTTCGTCAATTTCGTTTTAGATTTATAATTTCGTTCGGCTTCTTGTTGTGAAATAAATTCTTTTAATAGTCTAATGTCACGTTCGCATGTTTATTTTAATGACCGTCGAATTTCCCAACGTCATTACGTATTTATTTAAATCGTAATTATCGTTCTAGGTCCAACAAATTGCCCAGGCGGCGCAACAATTACAACAACTGCAGAAGGCGCAGCAGCAGCAGCACCAGCAGCAACAGCACCAGAATTCGAATCAACACAACACGAGCATTCCGCCGAACAGCCAAATCCCCCAGACGCAATCGACGCCACCAAACAACTCGCACATTCCCGCTAGTCTGCTAACACCAAATACGCCCACGTCGGGACCTTTGACGCCTCAGTTCGTTAAGAATCCGTCGAGATTGCTCGAACCGTCGCCGGAAGAAACGACGGATTTGGAAGAGTTGGAGCAATTCGCGAAGACATTTAAGCAACGGAGGATTAAACTAGGTGGGTAGGACATTTTATTTGCGCAAAAATTGAAATCATACATAAAATACTATAAGCAGACATTTTAATGCCAGTACACTTAATTAAATTAAGAGCAAAACGATTGTCTAATAATCCAAAATGTTCATCTTGCATATCCAACCTTAACATCAATAAATTACTTTTATATATCATAGCTTTTTGACGATTCTGAAAATTCATGAAAATGTTTTGTAAAATAAGAAGTATAATAGACCTAAAACAAACAAAATAAAACTAAAAATATTTACTAAACATATTGATAAAAGCGAAATGAAAATGATATTTCATAAAAGGCAAGTAAAGAATAAATATCACAGAAAACATAAAAGAAAAACAGAAATGGTAAAAAAATGTGGAAATTTTATTACACAGAAGGCATTGAAAATATCTAAAGGAATGGAAAAGCGATGAAAATTAGTTCTGAAAAGAATGTTAATTTAAATATTTAAATTGTTTCAGGTTTTACCCAAGGAGATGTCGGTTTGGCGATGGGAAAATTGTACGGCAACGATTTCTCGCAAACGACGATATCGCGATTTGAGGCGTTGAACCTCAGCTTTAAGAACATGTGCAAATTGAAACCGTTACTTCAAAAGTGGCTCGAGGACGCCGACAGTACGCTGACAAATCCGGGCTCGTTGAGCAGTCCGATGACAACGCCAGAAGCCATCGGCCGCAGACGCAAGAAGAGAACCTCGATCGAAACCAGCGTAAGAGTCGCTCTGGAGAAGGCGTTTCTCAACAACCCGAAACCGACATCCGAGGAAATATCGTTACTGGCCGACGGCCTCTGCATGGAAAAAGAAGTGGTGCGCGTGTGGTTCTGCAACAGAAGGCAGAAAGAGAAAAGAATAAACCCTCCATCTGCGGCGTTGGGTTCGCCCTGCTCCGTGGGCAATGCAAACGGCACCATGTTTGCCATCGCCAATTCCCTGGCCCCGAGTCCGTTGTCCCTCGTCACGTCCAGCGGACACAACTTTAACCCAAATGTGATGGTCAAGCAGGAATGACCCCACGTCAATTTTTTCGCTGATCACTACATGGATTAACCCTCGAGTGTTGTGCAATGAACGGTACTAAATACCCGGTTTTTATATGTACTAAAGACTTTTATAATATTACGATTGTCGTGTCTAAGGATAAACACAAACTGGTGGCCATTGAATATATATTGTTCCCATTTTTTAACGCAGCGTGTTGAGACTTCTTGTGTCAGTATTCGGGACATTCGATCGCAATTGGATCTCTCAAACGCAATCACTTGTAAATAACGAAACATTTTCAATTTCCTTACACATAACGTCGACTTATTTATTTCAGTATTTCAATTATTTATTGTTATCTTATTAATCGACGCAAGTTTTAACAGTCTTCCAGTTCCTACTCGACTCACTGACATCCTCACATAAAACACACTTGTGATTGTTCGTCACAAACTATGCCAAATATACTTATTATGTCCATATATTATATTAGACTTTGTGTTATAGACTTCGTTGAATGTCGATATTGTTATCATTCCTGTACATACAACTCAACACACACATCCCAATGGGTGTTGCTTACATACGTACATAAATGGCTGAATTAGATTTTCCTTATTTTAAAACGATTTCTGTATATATGACTTTATGAGGAAGCAAACACAAATATAGCGCTTCTAATTTATGATTCCATGCCATGATTACATTGTAACCAGTATAAATGCTTATTAAGTAAAGAATTAAAATCGGGGAAATCTATGCCTAAAGAGGAGCATAAATTATGCCATTTTTCTTGATAGGTGACACTCATTTGTTAAGCAGGGTCTCATAATTATATATTTGAATGTTTGTCACGTATCAATTTTGTAAAGAATTGTTGTAGATAGATATTATATGTTAAACCATCATATAAATAAGTAATATTAGACATAGTTATTTGTTTAGTATGGTAGTATATGGATTTTTATTATCTGTCTTTATGTATTCAGTGTATATAAATAATCGAATTTAGTGGTTCTGTTTTACGAAGGAGGACCAATTTAGAAAAGAAAAGTTCCTAATTATATTTGAAATTATCGCATTGTTGATATTGAGGAGACATTATCACTGACATCATTTCTTGTAATTTTTTATTAAACACTTATTTTTTTTTGTTCTCTAGACTGATGTATATTTACGTTTAATAGACCTGAGAATGTAGAAATATCACCAAGAATAGGGTCCCCCCATTTTAACATTGTTTTACACACATATATATGTATTCGATGAATTTTTAATTTCTTATTTTTGTGTAATTTTAAATTTTTATAAAAACTTTTATAACATGTACTATGTGATTTTTTACGTTCATATATATTTTTAATACGTTAATTTAAAAACTAAGGCGAACGACAAAAGTAATTAACATATTTTAAATCAATCGTTGTGAAAATTAATTACTCCATCACATTATATCCGTAATATATCGTGACGGAGTAATAATTGTTTAATTGTATTTATTGAAAATGTTCACAGATTTCCTTTAATATTATTAAGATTAAATACATATCTTATATCAAAATATAGTCTTAAAATATACGATATCAAAGTAAGTAGTAATTTTATTTTACATTTACTACCCTGTGAACATTATTAACAATCTGCATCATATCATGTGAATTTAGATATAGACTTTGGAGACGATACTACAAAATGTGTAAAAAGTCGATTTTTCGTAGTCGTGCTGTTATGTTTTAATGTTTATAAAACTTCCATAGAATTAGAAAATATGTAGGTATATGTGTGTAGTATAAATGTGTCGAATTAAATGCAATCTCAAACAGATATTTTAATACATTATTCTCGATGTTTATTTCTGGTTGCATTTAAAATTAGATTTATATTGCGATATGATGATGAGAGTACACCATTTTATAAATCTAATTCTTGGATATGTTATAATATTGACTGTATCAGACCCTATTCTGACGTGTAATATAATAATTGGCGGTCTAGGCAATAATATGTACATTATTTTCATTAAAGAAATGGATTCGTATTATATGTTGTTTAATTAACTACTGTAATCTATTCTTCTATTGACATAAAAAAGTATACAAAAATTTACATATAACATACAACAAGGCCAAGAAAGTGAAGTTTCAATTAAAATTTCTATGAAAAACAAACATGTTTAATAATGACATCGTAAATACTGTTAACATCACGAACTTGGAATGATATTTTTATAAATGAAAACCAACGAATTAGTAAAAGAAATCAACTACTTAAAAAAAAACTTAAAAATCTATATTAATTTAATATAATCAAAATTAGTCAAAACATTTGTTCATAAATCATAAATTTATCTATTGGTATACACTAAGATGTTTAATTATACTTTTCAATCGCAAATATGGCCCCAGAATTAAGAAATATTTGAACGTATATCATAGAACATAGAAGAAGAACTGACACTCATCATTTTCAGGTATCTTCTCTCGGTCGTGGTGATCTAGAGGGATAGTACTACCAGACCACTACTATTTACAAACCAAGCTGCAAAATGAAATGCAGTTTATCACGAGACGTGACGATTGCTCTAACGTCGAACGATAAAAGGCAACATTCTGTTACGTGTTCTATACAAGATTTTTTCGAATTCAGATATAAAGTGTAAATAATAAAGATTTTGAGTTTTCCTTGCAATTAAAATTAGATATCAAAATCACATTTCGTTATTGAGTTGAGTGGGATACTACTAATGAATACTGAACTGGATTGGGTTGGTTTAGGTATTTTTAATAGCACTACATTTATTATTTTATATGAATGAGTGGCGTTAGTTTATTATTATTTCGAATTATTGTTTATTATCCATAATTACATGAAATGAGATATACCTACTCTACTTATAGACGAGCAAATGGAAATTCGAATTAGGCTTGATTTTACCAAAATACATATCCAATTGTCCAGCAGAAGATTATTGTGATAAATTTTCCGCATATGATGATGTCAATTGTCACCATAAGTGCTATTAGTGTTGTTTTAGAATAAGATGTCCAATTCATATGCAATAAAACATTTCGGCATCAACAAATATTTTCGTGTATTGTTTGGGCTGCCATTATTGATAAGTATTTAATGGGACCAAAATTGTTGTTCGAACCTCAGTTACCATAATCATTGGATTAGTAGAGGCGTACTGATTGCAACATCCACGCTCCCCTAATTACAACACATACGAGAATTTCTTATGGAAAGGTCTAAATAACTCCAACTGAAAATGTACAAGTTCTCCGAGATCGCAGTGTTAAAGAATCAATGATTAGAAGGATGTGGTATACATTTGTGCCAAAGGCAGTCATTAAAAATTAACTTTTCGTATTCGTTATTAATTGAATTGTGACTATAACTTAGTGAATCATTTCCAGACAATATTTACAAGAAGTTTCATTTCATTAATTTGATTAGAATAAAATTTGTTCAAGTCATCCAATTATTTATAACCTGTATATATTGTAAAAATACAATGTAACTTTTTAAGAAAATAAACACGAACCTTCAACACTAATGTACAAACCGAAAATCTGCAGTGGTCCACGCTGAACTTTCTTATATTTAGAAAAATTCCAGCTAAAATGACGTTTACATATTAGTCTGGAGCTATATTATAAAGGATGTTAGGTAAACATGCGGCAAAAATGCTAAGATGATTTCTGAAAAACCCCTTTGTTTCGAATATACAAGATGAACAAAATTTGCGACAACCATATTCGATATTTATTGAAATAAGGAATAAGGAATTTTCATAACAACCATGTGTGGGCAAATCCGCATGAGGTATGTGAAGATCGATTTCAACATCAGTTCTCCTTGAATGTTAGGGTTGGAATTTCTACCAGCAAGACTTTCTGGCGACATGTATCGCAACTTTTTGGAAGAAACACTGTCTGAGTTTTTGCAGGATGTACAATCGACAAGAATTGCAATGTGGTTCATGCACGATGGTGCACCACCACATTTCAGTTTGGTTGCTCGTGATTTTTTAACAGCAAATTAGGGAGATCGCTGGATTGGTTGAGGTGGGCCACACGCATGGCCTGCTCGATCCCCTGACTTAAACCCCCTGGATTATTTCTTATGGGGGTCCCTGAAGTCATTAGTTTACGCTAGTCCAGTGGTGAGTTTGGACGAATTGCGAAATCGGATAATTGCTGGGTGTAACTCAATTAGAAACAACCCTAGTGTCTTTCAGCACTCAATGACGAGAAGATTGAATGCTTGTATCCAAGCTGGAGGAAGTCATTCGAACATTTATTGTAGATTGAGCAACTTTACATGTACTTTTTGATAATAAAATGTTGTTGTTGTCGCAAATTTTGTTCACCCTGCATCTTCGAAACAAACAAATCAGAAATCATCGTAGGACAAAATATTCTTAGAATGTGCCAAGGAATAACCCCTTGAATTTTTGCTGCGTGTTTACCTAACATCCTGTATATAGAAGCAATAAGTGCTAAAATATTTAAGAAACTAAGTCAATATTGCACGACAAACTGCGGGCATGAGTAAAGTTACACTAAGGCTACTCCCCAAATTGTTTTCCCCTAAACAAAATATGTGCAGCCAATACATTTATTGAACAGTTTGAAATCTTTAGAAGCTAATCCCGACTGTTTAACGTTGATATGTGGTTGAACACTTCAATTTAGATCGGTGACCTAATAGATCAGTGCAGTTTTGTAGTTGGACTGACATAGTTCGAAGGACCATGAAAACTGATCTGAACGCTACATTTATCACCTCTAGATGAATAATAATTGAATAATTGAAATAAAACTTTTAACTTTTCAAGTACACTTCAAAACCCATTTTAACTGCCGTGCACGAGTAAAAAAGCATGTATGCAATTCAAAACTTCCAACATATTTGTAGTTATCTATGGAACACCTAACTATTATTTATTAAAAGCACGATAATCGAGATGCTCGCATAAAATATAAATAGCTTAAAATAACATTAGGAAAAAATTGCAGTTGGCCTAAATAAAAAAACTGGGTTTTGAATTACACAAATGGGTGACGTCATCGACGTTGCGTGCAGCATTTAAAAATGTTGATTCATTTTAATTGCTAATGTTTTAAATAAATGCATACATTATTGGTAAATAAATTCGTCGAAGGATGAGGATAATCGAAAAAAAAAATTAAATGCGAAGAAATTGATACTTAAAAGTTTAATTGCCCAACCCAACCCAACACAACACATCTTTGGCCCATAAAAATTAAGAAATATACGTACAAATAATTACCACTATAATTAAAGCACACATTTAATTGTTTCACCAGCCCTGCTCATGGAATTATTGTGGCTACTGCTCGAAAAATTCTTTAACAGCTTTTGTACTTATCTCACTGAAAACACCTTTTAACCTTTTTTCAGTGGCCCAATGATATAGATATCGCAAGACGATAAATCACGACTATCGAATGGATGTCCTAAAATCCTGCATGGCTTTTCTTGCAGATTTTCTATTGCCACATTGGCGACATGAGACCGAGCATTGTTGTGAAGCAGGATGACAAAGAAAAAAATGGCGAGAAAGCTGCAATGGACATTTTTGCCTTATTGCTTGATGAAGCTTGTTCAGAGTTGTAGTATACAGGTTTGCATTGATATTCACTCCTCTGAATTCATTAAAGTCTATCGGCAAAAATCCTTGGTGGAGGAAAATTGTCAACATCACCTTGCCTGCAGATAACTTGCTTTAAACTTCTTTGGTGGTAGTGAATCTGAATGTTCCCATTGCATCGATGACAACTTACTACTTGGTGGGAAATAATGACAACGTTTCGTCGCCAGCAAGTATTGACAAGAAAAACTCCTTACCATGTGAGGTATATTATGTCAAACCCATTTGCAAGCAATTCAAGTCAGTCAATTATCATTACATTTAAATAATTTAGTTTTATTGAACTTAATTACTAGCAAAATTCAAAGAAATGAAGCTGAGTTGAAGATAATAATTATACACATATATCCCGATAAACATTTACTGTGCCACCAAAGGTTTGCACCAGCGAAAGTGGAGGAAACCATGGAAAGAGCAAACTGCAATTAAATGAAGCGATTACGGTGATAGTTGAAGAAAATTTAACCAGTGCACGAATTGCAGCTATGAAAAATGCGAGCAAACGACGAATTCTTAAAAAAGGAGTTTCTACCAACAAATTTTAATTGTGCACATAAGAATGTATGCATGTGCTGAAACAAGTCGTAGCTACATTGACTACAATTTGTAACAGCTTATTTTGGTTTGTCTTTTATTGCTTGTGTTGGGATTTTTTTTTTGTTGATTCAATGCGATCAATTTGTTTGTCGGATTTTTCTCCTCATTGTTGCGCGTAAAGAATATCGCGACCACAAATACACATATTTTTAATGAATTTATTTGTGGCAGATGTAAAAATTATTTATAAAACGTGGGCGAAAAAACTAGTTTTCTCGCACATCTTGTCCCGAGACTACCCCGACAGGGGCGAAATAAGCATAATTACAAAAATTCGCAAGTTATAAAAAACATTTTGTTTCAATGTTACATTTATGGTGAAAACGAACAAATTTGATATTTTTCCAGTCCATTTTTGAACGAACGCTAAGATTACAACCACGAATTTGTAACTCGACTAACGAACACAATTATTTATTAGATTCGTGTGCGTACATTCGTTGAGATCGGAAAAGCAAATTGTTTTTTTTTTATTTCTTGCCCTGTAACCGATAATGACTCATTGTTCATTTTAGCTACGTTACCTACTTCCGAATATTTACGGTGCATCTACGCATCTCCGATTCGTTGGGCGCAAATGGACGATGTAATTCAACAACTTAATAAGTGCAGTACTCACCCTTTTATCCCAAATGACGCCTTTTCCCGTCACGACCCGGTTGATCCAAAAACGACGCCGCCATCCAAATCCTAGTTCACGAATCCTTTAAAGTTCTTATAGTTTCTCAGTTTATTTTAATTTAACGCGACACAGAAACGAATAGTTCACCAAACGGCTACGTTTAACGTTTATTAATTCACCGACCGAAAATTATATTTGAATTTAACGCGAAACGTTCGATAACTCGCACGTAACGCTGCTTAAATCCGCGTCGCGGTGAAATAAGTGCGTGCGAAGCGACGCCGAGTTATCAATTGTTAGTCACCGACGACTGGATACTCGCTTTTTTTGGAGCAAAAACTGCCCGTTGCCTTGTCGATTATCATTGCATTTTGCGGAAAGAAATATCGAGTGTTTTTGATGTACGTGGCCGCAACAATTAAAATCCGAGACGGTTTATATATTTATATTAATTAAGATAATTTATATTTGAAATAAATTTGATTTATTTTTCAATATTGTACAGTAGCTGTATAATATATATGAATACGTATATGCAATTAAAATATTACAATTCATGCAAT
Organism: Geotrupes spiniger; assembly: GCA_959613385.1. Lineage (NCBI taxonomy): Eukaryota > Metazoa > Arthropoda > Insecta > Coleoptera > Geotrupidae > Geotrupes > Geotrupes spiniger. Next base: position 14,212,803 of record OY390734.1, read on the forward strand.
TTCTCTTCAACCAATTAATGTAACCCAACACAACCATATGTAGCGGCGCATTGTTTTTTTTTTTTTGTTGAAACGTCGAACACTTTTTTATGAACGGGTGACCCAGTTGCATTAACATAAACGATCCAAATTGACAATCTCGTGTATTGAAAATAAACCAACGCAATTGATGCTTTTGAGTTTGCAAACCCTCGGCTACTATAGAAATTGTATAAGAACATCACATCACAATCCCTGATTTTTCTAGTAGGAACATTCAGAGCTCGTCTGATAATTTAGGATAGCTCGTGATTTTCCGACGCCAATAAAATTATAGGAAGTTATTATTACCTGACATGGTGCATCGTGTCCGATGTAACCGGAGCCGCTTACACGACAGTACATTAAACTGCACTATTGTTAAACACGAAATAATAAAAAAAATTAATTTTTGCCAATTAACACCACGATATTCCGCGAGATATCGTAACAAAATCTGTCCCCGTAAACGTGCGTAACGCGTCGATTCGAAAACCGGTCACTGGCCACTGATTTCAAACGTTTTACCGCAAATTATTTTGGAAAATCAAAGAGATTTTATTGAGACACTCGACGGCAGTAAGCACAGTCATAAACTAAGTTATTCACTGATTAAACATATGTGCAATTAAATGCGCGATTCTTTTAATGCAGACCGTTTTGTCTACCTAAAATATTTATCGTGATAGATAGCGGCGCAGTTTTTTTTTTTTGTTGAAACGTCGAACAACGTCCAGCTAGTTTTTATAATGTCTTGCCAACATTAGTAAACTAGGGAGTTTTTCCTGTTGCACTTTTTTCCTGCATTTATAAATCACGTTTGATATTGTATCATTGTGTTGAAATTCGCTACCTCTTTAATTCAATAGTAAAATAGTCGCTGCTAAGGACGATCAAGGACACGATATTTCCTGAATTTCGTATTATCAGCGCAGTTTGACACCAATGAATTTATCGCTCTAGAAATAGTTGTCAGGTTGTCACACTGCGTTCGCAACTTGTTAAATTAAAATGTAAGAAATTAATAGTTACATAAAGTTTGTATTTGTTAGGTTAGACAATATTAAAAAAAAACAGGATTGATAATCACGTTTTGGCTATCTTTGTAATCGAAGCAATGATAAATAAATTATTACACAATTAATAAAATATTTGCCAAAAAAGTTATACTAAATATAATAGTTAATTTTGTTTGTTGTAAAATTATCATTTTCAATGTGCCACATATACCCCCATACCAGGGGCTAGCTGTAAAAATAAAGCAAACATTTGTTTTGCTCTTGGTTTGGTTAGGTGGATTAAAAAACACGGTTTTCATATAAAAAAACTGTTTATTATTTACAATTAATATAACAACAACTTAACAATTCATTCCAAAGGATATATATTATTTATAAATTAGCACTACGAGCCTAGTTGACCCATTGCTTGGTTGCATTTTTCGCCATTCTTGTTTGTCACTTGTTAACCGGTTCAGTTAGCTACTCCTAGTTCATGCTGATCCTTTTCTACTGCTACTGGTAAATCGTTGACGTAGATAATAAAGAGTATGGGGCCCAATATGGAACCCTGCGACGCACCTTTTCCGCCAACAATTCACCCGAAGTTAGATGCAAACTTTTAACTACTTGTTTACGGTCTGACAGATACGATATAATTAATGTAACGGTTTGAATATTTGGATCAACGCAATCGAATGCCTTAGCCAGATCTATCAATATCGCCGATGCTATTAGAATCGTTAAACAAATCAAAGATGTTCTCAATTATTTCAAGAGTTGCTTGTATGGTAGATCTGTGGTGTCTAAAGCCAAATTGTTGTTTGCAGAGTAATTTATTGTATTCAAAAAAACAACCAAACGAGATTTTAAAACTCTTTTCAGTCTTGTAAAATTATCATTTTCAAGTATCACCACGATGGGACTACTCGAAAATCTACCTTTCAATGTGCCACATATACCCCCATACCAGGGGCTAGATGTAAAAATAAAATTTTTTTTGCTCTTGGTTTGGTTAGGTGGATTAAAAAACACTGTTTTCATATCAAAAAACTGTTTATTATTTGCAATTAATATAACAACAACTTAACAATTCATTCCAAAGTATATATATTATTTATAAATTAGCACTTCGAACCTAGTTGACCCATTGCTTGGTTGCATTTTTCCTCCATTCTTGTTTGTTACTTGTTAACCGCTTCCAGTTTGCTACTCCTAGTTCATGCAGATCCTTTTCTACTGCTACTGGTAAATCGTTGACGTAGATAATAAAGAGTATGGGGCCCAATATGGAACCCTGCGACACACCTTTCTCCGCCAACAATTCACCCGAAGTTAGATGCAAACTTTTAACTACTTGTTTACGGTCTGACAGATACGATATAATTAATTTAACGGTTTAACCCTTACTCCACACATTTCTAGTTTCGATAGAAGAATATTTGGATCAACGCAATCGAATGCCTTAGCCAGATCTATCAATATCGCTGATGCTTTATTAGAATCGTTAAACAAATCAAAGATGTTCTCAATTATTTCAAGAGTTGCTTGTATGGTAGATCGGTGGTGTCTAAAGCCAAATTGTTGTTTGCAGAGTAATTTATTGTATTCAAAAAACAACCAATCGAGATTTTAAAACTCTTTTCAGTAGATTTGTATTAAATCCGTAAATGTCTGTAGCGTTGCTGTTTTTTAAGTTACACATTGTTTCATATATTTCAACATCAATAGTAGCTTCTAGAAAAAGTTATTTATTGTTAGAATGTATAAAGTTTAAAACAAAGTCAATGTAAGAATTATCAAATAACGAATCGTTGTTCATTGCCATTTTTGAGACATTTACAAAATGATGGTTAAAACTGTTAGCAGATATATTACCATGCTCCTTTGTATTGTGCCTAACGTTCAAATGAGAATTTTTTATATGCCAGGAGGCTTCGGCTTTGGTGGCTGTAATAAAAACAAGTTATGGCAATTTTGCTTAGCTTTCTTTGGTGCTTTTCTGTATTTTAATTTTTGATAATTATATAATATATCTTCGTCACACTCAGAGCTTGACAATACTATCTTGCTCTTTGTTTTCCGAATTGATTTTTTATTGTTTTTTTCTTTTTTTCGTTTGGGGTTTGTTTTGGTTTTTCTGCAGGCATGCAGACAGAATTCCCTTTGACTAGTCCTACCGTTAATGTATTTTTCGCCCTCCACTAAAAGTTGCCTGCCTTTCCAAATGTAGCTTCTTGAAATATTTATTTTAAAGTGTGTACGATTATATTGCCTACGTCTGCAGTTGCTGCAGGATCTTCTGCTTTGGTACGTTTACAAAGGATTTTGGCGAATCCAAATTTAATTGCCCTCAGTATTTGCATTTACACTTTCCAAACACTGACTTGGAAGGAATAATAATAAGTAAGTGCAATGTTCTGAAAGCAGCCATGAAATGTATTGATATCGAATCGTCCAGTTCAGGTACTCCAGAGATGGTCAGAGTTATGCACGACATATAGCATAATATTTGACGCAGATCAGGCAAACATTACAGAAATTGTGATTTAGAGATATCCAGCTCTTTTTGTTTTCTGACTTAAAGTGACCGGGATCGACTGTAAAGTTAGTTTCTTCGTAATTCACTATGAATACAATTTTCCAGGACCTGTGAAAAATTTTGAAAGAAAACGTTATCACTCACTTTTGTTCTGCTTTGTTTAATCGACTGAAACACTTCTTGTTCACGTTAGTAACTTCTGTATCCCCAGGTCAGTTATTTACACATTTACACTTGCCTGGGTTTATTATTTAAATTGTTTTCAGCTAAATCTTTTATACCTGCGGGTTCAAAAAAAAAGCTGTATAAATTGCTTTAATAAGGCCTTGTTAAATCTTTGTACCGCATCATCCAAGATCACCTGACTATAGTTAAGTTAAGGTAGCGAAGGCCTGCTTCTCACCTACGACATTAAAAAAATAAAATCGAAGCCACTCATTTCAAATACAAGCGACATGTCTGATGTTATATTCGTGTTTGGAGGTTCAAATAGCCTTACAAAACAATACACCGGCTTGTTTAATTTCCAGGATCCCTGGGCCACAAGTAGTATTCAGCCAATCAAAAACCTTCTTTCGCAAAATTTTACACACCACAATTGACCGAACAAAATAAACACACATGGTATGGTGTAGCTGATTCAATTATTTATGTAAAATACTACATTTTCAGAAAAATCACAATCTGAAAAACATTAAGTACTGACAAACTTAAATTAATTGCTGATACTGTCCGTTATTCACTATGTAAATAATATCCCGAATGAAACGAAAATCTAGAGTTGAACAAAATTGACGTGGCCGCAACAGATACATACAGATGCGGACCACGCTGTATATGACGTCCTTGTGTTTTTGTTTTGAAGTTGGCGAAGTAGATTTGACATTTTGACAGTTCTAAAAGAATAACAGAGAACCAGGTTTAGTCGGATGTTTTTGAAATGTAAGATGTTATAAAACAATGCATACCGTAACGTTTACTTGTTGGTTGTTCAAATTAAATAACGTTATTCTTTTAAAACACCAGTGATGGAGAAATTTGCGCGTTAAAATTTTATTTTTAGAATAAATATGGATGAAAGTAATATGTCAGAAGATGACGTTCGTAAGAAAGAAATTAATCAAGCACTATCAGAATTAGAACACGACAACGCAAAACGCTTAAAGACTGATAACGATTCGTTAGAAAAATCCGACGAATCGAGCAGTAAAGAATCGACAGACAGAAATGCCGAATGCGAGTTAGCAAGTACCAGCAACAGCGACAGTGGATTTCTCGGGTTCGCCAGGGGTAAAAACACGAGAAATCGCACCTACCGAGCTTCTAAGGATGACGAGTCAAGTGCGAACGAAAGGTACGATTATTTCCTTCAGAAATCTAAATAAAATACGAACTCATTTTAGTGCACCAGAAGAACAACAAGTTTCCGATCATGCGGACAGAAACATTAATTCCATACTTGATTTGTCGTCGGAAACTTCCGATTCGACCGCGTACATTGAAAGTTCACCTGTGATACCAGACAGCGACACAGAATCCGAGGGAGAACCCTCCGTGTTGAAGAAGGAAAAGCCAAAACACAAATGGATCGTTGTGAAAGAATTTGTAAATAGGCAAATAGGTAGTTCGAACAAATTTAGCTCAGACCTGTTTCAAACTCGATGTTACGGCTCGTTGCATTGCGTGCAGCGGCTCGAATTAATGTATAAGTTAGAAAAGCATCAAGGTTGTGTAAATAGTTTAAATTTCCATCCGGACGGTTCGTTGTTGGCTAGTGGTTCTGATGACCTGAAGGTGGTAATCTGGGACTGGAAAAATGGTAAATCGTTATTGTCGTTCGAGACAAAACACAGAGGGAACGTGTTCCAAAGTAAATTTATGCCTCTCAGTGGCGACTTGCATATTGCCACTTGCGCCAGAGACGGGCAGGTAAGGTTAGCTCAAGTATCGTGCCAAGAAGGATTGAGGAGCAGTAGGAAATTAGGATCACATCGTGGACCATGTCATAAATTGGCTGTTTTAAAGGATCAACCTCAGATACTGTTAAGTGCTGGAGAAGATGGTTTAATTTTTAGACACGATCTAAGAGACTCAAAACCAAACAAGTAAGTAATGAATTAAATGTTTTTGCAACATGGTTAATTGGTCCTATTTTTATAAACCATTGGATTGTTTATAAACAATGCCGTGAAAATAAGTGTTTCATACAAAATGTAATTAGTCATGATATTTACTTCAAATAGCTGATTTGTTGTGTATATGATGATCCATTATTATTACTCATATAACATCTATGACTAACTATTATCTGATATGGCAGTTATTAGGTGTATCAAATTTTCCAGCTAAGATTACAATGTGTCGATTCTTCTATACCAAACATTTTGCATGTTTTAAACATATATTACAGCAATAAGAGATATAAAGTAATTAAATGCGAATTCCAAGTTTTTTGGCGTTCAAAATAAACCCACTAAAACTTCCAGCCACAAGGGCTATCATCAACCTTTTATATTTAACCAAATTGGAATTACAAGAGATATGTGATCAATTGTTAGAGGATGATTTACCCTTAGACAACTGTATCCTACCGGATGAAGAATTTGATGAGGATGATACTGATAATGAAGCAGAAAGTAGTTTCCCTTCAACATTTACAAAATCATCTACATCTACCTTATCTACAAATATTTCCTTGTCTTCATCTCATATGGAATCACCTAGTATACTTATACCAAACAAATCTTGCTACACAGCGAGGAAAAATATATAATGTATAATATCTTTAACGTAGATATCTTCCACAGAATTAATCCATTAGAAAAGAATCAATTTGAATATCCCTAGATTATCATTTTGGCAGGTACACATATTCTATCCAGCCGCACGTGTCACTAACATAGACCTTAATTCGCTCATTACTTGATCTCACATTGCTTTTAATAATCACTTCACTCGTCATGACATATTCTCTAAATCTTTCAAGCACTTTAAAAAGCCTATTTACAAATCAAATAAAGATCAGCATAGGCAACAAAATATTTATTAATTTATTTTGAGCCATTTAACATGTGCATTGTAATATTTATATGTCTTTAAAATTAATAATATAACTGCTTTTATTAAAATTTCAGAGTCACAAATGTAAAATATGACGAACACGAAGTTGCTCTGTACAGCATAAATTCGCATCCGTTGAACAGTCATGAATTTTGTGTCGGAGGCCGTGATTATATGGTACGGACGTACGACCAACGAAAATGTGGTAATGGTACACCGCCTCTACAAACGTATTATCCATTTAAGGTATCTAGTAAATTTTTATATTACGTTCATCGAGCAATATCAATATCGAATAACTTTTACCTAATATTTTTGAATAAAAACGTTTTATCACTCAAGTTATAGAAATATGATTATTTTACAGATTTTTTCATTAAAATCACTTCTTGAAGGTACAGAAAATCATGAAAGCAAACAACCTTTTTTAAATATTAAATGTCGAAGAAAAGTATTTTTAAAATCTGTGGGAAATGAAACAATTGTCGTCACAATTTCAAATTCCATCTTTTACTGTACAATGTTTGCTAGACTTTGAGACAAGAACAAATCTGTAAAACCATGTTATCGACGACATGCACAAATATTGGAGTAACAAATATTTTAATAACTGAGTTTGTGAGTGACTTTATGTTAAAGTTATGAGATACGGTTAATTGTTGCCGTTAACAGTGCGATGCATTCGAATTTTGTATTTGTTTCTAGAAATCACGTACTTATCTCGGCTATCATGTGACATGTGCAGTGTACAACCACAACGGTTCGGAGATTCTCGCATCCTACAACGATGAGGACATCTATTTGTTCGATGTCACCGAACCCGAACAAACGTTTGTCCATAAGTATATGGGTCACCGGAACGGCGCAACAATCAAGGGCGTGAACTTCTTTGGTCCAAACTCCGAATATATCGTCAGCGGTTCGGATTGTGGCCACGTGTTCTTTTGGGATAGGAATACGGAAGCTATTGTACAGTGGTTTTTAGCAGATGATAATGGTGTTGTAAGCAGTCATTTTCCTAATAAAAATCATACCGTAGTCAACGGTTCTTATGTTGCAGGTTAATTGTTTAGAGCCACATCCCCAAGTGCCATTTTTATGTACAAGTGGATTAGATTGGGATGTGAAAGTTTGGGTTCCGTCTTACGAACAGGAACCTACTCTAACTGGTCTGGAATACGTAGTAAAAGAAAATGTGAGTGCAAGGTCCCAGTGGGCATATACTCCTGATATAAATGATAGTCGAATGCTTTGGATGCTCTGGCGACATCTAAGTAGTCGTGAAAGAATGAGGGTTAGTATTTTAATGGCACGACTTAACGTACCGACGTAAAAGGTGCAAATAATTGATTTTATTATTGGAGTATGTTAGCATATTTTTGTTATTACTTAATAATAAGTAATAACATGATTGTAATTGAACTCTTGAGTTCTTGGTGCATATAAAACAAGGTACAAGTGTTACATTAATCTCTTATTCAAATTCAATAGGGTTTTTACGTATTTATTTAACTTTCAAGAGGCTACTAATAAGTGGTATAATCTGCGACTAATCAATGTAAAAATTTTAAACTAGTTAAATAATAGTTTGTTAACACCATTGACAGAATGTGGAATTAGTCAGCTTACATCCATTAAGTTAAATTCAATCCATATTCAAATAGATTGCATCAGAATGTTGGATTATCAAATTATTATTAAAAACTTACTAACTACAAGGGTAAGTGGTTTTATATAATCGTAAACGAACAACAGCCTTCCCTATTTTTATTGAATCGTTTAATGCTTAAAGCATAAAAATGTTTTATGGCACATAAAAATAAATATGAATAAATGTATGCAATAATATTAACTAGAACATGTGACAATTGCTGAATTAATTTCTATTTTTGGTCAGAGAGAATTGGGCACAGAACATGGTTTGACAGATTTAAGTTCTGGTAATTCTTCTAGCAGTTCAAACAATTCAGGAAGTGATTCAGAAAACGATTCTGACGGCCCACCAGGTTGTACGACAACATGAGCAACGATTTTAAGTATTTTATTGATATATTTTTAGTTACAAAAATATGTTAAATTTACGTTTTTACGTCGGTTATATCAAGTTTAAATTATCATGAATTATATTCTATTCTTATGAGAGTTGTATCAGTCATAATATGGATAATACTGTAATAAAGTGTTTGATAGTAAACTATTTCGTTTTTTTTTGCGTTAAATGTAGTGAGGCAAGATACGTCGGCGAACATACAAAAGTTATGTTGGTGTCGATAGCTTTGACTTTTTGATAAATTTGAATGATTGCTGCAAAGGGGTGACAGGATAAGTATCTATTTAAACCAAACGAAATGCTCTTCATGTTGCAATGATGTAAGGGAGAGTTTGATTTAGTAAAAAGTACGGAAATGGTAGCCGATATTAATTTCAAGGAAAATAAAAAAAAAAAATAAAGTTTCAACAGTTCATTTTCTTATACTTATATGTATAAGGCACTATAGGGAGTCATGAATATTGTCGAATTCTTATCACTCTTTTCTATATTTCGAAAACTATACGAGTTATCGAAAAAACTGTTCTCATGAAAGTTAAAGATAATGAAATTTTAACCAACGTTGAATTGAAATGTTCTTTTGAAAAATGGAGTATAAGGAACCACTGCAGATTTTTTAAATATTGTTAAATGTGCTTCATTCAATGCCTGCTCACTACAAGAGAATGTATCCTTCTAAGTCCTTCGCAGTCAAAACAAGAAGGAAAATGTGAGACCCCTTCTGAAAATTATAGCTATTTTCTGTCATTAAGGATATATATCTTGCATACAAATTAATAACAAAATCAGTACACAGATACCACATTACTTAATACAAATAAGATGTTCAAAGGTGTTCTTTTGCCAAACAGTCACTAATGCAATTCAATTATATGTATAGGGTTTCTTATTGCTACAATTTTAATTGAGTTCTCATATCAAATTCTGCACCTCTAGCGCCTACCCATAGTAAAAAGGCAGTCAAAAAGTGGGGAAAAAAATTTCCAGTACCAATTGATTGATCTGTAGTGTTTTTCAATGCATTTAATTTCGTTGCAACTATTACAACTGTGAAACAATTCAGATCAGTAAGCAAGATGACAATTATGGAAACCACTAACTATTATTTAAATGGTAAGGATTAATTTAGGAACCGGATTTGCTTTTGTATTTATTTTCAGGGCACGTTCCATATCGACATATGTTTTTGGAGGTGGAATAACCAATTTTAGTGACTGGAAAGCAGTGTTACAATACACCGATATCTCGAGAACAATTGTCCAAATGAAATATTTTTTAATTCCAATACCGCACAAAAATTAATACATCTATAAGTTTATAACTAATTCAAAACATAAATTTGATGAAAGTTACATCTAGAAAATACCAATACTTTGCGCTAACCCTGAATATATAGTCAATGTAAAGCCACCTAATAACAGTGTAACAATTGCTTTAACTAACAAAGCTATCCAAGGTCCTGTTAATAGCGTGCTAAAGAGCAGGTCTAAAATTAGATTTTTATAAGATGAAAAAAGCAATAGCGCAGTGACAATAGGTTTTAGGTTACTTTTGAGATCGTGGCGCGACCAAAGCCAAATAAGTGTAACTGTGGCGATGTGATGCGCCAACGAAATGTTTGATTCCAGGCATTTCTGTATGTACTTCCAATCAAATTCTGCACCTCTAGCGCCTATCCATAGCAAAAGGGCACGTGATAGGAGAACTTCGGCGGTAGCCCACCCTATTCCCGCCGTCAGCACTTTACTGTGCCCTTTTCCTGGTATACCAGTCAACACGATATATAAACCAGCTAAATCAATGACATCGACGGTAGTTTTGAGAAATTCCTACGAACACACATTCAGTTATAAAAACTACAATTATTCCAGTTTACCCCCAAAGCATCGCTTCCTAAATCTGAGTCGTTATCCGGGAAAAACGTTGCTAATATTAGCATCTTAACTAATTGAGTTATCGTGTATATCAACCCTGCTTGTATACATTTCCAGAAAGCACCGTATTCCGATCTAAAAATTACAAGAGTAAAAGGTGACTTATGTAAATGTGAAATTATTTACAATCCTGAATACTTGTATGTTAAATAATATGGGATGTATATCAATGCTATGCAATTGCCGAAATGATATAACGTCATCTTTTTTCGAAATGAATTCTGAGGAACTAGGTTAGGTTGTTACAGTACTGCCAATCAAAAAAAAAGTTTCTGAGTAAGCACTCACTTTCGGTTGATACATAGCTTTAAAAAATAGGTTTTCTTCCTGGCCACACACAATCTTTAATCTACATTTTTGTAGAAATATATTGTAATTTCAAATGCAGCTCAAAAACGGGGCAAAACTTCTTTTGTAAGACTTGTTTTTTCAATATATTTTTTATACTTTGTAAAGTGTCTAAGTAAAAATGTCCTGTCCTGTAAAACATCATATTTTGCCACCAATTTTGAAGGATTAAATGCGTAGTGTAATTCAAGAGATTATTTTGATTGTATATCAAAATATAAATAAATGAAGGGAAAAAATAAAAGCTTACTTTACTAACGAATATTATAATTAACAACAAAACATAAATGAACAGTGCTACTCATTAACAACAACATTAATAGCATTAATTCATCGGTAACAGGTAAATTGCATGCCATCACATTTGCTGAAATTTATTTTTCAACAAGTCGGTTTGTGACATAGTTACAAGTTTCGACGGTACCGACTTAATAGGTCAAAATAGATCTCAGCTAGAGTGTGAGGGCATTGATATAATTTCCTCATAAATTGAAGAGTTGAATTAAACAAGAAATCGCGAAAAAATCGTGTGCAAGCAATAATAGTACGACAAATATCCTTATAATCCTTACATTTAGACCGTATTTAATTCAATTCTGCAATTAACAATTGATGATTAACCTGTTTGCACAATACACTTATAACAACAGTAAATTTATTCATGCAATACATTTTTCAATTTTTGATTTTGGAAACTACCTTTTTTGTGAAATTCTTGTTAGCTAATCGTACAACACAGAAATATTGCATTTTAATACAAAAAAATATATAGAAATAAATTGCTAAACTGCTCAGAACACAGTGAAAAACTCGATTTATAATTTTAATTATATCTTTGCTATTAATTAATACTCATTTAATTAATCCATCTTACATAGTTACAAGTTTCGACGGTACCGACTTAATAAGTCAAAATAGATCTCAGCTCGAGTGTGAGGGCATTGGCACAATTTCCTCATAAATTGAAGAGTTGAATTAAATAAAAAATCTTGTGCAAGTAATAATAGCACGACAAATATCCTTATAATCCTTACATTTAGACTGTATTTAATTCAATTCTGCAATTAACAATTGATGATTAACCTGTTTGCACAATATACTTATAACAATAGTAAATTTATTCATGCAATACATTTTTCGATTTTTGATTTTGGAAACTACCTTTTTTGTCAAATTCTTGTTAGCTAATCGTACAACACAGAAATATTGCATTTTTACAAAAAAAAAATATAGGAATAAATTGCTAAACTGCTCAGAACACAGTGAAAAACTCGATTTATAATTTTAATTATATCGTTTGCTTTTAATTAATACTGATTTAATTAATCCAACTTCTTCCGGGGCTGCATCAATACTGTCGACGAATGTAGATATTGTGAATTCAGATGTTGTTCCTCCACGTACAAAGAAATATCCTAAAACGTGATTCGTTTTCTTCAAGAAATGGCCACTGTCCAACAGATCACTGCAACAAATTGTGAAAATCATACATAAAATAAATACATTTTACTGGAAGAAATAAAACTATTACAGCCTTGAAATAGCAATAAACATTGTTAAAAAAGCAAAATAAATAAAACGTTTTGTAACACAATTCACGATTTATTGGTGAAAATGGCTTTTAAAAATAAACATAAAGCAAAATGCCTTATAAAAACACAACTAAATGTGGCAAAATATAAAGTAGTGTAATGGTGAATGTGTGAAAAAATTCAGCTTATGGTCGTTCGGCAATTTTACTCTTTTTGGGTTGCTTCTGCAATCACGTAGCAGCGCACACTGTTATAGGTTACCGCATTTTCTATTCATGAGTAATGTCATTTTCATTTCATTATCACGACAGCAGTCCAATTAAAGTCACTAGGGTCAGTGGAGTGAGAATTTCTATTACAAAAAATTCTTGTATGAAAATATGAAACTGGGACAAATAAAGAAATGCAAGCCAAATATACGAAACGAATTCCAATCAAAGAAAGGTCGCATTTTTCCTCCAAAAAGAACAGATTCTTCATCAAACAGGAAGCCATAACATGAAGCAATTAAGATTAATCGGTAAAAGATGTATACAGTGTATTAAATTTTAAATCTCCCGCTCGGCGCATATCAACTAAGTTCGATTGTAACATTAGTTAGGTTATGTGATTATATCCCATTTTTTGCAAACACAAGTGGTCATAGAAAATAATTATTTAGACGTTTTGAAATTTGATAATTTTGATAATGAGGAAGAAGTTAATCAACGTTCACCGAAAAGGTATATCCGAAAATAATTTTGATCACTTCAAGGAATTTATGGAACTATATCGTTTTCCAAAAAAAGGGATGTAAAGTCATGTCCTACGTTCTCTTGTAATTAAAAATGTAAGTATTAATATTATTTTGTACTATTTATAGGTGATCTACGTCAAATCGATCAGGAACATTATCTCTCTGTTACTGTACGTTCATTTAATTTATCAATCTGCAATGTGCATTAAGATAATTTAAGCTGTAGTAGATTATGATCGTTTTTTGATATTTCATCATTGTCCTTTACGCTTTTTTCCTTTCTTTAGTATAAGTTCCATCTTTTTAAGCCAAGTCGTTGCAGTTTTCATAACATTTAAAACAAAAATTTAATTTTTTTCAACAATTTTTAACTTTGACGATTCAACATGTTTTCAGGTTTTATATTTTAATCATTTTCGTCAATCTTGGCATTTTGATAATTTTTGGATTTCATATAATGTTGGAAAATATTGGAAAAAACCATATACTTACAGTTTTAATTCTCGTTCATTGCTTCATGGTGACTTTGCATGCTCGCCTTGAAATTACAACGCTATTTGTTGATTTGTTGCAATCTGCATTAAAACCACATTGCTTCCAGTTCATATTTACACCGCTTTTATTTCTTCAAATAGTCCATTAAACAGATTAGGTCAAGGCGAGGTATTGAAAATCCGTGTACAAAAGTTTTCTGCGGGGAGAATAAAACAATTTCATTATCAAATACTCAAATACTCTCAACATAAATTCGGAAAGTTTTAAAAATTCAAAGCACTAACCTTAATGTATGCAAACACTTGTTTTTGGAAAGCAAATTTTGTCGGCAACTCGATGGAAGACTATTGCAAAGTTTCCTCCTGGTGAGGGTACCATTACCATTACCATTACCAAAGAGAAGTCGAGTTTTCATATATCCTCAAGAACAGACTGGTTGTGCGCATTCAAATGACGCAGCGCAGATAGATGCACAAATTCAGGCCAAAAAGATCATCCTGACATCTCCACAACCATGAAACTAAACAAAAACACAAATTTTAGGGTACAGCTCATATAACATGTAGAATTTGCTTACAGAGTTTTCTTGAATGGTCCAAACCATGCCACATCGCATCTTCCAATTCTACTGCAATTCGTCATCATCCTCTTCAGATATTGTCGTCGGCTTTGGATACCGGGCAATGCATATCTGGACTATGACTCTGATCTTGATAATCTTGCAGGCAACATCTACTAAACATAATTTGTGAATTGTTAGTTGGAAAGGAACTTCATGTTTCCAGGTTTAGTGAAGTACTACATTCAAAGACCAGGTAAATGAAATGTATATTGTATATTGATATTGATATTTTTTTAATTTAATTTTTTGGAAAATATATAATACATGGAAAAAAATTACATTTACTTACAGTTTTAATTGTTGTTTGTTGCATCCTACTTAAGACTCGTTGCATGCATTCAAATGACACGAACGCAGACAAATATATTCAATTCCGGGACAAAAAGGTCATCCCGACATTAACATTTCCACAAAATGAAACTAAAAAAAGCTCACATTTTAGGTTACAGCGTATATAACATGAAAAATTTGCTTACAGGGTTCTTTTCGATGGCAAACAACATCCCACGTTGCATCTAGTAGCTACACTGCAATTCGCCATCGTCCTCTTCAGATATTGTCATCAGATTTGGAAATCGGGCAATGAATATCTGACTGTGACTCTGATCTTGATAATCTTCCAGGCGACATCACATCTACAAAACACAAATTTTGAACATAATTTGTGAATTGTTAATTGGAAAGGAACTGCATGTGTGAAGATTTAGTGAAGTACTTCATTAAAACCCCAGGTAAATGAAATGTAAATTGCTATGTGAGAAGTCAGAATCAGTTCCTGAGAATTGTGCCAGGCCATCTGATCAAATTTTCTTTTACCTATTTTTTACCTATTTACTTGAAATTATAGTAGTTCTTTTAAATTTGGTGTCGAAGTTGGTTATAAAAGTTTAATTGCATGATAAGTGATAAGTTGTTAATTTGGAATTTGAACTTACTACCATGCATACTCAACGTTACTTTTGAAAAAATGCCTCTACTGCTTTTGATGTGAAATTTTATATAATTAATTTCCTAGATTATTTTAAGTAAATGACTTGCCACTACTACTATACTAACCTTGCCAACCTCCTAAAGTGCCTAAAGAGATATTCAGAGCAATGAATTTACAAGGGATTACATAGTAGGCTCAGACACAGTGGATGGATTCATCTTGATGTACATTGATACCAGCTTATGCTTTCATCTGGTTCTGTGAACTACGATCTTGACGATATTCTTCCAGATTAGTTCATGCGGATTGCTTTTTCTAAGCACAAATACTAAGAATTAATGAATTTTGAACTCCACGTGAATGAAACTGTGTTTAACACGATTACATAAATAATAATAATATAATACTAATTTGCTCACCATCTCACCATTTGTGATTTCAGCTCAGCAAACGAAGTTTTAGTCAAATTGTCCATCTTCATATACTGTCATTAGCTGTACGTCACCTTTTCCAATACCACATATCATCACATGATACTATCGAGTTGCCCAACAAGCACATTTGGTTAGGTCATCTTCTGAGAGTACAAAGTTGTACGACTCGATCATCAAATAATAGGTTCTGTTATGTAATGTGTAAAGAAAGCTTATATCATTATTCTTGGAGCATATGTATACAATGTGTATGAAGGTGGAAGGTACGTTGTTGGTACGATTCTCAGGACATGCATCAAAAACATCAATACACTAACAAAGAATGCATACGTACCTTTATAATAATAAACACACACACTATAGCACTGTTTTCTTCCTATGCACAGGACAGGCATTAAAAACATCAATACACCAACCAATACAATAACAAAGAATGCATACGTACCTCTAAAATAATAAACACTTACCACGACACTGCATGTTGTAATTTAAAAATATGAATCATTATTGAAATAACTCACCCAGCTGAACAAGTTATCATGTCTGATATTCGCCACTCACTCACTATAGCACTGTTTTCTTCCGATGCAAAGGAGCAGGCATCAAAAACATCAATACACCAACCAATACAATAACAAAGAATGCATACATACCTTTAAAATAATAAACACTTACCACTGATACTGCATGCTGCAATTTAAAAATATTTGTTTATTTATCCATATATATACAGTTACAGAAAATATATTCCAAATAGTACTAAAAACTTACAAACTAAGACATATTAGTATATCCTATTAATGTAATAAATAAACAAGTGATATAATTAATCAATATATCAGAACATTTACATGATTAAGGATCTAAAAGTTATGTGAAAAATATCGATGCCATAAATAACGAATTCATCTTTGCGGCGAGCCTATCCATTGGGTTGTGTCTTCCATATTCAGTGCAGTGATAATGAGGGTGAAAGGTATCTGAAGAGCGCGTATGGAAGGATGGAACGCGAAAGGAGAGATGCGATAGTAGCTCTGGACTGTCCAATGCACCGATTTCTAGAACTTCCGTCTTCTGCCATCCAGCGACTTCACCTCTCAGGATAATCATATAATGGACATAATGTAAGTCAAATCGCTATATGGACATAATGTAAGTCAAATCGCTATATGGACATAATGTTAGCCAAATCGCTGCAGGAACATTTAAAGAAACCACATAATTTAAGAGATTTATTAACCATTAGATGAATGTACAGATTGAATGTGAGTCTAGATTCAAACGTAATGCCCAAATCAACCATATGGTCAACTCTCTCCATCAGATCATAATTAGAAGTTATCGGGTTCAACTTCTTAGAAACGGTGATACAGCGACACTTCCTATAGTTCAAAGTCATATTATTATTTACACACCAATTTGTAATAGCATCCAGTTCCTTCTGTACAAGCTGACAGTGCCGCCAGGGACGGTATGGAGCGGAAAATCTTAAGAGCATCTGCATACGCTAAGTATTTGCAATGAAGAAATAATTGGTATAAGTCCTTAATAAAAAGCAAAAGCAGGATAGGGGCTAAATGACTTCCTCGAGGCACACCTGATATAGCATGTTTAGGTGTCGATTCAAATGTAGACATTTTTATAATTTGGATGCGGTTTGTTAGGTACGATTCAAGCCATGAAATAAGTGTGCCCCCTATGTCATAACAAGAGTTTTTTTTATTAGAAGAATCATGAATCATTATTGAAATAACTCACACAGCTGAACAAGAACAAATAACAAAGAATGCATACATACCTTTATAATAATAAATACTTACCAACATAGCATGTTGTCATTTAAAAATATGAAGCATTGAAATAACTCACACAGCTGAACAGGCATCAAAAACATCAATACACCAACCAATACAATAACAAAGAATGCATACATACCTTTAAAATAATAAACACTTACCATGACACTGCATGCTGTAATTTAAAAATATGAATCATTATTGAAATAACTCACACAGCTGAACAAGTTGTCATGTCTGATATTCGTCACTCACTCACTATAGCACTGTTTTCTTCCGATGCACGGGACAGGCATCAAAAACATCAATACACCAACCAATACAACAACAAAGAATGCATACATACCTTTAAAATAATAAACACTTACCACTGACACTGCATGCTGCAATTTAAAAATATTTGTTTATTTATCCATTTATGTACAGTTACAGAAAATATATTCCAAATAGTACTAAAAACTTACAAACTAAGACATATTAGTATATCCTATTAATGTAACAAATAAACAAGTGATATAATTAATCAATATATCAGAACATTTACATGATTAAAAAAGGATCTAAAAGTTATGTGAAAAATATCGATGCAATAATAACGAATTCATCTCCGCGGCGAGCCTATCCATTGGGTTGTGTCTTCCATATTCAGTACGGTGATAATGAAGGTGAAAGGTATCTGAAGAGGGCGAATGGAAGGATGGAACGCGAAAGGGGAGATGTGATGGTATCTCTGGACTGTCCAATTCACCGATTTCTAGGACTTCCGTCTTCTGCCATCCAGCGACTTCACCTCTCAGGATAATCATATAATGGACATAATGTAAGTCAAATCGCTATATGGACATAATGTGAGTCAAATCGCTATATGGACATAATGTTAGCCAAATCGCTGCATGGACATAATGTTAGCCAAATCGCTGCAGGAACATTTAAAGAAACCACATAATTTAAGAGATTTATTAACCATTAGATGAATGTAGAGATTGAATGTGAGTCTAGATTCAAACGTAATGCCCAAATCAACCATATGGTCAACTCTCTCCATCAGATCATAATTAGAAGTTATCGGGTTCAACTTCCTAGAAACGGTGATACAGCGACACTTCCTATAGTTCAAAGTCATATTATTATTTACACACCAATTTTTAATAACATCCAGTTCCTTCTGTACAAGCTGACAGTGCTTCCAGGGACGGTATGGAGCGGAAAATCTTAAGAGCATCTGCATACGCTAAGTATTTGCAATGAAGAAATGATTGGTATAAGTCCTTAATAAAAAGCAAAAACAGGATAGGGGCTAAATGACTTCCTCGAGGCACACCTGATATAGCATGTTTAGGTGTCGATTCAGATGTAGACATTTTTATAATTTGGATGCGGTTTGTTAGGTACGATTCAAGCCATGAAATAAGTGTGCCCCCCTATGCCATACCAAGAGAGTTTTTTGATTAGAAGAATCATGAATCATTATTGAAATAACTCACACAGCTGAACAAGGACAAATAACAAAGAATGCATACATACCTTTATAATAATAAATACTTACCAACATAGCATGTTGTCATTTAAAAATATGAATCATTGAAATAACTCACACAGATGAACAGGCATCAAAAACATCAATACACCAACCAATACAATAACAAAGAATGCATACATACCTTTAAAATAATAAACACTTACCACCACACTGCATGCTGTAATTTAAAAATATGAATCATTATTGAAATAACTCACACAGCTGAACAAGTTGTCATGTCTGATATTCGTCACTCACTCACTATAGCACTGTTTTCTTCCGATGCACGGGACAGGCATCAAAAACATCAATACACCAACCAATACAACAAGAAAGAATGCATACATACCTTTAAAATAATAAACACTTACCACTGACACTGCATGCTGCAATTTAAAAATATTTGTTTATTTATCCATTTATGTACAGTTACAGAAAATATATTCCAAATAGTACTAAAAACTTACAAACTAAGACATATTAGTATATCCTATTAATGTAACAAATAAACAAGTGATATAATTAATCAATATATCAGAACATTTACATGATTAACAAAGGATCTAAAAGTTATGTGAAAAATATCGATGCCATAATAACGAATTCATCTCCGCGGCGAGCCTATCCATTGGGTTGTGTCTTCCATATTCAGTACGGTGATAATGAAGGTGAAAGGTATCTGAAGAGGGCGAATGGAAGGATGGAACGCGAAAGGGGAGATGTGATGGTATCTCTGGACTGTCCAATTCACCGATTTCTAGGACTTCCGTCTTCTGCCATCCAGCGACTTCACCTCTCAGGATAATCATATAATGGACATAATGTAAGTCAAATCGCTATATGGACATAATGTAAGTCAAATCGCTATATGGACATAATGTTAGCCAAATCGCTGCATGGACATAATGTTAGCCAAATCGCTGCAGGAACATTTAAAGAAACCACATAATTTAAGAGATTTATTAACCATTAGATGAATGTAGAGATTGAATGTGAGTCTAGATTCAAACGTAATGCCCAAATCAACCATATGGTCAACTCTCTCCATCAGATCATAATTAGAAGTTATCGGGTTCAACTTCCTAGAAACGGTGATACAGCGACACTTCCTATAGTTCAAAGTCATATTATTATTTACACGCCAATTTTTAATAACATCCAGTTCCTTCTGTACAAGCTGACAGTGCTTCCAGGGACGGTATGGAGCGGAAAATCTTAAGAGCATCTGCATACGCTAAGTATTTGCAATGAAGAAATGATTGGTATAAGTCCTTAATAAAAAGCAAAAACAGGATAGGGGCTAAATGACTTCCTCGAGGCACACCTGATATAGCATGTTTAGGTGTCGATTCAGATGTAGACATTTTTATAATTTGGATGCGGTTTGTTAGGTACGATTCAAGCCATGAAATAAGTGTGCCCCCCTATGCCATACCAAGAGAGTTTTTTGATTAGAAGAATCATGAATCATTATTGAAATAACTCACACAGCTGAACAAGGACAAATAACAAAGAATGCATACATACCTTTATAATAATAAATACTTACCAACATAGCATGTTGTCATTTAAAAATATGAATCATTGAAATAACTCACACAGCTGAACAGGCATCAAAAACATCAATACACCAACCAATACAATAACAAAGAATGCATACATACCTTTAAAATAATAAACACTTACCACCACACTGCATGCTGTAATTTAAAAATATGAATCATTATTGAAATAACTCACACAGCTGAACAAGTTGTCATGTCTGATATTCGTCACTCACTCACTATAGCACTGTTTTCTTCCGATGCACGGGACAGGCATCAAAAACATCAATACACCAACCAATACAACAACAAAGAATGCATACATACCTTTAAAATAATAAACACTTACCACTGACACTGCATGCTGCAATTTAAAAATATTTGTTTATTTATCCATTTATGTACAGTTACAGAAAATATATTCCAAATAGTACTAAAAACTTACAAACTAAGACATATTAGTATATCCTATTAATGTAACAAATAAACAAGTGATATAATTAATCAATATATCAGAACATTTACATGATTAACAAAGGATCTAAAAGTTACGTGAAAAATATCGATGCCATAATAACGAATTCATCTCCGCGGCGAGCCTATCCATTGGGTTGTGTCTTCCATATTCAGTACGGTGATAATGAAGGTGAAAGGTATCTGAAGAGGGCGAATGGAAGGATGGAACGCGAAAGGGGAGATGTGATGGTATCTCTGGACTGTCCAATTCACCGATTTCTAGGACTTCCGTCTTCTGCCATCCAGCGACTTCACCTCTCAGGATAATCATATAATGGACATAATGTAAGTCAAATCGCTATATGGACATAATGTGAGTCAAATCGCTATATGGACATAATGTTAGCCAAATCGCTGCATGGACATAATGTTAGCCAAATCGCTGCAGGAACATTTAAAGAAACCACATAATTTAAGAGATTTATTAACCATTAGATGAATGCAGAGATTGAATGCGAGTCTAGATTCAAACGTAATGCCCAAATCAACCATATGGTCAACTCTCTCCATCAGATCATAATTAGAAGTTATCGGGTTCAACTTCCTAGAAACGGTGATACAGCGACACTTCCTATAGTTCAAAGTCATATTATTATTTACACACCAATTTTTAATAGCATCCAGTTCCTTCTGTACAAGCTGACAGTGCCGCCAGGGACGGTATGGAGCGGAAAATCTTAAGAGCATCTGCATACGCTAAGTATTTGCAATGAAGAAATGATTGGTATAAGTCCTTAATAAAAAGCAAAAACAGGATAGGGGCTAAATGACTTCCTCGAGGCACACCTGATATAGCATGTTTAGGTGTCGATTCAAATGTAGACATTTTTATAATTTGGATGCGGTTTGTTAGGTACAATTCAAGCCATGAAATAAGTGTGCCCCCTTATGCCATACCAAGAGAGTTTTTTGATTAGAAGAATCATGAATCATTATTGAAATAACTCACACAGCTGAACAAGGACAAATAACAAAGAATGCATACATACCTTTATAATAATAAATACTTACCAACATAGCATGTTGTCATTTAAAAATATGAAGCATTGAAATAACTCACACAGCTGAACAGGCATCAAAAACATCAATACACCAACCAATACAATAACAAAGAATGCATACATACCTTTAAAATAATAAACACTTACCATGACACTGCATGCTGTAATTTAAAAATATGAATCATTATTGAAATAACTCACACAGCTGAACAAGTTGTCATGTCTGATATTCGTCACTCACTCACTATACCACTGTTTTCTTCCGATGCACGGGACAGGCATCAAAAACATCAATACACCAACCAATACAACAACAAAGAATGCATACATACCTTTAAAATAATAAACACTTACCACTGACACTGCATGCTGCAATTTAAAAATATTTGTTTATTTATCCATTTATGTACAGTTACAGAAAATATATTCCAAATAGTACTAAAAACTTACAAACTAAGACATATTAATGTAACAAATAAACAAGTGATATAATTAATCAATATATCAGAACATTTACATGATTAAAAAAGGATCTAAAAGTTATGTGAAAAATATCGATGCCATAATAACGAATTCATCTCCGCGGCGAGCCTATCCATTGGGTTGTGTCTTCCATATTCAGTACGGTGATAATGAAGGTGAAAGGTATCTGAAGAGGGCGAATGGAAGGATGGAACGCGAAAGGGGAGATGTGATGGTATCTCTGGACTGTCCAATTCACCGATTTCTAGGACTTCCGTCTTCTGCCATCCAGCGACTTCACCTCTCAGGATAATCATATAATGGACATAATGTAAGTCAAATCGCTATATGGACATAATGTAAGTCAAATCGCTATATGGACATAATGTTAGCCAAATCGCTGCATGGACATAATGTTAGCCAAATCGCTGCAGGAACATTTAAAGAAACCACATAATTTAAGAGATTTATTAACCATTAGATGAATGTAGAGATTGAATGTGAGTCTAGATTCAAACGTAATGCCCAAATCAACCATATGGTCAACTCTCTCCATCAGATCATAATTAGAAGTTATCGGGTTCAACTTCCTAGAAACGGTGATACAGTGACACTTCCTATAGTTCAAAGTCATATTATTATTTACACACCAATTTGTAATAGCATCCAGTTCCTTCTGTACAAGCTGACAGTGCCGCCAGGGACGGTATGGAGCGGAAAATCTTAAGAGCATCTGCATACGCTAAGTATTTGCAATGAAGAAATGATTGGTATAAGTCCTTAATAAAAAGCAAAAACAGGATAGGGGCTAAATGACTTCCTCGAGGCACACCTGATATAGCATGTTTAGGTGTCGATTCAGATGTAGACATTTTTATAATTTGGATGCGGTTTGTTAGGTACGATTCAAGCCATGAAATAAGTGTGCCCCCCTATGCCATACCAAGAGAGTTTTTTGATTAGAAGAATCATGAATCATTATTGAAATAACTCACACAGCTGAACAAGATCAAATAACAAAGAATGGCTACATACCTCTATAATAATAAATACTTACCAACATTGCATCATTCTCACTCACTATAGCACTGTTTTCTTCCCAAGCACAGAACTGGCATCAAAAACATCAATACACCAACCAATACAATAACAAAGAATGCATACATACCTTTAAAGTAATAAACACTTACCACTGACACTGCATGCTGCAATTTAAAAATATGAATCATTATTGAAATAACTCACACAGCTGAACAAGCTATGATGTCCGATATTCACCACTCACTACTCACTACAGCACTGTTTTCTTCCCGTTCACATGACCAGCATCAAAAACGTCAATACGCCCACAAATACAATAACGCGCAAGGCGCCCAAAATATTTATTCCATACCATTTAGCTATTCATTTGTTATATATCAGAAGAGCATTTCACCCTTCGATATACATTTTTCAATGAGTAATAATAATTTGACAGCTTTGTCTATTCTAGAGAACAACAAAACTGATTTATTTCAGTAGTTAATAAAATTAGATTTATATCAGAAGTAGCAACAGTTCACTCTTCGATATAGATTTACCACTAACCTGCGTCATCCTTCTGGGTCTGCCTGAAGCGATGACAGAGATCCATCTCTTAAGCGTGGGTTCTTCTCATCAACTGGCACCCTACATTTTTATCCCAAACCAATACAACTCTTATATGAATTATTACGCATTTTCATTCGGATAATCTAATTGACTTTGTCTGTTGACATGATTTATATATTGTCCATATTTTGTTGAAAATTTGCAATAAGGTTTAAAACTTTTTATACAGATATATTAGGCCATTTGATAAAGCACACAAATTCATTTCTGCATACAACTATCTATAAAGTTTCACTTCATTATACTGTGGATGTATATTAAAATGAATAATTATATAATTTACATAGTGAAAAATATGTACAAAAATATACAAGACATTAATCTGTTTCCAACTATCTTTGTATGGATTTGTTTAAACGTTTAGTAATCAGTGCTCTAATTTTAGAATTGGATTAAAAATTTCAATTGAAATTGAATGGATTTATGCGAACTATCAAATGACCGTTTATTTCGTCACCCGGGACGAGAAAATCTACATTCTATTTCGGACAAGCTACATTATCCGTGTCAGGGTTGCCAGGCCATTGAAAATAAAATATTTTCTGCGATTATTGTTCGACTATGACATGCAACTCTAATGCACCAGTGAATTTATCGATGTTTATTCTCAGAAAAGTTCATAAATGCGACACAAATTCCATTAAAAATAATATATTCTCCCTGGCAACCTTGACCTGCATGCAATGATTAAAATGCTCTGGCCTTTCGACGCCACGACATCCGTCCTATAGAGACACCATTCTTGCATTCGATCCCATTGCAGCCGAGCATAATTCGAACGACTTCATTGCTCTGCTCGTGGGGTCGTAGGTCGTAGGGTCCTCCTGTATAAAATACAAATTCCTTTAAAGAAATTCAATAAATTGTCAAAGTTGGTAAGTACATTTGTCAGCTTTACTAGATTCCAGTCAATTTTTATATTTTCTGCAATTATTGCAATATTTGCCATATTTAAGTTTAGGATCATTTCTATAATATTAAAATTGCAAAATGTTCACTGTTTATTCAACTGGATAAGAAATCAAGTCTGATTTTCTCGACAATTTTCTCAAATGGATTTTACAACGTTTTATAAAATTATGTCATTCGGAATTTTTTACATTTAAGACAATTTGGAAAATTTTCCCAATTTTCTCGCCAACGTTTGCATTTGATTTTTAAGTTTGACGTTTATGGATTTTTCGACAATTTTGCAATATTGAATTTTTTGAATTGCAGAATTTTTTAATTTAACATTTTTAATTATTTTCCGCAAATCTGACATTTTTTGTATTTTGAGTACTTTTGTCAAATTTTCAATTTTAACATTTTGATATTTTCTGAATTTTGTATATGTTGGAAAAATATATAAAAAAAAATACAGTTATTACTTACAGTTTTAATTTATCCCTCCAACTTAATGCTGGTTGCACGCATTCAAAAGACGCAAATGCAGACAAATATACAATTTCGGGACTAAAAGGTCAACCCGACATCAACATCTCCATAAACATGAAACTACAAACACATATTTTAGGTTACAGATGATATAACATGAAGAATTTACTTACTGAAGTCCCTTTGATGGCCCAGAACGCAAGCTGCAACTATTAGCTATACTGCAAGCTGCCATCGTCCTCTTCAAATATTGTCATCAGATTTGGAAATCAGGCAATGAATATCTGGAGTATGTGGACTATGACTCTGATCTTGATAATCTTCCAGGTGACATCTACTAAACACAAATTTTGAACATAATTTGTGAATTGTTAATTGGAAAAGAACTACATGTGTGAAGATTTAGCAAAATACTTCATTAAACACCAGGTAAATGAAATGTAAATTGCCTTCGTAAATAATAAAAAAGTGTAATGGGTAAAATAATAATCATCATTGTTAACTCAATGACAGCACCTCAGCAAATAGTGGTACAGACGGTTATACATTTTGTCATAGACGGACAGCTTTTAGGTTACAGTCAATGTGCCATACAGACTATACTATGCAAATACATACGATGAAAGGAAAATGATTGCTACTTACATTTTTGTTGTCTGTGATTTCGCTCTGGAACAACCCAGCCAGATATTTCAAAATTATCCAAAACAAGGGGATTCAAATCAAGCTAATTACATTAAGGTCTAAGCACATTCTGTCGACTGTTGTGAAAGTAATAAGCATATTTTCCACAAAGAAACTCATCCACATTGCTGTCCTGAACTGAAATACAAATACAAACCATACATAAATATTTGCTATTAAAAAAACTACTTGTACGAAAGTTACACTAATACATTTATATCACGATGGTCGATAAATTACCAAAACGAATAAAATGCACTAACCTGTCGCCTTTGTTGACACAGTTTCAGACAAGAATTATTGAAATAATCAAAGATTCAGCTTACTCCTTGGAAGCTCCAACATCCGTCCAAAAAAAAATTTCCGACATAAACCCGAATTATAGGCCAATTCCTTTGAAGAAAAAAAATAGCATATTATTTTCAAGTGTGCAACTACAAGTTTTAGAAAAATGTTACTTTGAAATATAGTACTTACATTTTGCTCGTTGGTGCTTTCAGTCTGGGCTTACCATTTCTCCACTTTTAAATTAACCAGAAGTTGCAAAATTATCCCAAGCACACAAAGACATAACGGACTTTCAACTCAAAAAATGGGCTGTGAACACAAAATTTCACTTAAAAAATCATACTCGATGAGGTACCAATCTATACAAGTCTCAACAAATGCAAATGTACGTATGATGAAAGGTTAATACTTACATTTTGATTGTCGGTGTCTTCGCTCAGGAACGACCCCGCCATGTGTTTGAAAATTATCCAAAACAAGGGGATTCTCATCAACCCGAATATGTTACATTAACATCCAAACCCATTCTGTTGATTGTTGTGAATGTAATTAATATATCCTCCATAAAGAAACGCATCCACATTGTTCACCTAAGTTGAAACACAAACGATACATAAACATTTGCTATTAAAAAACCTATACGAAATTTTCGCTAATATATTAATATTACGACGGTCGATAAATTTACCAAAACGAATAAAATGCACTAACCTGTATCCTTAGTTAACCCACATTCACACAAGGACTATCGAAATAATCAAAGATTCAGCTTACACCTTGGAAGCTCCAAGTTCCATCCAAAAAACATTTTCCGACATACAATCCAATTAAAGCCAATCCTTTGAAAAAGAAAATAGCATATTATTTTCGAGTGTGCAACGACAAGTTTTAGAAAAGTTTAACTTTAAGAAAATAGTAGATACTTACTCTTTGCTAGTTGGCGATTTCACTCTGTGCTAATCATTTCTCCATTTTTAAATTAACCAGAAGTAAAATTGTCTCAAGCTCACAAACACATAGCGGAGTTTCAGCTCAAAAAATGTGCTGTGAAGAAAATGTTTCCATTAAAAAATCATACTCGGCGAGGTACCAAACTAAGCAAGTTTCAACAAATGCAAATGTACGTATCATAAAAGGTTAATACTTACATTTTGATTGTCGGTGATTTCGCTCTGGAACGACCCAGCCATGTGTTTCAAAATTATCCAAAACAATGGGATTCTCATCAAGCTGAATATATTACATTAACATCTAAGCGCATTCTGTTGATTGTTGTGAATGTAGTTAACATATCCTCCATAGAGAAACGCATCCACATTGTTCACCTGGGCTGAAACACAAACGATACATAAATATTTCCTATTAAAAAACTTATACGACATTTAAGCTAATATATTACTATTGCGATGGTCAATAAATTATCAAAATGAATAAAATGAACTAACCTGTCTCCGTCGCTAACCCAGTTTCACACAAGGACTATCGAAATAATCAAAGATTCAGCTTACTCCCTGTTAGCTCCAAGTTCCATACGCAAAACATTTTCCGATGTACAATCCAATTGAAGCCTATTCCTTTGAAAAAAATATAACATATTATTTTCGAGTGCTCAAAAACAAGTCTTAGAAAAGTTTATCAAAATAGTACTTACTTTTTGCTTGTTGGCAATTTCACTCTGTGCTAATCATTTCTCCATTTTTAAATTAACCAGAAGTTGCAAAATTATTCCAAGCACACAAACACATGACGGACTTTCAGCTCAAAAAAATGTGCTGTGAATAAAATGTTTCCCTTAAAAATCATACTCGACGAGGTAACTATGCAAGTTTCAACAAATGCAAATGGACGTACCATGAAAGGTTAATACTTACATTTTGATTGTCGGTGATGTTGCTTTGGAATAACCCAGCCATGTGTTTCAAAATTATCCAAAACAAGGGCATTCTCATCAAGCCCAATATATTACATTAACATCTAGGTGCATTCTGTTGATTGTTGTGAATATAATTGATATATTCTCCATAAAGAAACGCATCTACATTGTTCAACTGAGCTGAAACATAAACGATAGATAAATATAAATATAAATTACCAAAATGAATAAAATGAACTAACCTGTCTCCTTCGCTCACCCAGATTCACACAAGGACTATTAAAATAATCAACGATTCAGCTTACTCCCTGGAAGCAACAACTTCCGTACATAAAACCATTTTCGAGTATACAATCCAGTTAAAGCCAATTCCTTCGGAAAAAAGTGACATGTTATTTTCGTTTGTTGAATTACAAGTTTTAGAAAAGTTTAATTTCAAAAAATAATACTTACTTTTGGTCGTTGGTGATTTCAGACTGCGCTAATCATTTTTCCATTTTTAATTTAACCTTAAGCTCCAATAAGATAAAGTAAATATTGCCCTTACCACGCAGCACTTTATTAAATTCAAATCTACGTTTCGACAAGTATGTTTTCATCACCAGCAGAAATACTCAGTATTTCAACTGACGATGACAACATAATTGTTGGTACATTTGGATTTAATAAGGTGCAGTGTAGTAAGGGTAATATTTATTTTATTTTATATATCCAACAACAGTCTTCGATTTACTATTACTGAAGTTTCAAAACGATCCAAAGTACATAAAAATAATGGACTTTCCGCTCAAAAGCTGTGAACAAAAAAATTTCCTTTAAAAAATCGTACTCGACAAAGTACGCACATTTACACAAATGCAAAAGTATGTACGAAGATAGGAAAACGTTTGACTAATACTTACAGTTTGATGAAAGAACTATCGAAATAATCAAAGATTCAGCTTACACCTCGGAAGCTCCAAGTTCCGTCCAAAAAACATTTTCCAACATACAATCCTATTAAAGCCAATCCTTTGAAAAAGAAAACATATTATTTTCCAGTGTTCAATGACAAGTTTTAGAAAAGTTTAACTTTAAAACAATAGTAGATACTTACTTTTTGCTTGCTGGCGATTTCAGTCTGGGCTAATCATTTCTCCATTTTTAAATTAACCAGAAGTTGCAAAATTATCCCAAGCACACATAGACATAACGGACTTTCAGCTCCAAAAATGTGCTGTGAACAAAATGTTTCCATTAAAAAATCATACTCGGCGAGGAACGGTGCAAGTTTCAACAAATGCAAATGGACGTACCACGAAAGGTTAATACTCACATTTTGATTGACGGTGATTACATTCTGGAACGACCCAGCCACGTGTTTCAAAATTATCCAAAACAAGGGGATTCTCATCAAGCCGAATATATTACATTAACATCTAAGCGCATTCTGTTGATTGTTGTGAATGAAGTTAACATATCCTCCATAAAAAAACGCATCCACATTGTTTACCTGAGCTGAAACACATACGATACATAAATATTTGCTATTAAAAAACTTATACGAAATTTACGCTAATATATTACTATTGCGATGGTCAATAAATTATCAAAACGAATAAAATGAACTAACCTGTCTCCGTCGTTAACCCAGTTTCACAGAAGGACTATCGAAATAATCAAAGATTCAGCTTACTCCCTGGCAGCTCTACGTTCCGTCCGCTAAACATTTTCCGACATACAATCCAATTAAAGCCAATTCCTTTGAAAAAAAAGAGCAAATTTTTTTCAAGAGTCCAACGGCAAGTTTTGGAAAAGATTAACTATAAAAATAGTACTTACTTTTTGCTTGTTGGCGATTTCGCTCTGTGCTAATCATTTCTCCATTTTTAAATTAACCAGAAGTTTCAAAATTATTCCAAGCACACAAACACATAACGGACTTTCAGCTCAAAAAATGTGCTGTGAACAAAATGTTTCCATTAAAAATCATACTCGACGAGGTACCAAACTGTGCTTTCAGTTTCAACAAATGCAAATGGACGTATCATGAAAGGTTAATACTCACATTTTGATTGTTGGTAATTTTGCTCTGGAATAACCCAGCCATGTGTTTCAAAATTATCCAAAACAGGGACATTCTCATCAAGCTCAATATATTACATTAAGATCTAAGCACATTCTGTTGATTGTTGCGAATGTAATTGACATATTCTCCATAAAGAAACGCATCCACATTATTCACCTGAGCTGAAACACAAACAATACATAAATATTTGCTATTAAAAAACTATAGCATATTATTTTCCAGTGTTCAACGACAAATTTTAGAAAAGTTTAACTTTAAAAAAATAGTAGATACTTACTTTTTGCTTGTTGGCGATTTCACTCTGTGCTAATTATTTATCCATTGTTAAATTAAGCAGTTGCAAAATTATGCCAAGCACACAAAGACATAATGGACTTTCAGCTCAAGAAATGTGCTGTGAACAAAATGTTTCCCTTAAAAAATCATATACGACGAGATACCAAACTATGCAAGTATCAACAAATGCATATATGATGAAAGGTTAATACTTACATTTTGATTGTCGATGTCTTCGCTCTGGAACGACCCCGCCATGTGTTTGAAAATTATCCAAAACAAGGGGATTCTCGTCAACCCGAATATATTACATTAACAACTAAACTCATTCTGTTGATTGTTGTGAATGTAATTGAAAGTAATTCATATACATATATATTTATATTACGATGGTTTACTATTGATATAATCAAAGGTGCAGGTTACTTCCTGGAAGCAACAACTTCCGTACATAAAACCATATTCCTCCGTACAATCCAGTCCAAGCCAATTCCTAACATATTTGCAATTGTTGAATTACTAGTTTTAGAAAAGTTTAATTTCAAAAAATTGCTTTTTGGTCATTGGTGATTTCAGTCTGCGCTAATCATTTTTCCATTTTTCATTTAACCTTAAGCTCCAATAAGATAAAATAAATATTGCCCTTACCACGCAGCACTTTATTAAATTCAAATCTACGTTTCGACAAGTATGTTTTCATCACCAGCAGAAATACTCAGTATTTCAACTGACGATGACAACATAATTGTTGGTACATTTGGATTTAATAAGGTGCAGTGTAGTAAGGGCAATATTTATTTTATTTTATATATCCAACAACAGTCTTCGATTTACTATTACTGAAGTTTCAAAACGATCCAAAGTACATAAAAATAATGGACTTTCCGCTCAAAAGCTGTGAACAAAAAAATTTCCTTTAAAAAATCGTACTCGACAAAGTACGCACATTTACACAAATGCAAAAGTATGTACGAAGAAAGGAAAACGTTTGACTAATACTTACATTTTCGTCGTTGGTGATTCCGATCTGGAGAATCTACAACTATGATCTCAAACCAGCCACATGTTTCAAAATTATCCAGAACAAGGGGATTCTCATCAAGCCCAATATATTACATTAAGATCTAAGCACATTCTGCCGATTGTTGGAAATGTAATTGACCTATGTTCTTTAAAGACATCCATCCACATTGTTCTCCTGAAACACAAACTTAGATCAATATTTGGTATTAAAAAAAAACTTATTTTATAAAGCTGTTAACACTCTGATGGTGACGAAATGAAAATTTGCGACTAACAAATCACAAATTTGCCCAATTTTCAATAAACTCTAATCAAACAAATTTCTTCTCAGGCATGAGAACTATGAACGTAGTATGCCAGTATTT
Source organism: Geotrupes spiniger (assembly GCA_959613385.1). Lineage (NCBI taxonomy): Eukaryota > Metazoa > Arthropoda > Insecta > Coleoptera > Geotrupidae > Geotrupes > Geotrupes spiniger. Next base: position 14,244,945 of record OY390734.1, read on the forward strand.
CCTTAGCGCATACCTTGAACTATTATTCATGTATAGAATTTTTTTCAATTAAGACAATTTTGAAATTTTTCCTAATTTTCTCGACAATAAAACCTAAAAGTTTTATTTGTTTAATTATTGAGTTTGACGGTTTTTCATTTTTTCTACCATTTTACAATATTGAATAAATTTTTGCATTACCAAATTATTGAACTTTTAAGAATTTTACAGTTTTAAAAGCTAATCATTTTTGTCAATTCTGGATTTTACAATTTTTAGTGTGACTCTTTAATAATTTTCGCATTTGACATTTTTTGCATTTTGAGAACTTTTGCCAAATTTTGAACCTTAACATTTTTGTACATGTGGGAAAAATATAATATCGAAAAAAAATTACACATACTTACAATTTTAATTCTCATTTCTGCCTCGTACTTAAGACTGGTTGCGCGGTTTCAAACGACCCGAACGCAGACAAATGTACAATTTCGGGACTAAAACGTCATCCCGACATCAACATCTCCACAAACATGAAACTAAAAATACCACACATTTTAGGTTACGGCTGATATAACATGATGAATTTACATACTGGGATCCCTTTGATGGCCCGCAACATACTGCAAGCTGCCATCGTCCTCTTCAAATATTGGGACAATGACTCTGATGTTTATAATCTTCCAGGCGACATCTACTAAATACAAATTATGAACATAATTTGTCAATTTTTAACCGGAAAATAACTGCATGCGTGAAGATTTAGTGAAGTACCTCATTAAAACACCAGGTAAATGAAATGTAAATTGCTTTTGTGAATGATAAGTGTAATAATTAAAATAATAATCATCATTGTTAACTCAATGGCAGCATCTCAGCAAATAGTACTGTAGAAGGATAGTACACTCGTGCATTTTCTCATAGACATACAGCTTTTAGGTTACAGCCAATGTGACATACAAACTCTACTTACTAGGTTTTCTTTGATGGCATGCTGAATACCACGTTGCTTCAAGCAGCTATGTGGGAAATCATCAATCCGGACAAATTTGGATTTGTGTATCTTGTTTCCTATGCATGAGGTTCCATTTTTTCACATTCACTAGGCCACAAATTGAAATGTTCGTCTCGTAACGTAAAATCTATATAATATATATATATACATGTATAATAATGATTGAATTTTCTAGCCACGTAATAACAATTAATTTCAATAGTGATAATAATTATGAAATTGATGACAAAGAAGTTATTTGAATAGAGTCACAGTATCTACACTTGATATGTCATTTTAATAAATAATTAAATAATTTGTTACTAACCTTTGTAATCGTTCTGAAACTACCCAGAGCGAGTACAGAATTTCTTTTCAATGGACTTCGGCAATGGACAATTTTTTATATTGTATTTAGATATCTTTTCAAGCTACGTGAAGGTATATACGGAGAGAATGTGTCGAAGGATGACTCGCACTAGGCGATGTGTCTTGGCCTTTTGATTTGCTCTTCATATTGGTGGTGATGATCTTAGGTCACTCTTCTATCTGCATGTGTGGCCTCCGCTTTTGAAGACATTCTTCCGGACTGATTTGTTATGGACAGGTTTCTCTAAATGCAGATGCGTAAAATTATTGGTAAAGCGTCAATGGCGAAGAAACTGGTGTGCATGTGTAGAACACCAAATGAATGACATTGTGTTAAATTGTAGTAATAATTATAAAGCAGCTCACCGTTTAATGTTAGCATTATGATCCGCATCTTTTCTATCTGTCTCCCGTCACTGATAAGAGTATTCAATGACTTTCACTACTTCATTTCCATTGTCTTGTTTTAGAATTTCCTAATTTCGTTCCTCTCCTTCCGTTTCACTATTACATTAGTTTGCTCCTGACATCTACATGTTGCTCTATATGTAATCCTTATGAACTGCTGTATACATCTTGTGATTGTGTTATTTATTTGCGACAGGATGTCTTTCTCTTCATCAGTTTCATTTTCTTTGTCTTGTTTTAGAATATCCCACTTTCTTTGGTGTCCTTGTGCTTCTCTATTTCGTCAGTTTGTTGTTGAGCTTTACTAGTTTTTTCTTTCGTGTTCTCGTTGGTTATTTTAATTTCTTAATTATATGTTGCTTTGTTTATGCCCTTTCTTACTTGCAATAGCTTTGATGTGCATAAACTGATACAGAAAATAGACTTTGTTGAAATTTGATAACTAGATGAAATTGCCCTGTTTGGTTACATTTGATTCCCTTCAATTTGACATATGGCTTGTCACCTCAAACATCCCCAGAAACTATTTGCTAGAACTACACTTAAAATAGTCCTTAGAAAAACTAATTCATAAAAAAATAGATCAGCCTATTTAAACTACCCATAGCCTATATAAGCTGTGATACATATATATGTGATAATATAAATTTCTGTACCACGTGGGTCGACTGTCAACTAAACGAACTGGAAGTAAAGGCGCATATTATTAATTTGAATCGGACGACTCGGGTCAACTCGGGTCATCACGGCACGTCCTGGTTTGGTTCGGCAACATGGCATGACTCGGCTCGACCCGGGCCGGATGGGGTCATGTCGGCTGGGCTTGGGGCGATTCGGATCGAGGCGGATCGTCACGGCTCGGCATGACGACTCGACTCGGCTCGACCCGGATCGGCTTGGCGCACTGCGCGACACTATCGGTATAATTAACAAACTTTATATATATATATAATTTTTCCAAATATAGTTTGCCAGTGGACACCGGTGGATGAGAAATAAGATGTGAATTATGTGACGAATTTTTTTGGAAATTAGGAAGTTTGCATCGCCGAATGATTGTAGGTTGTGGTTTAGGTGATGATTCTTAGGAAGTAGTTTGTGGGGGGAATAACATTAGGTTACTTTTACTAACAGAGATAAATATTCGTTAGCATCAAATCTCAACTAGGTCCGTTTCAGTTATCTGCCTCGAGATTTATTCGTCTTCGAATTGGCTAGTATTCTGTGCTGTTGTAATACTCTAAAGTTGTCCATATCCTTATCACTCGTGATACTGGTGTTATGTGGGTATTACGCCTTTTAAGTTTGACTATTTGAGTTATCATGCAACTTTTCGTTAGGTGGCGAGACACATTGTAACATTTATTTCTGTTCACTGTTCCTAATATAACGGTGGTGTTACATGTGATTAATTTAGATGTTAGTTGATCAGAGGTATACTGGATACCCCGCATTCGCTTCAGTCCTCACTTTCTTCTTCTTTAAATACACTGTTTATTATATTATTATACGATAGTATTCATTCCACTGTTTTTGATACATCAGTTTCTTCTGACAAAGTTCTGGGTTAGTTTTTCATGTACTAGGGATTGTAGTTTGTGGAATTGCGTGGCTTTAATTCCCTCATTATTTTACGAATTCCTTCAAAAAAGAAAATAGCACATTATTTTAGAAATGTTTAACATTAGAAAATAGTACTTACTTTTCGGTCGTTGGCAATTTCAGTCTGGGCTAATCATTTCTCCATTTTTAAATTAACCAGAAGTTGCAAAATAATCCCAAGCACACAGACATAACGGACTTTCAGCTCAAAAAATGTGCTGTGAACAAAAAGTTTCCCTTAAAAAATCATACTCGACAAGGTACCAAACTATGCACGTTTCAACAGATACAAATGTACGTATGATAAAACGTTAATACTTACATTTTGATTGTCGGTGTTTTCGCTCCCGAACGAGCCGGCCGTTTGTTTGACAATTATCCAAAACAAGGGGATTTTCATCAAGCCGAATATATTACATTAACATCTAAGCACATTCTGTTAATTGTTGTGAATGTATTTGACTTATTTTCCATAAAGAAATGCATCCACATTGGAAGCTCCAAGTTCCATCCAAAAAACATTTTCCGACATACAATCCAATTAAAGCCAATCCTTTGAAAAAGAAAATAGCATATTATTTTCGAGTGTGCAACGACAAGTTTTAGAAAAGTTTAACTTTAAGAAAATAGTAGATACTTACTCTTTGCTAGTTGGCGATTTCACTCTGTGCTAATCAATTCTCCATTTTTAAATTAACCAGAAGTAAAATTGTCTCAAGCTCACAAACACATAGCGGAGTTTCAGCTCAAAAAATGTGCTGTGAAGAAAATGTTTCCATTAAAAAATCATACTCGGCGAGGTACCAAACTAAGCAAGTTTCAACAAATGCAAATTTACGTATCATAAAAGGTTAATACTTACATTTTGATTGTCGGTGATTTCGCTCTGGAACGACCCAGCCATGTGTTTCAAAATTATCCAAAACAATGGGATTCTCATCAAGCTGAATATATTACATTAACATCTAAGCGCATTCTGTTGATTGTTGTGAATGTAGTTAACATATCCTCCATAGAGAAACGCATCCACATTGTTCACCTGAGCTGAAACACAAACGATACATAAATATTTCCTATTAAAAAACTTATACGACATTTAAGCTAATATATTACTATTGCGATGGTCAATAAATTATCAAAATGAATAAAATGAACTAACCTGTCTCCGTCGCTAACCCAGTTTCACACAAGGACTATCGAAATAATCAAAGATTCAGCTTACTCCCTGTTAGCTCCAAGTTCCATACGCAAAACATTTTCCGATGTACAATCCAATTGAAGCCTATTCCTTTGAAAAAAATATAACATATTATTTTCGAGTGCTCAAAAACAAGTCTTAGAAAAGTTTATCAAAATAGTACTTACTTTTTGCTTGTTGGCAATTTCACTCTGTGCTAATCATTTCTCCATTTTTAAATTAACCAGAAGTTGCAAAATTATTCCAAGCACACAAACACATGACGGACTTTCAGCTCAAAAAAATGTGCTGTGAATAAAATGTTTCCCTTAAAAATCATACTCGACGAGGTAACTATGCAAGTTTCAACAAATGCAAATGGACGTACCATGAAAGGTTAATACTTACATTTTGATTGTCGGTGATGTTGCTTTGGAATAACCCAGCCATGTGTTTCAAAATTATCCCAAACAAGGGCATTCTCATCAAGCCCAATATATTACATTAACATCTAGGTGCATTGTGTTGATTGTTGTGAATATAATTGATATATTCTCCATAAAGAAACGCATCTACATTGTTCAACTGAGCTGAAACACAAACGATAGATAAATATAAATATAAATTACCAAAATGAATAAAATGAACTAACCTGTCTCCTTCGCTAACCCAGATTCACACAAGGACTATTAAAATAATCAACGATTCAGCTTACTCCCTGGAAGCAACAACTTCCGTACATAAAACCATTTTCGAGTATACAATCCAGTTAAAGCCAATTCCTTCGGAAAAAAGTGACATGTTATTTTCGTTTGTTGAATTACAAGTTTTAGAAAAGTTTAATTTCAAAAAATAATACTTACGTTTGGTCGTTGGTGATTTCAGACTGCGCTAATCATTTTTCCATTTTTAATTTAACCTTAAGCTCCAATAAGATAAAGTAAATATTGCCCTTACCACGCAGCACTTTATTAAATTCAAATCTACGTTTCGACAAGTATGTTTTCATCACCAGCAGAAATACTCAGTATTTCAACTGACGATGACAACATAATTGTTGGTACATTTGGATTTAATAAGGTGCAGTGTAGTAAGGGTAATATTTATTTTATTTTATATATCCAACAACAGTCTTCGATTTACTATTACTGAAGTTTCAAAACGATCCAAAGTACATAAAAATAATGGACTTTCCGCTCAAAAGCTGTGAACAAAAAAATTTCCTTTAAAAAATCGTACTCGACAAAGTACGCACATTTACACAAATGCAAAAGTATGTACGAAGAAAGGAAAACGTTTGACTAATACTTACATTTTCGTCGTTGGTCATTCCGATCTGGAGAATCTACAACTATGATCTCAAACCAGCCACATGTTTCAAAATTATCCAGAACAAGGGGATTCTCATCAAGCCCAATATATTACATTAAGATCTAAGCACATTCTGCCGATTGTTGTGAAAGTAATCAACACAATTTCCATAAAGAAACACATCCACATTGTTGTCCTAACTGAAATACAAATGATACATAAATACTTGCTATTAAAAAAATTATACGAAATTTATGCCCAGTTTCACAAATGCTAATTGGACGTTAACAGCTTGTTAACGAACATTCAAAAGTTTGCCGATTCGTTATCATCAAGTCTTTAATCCATCTTCAAATATTTGACGATGGACAGGTCATTTGGTATTTGACAATGGATTAAAGACTCGATAACGAATCGGCAAACTTTGGAATATTCGTTAACAAGCCGTTAACGACCAATTAGCGTTTGTGAAACCGGGCATTAATTACACTATCATGACACTCAATAAATTTAGCAAAACGAATAAAATGCACTAACCTGTATCCTTAGTTAAGCCACATTCACACAAGGACTATCGAAATAATCAAAGATTCAGCTTACACCTCGGAAGCTCCAAGTTCAGTCCCAAAAACATTTTCTGACATGCAATCCAATTAAAGCCAATCCTTTGAAAAAAAAGTAGCATATTATTTTCAAGTGCTCAATGACAAGTTTTAGAAAAGTTTAACTTTAAAAAATAGCAGATACTTACTTTTTGCTTGTTGGCGATTTCACTCTGTGCTAATCATTTCTCCATTGTTAACTTAACCAGAAGTTGCAACATCCCAAGCACACAAAGACATAACGGAGTTTCAGGTGAAAAAATGTGCTGTGAACAAAATGTTTCCCATAAAAAATCGTACTCCACGATGTACCAAACTATGCAAGTCTCAACAAATGCAAATGTACGTATGATGAAAGATTAATACTTACATTTTGATTGTCGGCGTTTTCGCTCTAGAAAGACCATGTGTTTCAAAATTATCCAAAACAAGGGGATTCTCATCAAGCCGAATATATTACATTAACATCTAAGTGCATTCTGTTGCTTCTTGTGAATGTAATCAACATGTCGTCCATAAAGAAAAGCATCCACATTGTTCACCTGAGCTGGAACACAAACGATACATAAATATTTGCTATTAAAAGAACTTATATGAATTTTTGGCTAATATATTAATATTATGATGGTCGTCGATAAATTTACCAAAACGAATAAAATGCACTAACCTGTCTCCTTCGCTAACCCAGTTTGATGAAAGAACTATCGAAATAATCAAAGATTCAGCTTACACCTCGGAAGCTCCAAGTTCCGTCCAAAAAACATTTTCCAACATACAATCCTATTAAAGCCAATCCTTTGAAAAAGAAAACATATTATTTTCCAGTGTTCAATGACAAGTTTTAGAAAAGTTTAACTTTAAAACAATAGTAGATACTTACTTTTTGCTTGCTGGCGATTTCAGTCTGGGCTAATCATTTCTCCATTTTTAAATTAACCAGAAGTTGCAAAATTATCCCAAGCACACATAGACATAACGGACTTTCAGCTCCAAAAATGTGCTGTGAACAAAATGTTTCCATTAAAAAATCATACTCGGCGAGGAACGGTGCAAGTTTCAACAAATGCAAATGGACGTACCACGAAAGGTTAATACTCACATTTTGATTGACGGTGATTACATTCTGGAACGACCCAGCCACGTGTTTCAAAATTATCCAAAACAAGGGGATTCTCATCAAGCCGAATATATTACATTAACATCTAAGCGCATTCTGTTGATTGTTGTGAATGTAGTTAACATATCCTCCATAAAAAAACGCATCCACATTGTTTACCTGAGCTGAAACACATACGATACATAAATATTTGCTATTAAAAAACTTATACGAAATTTACGCTAATATATTACTATTGCGATGGTCAATAAATTATCAAAACGAATAAAATGAACTAACCTGTCTCCGTCGTTAACCCAGTTTCACAGAAGGACTATCGAAATAATCAAAGATTCAGCTTACTCCCTGGCAGCTCTACGTTCCGTCCGCTAAACATTTTCCGACATACAATCCAATTAAAGCCAATTCCTTTGAAAAAAAAGAGCAAATTTTTTTCAAGAGTCCAACGGCAAGTTTTGGAAAAGATTAACTATAAAAATAGTACTTACTTTTTGCTTGTTGGCGATTTCGCTCTGTGCTAATCATTTCTCCATTTTTAAATTAACCAGAAGTTTCAAAATTATTCCAAGCACACAAACACATAACGGACTTTCAGCTCAAAAAATGTGCTGTGAACAAAATGTTTCCATTAAAAATCATACTCGACGAGGTACCAAACTGTGCTTTCAGTTTCAACAAATGCAAATGGACGTATCATGAAAGGTTAATACTCACATTTTGATTGTTGGTAATTTTGCTCTGGAATAACCCAGCCATGTGTTTCAAAATTATCCAAAACAGGGACATTCTCATCAAGCTCAATATATTACATTAAGATCTAAGCACATTCTGTTGATTGTTGCGAATGTAATTGACATATTCTCCATAAAGAAACGCATCCACATTATTCACCTGAGCTGAAACACAAACAATACATAAATATTTGCTATTAAAAAACTATAGCATATTATTTTCCAGTGTTCAACGACAAATTTTAGAAAAGTTTAACTTTAAAAAAATAGTAGATACTTACTTTTTGCTTGTTGGCGATTTCACTCTGTGCTAATTATTTATCCATTGTTAAATTAAGCAGTTGCAAAATTATGCCAAGCACACAAAGACATAATGGACTTTCAGCTCAAGAAATGTGCTGTGAACAAAATGTTTCCCTTAAAAAATCATATACGACGAGATACCAAACTATGCAAGTATCAACAAATGCATATATGATGAAAGGTTAATACTTACATTTTGATTGTCGATGTCTTCGCTCTGGAACGACCCCGCCATGTGTTTGAAAATTATCCAAAACAAGGGGATTCTCGTCAACCCGAATATATTACATTAACAACTAAACTCATTCTGTTGATTGTTGTGAATGTAATTGAAAGTAATTCATATACATATATATTTATATTACGATGGTTTACTATTGATATAATCAAAGGTGCAGGTTACTTCCTGGAAGCAACAACTTCCGTACATAAAACCATATTCCTCCGTACAATCCAGTCCAAGCCAATTCCTAACATATTTGCAATTGTTGAATTACTAGTTTTAGAAAAGTTTAATTTCAAAAAATTGCTTTTTGGTCATTGGTGATTTCAGTCTGCGCTAATCATTTTTCCATTTTTCATTTAACCTTAAGCTCCAATAAGATAAAATAAATATTGCCCTTACCACGCAGCACTTTATTAAATTCAAATCTACGTTTCGACAAGTATGTTTTCATCACCAGCAGAAATACTCAGTATTTCAACTGACGATGACAACATAATTGTTGGTACATTTGGATTTAATAAGGTGCAGTGTAGTAAGGGTAATATTTATTTTATTTTATATATCCAACAACAGTCTTCGATTTACTATTACTGAAGTTTCAAAACGATCCAAAGTACATAAAAATAATGGACTTTCCGCTCAAAAGCTGTGAACAAAAAAATTTCCTTTAAAAAATCGTACTCGACAAAGTACGCACATTTACACAAATGCAAAAGTATGTACGAAGAAAGGAAAACGTTTGACTAATACTTACATTTTCGTCGTTGGTGATTCCGATCTGGAGAATCTACAACTATGATCTCAAACCAGCCACATGTTTCAAAATTATCCAGAACAAGGGGATTCTCATCAAGCCCAATATATTACATTAAGATCTAAGCACATTCTGCCGATTGTTGGAAATGTAATTGACCTATGTTCTTTAAAGACATCCATCCACATTGTTCTCCTGAAACACAAACTTAGATCAATATTTGGTATTAAAAAAAAACTTATTTTATAAAGCTGTTAACACTCTGATGGTGACGAAATGAAAATTTGCGACTAACAAATCACAAATTTGCCCAATTTTCAATAAACTCTAATCAAACAAATTTCTTCTCAGGCATGAGAACTATGAACGTAGTATGCCAGTATTTCCTTAGCGCATACCTTGAACTATTATTCATGTATAGAATTTTTTTCAATTAAGACAATTTTGAAATTTTTCCTAATTTTCTCGACAATAAAACCTAAAAGTTTTATTTGTTTAATTATTGAGTTTGACGGTTTTTCATTTTTTCTACCATTTTACAATATTGAATAAATTTTTGCATTACCAAATTATTGAACTTTTAAGAATTTTACAGTTTTAAAAGCTAATCATTTTTGTCAATTCTGGATTTTACAATTTTTAGTGTGACTCTTTAATAATTTTCGCATTTGACATTTTTTGCATTTTGAGAACTTTTGCCAAATTTTTAACCTTAACATTTTTGTACATGTGGGAAAAATATAATATCGAAAAAAAATTACACATACTTACAATTTTAATTTTCATTTCTGCCTCGTACTTAAGACTGGTTGCGCGGTTTCAAACGACCCGAACGCAGACAAATGTACAATTTCGGGACTAAAACGTCATCCCGACATCAACATCTCCACAAACATGAAACTAAAAATACCACACATTTTAGGTTACGGCTGATATAACATGATGAATTTACATACTGGGATCCCTTTGATGGCCCGCAACATACTGCAAGCTGCCATCGTCCTCTTCAAATATTGGGACAATGACTCTGATGTTTATAATCTTCCAGGCGACATCTACTAAATACAAATTATGAACATAATTTGTCAATTTTTAACCGGAAAATAACTGCATGCGTGAAGATTTAGTGAAGTACCTCATTAAAACACCAGGTAAATGAAATGTAAATTGCTTTTGTGAATGATAAGTGTAATAATTAAAATAATAATCATCATTGCTAACTCAATGGCAGCATCTCAGCAAATAGTACTGTAGAAGGATAGTACACTCGTGCATTTTCTCATAGACATACAGCTTTTAGGTTACAGCCAATGTGACATACAAACTCTACTTACTAGGTTTTCTTTGATGGCATGCTGAATACCACGTTGCTTCAAGCAGCTATGTGGGAAATCATCAATCCGGACAAATTTGGATTTGTGTATCTTGTTTCCTATGCATGAGGTTCCATTTTTTCACATTCACTAGGCCACAAATTGAAATGTTCGTCTCGTAACGTAAAATCTATATAATATATATATATACATGTATAATAATGATTGAATTTTCTAGCCACGTAATAACAATTAATTTCAATAGTGATAATAATTATGAAATTGATGACAAAGAAGTTATTTGAATAGAGTCACAGTATCTACACTTGATATGTCATTTTAATAAATAATTAAATAATTTGTTACTAACCTTTGTAATCGTTCTGAAACTACCCAGAGCGAGTACAGAATTTCTTTTCAATGGACTTCGGCAATGGACAATTTTTTATATTGTATTTAGATATCTTTTCAAGCTACGTGAAGGTATATACGGAGAGAATGTGTCGAAGGATGACTCGCACTAGGCGATGTGTCTTGGCCTTTTGATTTGCTCTTCATATTGGTGGTGATGATCTTAGGTCACTCTTCTATCTGCATGTGTGGCCTCCGCTTTTGAAGACATTCTTCCGGACTGATTTGTTATGGACAGGTTTCTCTAAATGCAGATGCGTAAAATTATTGGTAAAGCGTCAATGGCGAAGAAACTTGTGTGCATGTGTAGAACACCAAATGAATGACATTGTGTTAAATTGTAGTAATAATTATAAAGCAGCTCACCGTTTAATGTTAGCATTATGATCCGCATCTTTTCTATCTGTCTCCCGTCACTGATAAGAGTATTCAATGACTTTCACTACTTCATTTCCATTGTCTTGTTTTAGAATTTCCTAATTTCGTTCCTCTCCTTCCGTTTCACTATTACATTAGTTTGCTCCTGACATCTACATGTTGCTCTATATATAATCCTTATGAACTGCTGTATACATCTTGTGATTGTGTTATTTATTTGCGACAGGATGTCTTTCTCTTCATCAGTTTCATTTTCTTTGTCTTGTTTTAGAATATCCCACTTTCTTTGGTGTCCTTGTGCTTCTCTATTTCGTCAGTTTGTTGTTGAGCTTTACTAGTTTTTTCTTTCGTGTTCTCGTTGGTTATTTTAATTTCTTAATTATATGTTGCTTTGTTTATGCCCTTTCTTACTTGCAATAGCTTTGATGTGCATAAACTGATACAGAAAATAGACTTTGTTGAAATTTGATAACTAGATGAAATTGCCCTGTTTGGTTACATTTGATTCCCTTCAATTTGACATATGGCTTGTCACCTCAAACATCCCCAGAAACTATTTGCTAGAACTACACTTAAAATAGTCCTTAGAAAAACTAATTCATAAAAAAATAGATCAGCCTATTTAAACTACCCATAGCCTATATAAGCTGTGATACATATATATGTGATAATATAAATTTCTGTACCACGTGGGTCGACTGTCAACTAAACGAACTGGAAGTAAAGGCGCATATTATTAATTTGAATCGGACGACTCGGGTCAACTCGGGTCATCACGGCACGTCCTGGTTTGGTTCGGCAACATGGCATGACTCGGCTCGACCCGGGCCGGATGGGGTCATGTCGGCTGGGCTTGGGGCGATTCGGATCGAGGCGGATCGTCACGGCTCGGCATGACGACTCGACTCGGCTCGACCCGGATCGGCTTGGCGCACTGCGCGACACTATCGGTATAATTAACAAACTTTATATATATATATAATTTTTCCAAATATAGTTTGCCAGTGGACACCGGTGGATGAGAAATAAGATGTGAATTATGTGACGAATTTTTTTGGAAATTAGGAAGTTTGCATCGCCGAATGATTGTAGGTTGTGGTTTAGGTGATGATTCTTAGGAAGTAGTTTGTGGGGGGAATAACATTAGGTTACTTTTACTAACAGAGATAAATATTCGTTAGCATCAAATCTCAACTAGGTCCGTTTCAGTTATCTGCCTCGAGATTTATTCGTCTTCGAATTGGCTAGTATTCTGTGCTGTTGTAATACTCTAAAGTTGTCCATATCCTTATCACTCGTGATACTGGTGTTATGTGGGTATTACGCCTTTTAAGTTTGACTATTTGAGTTATCATGCAACTTTTCGTTAGGTGGCGAGACACATTGTAACATTTATTTCTGTTCACTGTTCCTAATATAACGGTGGTGTTACATGTGATTAATTTAGATGTTAGTTGATCAGAGGTATACTGGATACCCCGCATTCGCTTCAGTCCTCACTTTCTTCTTCTTTAAATACACTGTTTATTATATTATTATACGATAGTATTCATTCCACTGTTTTTGATACATCAGTTTCTTCTGACAAAGTTCTGGGTTAGTTTTTCATGTACTAGGGATTGTAGTTTGTGGAATTGCGTGGCTTTAATTCCCTCATTATTTTACGAATTCCTTCAAAAAAGAAAATAGCACATTATTTTAGAAATGTTTAACATTAGAAAATAGTACTTACTTTTCGGTCGTTGGCAATTTCAGTCTGGGCTAATCATTTCTCCATTTTTAAATTAACCAGAAGTTGCAAAATAATCCCAAGCACACAGACATAACGGACTTTCAGCTCAAAAAATGTGCTGTGAACAAAAAGTTTCCCTTAAAAAATCATACTCGACAAGGTACCAAACTATGCACGTTTCAACAGATACAAATGTACGTATGATAAAACGTTAATACTTACATTTTGATTGTCGGTGTTTTCGCTCCCGAACGAGCCGGCCGTTTGTTTGACAATTATCCAAAACAAGGGGATTTTCATCAAGCCGAATATATTACATTAACATCTAAGCACATTCTGTTAATTGTTGTGAATGTATTTGACTTATTTTCCATAAAGAAATGCATCCACATTGTTCACCTGAGCTGAAACACAAACGATACATAAATATATGCTATTAAAAAACTTGTGCGACATTAACGCTAATATATTAATATTACGACGGTCGATAAATTTACCAAAACGAATAAAATGCACTAACCTGTATCCTTAGTTAACCCACATTCACACAAGGACTATCGAAATAATCAAAGACTCAGCTTACACCTTGGAAGCTCCAAGTTCCATCCAAAAAACATTTTCCGACATACAATCCAATTAAAGCCAATCCTTTGAAAAAGAAAATAGCATATTATTTTCGAGTGTGCAACGACAAGTTTTAGAAAAGTTTAACTTTAAGAAAATAGTAGATACTTACTCTTTGCTAGTTGGCGATTTCACTCTGTGCTAATCATTTCTCCATTTTTAAATTAACCAGAAGTAAAATTGTCTCAAGCTCACAAACACATAGCGGAGTTTCAGCTCAAAAAATGTGCTGTGAAGAAAATGTTTCCATTAAAAAATCATACTCGGCGAGGTACCAAACTAAGCAAGTTTCAACAAATGCAAATGTACGTATCATAAAAGGTTAATACTTACATTTTGATTGTCGGTGATTTCGCTCTGGAACGACCCAGCCATGTGTTTCAAAATTATCCAAAACAATGGGATTCTCATCAAGCTGAATATATTACATTAACATCTAAGCGCACTCTGTTGATTGCTGTGAATGTAGTTAACATATCCTCCATAGAGAAACGCATCCACATTGTTCACCTGAGCTGAAACACAAACGATACATAAATATTTCCTATTAAAAAACTTATAGGACATTTAAGCTAATATATTACTATTGCGATGGTCAATAAATTATCAAAATGAATAAAATGAACTAACCTGTCTCCGTCGCTAACCCAGTTTCACACAAGGACTATCGAAATAATCAAAGATTCAGCTTACTCCCTGTTAGCTCCAAGTTCCATACGCAAAACATTTTCCGATGTACAATCCAATTGAAGCCTATTCCTTTAAAAAAAATATAACATATTATTTTCGAGTGCTCAAAAACAAGTCTTAGAAAAGTTTATCAAAATAGTACTTACTTTTTGCTTGTTGGCAATTTCACTCTGTGCTAATCATTTCTCCATTTTTAAATTAACCAGAAGTTGCAAAATTATTCCAAGCACACAAACACATGACGGACTTTCAGCTCAAAAAAATGTGCTGTGAATAAAATGTTTCCCTTAAAAATCATACTCGACGAGGTAACTATGCAAGTTTCAACAAATGCAAATGGACGTACCATGAAAGGTTAATACTTACATTTTGATTGTCGGTGATGTTGCTTTGGAATAACCCAGCCATGTGTTTCAAAATTATCCCAAACAAGGGCATTCTCATCAAGCCCAATATATTACATTAACATCTAGGTGCATTGTGTTGATTGTTGTGAATATAATTGATATATTCTCCATAAAGAAACGCATCTACATTGTTCAACTGAGCTGAAACACAAACGATAGATAAATATAAATATAAATTACCAAAATGAATAAAATGAACTAACCTGTCTCCTTCGCTAACCCAGATTCACACAAGGACTATTAAAATAATCAACGATTCAGCTTACTCCCTGGAAGCAACAACTTCCGTACATAAAACCATTTTCGAGTATACAATCCAGTTAAAGCCAATTCCTTCGGAAAAAAGTGACATGTTATTTTCGTTTGTTGAATTACAAGTTTTAGAAAAGTTTAATTTCAAAAAATAATACTTACGTTTGGTCGTTGGTGATTTCAGACTGCGCTAATCATTTTTCCATTTTTAATTTAACCTTAAGCTCCAATAAGATAAAGTAAATATTGCCCTTACCACGCAGCACTTTATTAAATTCAAATCTACGTTTCGACAAGTATGTTTTCATCACCAGCAGAAATACTCAGTATTTCAACTGACGATGACAACATAATTGTTGGTACATTTGGATTTAATAAGGTGCAGTGTAGTAAGGGTAATATTTATTTTATTTTATATATCCAACAACAGTCTTCGATTTACTATTACTGAAGTTTCAAAACGATCCAAAGTACATAAAAATAATGGACTTTCCGCTCAAAAGCTGTGAACAAAAAAATTTCCTTTAAAAAATCGTACTCGACAAAGTACGCACATTTACACAAATGCAAAAGTATGTACGAAGAAAGGAAAACGTTTGACTAATACTTACATTTTCGTCGTTGGTCATTCCGATCTGGAGAATCTACAACTATGATCTCAAACCAGCCACATGTTTCAAAATTATCCAGAACAAGGGGATTCTCATCAAGCCCAATATATTACATTAAGATCTAAGCACATTCTGCCGATTGTTGTGAAAGTAATCAACACAATTTCCATAAAGAAACACATCCACATTGTTGTCCTAACTGAAATACAAATGATACATAAATACTTGCTATTAAAAAAATTATACGAAATTTATGCCCAGTTTCACAAATGCTAATTGGACGTTAACAGCTTGTTAACGAACATTCAAAAGTTTGCCGATTCGTTATCATCAAGTCTTTAATCCATCTTCAAATATTTGACGATGGACAGGTCATTTGGTATTTGACAATGGATTAAAGACTCGATAACGAATCGGCAAACTTTAGAATATTCGTTAACAAGCCGTTAACGACCAATTAGCGTTTGTGAAACCGGGCATTAATTACACTATCATGACACTCAATAAATTTAGCAAAACGAATAAAATGCACTAACCTGTATCCTTAGTTAAGCCACATTCACACAAGGACTATCGAAATAATCAAAGATTCAGCTTACACCTCGGAAGCTCCAAGTTCAGTCCCAAAAACATTTTCTGACATGCAATCCAATTAAAGCCAATCCTTTGAAAAAAAAGTAGCATATTATTTTCAAGTGCTCAATGACAAGTTTTAGAAAAGTTTAACTTTAAAACAATAGTAGATACTTACTTTTTGCTTGCTGGCGATTTCAGTCTGGGCTAATCATTTCTCCATTTTTAAATTAACCAGAAGTTGCAAAATTATCCCAAGCACACATAGACATAACGGACTTTCAGCTCCAAAAATGTGCTGTGAACAAAATGTTTCCATTAAGAAATCATACTCGGCGAGGAACGGTGCAAGTTTCAACAAATGCAAATGGACGTACCACGAAAGGTTAATACTCACATTTTGATTGACGGTGATTACATTCTGGAACGACCCAGCCACGTGTTTCAAAATTATCCAAAACAAGGGGATTCTCATCAAGCCGAATATATTACATTAACATCTAAGCGCATTCTGTTGATTGTTGTGAATGTAGTTAACATATCCTCCATAAAAAAACGCATCCACATTGTTTACCTGAGCTGAAACACATACGATACATAAATATTTGCTATTAAAAAACTTATACGAAATTTACGCTAATATATTACTATTGCGATGGTCAATAAATTATCAAAACGAATAAAATGAACTAACCTGTCTCCGTCGTTAACCCAGTTTCACAGAAGGACTATCGAAATAATCAAAGATTCAGCTTACTCCCTGGCAGCTCTACGTTCCGTCCGCTAAACATTTTCCGACATACAATCCAATTAAAGCCAATTCCTTTGAAAAAAAAGAGCAAATTTTTTTCAAGAGTCCAACGGCAAGTTTTGGAAAAGATTAACTATAAAAATAGTACTTACTTTTTGCTTGTTGGCGATTTCGCTCTGTGCTAATCATTTCTCCATTTTTAAATTAACCAGAAGTTTCAAAATTATTCCAAGCACACAAACACATAACGGACTTTCAGCTCAAAAAATGTGCTGTGAACAAAATGTTTCCATTAAAAATCATACTCGACGAGGTACCAAACTGTGCTTTCAGTTTCAACAAATGCAAATGGACGTATCATGAAAGGTTAATACTCACATTTTGATTGTTGGTAATTTTGCTCTGGAATAACCCAGCCATGTGTTTCAAAATTATCCAAAACAGGGACATTCTCATCAAGCTCAATATATTACATTAAGATCTAAGCACATTCTGTTGATTGTTGCGAATGTAATTGACATATTCTCCATAAAGAAACGCATCCACATTATTCACCTGAGCTGAAACACAAACAATACATAAATATTTGCTATTAAAAAACTATAGCATATTATTTTCCAGTGTTCAACGACAAATTTTAGAAAAGTTTAACTTTAAAAAAATAGTAGATACTTACTTTTTGCTTGTTGGCGATTTCACTCTGTGCTAATTATTTATCCATTGTTAAATTAAGCAGTTGCAAAATTATGCCAAGCACACAAAGACATAATGGACTTTCAGCTCAAGAAATGTGCTGTGAACAAAATGTTTCCCTTAAAAAATCATATACGACGAGATACCAAACTATGCAAGTATCAACAAATGCATATATGATGAAAGGTTAATACTTACATTTTGATTGTCGATGTCTTCGCTCTGGAACGACCCCGCCATGTGTTTGAAAATTATCCAAAACAAGGGGATTCTCGTCAACCCGAATATATTACATTAACAACTAAACTCATTCTGTTGATTGTTGTGAATGTAATTGAAAGTAATTCATATACATATATATTTATATTACGATGGTTTACTATTGATATAATCAAAGGTGCAGGTTACTTCCTGGAAGCAACAACTTCCGTACATAAAACCATATTCCTCCGTACAATCCAGTCCAAGCCAATTCCTAACATATTTGCAATTGTTGAATTACTAGTTTTAGAAAAGTTTAATTTCAAAAAATTGCTTTTTGGTCATTGGTGATTTCAGTCTGCGCTAATCATTTTTCCATTTTTCATTTAACCTTAAGCTCCAATAAGATAAAATAAATATTGCCCTTACCACGCAGCACTTTATTAAATTCAAATCTACGTTTCGACAAGTATGTTTTCATCACCAGCAGAAATACTCAGTATTTCAACTGACGATGACAACATAATTGTTGGTACATTTGGATTTAATAAGGTGCAGTGTAGTAAGGGTAATATTTATTTTATTTTATATATCCAACAACAGTCTTCGATTTACTATTACTGAAGTTTCAAAACGATCCAAAGTACATAAAGATAATGGACTTTCCGCTCAAAAGCTGTGAACAAAAAAATTTCCTTTAAAAAATCGTACTCGACAAAGTACGCACATTTACACAAATGCAAAAGTATGTACGAAGAAAGGAAAACGTTTGACTAATACTTACATTTTCGTCGTTGGTGATTCCGATCTGGAGAATCTACAACTATGATCTCAAACCAGCCACATGTTTCAAAATTATCCAGAACAAGGGGATTCTCATCAAGCCCAATATATTACATTAAGATCTAAGCACATTCTGCCGATTGTTGGAAATGTAATTGACCTATGTTCTTTAAAGACATCCATCCACATTGTTCTCCTGAAACACAAACTTAGATCAATATTTGGTATTAAAAAAAAACTTATTTTATAAAGCTGTTAACACTCTGATGGTGACGAAATGAAAATTTGCGACTAACAAATCACAAATTTGCCCAATTTTCAATAAACTCTAATCAAACAAATTTCTTCTCAGGCATGAGAACTATGAACGTAGTATGCCAGTATTTCCTTAGCGCATACCTTGAACTATTATTCATGTATAGAATTTTTTTCAATTAAGACAATTTTGAAATTTTTCCTAATTTTCTCGACAATAAAACCTAAAAGTTTTATTTGTTTAATTATTGAGTTTGACGGTTTTTCATTTTTTCTACCATTTTACAATATTGAATAAATTTTTGCATTACCAAATTATTGAACTTTTAAGAATTTTACAGTTTTAAAAGCTAATCATTTTTGTCAATTCTGGATTTTACAATTTTTAGTGTGACTCTTTAATAATTTTCGCATTTGACATTTTTTGCATTTTGAGAACTTTTGCCAAATTTTTAACCTTAACATTTTTGTACATGTGGGAAAAATATAATATCGAAAAAAAATTACACATACTTACAATTTTAATTCTCATTTCTGCCTCGTACTTAAGACTGGTTGCGCGGTTTCAAACGACCCGAACGCAGACAAATGTACAATTTCGGGACTAAAACGTCATCCCGACATCAACATCTCCACAAACATGAAACTAAAAATACCACACATTTTAGGTTACGGCTGATATAACATGATGAATTTACATACTGGGATCCCTTTGATGGCCCGCAACATACTGCAAGCTGCCATCGTCCTCTTCAAATATTGGGACAATGACTCTGATGTTTATAATCTTCCAGGCGACATCTACTAAATACAAATTATGAACATAATTTGTCAATTTTTAACCGGAAAATAACTGCATGCGTGAAGATTTAGTGAAGTACCTCATTAAAACACCAGGTAAATGAAATGTAAATTGCTTTTGTGAATGATAAGTGTAATAATTAAAATAATAATCATCATTGTTAACTCAATGGCAGCATCTCAGCAAATAGTACTGTAGAAGGATAGTACACTCGTGCATTTTCTCATAGACATACAGCTTTAGGTTACAGCCAATGTGACATACAAACTCTACTTACTAGGTTTTCTTTGATGGCATGCTGAATACCACGTTGCTTCAAGCAGCTATGTGGGAAATCATCAATCCGGACAAATTTGGATTTGTGTATCTTGTTTCCTATGCATGAGGTTCCATTTTTTCACATTCACTAGGCCACAAATTGAAATGTTCGTCTCGTAACGTAAAATCTATATAATATATATATATACATGTATAATAATGATTGAATTTTCTAGCCACGTAATAACAATTAATTTCAATAGTGATAATAATTATGAAATTGATGACAAAGAAGTTATTTGAATAGAGTCACAGTATCTACACTTGATATGTCATTTTAATAAATAATTAAATAATTTGTTACTAACCTTTGTAATCGTTCTGAAACTACCCAGAGCGAGTACAGAATTTCTTTTCAATGGACTTCGGCAATGGACAATTTTTTATATTGTATTTAGATATCTTTTCAAGCTACGTGAAGGTATATACGGAGAGAATGTGTCGAAGGATGACTCGCACTAGGCGATGTGTCTTGGCCTTTTGATTTGCTCTTCATATTGGTGGTGATGATCTTAGGTCACTCTTCTATCTGCATGTGTGGCCTCCGCTTTTGAAGACATTCTTCCGGACTGATTTGTTATGGACAGGTTTCTCTAAATGCAGATGCGTAAAATTATTGGTAAAGCGTCAATGGCGAAGAAACTGGTGTGCATGTGTAGAACACCAAATGAATGACATTGTGTTAAATTGTAGTAATAATTATAAAGCAGCTCACCGTTTAATGTTAGCATTATGATCCGCATCTTTTCTATCTGTCTCCCGTCACTGATAAGAGTATTCAATGACTTTCACTACTTCATTTCCATTGTCTTGTTTTAGAATTTCCTAATTTCGTTCCTCTCCTTCCGTTTCACTATTACATTAGTTTGCTCCTGACATCTACATGTTGCTCTATATGTAATCCTTATGAACTGCTGTATACATCTTGTGATTGTGTTATTTATTTGCGACAGGATGTCTTTCTCTTCATCAGTTTCATTTTCTTTGTCTTGTTTTAGAATATCCCACTTTCTTTGGTGTCCTTGTGCTTCTCTATTTCGTCAGTTTGTTGTTGAGCTTTACTAGTTTTTTCTTTCGTGTTCTCGTTGGTTATTTTAATTTCTTAATTATATGTTGCTTTGTTTATGCCCTTTCTTACTTGCAATAGCTTTGATGTGCATAAACTGATACAGAAAATAGACTTTGTTGAAATTTGATAACTAGATGAAATTGCCCTGTTTGGTTACATTTGATTCCCTTCAATTTGACATATGGCTTGTCACCTCAAACATCCCCAGAAACTATTTGCTAGAACTACACTTAAAATAGTCCTTAGAAAAACTAATTCATAAAAAAATAGATCAGCCTATTTAAACTACCCATAGCCTATATAAGCTGTGATACATATATATGTGATAATATAAATTTCTGTACCACGTGGGTCGACTGTCAACTAAACGAACTGGAAGTAAAGGCGCATATTATTAATTTGAATCGGACGACTCGGGTCAACTCGGGTCATCACGGCACGTCCTGGTTTGGTTCGGCAACATGGCATGACTCGGCTCGACCCGGGCCGGATGGGGTCATGTCGGCTGGGCTTGGGGCGATTCGGATCGAGGCGGATCGTCACGGCTCGGCATGACGACTCGACTCGGCTCGACCCGGATCGGCTTGGCGCACTGCGCGACACTATCGGTATAATTAACAAACTTTATATATATATATAATTTTTCCAAATATAGTTTGCCAGTGGACACCGGTGGATGAGAAATAAGATGTGAATTATGTGACGAATTTTTTTGGAAATTAGGAAGTTTGCATCGCCGAATGATTGTAGGTTGTGGTTTAGGTGATGATTCTTAGGAAGTAGTTTGTGGGGGGAATAACATTAGGTTACTTTTACTAACAGAGATAAATATTCGTTAGCATCAAATCTCAACTAGGTCCGTTTCAGTTATCTGCCTCGAGATTTATTCGTCTTCGAATTGGCTAGTATTCTGTGCTGTTGTAATACTCTAAAGTTGTCCATATCCTTATCACTCGTGATACTGGTGTTATGTGGGTATTACGCCTTTTAAGTTTGACTATTTGAGTTATCATGCAACTTTTCGTTAGGTGGCGAGACACATTGTAACATTTATTTCTGTTCACTGTTCCTAATATAACGGTGGTGTTACATGTGATTAATTTAGATGTTAGTTGATCAGAGGTATACTGGATACCCCGCATTCGCTTCAGTCCTCACTTTCTTCTTCTTTAAATACACTGTTTATTATATTATTATACGATAGTATTCATTCCACTGTTTTTGATACATCAGTTTCTTCTGACAAAGTTCTGGGTTAGTTTTTCATGTACTAGGGATTGTAGTTTGTGGAATTGCGTGGCTTTAATTCCCTCATTATTTTACGAATTCCTTCAAAAAAGAAAATAGCACATTATTTTAGAAATGTTTAACATTAGAAAATAGTACTTACTTTTCGGTCGTTGGCAATTTCAGTCTGGGCTAATCATTTCTCCATTTTTAAATTAACCAGAAGTTGCAAAATAATCCCAAGCACACAGACATAACGGACTTTCAGCTCAAAAAATGTGCTGTGAACAAAAAGTTTCCCTTAAAAAATCATACTCGACAAGGTACCAAACTATGCACGTTTCAACAGATACAAATGTACGTATGATAAAACGTTAATACTTACATTTTGATTGTCGGTGTTTTCGCTCCCGAACGAGCCGGCCGTTTGTTTGACAATTATCCAAAACAAGGGGATTTTCATCAAGCCGAATATATTACATTAACATCTAAGCACATTCTGTTAATTGTTGTGAATGTATTTGACTTATTTTCCATAAAGAAATGCATCCACATTGTTCACCTGAGCTGAAACACAAACGATACATAAATATATGCTATTAAAAAACTTGTGCGACATTAACGCTAATATATTAATATTACGACGGTCGATAAATTTACCAAAACGAATAAAATGCACTAACCTGTATCCTTAGTTAACCCACATTCACACAAGGACTATCGAAATAATCAAAGACTCAGCTTACACCTTGGAAGCTCCAAGTTCCATCCAAAAAACATTTTCCGACATACAATCCAATTAAAGCCAATCCTTTGAAAAAGAAAATAGCATATTATTTTCGAGTGTGCAACGACAAGTTTTAGAAAAGTTTAACTTTAAGAAAATAGTAGATACTTACTCTTTGCTAGTTGGCGATTTCACTCTGTGCTAATCATTTCTCCATTTTTAAATTAACCAGAAGTAAAATTGTCTCAAGCTCACAAACACATAGCGGAGTTTCAGCTCAAAAAATGTGCTGTGAAGAAAATGTTTCCATTAAAAAATCATACTCGGCGAGGTACCAAACTAAGCAAGTTTCAACAAATGCAAATGTACGTATCATAAAAGGTTAATACTTACATTTTGATTGTCGGTGATTTCGCTCTGGAACGACCCAGCCATGTGTTTCAAAATTATCCAAAACAATGGGATTCTCATCAAGCTGAATATATTACATTAACATCTAAGCGCACTCTGTTGATTGCTGTGAATGTAGTTAACATATCCTCCATAGAGAAACGCATCCACATTGTTCACCTGAGCTGAAACACAAACGATACATAAATATTTCCTATTAAAAAACTTATACGACATTTAAGCTAATATATTACTATTGCGATGGTCAATAAATTATCAAAATGAATAAAATGAACTAACCTGTCTCCGTCGCTAACCCAGTTTCACACAAGGACTATCGAAATAATCAAAGATTCAGCTTACTCCCTGTTAGCTCCAAGTTCCATACGCAAAACATTTTCCGATGTACAATCCAATTGAAGCCTATTCCTTTGAAAAAAATATAACATATTATTTTCGAGTGCTCAAAAACAAGTCTTAGAAAAGTTTATCAAAATAGTACTTACTTTTTGCTTGTTGGCAATTTCACTCTGTGCTAATCATTTCTCCATTTTTAAATTAACCAGAAGTTGCAAAATTATTCCAAGCACACAAACACATGACGGACTTTCAGCTCAAAAAAATGTGCTGTGAATAAAATGTTTCCCTTAAAAATCATACTCGACGAGGTAACTATGCAAGTTTCAACAAATGCAAATGGACGTACCATGAAAGGTTAATACTTACATTTTGATTGTCGGTGATGTTGCTTTGGAATAACCCAGCCATGTGTTTCAAAATTATCCCAAACAAGGGCATTCTCATCAAGCCCAATATATTACATTAACATCTAGGTGCATTGTGTTGATTGTTGTGAATATAATTGATATATTCTCCATAAAGAAACGCATCTACATTGTTCAACTGAGCTGAAACACAAACGATAGATAAATATAAATATAAATTACCAAAATGAATAAAATGAACTAACCTGTCTCCTTCGCTAACCCAGATTCACACAAGGACTATTAAAATAATCAACGATTCAGCTTACTCCCTGGAAGCAACAACTTCCGTACATAAAACCATTTTCGAGTATACAATCCAGTTAAAGCCAATTCCTTCGGAAAAAAGTGACATGTTATTTTCGTTTGTTGAATTACAAGTTTTAGAAAAGTTTAATTTCAAAAAATAATACTTACGTTTGGTCGTTGGTGATTTCAGACTGCGCTAATCATTTTTCCATTTTTAATTTAACCTTAAGCTCCAATAAGATAAAGTAAATATTGCCCTTACCACGCAGCACTTTATTAAATTCAAATCTACGTTTCGACAAGTATGTTTTCATCACCAGCAGAAATACTCAGTATTTCAACTGACGATGACAACATAATTGTTGGTACATTTGGATTTAATAAGGTGCAGTGTAGTAAGGGTAATATTTATTTTATTTTATATATCCAACAACAGTCTTCGATTTACTATTACTGAAGTTTCAAAACGATCCAAAGTACATAAAAATAATGGACTTTCCGCTCAAAAGCTGTGAACAAAAAAATTTCCTTTAAAAAATCGTACTCGACAAAGTACGCACATTTACACAAATGCAAAAGTATGTACGAAGAAAGGAAAACGTTTGACTAATACTTACATTTTCGTCGTTGGTCATTCCGATCTGGAGAATCTACAACTATGATCTCAAACCAGCCACATGTTTCAAAATTATCCAGAACAAGGGGATTCTCATCAAGCCCAATATATTACATTAAGATCTAAGCACATTCTGCCGATTGTTGTGAAAGTAATCAACACAATTTCCATAAAGAAACACATCCACATTGTTGTCCTAACTGAAATACAAATGATACATAAATACTTGCTATTAAAAAAATTATACGAAATTTATGCCCAGTTTCACAAATGCTAATTGGACGTTAACAGCTTGTTAACGAACATTCAAAAGTTTGCCGATTCGTTATCATCAAGTCTTTAATCCATCTTCAAATATTTGACGATGGACAGGTCATTTGGTATTTGACAATGGATTAAAGACTCGATAACGAATCGGCAAACTTTGGAATATTCGTTAACAAGCCGTTAACGACCAATTAGCGTTTGTGAAACCGGGCATTAATTACACTATCATGACACTCAATAAATTTAGCAAAACGAATAAAATGCACTAACCTGTATCCTTAGTTAAGCCACATTCACACAAGGACTATCGAAATAATCAAAGATTCAGCTTACACCTCGGAAGCTCCAAGTTCAGTCCCAAAAACATTTTCTGACATGCAATCCAATTAAAGCCAATCCTTTGAAAAAAAAGTAGCATATTATTTTCAAGTGCTCAATGACAAGTTTTAGAAAAGTTTAACTTTAAAAAATAGCAGATACTTACTTTTTGCTTGTTGGCGATTTCACTCTGTGCTAATCATTTCTCCATTGTTAACTTAACCAGAAGTTGCAACATCCCAAGCACACAAAGACATAACGGAGTTTCAGGTGAAAAAATGTGCTGTGAACAAAATGTTTCCCATAAAAAATCGTACTCCACGATGTACCAAACTATGCAAGTCTCAACAAATGCAAATGTACGTATGATGAAAGATTAATACTTACATTTTGATTGTCGGCGTTTTCGCTCTAGAAAGACCATGTGTTTCAAAATTATCCAAAACAAGGGGATTCTCATCAAGCCGAATATATTACATTAACATCTAAGTGCATTCTGTTGCTTCTTGTGAATGTAATCAACATGTCGTCCATAAAGAAAAGCATCCACATTGTTCACCTGAGCTGGAACACAAACGATACATAAATATTTGCTATTAAAAGAACTTATATGAATTTTTGGCTAATATATTAATATTATGATGGTCGTCGATAAATTTACCAAAACGAATAAAATGCACTAACCTGTCTCCTTCGCTAACCCAGTTTGATGAAAGAACTATCGAAATAATCAAAGATTCAGCTTACACCTCGGAAGCTCCAAGTTCCGTCCAAAAAACATTTTCCAACATACAATCCTATTAAAGCCAATCCTTTGAAAAAGAAAACATATTATTTTCCAGTGTTCAATGACAAGTTTTAGAAAAGTTTAACTTTAAAACAATAGTAGATACTTACTTTTTGCTTGCTGGCGATTTCAGTCTGGGCTAATCATTTCTCCATTTTTAAATTAACCAGAAGTTGCAAAATTATCCCAAGCACACATAGACATAACGGACTTTCAGCTCCAAAAATGTGCTGTGAACAAAATGTTTCCATTAAGAAATCATACTCGGCGAGGAACGGTGCAAGTTTCAACAAATGCAAATGGACGTACCACGAAAGGTTAATACTCACATTTTGATTGACGGTGATTACATTCTGGAACGACCCAGCCACGTGTTTCAAAATTATCCAAAACAAGGGGATTCTCATCAAGCCGAATATATTACATTAACATCTAAGCGCATTCTGTTGATTGTTGTGAATGTAGTTAACATATCCTCCATAAAAAAACGCATCCACATTGTTTACCTGAGCTGAAACACATACGATACATAAATATTTGCTATTAAAAAACTTATACGAAATTTACGCTAATATATTACTATTGCGATGGTCAATAAATTATCAAAACGAATAAAATGAACTAACCTGTCTCCGTCGTTAACCCAGTTTCACAGAAGGACTATCGAAATAATCAAAGATTCAGCTTACTCCCTGGCAGCTCTACGTTCCGTCCGCTAAACATTTTCCGACATACAATCCAATTAAAGCCAATTCCTTTGAAAAAAAAGAGCAAATTTTTTTCAAGAGTCCAACGGCAAGTTTTGGAAAAGATTAACTATAAAAATAGTACTTACTTTTTGCTTGTTGGCGATTTCGCTCTGTGCTAATCATTTCTCCATTTTTAAATTAACCAGAAGTTTCAAAATTATTCCAAGCACACAAACACATAACGGACTTTCAGCTCAAAAAATGTGCTGTGAACAAAATGTTTCCATTAAAAATCATACTCGACGAGGTACCAAACTGTGCTTTCAGTTTCAACAAATGCAAATGGACGTATCATGAAAGGTTAATACTCACATTTTGAT
The DNA here is from genome assembly GCA_959613385.1 of Geotrupes spiniger. Lineage (NCBI taxonomy): Eukaryota > Metazoa > Arthropoda > Insecta > Coleoptera > Geotrupidae > Geotrupes > Geotrupes spiniger. Next base: position 14,272,792 of record OY390734.1, read on the forward strand.
TGTTGGTAATTTTGCTCTGGAATAACCCAGCCATGTGTTTCAAAATTATCCAAAACAGGGACATTCTCATCAAGCTCAATATATTACATTAAGATCTAAGCACATTCTGTTGATTGTTGCGAATGTAATTGACATATTCTCCATAAAGAAACGCATCCACATTATTCACCTGAGCTGAAACACAAACAATACATAAATATTTGCTATTAAAAAACTATAGCATATTATTTTCCAGTGTTCAACGACAAATTTTAGAAAAGTTTAACTTTAAAAAAATAGTAGATACTTACTTTTTGCTTGTTGGCGATTTCACTCTGTGCTAATTATTTATCCATTGTTAAATTAAGCAGTTGCAAAATTATGCCAAGCACACAAAGACATAATGGACTTTCAGCTCAAGAAATGTGCTGTGAACAAAATGTTTCCCTTAAAAAATCATATACGACGAGATACCAAACTATGCAAGTATCAACAAATGCATATATGATGAAAGGTTAATACTTACATTTTGATTGTCGATGTCTTCGCTCTGGAACGACCCCGCCATGTGTTTGAAAATTATCCAAAACAAGGGGATTCTCGTCAACCCGAATATATTACATTAACAACTAAACTCATTCTGTTGATTGTTGTGAATGTAATTGAAAGTAATTCATATACATATATATTTATATTACGATGGTTTACTATTGATATAATCAAAGGTGCAGGTTACTTCCTGGAAGCAACAACTTCCGTACATAAAACCATATTCCTCCGTACAATCCAGTCCAAGCCAATTCCTAACATATTTGCAATTGTTGAGTTACTAGTTTTAGAAAAGTTTAATTTCAAAAAATTGCTTTTTGGTCATTGGTGATTTCAGTCTGCGCTAATCATTTTTCCATTTTTCATTTAACCTTAAGCTCCAATAAGATAAAATAAATATTGCCCTTACCACGCAGCACTTTATTAAATTCAAATCTACGTTTCGACAAGTATGTTTTCATCACCAGCAGAAATACTCAGTATTTCAACTGACGATGACAACATAATTGTTGGTACATTTGGATTTAATAAGGTGCAGTGTAGTAAGGGTAATATTTATTTTATTTTATATATCCAACAACAGTCTTCGATTTACTATTACTGAAGTTTCAAAACGATCCAAAGTACATAAAGATAATGGACTTTCCGCTCAAAAGCTGTGAACAAAAAAATTTCCTTTAAAAAATCGTACTCGACAAAGTACGCACATTTACACAAATGCAAAAGTATGTACGAAGAAAGGAAAACGTTTGACTAATACTTACATTTTCGTCGTTGGTGATTCCGATCTGGAGAATCTACAACTATGATCTCAAACCAGCCACATGTTTCAAAATTATCCAGAACAAGGGGATTCTCATCAAGCCCAATATATTACATTAAGATCTAAGCACATTCTGCCGATTGTTGGAAATGTAATTGACCTATGTTCTTTAAAGACATCCATCCACATTGTTCTCCTGAAACACAAACTTAGATCAATATTTGGTATTAAAAAAAAACTTATTTTATAAAGCTGTTAACACTCTGATGGTGACGAAATGAAAATTTGCGACTAACAAATCACAAATTTGCCCAATTTTCAATAAACTCTAATCAAACAAATTTCTTCTCAGGCATGAGAACTATGAACGTAGTATGCCAGTATTTCCTTAGCGCATACCTTGAACTATTATTCATGTATAGAATTTTTTTCAATTAAGACAATTTTGAAATTTTTCCTAATTTTCTCGACAATAAAACCTAAAAGTTTTATTTGTTTAATTATTGAGTTTGACGGTTTTTCATTTTTTCTACCATTTTACAATATTGAATAAATTTTTGCATTACCAAATTATTGAACTTTTAAGAATTTTACAGTTTTAAAAGCTAATCATTTTTGTCAATTCTGGATTTTACAATTTTTAGTGTGACTCTTTAATAATTTTCGCATTTGACATTTTTTGCATTTTGAGAACTTTTGCCAAATTTTTAACCTTAACATTTTTGTACATGTGGGAAAAATATAATATCGAAAAAAAATTACACATACTTACAATTTTAATTCTCATTTCTGCCTCGTACTTAAGACTGGTTGCGCGGTTTCAAACGACCCGAACGCAGACAAATGTACAATTTCGGGACTAAAACGTCATCCCGACATCAACATCTCCACAAACATGAAACTAAAAATACCACACATTTTAGGTTACGGCTGATATAACATGATGAATTTACATACTGGGATCCCTTTGATGGCCCGCAACATACTGCAAGCTGCCATCGTCCTCTTCAAATATTGGGACAATGACTCTGATGTTTATAATCTTCCAGGCGACATCTACTAAATACAAATTATGAACATAATTTGTCAATTTTTAACCGGAAAATAACTGCATGCGTGAAGATTTAGTGAAGTACCTCATTAAAACACCAGGTAAATGAAATGTAAATTGCTTTTGTGAATGATAAGTGTAATAATTAAAATAATAATCATCATTGTTAACTCAATGGCAGCATCTCAGCAAATAGTACTGTAGAAGGATAGTACACTCGTGCATTTTCTCATAGACATACAGCTTTTAGGTTACAGCCAATGTGACATACAAACTCTACTTACTAGGTTTTCTTTGATGGCATGCTGAATACCACGTTGCTTCAAGCAGCTATGTGGGAAATCATCAATCCGGACAAATTTGGATTTGTGTATCTTGTTTCCTATGCATGAGGTTCCATTTTTTCACATTCACTAGGCCACAAATTGAAATGTTCGTCTCGTAACGTAAAATCTATATAATATATATATATACATGTATAATAATGATTGAATTTTCTAGCCACGTAATAACAATTAATTTCAATAGTGATAATAATTATGAAATTGATGACAAAGAAGTTATTTGAATAGAGTCACAGTATCTACACTTGATATGTCATTTTAATAAATAATTAAATAATTTGTTACTAACCTTTGTAATCGTTCTGAAACTACCCAGAGCGAGTACAGAATTTCTTTTCAATGGACTTCGGCAATGGACAATTTTTTATATTGTATTTAGATATCTTTTCAAGCTACGTGAAGGTATATACGGAGAGAATGTGTCGAAGGATGACTCGCACTAGGCGATGTGTCTTGGCCTTTTGATTTGCTCTTCATATTGGTGGTGATGATCTTAGGTCACTCTTCTATCTGCATGTGTGGCCTCCGCTTTTGAAGACATTCTTCCGGACTGATTTGTTATGGACAGGTTTCTCTAAATGCAGATGCGTAAAATTATTGGTAAAGCGTCAATGGCGAAGAAACTGGTGTGCATGTGTAGAACACCAAATGAATGACATTGTGTTAAATTGTAGTAATAATTATAAAGCAGCTCACCGTTTAATGTTAGCATTATGATCCGCATCTTTTCTATCTGTCTCCCGTCACTGATAAGAGTATTCAATGACTTTCACTACTTCATTTCCATTGTCTTGTTTTAGAATTTCCTAATTTCGTTCCTCTCCTTCCGTTTCACTATTACATTAGTTTGCTCCTGACATCTACATGTTGCTCTATATGTAATCCTTATGAACTGCTGTATACATCTTGTGATTGTGTTATTTATTTGCGACAGGATGTCTTTCTCTTCATCAGTTTCATTTTCTTTGTCTTGTTTTAGAATATCCCACTTTCTTTGGTGTCCTTGTGCTTCTCTATTTCGTCAGTTTGTTGTTGAGCTTTACTAGTTTTTTCTTTCGTGTTCTCGTTGGTTATTTTAATTTCTTAATTATATGTTGCTTTGTTTATGCCCTTTCTTACTTGCAATAGCTTTGATGTGCATAAACTGATACAGAAAATAGACTTTGTTGAAATTTGATAACTAGATGAAATTGCCCTGTTTGGTTACATTTGATTCCCTTCAATTTGACATATGGCTTGTCACCTCAAACATCCCCAGAAACTATTTGCTAGAACTACACTTAAAATAGTCCTTAGAAAAACTAATTCATAAAAAAATAGATCAGCCTATCTAAACTACCCATAGCCTATATAAGCTGTGATACATATATATGTGATAATATAAATTTCTGTACCACGTGGGTCGACTGTCAACTAAACGAACTGGAAGTAAAGGCGCATATTATTAATTTGAATCGGACGACTCGGGTCAACTCGGGTCATCACGGCACGTCCTGGTTTGGTTCGGCAACATGGCATGACTCGGCTCGACCCGGGCCGGATGGGGTCATGTCGGCTGGGCTTGGGGCGATTCGGATCGAGGCGGATCGTCACGGCTCGGCATGACGACTCGACTCGGCTCGACCCGGATCGGCTTGGCGCACTGCGCGACACTATCGGTATAATTAACAAACTTTATATATATATATAATTTTTCCAAATATAGTTTGCCAGTGGACACCGGTGGATGAGAAATAAGATGTGAATTATGTGACGAATTTTTTTGGAAATTAGGAAGTTTGCATCGCCGAATGATTGTAGGTTGTGGTTTAGGTGATGATTCTTAGGAAGTAGTTTGTGGGGGGAATAACATTAGGTTACTTTTACTAACAGAGATAAATATTCGTTAGCATCAAATCTCAACTAGGTCCGTTTCAGTTATCTGCCTCGAGATTTATTCGTCTTCGAATTGGCTAGTATTCTGTGCTGTTGTAATACTCTAAAGTTGTCCATATCCTTATCACTCGTGATACTGGTGTTATGTGGGTATTACGCCTTTTAAGTTTGACTATTTGAGTTATCATGCAACTTTTCGTTAGGTGGCGAGACACATTGTAACATTTATTTCTGTTCACTGTTCCTAATATAACGGTGGTGTTACATGTGATTAATTTAGATGTTAGTTGATCAGAGGTATACTGGATACCCCGCATTCGCTTCAGTCCTCACTTTCTTCTTCTTTAAATACACTGTTTATTATATTATTATACGATAGTATTCATTCCACTGTTTTTGATACATCAGTTTCTTCTGACAAAGTTCTGGGTTAGTTTTTCATGTACTAGGGATTGTAGTTTGTGGAATTGCGTGGCTTTAATTCCCTCATTATTTTACGAATTCCTTCAAAAAAGAAAATAGCACATTATTTTAGAAATGTTTAACATTAGAAAATAGTACTTACTTTTCGGTCGTTGGCAATTTCAGTCTGGGCTAATCATTTCTCCATTTTTAAATTAACCAGAAGTTGCAAAATAATCCCAAGCACACAGACATAACGGACTTTCAGCTCAAAAAATGTGCTGTGAACAAAAAGTTTCCCTTAAAAAATCATACTCGACAAGGTACCAAACTATGCACGTTTCAACAGATACAAATGTACGTATGATAAAACGTTAATACTTACATTTTGATTGTCGGTGTTTTCGCTCCCGAACGAGCCGGCCGTTTGTTTGACAATTATCCAAAACAAGGGGATTTTCATCAAGCCGAATATATTACATTAACATCTAAGCACATTCTGTTAATTGTTGTGAATGTATTTGACTTATTTTCCATAAAGAAATGCATCCACATTGTTCACCTGAGCTGAAACACAAACGATACATAAATATATGCTATTAAAAAACTTGTGCGACATTAACGCTAATATATTAATATTACGACGGTCGATAAATTTACCAAAACGAATAAAATGCACTAACCTGTATCCTTAGTTAACCCACATTCACACAAGGACTATCGAAATAATCAAAGACTCAGCTTACACCTTGGAAGCTCCAAGTTCCATCCAAAAAACATTTTCCGACATACAATCCAATTAAAGCCAATCCTTTGAAAAAGAAAATAGCATATTATTTTCGAGTGTGCAACGACAAGTTTTAGAAAAGTTTAACTTTAAGAAAATAGTAGATACTTACTCTTTGCTAGTTGGCGATTTCACTCTGTGCTAATCATTTCTCCATTTTTAAATTAACCAGAAGTAAAATTGTCTCAAGCTCACAAACACATAGCGGAGTTTCAGCTCAAAAAATGTGCTGTGAAGAAAATGTTTCCATTAAAAAATCATACTCGGCGAGGTACCAAACTAAGCAAGTTTCAACAAATGCAAATGTACGTATCATAAAAGGTTAATACTTACATTTTGATTGTCGGTGATTTCGCTCTGGAACGACCCAGCCATGTGTTTCAAAATTATCCAAAACAATGGGATTCTCATCAAGCTGAATATATTACATTAACATCTAAGCGCACTCTGTTGATTGCTGTGAATGTAGTTAACATATCCTCCATAGAGAAACGCATCCACATTGTTCACCTGAGCTGAAACACAAACGATACATAAATATTTCCTATTAAAAAACTTATACGACATTTAAGCTAATATATTACTATTGCGATGGTCAATAAATTATCAAAATGAATAAAATGAACTAACCTGTCTCCGTCGCTAACCCAGTTTCACACAAGGACTATCGAAATAATCAAAGATTCAGCTTACTCCCTGTTAGCTCCAAGTTCCATACGCAAAACATTTTCCGATGTACAATCCAATTGAAGCCTATTCCTTTGAAAAAAATATAACATATTATTTTCGAGTGCTCAAAAACAAGTCTTAGAAAAGTTTATCAAAATAGTACTTACTTTTTGCTTGTTGGCAATTTCACTCTGTGCTAATCATTTCTCCATTTTTAAATTAACCAGAAGTTGCAAAATTATTCCAAGCACACAAACACATGACGGACTTTCAGCTCAAAAAAATGTGCTGTGAATAAAATGTTTCCCTTAAAAATCATACTCGACGAGGTAACTATGCAAGTTTCAACAAATGCAAATGGACGTACCATGAAAGGTTAATACTTACATTTTGATTGTCGGTGATGTTGCTTTGGAATAACCCAGCCATGTGTTTCAAAATTATCCCAAACAAGGGCATTCTCATCAAGCCCAATATATTACATTAACATCTAGGTGCATTGTGTTGATTGTTGTGAATATAATTGATATATTCTCCATAAAGAAACGCATCTACATTGTTCAACTGAGCTGAAACACAAACGATAGATAAATATAAATATAAATTACCAAAATGAATAAAATGAACTAACCTGTCTCCTTCGCTAACCCAGATTCACACAAGGACTATTAAAATAATCAACGATTCAGCTTACTCCCTGGAAGCAACAACTTCCGTACATAAAACCATTTTCGAGTATACAATCCAGTTAAAGCCAATTCCTTCGGAAAAAAGTGACATGTTATTTTCGTTTGTTGAATTACAAGTTTTAGAAAAGTTTAATTTCAAAAAATAATACTTACGTTTGGTCGTTGGTGATTTCAGACTGCGCTAATCATTTTTCCATTTTTAATTTAACCTTAAGCTCCAATAAGATAAAGTAAATATTGCCCTTACCACGCAGCACTTTATTAAATTCAAATCTACGTTTCGACAAGTATGTTTTCATCACCAGCAGAAATACTCAGTATTTCAACTGACGATGACAACATAATTGTTGGTACATTTGGATTTAATAAGGTGCAGTGTAGTAAGGGTAATATTTATTTTATTTTATATATCCAACAACAGTCTTCGATTTACTATTACTGAAGTTTCAAAACGATCCAAAGTACATAAAAATAATGGACTTTCCGCTCAAAAGCTGTGAACAAAAAAATTTCCTTTAAAAAATCGTACTCGACAAAGTACGCACATTTACACAAATGCAAAAGTATGTACGAAGAAAGGAAAACGTTTGACTAATACTTACATTTTCGTCGTTGGTCATTCCGATCTGGAGAATCTACAACTATGATCTCAAACCAGCCACATGTTTCAAAATTATCCAGAACAAGGGGATTCTCATCAAGCCCAATATATTACATTAAGATCTAAGCACATTCTGCCGATTGTTGTGAAAGTAATCAACACAATTTCCATAAAGAAACACATCCACATTGTTGTCCTAACTGAAATACAAATGATACATAAATACTTGCTATTAAAAAAATTATACGAAATTTATGCCCAGTTTCACAAATGCTAATTGGACGTTAACAGCTTGTTAACGAACATTCAAAAGTTTGCCGATTCGTTATCATCAAGTCTTTAATCCATCTTCAAATATTTGACGATGGACAGGTCATTTGGTATTTGACAATGGATTAAAGACTCGATAACGAATCGGCAAACTTTGGAATATTCGTTAACAAGCCGTTAACGACCAATTAGCGTTTGTGAAACCGGGCATTAATTACACTATCATGACACTCAATAAATTTAGCAAAACGAATAAAATGCACTAACCTGTATCCTTAGTTAAGCCACATTCACACAAGGACTATCGAAATAATCAAAGATTCAGCTTACACCTCGGAAGCTCCAAGTTCAGTCCCAAAAACATTTTCTGACATGCAATCCAATTAAAGCCAATCCTTTGAAAAAAAAGTAGCATATTATTTTCAAGTGCTCAATGACAAGTTTTAGAAAAGTTTAACTTTAAAAAATAGCAGATACTTACTTTTTGCTTGTTGGCGATTTCACTCTGTGCTAATCATTTCTCCATTGTTAACTTAACCAGAAGTTGCAACATCCCAAGCACACAAAGACATAACGGAGTTTCAGGTGAAAAAATGTGCTGTGAACAAAATGTTTCCCATAAAAAATCGTACTCCACGATGTACCAAACTATGCAAGTCTCAACAAATGCAAATGTACGTATGATGAAAGATTAATACTTACATTTTGATTGTCGGCGTTTTCGCTCTAGAAAGACCATGTGTTTCAAAATTATCCAAAACAAGGGGATTCTCATCAAGCCGAATATATTACATTAACATCTAAGTGCATTCTGTTGCTTCTTGTGAATGTAATCAACATGTCGTCCATAAAGAAAAGCATCCACATTGTTCACCTGAGCTGGAACACAAACGATACATAAATATTTGCTATTAAAAGAACTTATATGAATTTTTGGCTAATATATTAATATTATGATGGTCGTCGATAAATTTACCAAAACGAATAAAATGCACTAACCTGTCTCCTTCGCTAACCCAGTTTGATGAAAGAACTATCGAAATAATCAAAGATTCAGCTTACACCTCGGAAGCTCCAAGTTCCGTCCAAAAAACATTTTCCAACATACAATCCTATTAAAGCCAATCCTTTGAAAAAGAAAACATATTATTTTCCAGTGTTCAATGACAAGTTTTAGAAAAGTTTAACTTTAAAACAATAGTAGATACTTACTTTTTGCTTGCTGGCGATTTCAGTCTGGGCTAATCATTTCTCCATTTTTAAATTAACCAGAAGTTGCAAAATTATCCCAAGCACACATAGACATAACGGACTTTCAGCTCCAAAAATGTGCTGTGAACAAAATGTTTCCATTAAAAAATCATACTCGGCGAGGAACGGTGCAAGTTTCAACAAATGCAAATGGACGTACCACGAAAGGTTAATACTCACATTTTGATTGACGGTGATTACATTCTGGAACGACCCAGCCACGTGTTTCAAAATTATCCAAAACAAGGGGATTCTCATCAAGCCGAATATATTACATTAACATCTAAGCGCATTCTGTTGATTGTTGTGAATGTAGTTAACATATCCTCCATAAAAAAACGCATCCACATTGTTTACCTGAGCTGAAACACATACGATACATAAATATTTGCTATTAAAAAACTTATACGAAATTTACGCTAATATATTACTATTGCGATGGTCAATAAATTATCAAAACGAATAAAATGAACTAACCTGTCTCCGTCGTTAACCCAGTTTCACAGAAGGACTATCGAAATAATCAAAGATTCAGCTTACTCCCTGGCAGCTCTACGTTCCGTCCGCTAAACATTTTCCGACATACAATCCAATTAAAGCCAATTCCTTTGAAAAAAAAGAGCAAATTTTTTTCAAGAGTCCAACGGCAAGTTTTGGAAAAGATTAACTATAAAAATAGTACTTACTTTTTGCTTGTTGGCGATTTCGCTCTGTGCTAATCATTTCTCCATTTTTAAATTAACCAGAAGTTTCAAAATTATTCCAAGCACACAAACACATAACGGACTTTCAGCTCAAAAAATGTGCTGTGAACAAAATGTTTCCATTAAAAATCATACTCGACGAGGTACCAAACTGTGCTTTCAGTTTCAACAAATGCAAATGGACGTATCATGAAAGGTTAATACTCACATTTTGATTGTTGGTAATTTTGCTCTGGAATAACCCAGCCATGTGTTTCAAAATTATCCAAAACAGGGACATTCTCATCAAGCTCAATATATTACATTAAGATCTAAGCACATTCTGTTGATTGTTGCGAATGTAATTGACATATTCTCCATAAAGAAACGCATCCACATTATTCACCTGAGCTGAAACACAAACAATACATAAATATTTGCTATTAAAAAACTATAGCATATTATTTTCCAGTGTTCAACGACAAATTTTAGAAAAGTTTAACTTTAAAAAAATAGTAGATACTTACTTTTTGCTTGTTGGCGATTTCACTCTGTGCTAATTATTTATCCATTGTTAAATTAAGCAGTTGCAAAATTATGCCAAGCACACAAAGACATAATGGACTTTCAGCTCAAGAAATGTGCTGTGAACAAAATGTTTCCCTTAAAAAATCATATACGACGAGATACCAAACTATGCAAGTATCAACAAATGCATATATGATGAAAGGTTAATACTTACATTTTGATTGTCGATGTCTTCGCTCTGGAACGACCCCGCCATGTGTTTGAAAATTATCCAAAACAAGGGGATTCTCGTCAACCCGAATATATTACATTAACAACTAAACTCATTCTGTTGATTGTTGTGAATGTAATTGAAAGTAATTCATATACATATATATTTATATTACGATGGTTTACTATTGATATAATCAAAGGTGCAGGTTACTTCCTGGAAGCAACAACTTCCGTACATAAAACCATATTCCTCCGTACAATCCAGTCCAAGCCAATTCCTAACATATTTGCAATTGTTGAATTACTAGTTTTAGAAAAGTTTAATTTCAAAAAATTGCTTTTTGGTCATTGGTGATTTCAGTCTGCGCTAATCATTTTTCCATTTTTCATTTAACCTTAAGCTCCAATAAGATAAAATAAATATTGCCCTTACCACGCAGCACTTTATTAAATCCAAATCTACGTTTCGACAACTATTTTTTCATCATCAGCAGAAATACTCAGTATTTCAACTGACGATGACAACATAATTGTTGGTACATTTGGATTTAATAAGGTGCAGTGTAGTAAGGGTAATATTTATTTTATTTTATATATCCAACAACAGTCTTCGATTTACTATTACTGAAGTTTCAAAACGATCCAAAGTACATAAAAATAATGGACTTTCCGCTCAAAAGCTGTGAACAAAAAAATTTCCTTTAAAAAATCGTACTCGACAAAGTACGCACATTTACACAAATGCAAAAGTATGTACGAAGATAGGAAAACGTTTGACTAATACTTACAGTTTGATGAAAGAACTATCGAAATAATCAAAGATTCAGCTTACACCTCGGAAGCTCCAAGTTCCGTCCAAAAAACATTTTCCAACATACAATCCTATTAAAGCCAATCCTTTGAAAAAGAAAACATATTATTTTCCAGTGTTCAATGACAAGTTTTAGAAAAGTTTAACTTTAAAACAATAGTAGATACTTACTTTTTGCTTGCTGGCGATTTCAGTCTGGGCTAATCATTTCTCCATTTTTAAATTAACCAGAAGTTGCAAAATTATCCCAAGCACACATAGACATAACGGACTTTCAGCTCCAAAAATGTGCTGTGAACAAAATGTTTCCATTAAGAAATCATACTCGGCGAGGAACGGTGCAAGTTTCAACAAATGCAAATGGACGTACCACGAAAGGTTAATACTCACATTTTGATTGACGGTGATTACATTCTGGAACGACCCAGCCACGTGTTTCAAAATTATCCAAAACAAGGGGATTCTCATCAAGCCGAATATATTACATTAACATCTAAGCGCATTCTGTTGATTGTTGTGAATGTAGTTAACATATCCTCCATAAAAAAACGCATCCACATTGTTTACCTGAGCTGAAACACATACGATACATAAATATTTGCTATTAAAAAACTTATACGAAATTTACGCTAATATATTACTATTGCGATGGTCAATAAATTATCAAAACGAATAAAATGAACTAACCTGTCTCCGTCGTTAACCCAGTTTCACAGAAGGACTATCGAAATAATCAAAGATTCAGCTTACTCCCTGGCAGCTCTACGTTCCGTCCGCTAAACATTTTCCGACATACAATCCAATTAAAGCCAATTCCTTTGAAAAAAAAGAGCAAATTTTTTTCAAGAGTCCAACGGCAAGTTTTGGAAAAGATTAACTATAAAAATAGTACTTACTTTTTGCTTGTTGGCGATTTCGCTCTGTGCTAATCATTTCTCCATTTTTAAATTAACCAGAAGTTTCAAAATTATTCCAAGCACACAAACACATAACGGACTTTCAGCTCAAAAAATGTGCTGTGAACAAAATGTTTCCATTAAAAATCATACTCGACGAGGTACCAAACTGTGCTTTCAGTTTCAACAAATGCAAATGGACGTATCATGAAAGGTTAATACTCACATTTTGATTGTTGGTAATTTTGCTCTGGAATAACCCAGCCATGTGTTTCAAAATTATCCAAAACAGGGACATTCTCATCAAGCTCAATATATTACATTAAGATCTAAGCACATTCTGTTGATTGTTGCGAATGTAATTGACATATTCTCCATAAAGAAACGCATCCACATTATTCACCTGAGCTGAAACACAAACAATACATAAATATTTGCTATTAAAAAACTATAGCATATTATTTTCCAGTGTTCAACGACAAATTTTAGAAAAGTTTAACTTTAAAAAAATAGTAGATACTTACTTTTTGCTTGTTGGCGATTTCACTCTGTGCTAATTATTTATCCATTGTTAAATTAAGCAGTTGCAAAATTATGCCAAGCACACAAAGACATAATGGACTTTCAGCTCAAGAAATGTGCTGTGAACAAAATGTTTCCCTTAAAAAATCATATACGACGAGATACCAAACTATGCAAGTATCAACAAATGCATATATGATGAAAGGTTAATACTTACATTTTGATTGTCGATGTCTTCGCTCTGGAACGACCCCGCCATGTGTTTGAAAATTATCCAAAACAAGGGGATTCTCGTCAACCCGAATATATTACATTAACAACTAAACTCATTCTGTTGATTGTTGTGAATGTAATTGAAAGTAATTCATATACATATATATTTATATTACGATGGTTTACTATTGATATAATCAAAGGTGCAGGTTACTTCCTGGAAGCAACAACTTCCGTACATAAAACCATATTCCTCCGTACAATCCAGTCCAAGCCAATTCCTAACATATTTGCAATTGTTGAATTACTAGTTTTAGAAAAGTTTAATTTCAAAAAATTGCTTTTTGGTCATTGGTGATTTCAGTCTGCGCTAATCATTTTTCCATTTTTCATTTAACCTTAAGCTCCAATAAGATAAAATAAATATTGCCCTTACCACGCAGCACTTTATTAAATTCAAATCTACGTTTCGACAAGTATGTTTTCATCACCAGCAGAAATACTCAGTATTTCAACTGACGATGACAACATAATTGTTGGTACATTTGGATTTAATAAGGTGCAGTGTAGTAAGGGTAATATTTATTTTATTTTATATATCCAACAACAGTCTTCGATTTACTATTACTGAAGTTTCAAAACGATCCAAAGTACATAAAGATAATGGACTTTCCGCTCAAAAGCTGTGAACAAAAAAATTTCCTTTAAAAAATCGTACTCGACAAAGTACGCACATTTACACAAATGCAAAAGTATGTACGAAGAAAGGAAAACGTTTGACTAATACTTACATTTTCGTCGTTGGTGATTCCGATCTGGAGAATCTACAACTATGATCTCAAACCAGCCACATGTTTCAAAATTATCCAGAACAAGGGGATTCTCATCAAGCCCAATATATTACATTAAGATCTAAGCACATTCTGCCGATTGTTGGAAATGTAATTGACCTATGTTCTTTAAAGACATCCATCCACATTGTTCTCCTGAAACACAAACTTAGATCAATATTTGGTATTAAAAAAAAACTTATTTTATAAAGCTGTTAACACTCTGATGGTGACGAAATGAAAATTTGCGACTAACAAATCACAAATTTGCCCAATTTTCAATAAACTCTAATCAAACAAATTTCTTCTCAGGCATGAGAACTATGAACGTAGTATGCCAGTATTTCCTTAGCGCATACCTTGAACTATTATTCATGTATAGAATTTTTTTCAATTAAGACAATTTTGAAATTTTTCCTAATTTTCTCGACAATAAAACCTAAAAGTTTTATTTGTTTAATTATTGAGTTTGACGGTTTTTCATTTTTTCTACCATTTTACAATATTGAATAAATTTTTGCATTACCAAATTATTGAACTTTTAAGAATTTTACAGTTTTAAAAGCTAATCATTTTTGTCAATTCTGGATTTTACAATTTTTAGTGTGACTCTTTAATAATTTTCGCATTTGACATTTTTTGCATTTTGAGAACTTTTGCCAAATTTTTAACCTTAACATTTTTGTACATGTGGGAAAAATATAATATCGAAAAAAAATTACACATACTTACAATTTTAATTCTCATTTCTGCCTCGTACTTAAGACTGGTTGCGCGGTTTCAAACGACCCGAACGCAGACAAATGTACAATTTCGGGACTAAAACGTCATCCCGACATCAACATCTCCACAAACATGAAACTAAAAATACCACACATTTTAGGTTACGGCTGATATAACATGATGAATTTACATACTGGGATCCCTTTGATGGCCCGCAACATACTGCAAGCTGCCATCGTCCTCTTCAAATATTGGGACAATGACTCTGATGTTTATAATCTTCCAGGCGACATCTACTAAATACAAATTATGAACATAATTTGTCAATTTTTAACCGGAAAATAACTGCATGCGTGAAGATTTAGTGAAGTACCTCATTAAAACACCAGGTAAATGAAATGTAAATTGCTTTTGTGAATGATAAGTGTAATAATTAAAATAATAATCATCATTGTTAACTCAATGGCAGCATCTCAGCAAATAGTACTGTAGAAGGATAGTACACTCGTGCATTTTCTCATAGACATACAGCTTTTAGGTTACAGCCAATGTGACATACAAACTCTACTTACTAGGTTTTCTTTGATGGCATGCTGAATACCACGTTGCTTCAAGCAGCTATGTGGGAAATCATCAATCCGGACAAATTTGGATTTGTGTATCTTGTTTCCTATGCATGAGGTTCCATTTTTTCACATTCACTAGGCCACAAATTGAAATGTTCGTCTCGTAACGTAAAATCTATATAATATATATATATACATGTATAATAATGATTGAATTTTCTAGCCACGTAATAACAATTAATTTCAATAGTGATAATAATTATGAAATTGATGACAAAGAAGTTATTTGAATAGAGTCACAGTATCTACACTTGATATGTCATTTTAATAAATAATTAAATAATTTGTTACTAACCTTTGTAATCGTTCTGAAACTACCCAGAGCGAGTACAGAATTTCTTTTCAATGGACTTCGGCAATGGACAATTTTTTATATTGTATTTAGATATCTTTTCAAGCTACGTGAAGGTATATACGGAGAGAATGTGTCGAAGGATGACTCGCACTAGGCGATGTGTCTTGGCCTTTTGATTTGCTCTTCATATTGGTGGTGATGATCTTAGGTCACTCTTCTATCTGCATGTGTGGCCTCCGCTTTTGAAGACATTCTTCCGGACTGATTTGTTATGGACAGGTTTCTCTAAATGCAGATGCGTAAAATTATTGGTAAAGCGTCAATGGCGAAGAAACTGGTGTGCATGTGTAGAACACCAAATGAATGACATTGTGTTAAATTGTAGTAATAATTATAAAGCAGCTCACCGTTTAATGTTAGCATTATGATCCGCATCTTTTCTATCTGTCTCCCGTCACTGATAAGAGTATTCAATGACTTTCACTACTTCATTTCCATTGTCTTGTTTTAGAATTTCCTAATTTCGTTCCTCTCCTTCCGTTTCACTATTACATTAGTTTGCTCCTGACATCTACATGTTGCTCTATATGTAATCCTTATGAACTGCTGTATACATCTTGTGATTGTGTTATTTATTTGCGACAGGATGTCTTTCTCTTCATCAGTTTCATTTTCTTTGTCTTGTTTTAGAATATCCCACTTTCTTTGGTGTCCTTGTGCTTCTCTATTTCGTCAGTTTGTTGTTGAGCTTTACTAGTTTTTTCTTTCGTGTTCTCGTTGGTTATTTTAATTTCTTAATTATATGTTGCTTTGTTTATGCCCTTTCTTACTTGCAATAGCTTTGATGTGCATAAACTGATACAGAAAATAGACTTTGTTGAAATTTGATAACTAGATGAAATTGCCCTGTTTGGTTACATTTGATTCCCTTCAATTTGACATATGGCTTGTCACCTCAAACATCCCCAGAAACTATTTGCTAGAACTACACTTAAAATAGTCCTTAGAAAAACTAATTCATAAAAAAATAGATCAGCCTA
This sequence comes from Geotrupes spiniger, assembly GCA_959613385.1. Taxonomy (NCBI): domain Eukaryota; kingdom Metazoa; phylum Arthropoda; class Insecta; order Coleoptera; family Geotrupidae; genus Geotrupes; species Geotrupes spiniger. The sequence goes on from OY390734.1 coordinate 14,289,402, forward strand.
TCTAAACTACCCATAGCCTATATAAGCTGTGATACATATATATGTGATAATATAAATTTCTGTACCACGTGGGTCGACTGTCAACTAAACGAACTGGAAGTAAAGGCGCATATTATTAATTTGAATCGGACGACTCGGGTCAACTCGGGTCATCACGGCACGTCCTGGTTTGGTTCGGCAACATGGCATGACTCGGCTCGACCCGGGCCGGATGGGGTCATGTCGGCTGGGCTTGGGGCGATTCGGATCGAGGCGGATCGTCACGGCTCGGCATGACGACTCGACTCGGCTCGACCCGGATCGGCTTGGCGCACTGCGCGACACTATCGGTATAATTAACAAACTTTATATATATATATAATTTTTCCAAATATAGTTTGCCAGTGGACACCGGTGGATGAGAAATAAGATGTGAATTATGTGACGAATTTTTTTGGAAATTAGGAAGTTTGCATCGCCGAATGATTGTAGGTTGTGGTTTAGGTGATGATTCTTAGGAAGTAGTTTGTGGGGGGAATAACATTAGGTTACTTTTACTAACAGAGATAAATATTCGTTAGCATCAAATCTCAACTAGGTCCGTTTCAGTTATCTGCCTCGAGATTTATTCGTCTTCGAATTGGCTAGTATTCTGTGCTGTTGTAATACTCTAAAGTTGTCCATATCCTTATCACTCGTGATACTGGTGTTATGTGGGTATTACGCCTTTTAAGTTTGACTATTTGAGTTATCATGCAACTTTTCGTTAGGTGGCGAGACACATTGTAACATTTATTTCTGTTCACTGTTCCTAATATAACGGTGGTGTTACATGTGATTAATTTAGATGTTAGTTGATCAGAGGTATACTGGATACCCCGCATTCGCTTCAGTCCTCACTTTCTTCTTCTTTAAATACACTGTTTATTATATTATTATACGATAGTATTCATTCCACTGTTTTTGATACATCAGTTTCTTCTGACAAAGTTCTGGGTTAGTTTTTCATGTACTAGGGATTGTAGTTTGTGGAATTGCGTGGCTTTAATTCCCTCATTATTTTACGAATTCCTTCAAAAAAGAAAATAGCACATTATTTTAGAAATGTTTAACATTAGAAAATAGTACTTACTTTTCGGTCGTTGGCAATTTCAGTCTGGGCTAATCATTTCTCCATTTTTAAATTAACCAGAAGTTGCAAAATAATCCCAAGCACACAGACATAACGGACTTTCAGCTCAAAAAATGTGCTGTGAACAAAAAATTTCCCTTAAAAAATCATACTCGACAAGGTACCAAACTATGCACGTTTCAACAGATACAAATGTACGTATGATAAAACGTTAATACTTACATTTTGATTGTCGGTGTTTTCGCTCCCGAACGAGCCGGCCGTTTGTTTGACAATTATCCAAAACAAGGGGATTTTCATCAAGCCGAATATATTACATTAACATCTAAGCACATTCTGTTAATTGTTGTGAATGTATTTGACTTATTTTCCATAAAGAAATGCATCCACATTGGAAGCTCCAAGTTCCATCCAAAAAACATTTTCCGACATACAATCCAATTAAAGCCAATCCTTTGAAAAAGAAAATAGCATATTATTTTCGAGTGTGCAACGACAAGTTTTAGAAAAGTTTAACTTTAAGAAAATAGTAGATACTTACTCTTTGCTAGTTGGCGATTTCACTCTGTGCTAATCAATTCTCCATTTTTAAATTAACCAGAAGTAAAATTGTCTCAAGCTCACAAACACATAGCGGAGTTTCAGCTCAAAAAATGTGCTGTGAAGAAAATGTTTCCATTAAAAAATCATACTCGGCGAGGTACCAAACTAAGCAAGTTTCAACAAATGCAAATGTACGTATCATAAAAGGTTAATACTCACATTTTGATTGTCGGTGATTACATTCTGGAACGACCCAGCCACGTGTTTCAAAATTATCCAAAACAAGGGGATTCTCATCAAGCCGAATATATTACATTAACATCTAAGCGCATTCTGTTGATTGTTGTGAATGTAGTTAACATATCCTCCATAGAGAAACGCATCCACATTGTTCACCTGAGCTGAAACACAAACGATACATAAATATTTCCTATTAAAAAACTTATACGACATTTAAGCTAATATATTACTATTGCGATGGTCAATAAATTATCAAAATGAATAAAATGAACTAACCTGTCTCCGTCGCTAACCCAGTTTCACACAAGGACTATCGAAATAATCAAAGATTCAGCTTACTCCCTGTTAGCTCCAAGTTCCATACGCAAAACATTTTCCGATGTACAATCCAATTGAAGCCTATTCCTTTGAAAAAAATATAACATATTATTTTCGAGTGCTCAAAAACAAGTCTTAGAAAAGTTTATCAAAATAGTACTTACTTTTTGCTTGTTGGCAATTTCACTCTGTGCTAATCATTTCTCCATTTTTAAATTAACCAGAAGTTGCAAAATTATTCCAAGCACACAAACACATGACGGACTTTCAGCTCAAAAAAATGTGCTGTGAATAAAATGTTTCCCTTAAAAATCATACTCGACGAGGTAACTATGCAAGTTTCAACAAATGCAAATGGACGTACCATGAAAGGTTAATACTTACATTTTGATTGTCGGTGATGTTGCTTTGGAATAACCCAGCCATGTGTTTCAAAATTATCCCAAACAAGGGCATTCTCATCAAGCCCAATATATTACATTAACATCTAGGTGCATTGTGTTGATTGTTGTGAATATAATTGATATATTCTCCATAAAGAAACGCATCTACATTGTTCAACTGAGCTGAAACACAAACGATAGATAAATATAAATATAAATTACCAAAATGAATAAAATGAACTAACCTGTCTCCTTCGCTAACCCAGATTCACACAAGGACTATTAAAATAATCAACGATTCAGCTTACTCCCTGGAAGCAACAACTTCCGTACATAAAACCATTTTCGAGTATACAATCCAGTTAAAGCCAATTCCTTCGGAAAAAAGTGACATGTTATTTTCGTTTGTTGAATTACAAGTTTTAGAAAAGTTTAATTTCAAAAAATAATACTTACGTTTGGTCGTTGGTGATTTCAGACTGCGCTAATCATTTTTCCATTTTTAATTTAACCTTAAGCTCCAATAAGATAAAGTAAATATTGCCCTTACCACGCAGCACTTTATTAAATTCAAATCTACGTTTCGACAAGTATGTTTTCATCACCAGCAGAAATACTCAGTATTTCAACTGACGATGACAACATAATTGTTGGTACATTTGGATTTAATAAGGTGCAGTGTAGTAAGGGTAATATTTATTTTATTTTATATATCCAACAACAGTCTTCGATTTACTATTACTGAAGTTTCAAAACGATCCAAAGTACATAAAAATAATGGACTTTCCGCTCAAAAGCTGTGAACAAAAAAATTTCCTTTAAAAAATCGTACTCGACAAAGTACGCACATTTACACAAATGCAAAAGTATGTACGAAGAAAGGAAAACGTTTGACTAATACTTACATTTTCGTCGTTGGTCATTCCGATCTGGAGAATCTACAACTATGATCTCAAACCAGCCACATGTTTCAAAATTATCCAGAACAAGGGGATTCTCATCAAGCCCAATATATTACATTAAGATCTAAGCACATTCTGCCGATTGTTGTGAAAGTAATCAACACAATTTCCATAAAGAAACACATCCACATTGTTGTCCTAACTGAAATACAAATGATACATAAATACTTGCTATTAAAAAAATTATACGAAATTTATGCCCAGTTTCACAAATGCTAATTGGACGTTAACAGCTTGTTAACGAACATTCAAAAGTTTGCCGATTCGTTATCATCAAGTCTTTAATCCATCTTCAAATATTTGACGATGGACAGGTCATTTGGTATTTGACAATGGATTAAAGACTCGATAACGAATCGGCAAACTTTGGAATATTTGTTAACAAGCCGTTAACGACCGATTAGCGTTTGTGAAACCGGGCATTAATTACACTATCATGACACTCAATAAATTTAGCAAAACGAATAAAATGCACTAACCTGTATCCTTAGTTAAGCCACATTCACACAAGGACTATCGAAATAATCAAAGATTCAGCTTACACCTCGGAAGCTCCAAGTTCAGTCCCAAAAACATTTTCTGACATGCAATCCAATTAAAGCCAATCCTTTGAAAAAAAAGTAGCATATTATTTTCAAGTGCTCAATGACAAGTTTTAGAAAAGTTTAACTTTAAAAAATAGCAGATACTTACTTTTTGCTTGTTGGCGATTTCACTATGTGCTAATCATTTCTCCATTGTTAACTTAACCAGAAGTTGCAACATCCCAAGCACACAAAGACATAACGGAGTTTCAGGTGAAAAAATGTGCTGTGAACAAAATGTTTCCCATAAAAAATCGTACTCCACGATGTACCAAACTATGCAAGTCTCAACAAATGCAAATGTACGTATGATGAAAGATTAATACTTACATTTTGATTGTCGGCGTTTTCGCTCTAGAAAGACCATGTGTTTCAAAATTATCCAAAACAAGGGGATTCTCATCAAGCCGAATATATTACATTAACATCTAAGTGCATTCTGTTGCTTCTTGTGAATGTAATCAACATGTCGTCCATAAAGAAAAGCATCCACATTGTTCACCTGAGCTGGAACACAAACGATACATAAATATTTGCTATTAAAAGAACTTATATGAATTTTTGGCTAATATATTAATATTATGATGGTCGATAAATTTACCAAAACGAATAAAATGCACTAACCTGTCTCCTTCGCTAACCCAGTTTGATGAAAGAACTATCGAAATAATCAAAGATTCAGCTTACACCTCGGAAGCTCCAAGTTCCGTCCAAAAAACATTTTCCAACATACAATCCTATTAAAGCCAATCCTTTGAAAAAGAAAACATATTATTTTCCAGTGTTCAATGACAAGTTTTAGAAAAGTTTAACTTTAAAACAATAGTAAATACTTACTTTTTGCTTGCTGGCGATTTCAGTCTGGGCTAATCATTTCTCCATTTTTAAATTAACCAGAAGTTGCAAAATTATCCCAAGCACACATAGACATAACGGACTTTCAGCTCCAAAAATGTGCTGTGAACAAAATGTTTCCATTAAAAAATCATACTCGGCGAGGAACGGTGCAAGTTTCAACAAATGCAAATGGACGTACCACGAAAGGTTAATACTCACATTTTGATTGACGGTGATTACATTCTGGAACGACCCAGCCACGTGTTTCAAAATTATCCAAAACAAGGGGATTCTCATCAAGCCGAATATATATCATTAACATCTAAGCGCATTCTGTTGATTGTTGTGAATGTAGTTAACATATCCTCCATAAAAAAACGCATCCACATTGTTTACCTGAGCTGAAACACATACGATACATAAATATTTGCTATTAAAAAACTTATACGAAATTTACGCTAATATATTACTATTGCGATGGTCAATAAATTATCAAAACGAATAAAATGAACTAACCTGTCTCCGTCGTTAACCCAGTTTCACAGAAGGACTATCGAAATAATCAAAGATTCAGCTTACTCCCTGGCAGCTCTACGTTCCGTCCGCTAAACATTTTCCGACATACAATCCAATTAAAGCCAATTCCTTTGAAAAAAAAGAGCAAATTTTTTTCAAGAGTCCAACGGCAAGTTTTGGAAAAGATTAACTATAAAAATAGTACTTACTTTTTGCTTGTTGGCGATTTCGCTCTGTGCTAATCATTTCTCCATTTTTAAATTAACCAGAAGTTTCAAAATTATTCCAAGCACACAAACACATAACGGACTTTCAGCTCAAAAAATGTGCTGTGAACAAAATGTTTCCATTAAAAATCATACTCGACGAGGTACCAAACTGTGCTTTCAGTTTCAACAAATGCAAATGGACGTATCATGAAAGGTTAATACTCACATTTTGATTGTTGGTAATTTTGCTCTGGAATAACCCAGCCATGTGTTTCAAAATTATCCAAAACAGGGACATTCTCATCAAGCTCAATATATTACATTAAGATCTAAGCACATTCTGTTGATTGTTGCGAATGTAATTGACATATTCTCCATAAAGAAACGCATCCACATTATTCACCTGAGCTGAAACACAAACAATACATAAATATTTGCTATTAAAAAACTATAGCATATTATTTTCCAGTGTTCAACGACAAATTTTAGAAAAGTTTAACTTTAAAAAAATAGTAGATACTTACTTTTTGCTTGTTGGCGATTTCACTCTGTGCTAATTATTTATCCATTGTAAAATTAAGCAGTTGCAAAATTATGCCAAGCACACAAAGACATAATGGACTTTCAGCTCAAGAAATGTGCTGTGAACAAAATGTTTCCCTTAAAAAATCATATACGACGAGATACCAAACTATGCAAGTCTCAACAAATGCATATATGATGAAAGGTTAATACTTACATTTTGATTGTCGATGTCTTCGCTCTGGAACGACCCCGCCATGTGTTTGAAAATTATCCAAAACAAGGGGATTCTCGTCAACCCGAATATATTACATTAACAACTAAACTCATTCTGTTGATTGTTGTGAATGTAATTGAACGTAATTCATATACATATATATTTATATTACGATGGTTTACTATTGATATAATCAAAGGTGCAGGTTACTTCCTGGAAGCAACAACTTCCGTACATAAAACCATATTCCTCCGTACAATCCAGTCCAAGCCAATTCCTAACATATTTGCAAGTGTTGAATTACTAGTTTTAGAAAAGTTTAATTTCAAAAAATTGCTTTTTGGTCATTGGTGATTTCAGTCTGCGCTAATCATTTTTCCATTTTTCATTTAACCTTAAGCTCCAATAAGATAAAATAAATATTGCCCTTACCACGCAGCACTTTATTAAATCCAAATCTACGTTTCGACAACTATTTTTTCATCATCAGCAGAAATACTCAGTATTTCAACTGACGATGACAACATAATTGTTGGTACATTTGGATTTAATAAGGTGCAGTGTAGTAAGGGTAATATTTATTTTATTTTATATATCCAACAACAGTCTTCGATTTACTATTACTGAAGTTTCAAAACGATCCAAAGTACATAAAAATAATGGACTTTCCGCTCAAAAGCTGTGAACAAAAAAATTTCCTTTAAAAAATCGTACTCGACAAAGTACGCACATTTACACAAATGCAAAAGTATGTACGAAGATAGGAAAACGTTTGACTAATACTTACAGTTTGATGAAAGAACTATCGAAATAATCAAAGATTCAGCTTACACCTCGGAAGCTCCAAGTTCCGTCCAAAAAACATTTTCCAACATACAATCCTATTAAAGCCAATCCTTTGAAAAAGAAAACATATTATTTTCCAGTGTTCAATGACAAGTTTTAGAAAAGTTTAACTTTAAAACAATAGTAGATACTTACTTTTTGCTTGCTGGCGATTTCAGTCTGGGCTAATCATTTCTCCATTTTTAAATTAACCAGAAGTTGCAAAATTATCCCAAGCACACATAGACATAACGGACTTTCAGCTCCAAAAATGTGCTGTGAACAAAATGTTTCCATTAAGAAATCATACTCGGCGAGGAACGGTGCAAGTTTCAACAAATGCAAATGGACGTACCACGAAAGGTTAATACTCACATTTTGATTGACGGTGATTACATTCTGGAACGACCCAGCCACGTGTTTCAAAATTATCCAAAACAAGGGGATTCTCATCAAGCCGAATATATTACATTAACATCTAAGCGCATTCTGTTGATTGTTGTGAATGTAGTTAACATATCCTCCATAAAAAAACGCATCCACATTGTTTACCTGAGCTGAAACACATACGATACATAAATATTTGCTATTAAAAAACTTATACGAAATTTACGCTAATATATTACTATTGCGATGGTCAATAAATTATCAAAACGAATAAAATGAACTAACCTGTCTCCGTCGTTAACTCAGTTTCACAGAAGGACTATCGAAATAATCAAAGATTCAGCTTACTCCCTGGCAGCTCTACGTTCCGTCCGCTAAACATTTTCCGACATACAATCCAATTAAAGCCAATTCCTTTGAAAAAAAAGAGCAAATTTTTTTCAAGAGTCCAACGGCAAGTTTTGGAAAAGATTAACTATAAAAATAGTACTTACTTTTTGCTTGTTGGCGATTTCGCTCTGTGCTAATCATTTCTCCATTTTTAAATTAACCAGAAGTTTCAAAATTATTCCAAGCACACAAACACATAACGGACTTTCAGCTCAAAAAATGTGCTGTGAACAAAATGTTTCCATTAAAAATCATACTCGACGAGGTACCAAACTGTGCTTTCAGTTTCAACAAATGCAAATGGACGTATCATGAAAGGTTAATACTCACATTTTGATTGTTGGTAATTTTGCTCTGGAATAACCCAGCCATGTGTTTCAAAATTATCCAAAACAGGGACATTCTCATCAAGCTCAATATATTACATTAAGATCTAAGCACATTCTGTTGATTGTTGCGAATGTAATTGACATATTCTCCATAAAGAAACGCATCCACATTATTCACCTGAGCTGAAACACAAACAATACATAAATATTTGCTATTAAAAAACTATAGCATATTATTTTCCAGTGTTCAACGACAAATTTTAGAAAAGTTTAACTTTAAAAAAATAGTAGATACTTACTTTTTGCTTGTTGGCGATTTCACTCTGTGCTAATTATTTATCCATTGTTAAATTAAGCAGTTGCAAAATTATGCCAAGCACACAAAGACATAATGGACTTTCAGCTCAAGAAATGTGCTGTGAACAAAATGTTTCCCTTAAAAAATCATATACGACGAGATACCAAACTATGCAAGTATCAACAAATGCATATATGATGAAAGGTTAATACTTACATTTTGATTGTCGATGTCTTCGCTCTGGAACGACCCCGCCATGTGTTTGAAAATTATCCAAAACAAGGGGATTCTCGTCAACCCGAATATATTACATTAACAACTAAACTCATTCTGTTGATTGTTGTGAATGTAATTGAAAGTAATTCATATACATATATATTTATATTACGATGGTTTACTATTGATATAATCAAAGGTGCAGGTTACTTCCTGGAAGCAACAACTTCCGTACATAAAACCATATTCCTCCGTACAATCCAGTCCAAGCCAATTCCTAACATATTTGCAATTGTTGAATTACTAGTTTTAGAAAAGTTTAATTTCAAAAAATTGCTTTTTGGTCATTGGTGATTTCAGTCTGCGCTAATCATTTTTCCATTTTTCATTTAACCTTAAGCTCCAATAAGATAAAATAAATATTGCCCTTACCACGCAGCACTTTATTAAATTCAAATCTACGTTTCGACAAGTATGTTTTCATCACCAGCAGAAATACTCAGTATTTCAACTGACGATGACAACATAATTGTTGGTACATTTGGATTTAATAAGGTGCAGTGTAGTAAGGGTAATATTTATTTTATTTTATATATCCAACAACAGTCTTCGATTTACTATTACTGAAGTTTCAAAACGATCCAAAGTACATAAAGATAATGGACTTTCCGCTCAAAAGCTGTGAACAAAAAAATTTCCTTTAAAAAATCGTACTCGACAAAGTACGCACATTTACACAAATGCAAAAGTATGTACGAAGAAAGGAAAACGTTTGACTAATACTTACATTTTCGTCGTTGGTGATTCCGATCTGGAGAATCTACAACTATGATCTCAAACCAGCCACATGTTTCAAAATTATCCAGAACAAGGGGATTCTCATCAAGCCCAATATATTACATTAAGATCTAAGCACATTCTGCCGATTGTTGGAAATGTAATTGACCTATGTTCTTTAAAGACATCCATCCACATTGTTCTCCTGAAACACAAACTTAGATCAATATTTGGTATTAAAAAAAAACTTATTTTATAAAGCTGTTAACACTCTGATGGTGACGAAATGAAAATTTGCGACTAACAAATCACAAATTTGCCCAATTTTCAATAAACTCTAATCAAACAAATTTCTTCTCAGGCATGAGAACTATGAACGTAGTATGCCAGTATTTCCTTAGCGCATACCTTGAACTATTATTCATGTATAGAATTTTTTTCAATTAAGACAATTTTGAAATTTTTCCTAATTTTCTCGACAATAAAACCTAAAAGTTTTATTTGTTTAATTATTGAGTTTGACGGTTTTTCATTTTTTCTACCATTTTACAATATTGAATAAATTTTTGCATTACCAAATTATTGAACTTTTAAGAATTTTACAGTTTTAAAAGCTAATCATTTTTGTCAATTCTGGATTTTACAATTTTTAGTGTGACTCTTTAATAATTTTCGCATTTGACATTTTTTGCATTTTGAGAACTTTTGCCAAATTTTTAACCTTAACATTTTTGTACATGTGGGAAAAATATAATATCGAAAAAAAATTACACATACTTACAATTTTAATTCTCATTTCTGCCTCGTACTTAAGACTGGTTGCGCGGTTTCAAACGACCCGAACGCAGACAAATGTACAATTTCGGGACTAAAACGTCATCCCGACATCAACATCTCCACAAACATGAAACTAAAAATACCACACATTTTAGGTTACGGCTGATATAACATGATGAATTTACATACTGGGATCCCTTTGATGGCCCGCAACATACTGCAAGCTGCCATCGTCCTCTTCAAATATTGGGACAATGACTCTGATGTTTATAATCTTCCAGGCGACATCTACTAAATACAAATTATGAACATAATTTGTCAATTTTTAACCGGAAAATAACTGCATGCGTGAAGATTTAGTGAAGTACCTCATTAAAACACCAGGTAAATGAAATGTAAATTGCTTTTGTGAATGATAAGTGTAATAATTAAAATAATAATCATCATTGTTAACTCAATGGCAGCATCTCAGCAAATAGTACTGTAGAAGGATAGTACACTCGTGCATTTTCTCATAGACATACAGCTTTTAGGTTACAGCCAATGTGACATACAAACTCTACTTACTAGGTTTTCTTTGATGGCATGCTGAATACCACGTTGCTTCAAGCAGCTATGTGGGAAATCATCAATCCGGACAAATTTGGATTTGTGTATCTTGTTTCCTATGCATGAGGTTCCATTTTTTCACATTCACTAGGCCACAAATTGAAATGTTCGTCTCGTAACGTAAAATCTATATAATATATATATATACATGTATAATAATGATTGAATTTTCTAGCCACGTAATAACAATTAATTTCAATAGTGATAATAATTATGAAATTGATGACAAAGAAGTTATTTGAATAGAGTCACAGTATCTACACTTGATATGTCATTTTAATAAATAATTAAATAATTTGTTACTAACCTTTGTAATCGTTCTGAAACTACCCAGAGCGAGTACAGAATTTCTTTTCAATGGACTTCGGCAATGGACAATTTTTTATATTGTATTTAGATATCTTTTCAAGCTACGTGAAGGTATATACGGAGAGAATGTGTCGAAGGATGACTCGCACTAGGCGATGTGTCTTGGCCTTTTGATTTGCTCTTCATATTGGTGGTGATGATCTTAGGTCACTCTTCTATCTGCATGTGTGGCCTCCGCTTTTGAAGACATTCTTCCGGACTGATTTGTTATGGACAGGTTTCTCTAAATGCAGATGCGTAAAATTATTGGTAAAGCGTCAATGGCGAAGAAACTGGTGTGCATGTGTAGAACACCAAATGAATGACATTGTGTTAAATTGTAGTAATAATTATAAAGCAGCTCACCGTTTAATGTTAGCATTATGATCCGCATCTTTTCTATCTGTCTCCCGTCACTGATAAGAGTATTCAATGACTTTCACTACTTCATTTCCATTGTCTTGTTTTAGAATTTCCTAATTTCGTTCCTCTCCTTCCGTTTCACTATTACATTAGTTTGCTCCTGACATCTACATGTTGCTCTATATGTAATCCTTATGAACTGCTGTATACATCTTGTGATTGTGTTATTTATTTGCGACAGGATGTCTTTCTCTTCATCAGTTTCATTTTCTTTGTCTTGTTTTAGAATATCCCACTTTCTTTGGTGTCCTTGTGCTTCTCTATTTCGTCAGTTTGTTGTTGAGCTTTACTAGTTTTTTCTTTCGTGTTCTCGTTGGTTATTTTAATTTCTTAATTATATGTTGCTTTGTTTATGCCCTTTCTTACTTGCAATAGCTTTGATGTGCATAAACTGATACAGAAAATAGACTTTGTTGAAATTTGATAACTAGATGAAATTGCCCTGTTTGGTTACATTTGATTCCCTTCAATTTGACATATGGCTTGTCACCTCAAACATCCCCAGAAACTATTTGCTAGAACTACACTTAAAATAGTCCTTAGAAAAACTAATTCATAAAAAAATAGATCAGCCTATCTAAACTACCCATAGCCTATATAAGCTGTGATACATATATATGTGATAATATAAATTTCTGTACCACGTGGGTCGACTGTCAACTAAACGAACTGGAAGTAAAGGCGCATATTATTAATTTGAATCGGACGACTCGGGTCAACTCGGGTCATCACGGCACGTCCTGGTTTGGTTCGGCAACATGGCATGACTCGGCTCGACCCGGGCCGGATGGGGTCATGTCGGCTGGGCTTGGGGCGATTCGGATCGAGGCGGATCGTCACGGCTCGGCATGACGACTCGACTCGGCTCGACCCGGATCGGCTTGGCGCACTGCGCGACACTATCGGTATAATTAACAAACTTTATATATATATATAATTTTTCCAAATATAGTTTGCCAGTGGACACCGGTGGATGAGAAATAAGATGTGAATTATGTGACGAATTTTTTTGGAAATTAGGAAGTTTGCATCGCCGAATGATTGTAGGTTGTGGTTTAGGTGATGATTCTTAGGAAGTAGTTTGTGGGGGGAATAACATTAGGTTACTTTTACTAACAGAGATAAATATTCGTTAGCATCAAATCTCAACTAGGTCCGTTTCAGTTATCTGCCTCGAGATTTATTCGTCTTCGAATTGGCTAGTATTCTGTGCTGTTGTAATACTCTAAAGTTGTCCATATCCTTATCACTCGTGATACTGGTGTTATGTGGGTATTACGCCTTTTAAGTTTGACTATTTGAGTTATCATGCAACTTTTCGTTAGGTGGCGAGACACATTGTAACATTTATTTCTGTTCACTGTTCCTAATATAACGGTGGTGTTACATGTGATTAATTTAGATGTTAGTTGATCAGAGGTATACTGGATACCCCGCATTCGCTTCAGTCCTCACTTTCTTCTTCTTTAAATACACTGTTTATTATATTATTATATGATAGTATTCATTCCACTGTTTTTGATACATCAGTTTCTTCTGACAAAGTTCTGGGTTAGTTTTTCATGTACTAGGGATTGTAGTTTGTGGAATTGCGTGGCTTTAATTCCCTCATTATTTTACGAATTCCTTCAAAAAAGAAAATAGCACATTATTTTAGAAATGTTTAACATTAGAAAATAGTACTTACTTTTCGGTCGTTGGCAATTTCAGTCTGGGCTAATCATTTCTCCATTTTTAAATTAACCAGAAGTTGCAAAATAATCCCAAGCACACAGACATAACGGACTTTCAGCTCAAAAAATGTGCTGTGAACAAAAAGTTTCCCTTAAAAAATCATACTCGACAAGGTACCAAACTATGCACGTTTCAACAGATACAAATGTACGTATGATAAAACGTTAATACTTACATTTTGATTGTCGGTGTTTTCGCTCCCGAACGAGCCGGCCGTTTGTTTGACAATTATCCAAAACAAGGGGATTTTCATCAAGCCGAATATATTACATTAACATCTAAGCACATTCTGTTAATTGTTGTGAATGTATTTGACTTATTTTCCATAAAGAAATGCATCCACATTGTTCACCTGAGCTGAAACACAAACGATACATAAATATATGCTATTAAAAAACTTGTGCGACATTAACGCTAATATATTAATATTACGACGGTCGATAAATTTACCAAAACGAATAAAATGCACTAACCTGTATCCTTAGTTAACCCACATTCACACAAGGACTATCGAAATAATCAAAGACTCAGCTTACACCTTGGAAGCTCCAAGTTCCATCCAAAAAACATTTTCCGACATACAATCCAATTAAAGCCAATCCTTTGAAAAAGAAAATAGCATATTATTTTCGAGTGTGCAACGACAAGTTTTAGAAAAGTTTAACTTTAAGAAAATAGTAGATACTTACTCTTTGCTAGTTGGCGATTTCACTCTGTGCTAATCATTTCTCCATTTTTAAATTAACCAGAAGTAAAATTGTCTCAAGCTCACAAACACATAGCGGAGTTTCAGCTCAAAAAATGTGCTGTGAAGAAAATGTTTCCATTAAAAAATCATACTCGGCGAGGTACCAAACTAAGCAAGTTTCAACAAATGCAAATGTACGTATCATAAAAGGTTAATACTTACATTTTGATTGTCGGTGATTTCGCTCTGGAACGACCCAGCCATGTGTTTCAAAATTATCCAAAACAATGGGATTCTCATCAAGCTGAATATATTACATTAACATCTAAGCGCACTCTGTTGATTGCTGTGAATGTAGTTAACATATCCTCCATAGAGAAACGCATCCACATTGTTCACCTGAGCTGAAACACAAACGATACATAAATATTTCCTATTAAAAAACTTATAGGACATTTAAGCTAATATATTACTATTGCGATGGTCAATAAATTATCAAAATGAATAAAATGAACTAACCTGTCTCCGTCGCTAACCCAGTTTCACACAAGGACTATCGAAATAATCAAAGATTCAGCTTACTCCCTGTTAGCTCCAAGTTCCATACGCAAAACATTTTCCGATGTACAATCCAATTGAAGCCTATTCCTTTAAAAAAAATATAACATATTATTTTCGAGTGCTCAAAAACAAGTCTTAGAAAAGTTTATCAAAATAGTACTTACTTTTTGCTTGTTGGCAATTTCACTCTGTGCTAATCATTTCTCCATTTTTAAATTAACCAGAAGTTGCAAAATTATTCCAAGCACACAAACACATGACGGACTTTCAGCTCAAAAAAATGTGCTGTGAATAAAATGTTTCCCTTAAAAATCATACTCGACGAGGTAACTATGCAAGTTTCAACAAATGCAAATGGACGTACCATGAAAGGTTAATACTTACATTTTGATTGTCGGTGATGTTGCTTTGGAATAACCCAGCCATGTGTTTCAAAATTATCCCAAACAAGGGCATTCTCATCAAGCCCAATATATTACATTAACATCTAGGTGCATTGTGTTGATTGTTGTGAATATAATTGATATATTCTTCATAAAGAAACGCATCTACATTGTTCAACTGAGCTGAAACACAAACGATAGATAAATATAAATATAAATTACCAAAATGAATAAAATGAACTAACCTGTCTCCTTCGCTAACCCAGATTCACACAAGGACTATTAAAATAATCAACGATTCAGCTTACTCCCTGGAAGCAACAACTTCCGTACATAAAACCATTTTCGAGTATACAATCCAGTTAAAGCCAATTCCTTCGGAAAAAAGTGACATGTTATTTTCGTTTGTTGAATTACAAGTTTTAGAAAAGTTTAATTTCAAAAAATAATACTTACGTTTGGTCGTTGGTGATTTCAGACTGCGCTAATCATTTTTCCATTTTTAATTTAACCTTAAGCTCCAATAAGATAAAGTAAATATTGCCCTTACCACGCAGCACTTTATTAAATTCAAATCTACGTTTCGACAAGTATGTTTTCATCACCAGCAGAAATACTCAGTATTTCAACTGACGATGACAACATAATTGTTGGTACATTTGGATTTAATAAGGTGCAGTGTAGTAAGGGTAATATTTATTTTATTTTATATATCCAACAACAGTCTTCGATTTACTATTACTGAAGTTTCAAAACGATCCAAAGTACATAAAAATAATGGACTTTCCGCTCAAAAGCTGTGAACAAAAAAATTTCCTTTAAAAAATCGTACTCGACAAAGTACGCACATTTACACAAATGCAAAAGTATGTACGAAGAAAGGAAAACGTTTGACTAATACTTACATTTTCGTCGTTGGTCATTCCGATCTGGAGAATCTACAACTATGATCTCAAACCAGCCACATGTTTCAAAATTATCCAGAACAAGGGGATTCTCATCAAGCCCAATATATTACATTAAGATCTAAGCACATTCTGCCGATTGTTGTGAAAGTAATCAACACAATTTCCATAAAGAAACACATCCACATTGTTGTCCTAACTGAAATACAAATGATACATAAATACTTGCTATTAAAAAAATTATACGAAATTTATGCCCAGTTTCACAAATGCTAATTGGACGTTAACAGCTTGTTAACGAACATTCAAAAGTTTGCCGATTCGTTATCATCAAGTCTTTAATCCATCTTCAAATATTTGACGATGGACAGGTCATTTGGTATTTGACAATGGATTAAAGACTCGATAACGAATCGGCAAACTTTGGAATATTCGTTAACAAGCCGTTAACGACCAATTAGCGTTTGTGAAACCGGGCATTAATTACACTATCATGACACTCAATAAATTTAGCAAAACGAATAAAATGCACTAACCTGTATCCTTAGTTAAGCCACATTCACACAAGGACTATCGAAATAATCAAAGATTCAGCTTACACCTCGGAAGCTCCAAGTTCAGTCCCAAAAACATTTTCTGACATGCAATCCAATTAAAGCCAATCCTTTGAAAAAAAAGTAGCATATTATTTTCAAGTGCTCAATGACAAGTTTTAGAAAAGTTTAACTTTAAAACAATAGTAGATACTTACTTTTTGCTTGCTGGCGATTTCAGTCTGGGCTAATCATTTCTCCATTTTTAAATTAACCAGAAGTTGCAAAATTATCCCAAGCACACATAGACATAATGGACTTTCAGCTCCAAAAATGTGCTGTGAACAAAATGTTTCCATTAAAAAGTCATACTCGGCGAGGAACGGTGCAAGTTTCAACAAATGCAAATGGACGTACCACGAAAGGTTAATACTCACATTTTGATTGACGGTGATTACATTCTGGAACGACCCAGCCACGTGTTTCAAAATTATCCAAAACAAGGGGATTCTCATCAAGCCGAATATATTACATTAACATCTAAGCGCATTCTGTTGATTGTTGTGAATGTAGTTAACATATCCTCCATAAAAAACGCATCCACATTGTTTACCTGAGCTGAAACACATACGATACATAAATATTTGCTATTAAAAAACTTATACGAAATTTACGCTAATATATTACTATTGCGATGGTCAATAAATTATCAAAACGAATAAAATGAACTAACCTGTCTCCTTCGTTAACCCAGTTTCACAGAAGGACTATCGAAATAATCAAAGATTCAGCTTACTCCCTGGCAGCTCTACGTTCCGTCCGCTAAACATTTTCCGACATACAATCCAATTAAAGCCAATTCCTTTGAAAAAAAGAGCAAATTTTTTTCAAGAGCCCAACGGCAAGTTTTAGAAAAGATTAACTATAAAAATAGTACTTACTTTTTGCTTGTTGGCGATTTCGCTCTGTGCTAATCATTTCTCCATTTTTAAATTAACCAGAAGTTTCAAAATTATTCCAAGCACACAAACACATAACGGACTTTCAGCTCAAAAAATGTGCTGTGAACAAAATGTTTCCATTAAAAATCATACTCAACGAGGTACCAAACTGTGCTTTCAGTTTCAACAAATGCAAATGGACGTATCATGAAAGGTTAATACTCACATTTTGATTGTTGGTAATTTTGCTCTGGAATAACCCAGCCATGTGTTTCAAAATTATCCAAAACAGGGACATTCTCATCAAGCTCAATATATTACATTAAGATCTAAGCACATTCTGTTGATTGTTGCGAATGTAATTGACATATTCTCCATAAAGAAACGCATCCACATTATTCACCTGAGCTGAAACACAAACAATACATAAATATTTGCTATTAAAAAACTATAGCATATTATTTTCCAGTGTTCAACGACAAATTTTAGAAAAGTTTAACTTTAAAAAAATAGTAGATACTTACTTTTTGCTTGTTGGCGATTTCACTCTGTGCTAATTATTTATCCATTGTTAAATTAAGCAGTTGCAAAATTATGCCAAGCACACAAAGACATAATGCACTTTCAGCTCAAGAAATGTGCTGTGAACAAAATGTTTCCCTTAAAAAATCATATACGACGAGATACCAAACTATGCAAGTCTCAACAAATGCATATATGATGAAAGGTTAATACTTACATTTTGATTGTCGATGTCTTCGCTCTGGAACGACCCCGCCATGTGTTTGAAAATTATGCAAAACAAGGGGATTCTCGTCAACCCGAATATATTACATTAACAACTAAACTCATTCTGTTGATTGTTGTGAATGTAATTGAACGTAATTCATATACATATATATTTATATTACGATGGTTTACTATTGATATAATCAAAGGTGCAGGTTACTCCCTGGAAGCAACAACTTCCGTACATAAAACCATATTCCTCCGTACAATCCAGTCCAAGCCAATTCCTAACATATTTGCAAGTGTTGAATTACTAGTTTTAGAAAAGTTTAATTTCAAAAAATTGCTTTTTGGTCATTGGTGATTTCAGTCTGCGCTAATCATTTTTCCATTTTTCATTAAACCTTAAGCTCCAATAAGATAAAATAAATATTGCCCTTACCACGCAGCACTTTATTAAATTCAAATCTACGTTTCGACAAGTATGTTTTCATCACCAGCAGAAATACTCAGTATTTCAACTGACGATGACAACATAATTGTTGGTACATTTGGATTTAATAAGGTGCAGTGTAGTAAGGGTAATATTTATTTTATTTTATATATCCAACAACAGTCTTCGATTTAGTATTACTGAAGTTTCAAAACGATCCAAAGTACATAAAAATAATGGACTTTCCGCTCAAAAGCTGTGAACAAAAAAATTTCCTTTAAAAAATCGTACTCGACAAAGTACGCACATTTACACAAATGCAAAAGTACTATTTTTTAAAGTTTAACTTTAAAAAATAGCAGATACTTACTTTTTGCTTGTTGGCGATTTCACTCTGTGCTAATCATTTCTCCATTGTTAACTTAACCAGAAGTTGCAACATCCCAAGCACACAAAGACATAACGGACTTTCAGGTGAAAAAATGTGCTGTGAACAAAATGTTTCCCATAAAAAGTCGTACTCCACGAAGTACCAAACTATGCAAGTCTCAACAAATGCAAATGTACGTATGATGAAAGGTTAATACTTACATTTTGATTGTCGGTGTCTTCGCTCTAGAACGACCCGGCCATGTGCTTCAAAATTATCCAAAACAAGGGGATTCTCATCAAGCCGAATATATTACATTAACATCTAAGTGCATTCTGTTGCTTCTTGTGAATGTAATGAACATGTCGTCCATAAAGAAAAGCATCCACATTGTTCACCTGAGCTGGAACACAAACAATACATAAATATTTGCTATTAAAAAAACTTATATGAAATTTTCGCTAATATATTAATATTATGATGGTCGATAAATTTACCAAAACGAATAAAATGCACTAACCTGTCTCCTTCGCTAACCCAGTTTGATGCAAGAACTATCGAAATAATCAAAGATTCAGCTTACACCTCGGAAGCTCCAAGTTCCGTCCAAAAAACATTTTCCAACATACAATCCTATTAAAGCCAATTCTTTGAAAAAGAAAGCATATTATTTTCCAGTGTACAATGACAAGTTTTAGAAAAGTTTAACTTTAAAAAATAGTAGATACTTACTTTTTGCTTGTTGGCGATTTCAGTCTGGGCTAATCACTTCTCCACTTTTAAACTAACCAGAAGTTGCAAAATTATCCCAAGCACACATAGACATAACGGACTTTCAGCTCCAAAAATGTGCTGTGAACAAAATGTTTCCCTTAAAAAATCATGCTCGACGAGGTACCAAAGTATGCAAGTCTCAACAAATGCAAATGTATGTATGATGAAAGGTTAATACTTACATTTTGATTGTCGGTGTCTTCGCTCTGAAACGACCCCGCCATATTTTTCAAAATTATCCAAACCAAGGGGATTCTCATCAAACCGAATATAATACAATAACATTTAAGCGCATTCTGTTGATTATTGTGAATGTAATTAATATATGCTCCATATAGAAACTCATCCACATTGTTCACCTGACCTGAAACACAAACAATACATAAATATTTGCTATTAAAAAACGTATACGACATTTACACTAATATATTAACATTACGACGGTCGATAAATTTACCGAAACGAATAAAATGAACTAACCTGTCGCCTTCGCTAACCCAGTTTCACACAAGGACTATCGAAATAATCAAAGATTCAGCTTACTCCCTGGCAGCACTAAGTTCCGTCCGCTAAACATTTTCCGACATACAATTCCTTTGACAAAAATATAGCATATTATTTTCGAGTGCTCAACAAGTTTTAGAAAAGTTTAACTTTAAAAATAGTACTTACTTTTTGCTTGTTGCCGATTTCACTCTGTAGTAATCATTTCTCCATTTTTAAATTAACCAGAAGTTGCAAAATTATCCCAAGCATGCAAACACCTGATGGACTTTCAGCTCAAAAATGTGCTGTGAACAAAATGTTTCCATTAAAAAATCATACTCGACGAGGTACCAAACTGTGCAAGTTTCAACAAATGCAAACGGACATATCATGAAAGGTAAAATACTCACATTTTGATTGTCGGTGATTTTACTCTGGAATAACCCAGCCATGTATTTCAAGCTCACTCTTCTATCGCTTTTGAAGACATTCTTCTGGACTGATTTGATATGGACAGGTTTCCCTAAACGCAGATGTGTAAAATTATTGGTAAAACGTCAATGGCTAAGAAACTTGTGTGTACGTGTAGAACAGCAAATTAATGACATTGTGTTAAATTGTAGTAATAATTATAAAGCAGCTCACCGTTTAATGTTCCATTGTCTCGCTTTAGAATTTCCTAATTCCGTTCCTCTCCTTGCGTTTCACACTTTGTTGTTGAGCTCTACTACATTTTTCTTTGGTGTTCTTGCTGTTATTTTAATTTCTCAATTATACGTTGCTCTGTTTATGCCCTTTCTGACTTGCAATAGCTTTGATGTGCATAAACTGATACAGAGAATAGACTTTGTTGAAATTTGATAACTAGATGAAATTGTCCTGTTTGGTTAAATTTGATTCCCTTCAATTTGACACATGGCTCGTCATCTCAAAAATCACTTAAACTCATACCCTCAGAAACTATTTGCTAGGAATCCTCCCCTACAACTAGACCCTACAGTCAGCCCCCGAGAACTATACTTAAAATAGTCGTTTAAAAACTAATTCCTTCAATTTCTGAGCCACGTGGGTCGACTGTCAACTAATCGAACTGGAAGTAAAGGCGCATATTATTAATTTGAATCGGACGACTAGGGTCAACTCGGGTCGTCACGGCGCGTCCAGGTTTGGCTCGGCAACATGGCACGACTCGGCTCGACCCGGGTCGGATGGGGTCAGGTCGGCTATGCTTGGGGCGATTCGGATCGAGGCGGGTCGTCACGGCTCGGCATGACGACTCGGCTCGGCTCGACCCGGATCGGCTTGGCACTGCACGACACGCGGTATAATCAACAAACTTTATATATATATATATACATCTATACTGTCTACTGTCAGTCAACTAATCGAACTGGAAGTAAAGGCGCATATTATTAATTTGAATCGGACGACTAGGGTCAACTCGGGTCGTCACGGCGCGTCCAGGTTTGGCTCGGCAACATGGCACGACTCGGCTCGACCCGGGTCGGGTGGGGTCAGGTCGGCTATGCTTGGGGCGATTCGGATCGAGGCGGGTCGTCACGGCTCGGCATGACGACTCGGCTCGGCTCGACCCGGATCGGCTTGGCACTGCACGACACTATCGGTATAAAACAAACTTTATGTATACACATATATATATTATTTTTCCAAATATAGTTTGCCAGTGGACACCGGTGGATGAGAAATAAGATGTGAATTATGTGAGGAATTTGTTTGGAAATTAGGAAATTCGCTTGGCGGAATGATTGTAGGTTGTGGTTTAGATGATGATTCTTAGGAAGTACTTTGTGGGAGAATAATATTAGGTGACATTTACTAACAGAGATAAATATTTGTTAGCATCAAATCTCAACGTCCATTTCCGTTATCTGCCTCGAGGTTTATTCGTCTTCGAATTGGCTAGTATTCTGTACTGTTGTTATAAGGTTGTCCATATCCTTATCACTCGTGACACCGGTGTTGTGGGTGTTATGCCTTTTAAGTTTGGCTATTTGAGTTACCATGCAACGTTTCATTAGGTGGTGAGATACATAGTAACATTTATTTCCGTTCACTGTTCCTAATATAACGGTGGTGTTACATGTGATTAATTCAGATGTTACTTCATCAGAGGTACACTTTCTTCTTCTTCAAAGACACTGTTTGATAGTATTCATTCCACTGTTTTTGATACGTCAGTTTCTTCTGACAAAGTTCTGGTTTAGTCTTTAATGTATTAAGTAAGGATTGTAGTTTGTGGAGCTGCGTGGCTTTAATTCCCTCATTATTTTATGAATTCCTTCAAAAAAGAAAATACCACCTTATTTTGGTGCAAGTTTTAGAAACGTTTAACATTAAAAAATAGTACTTACTTTTTGGTCGTTGGCAATTTCAGTCTGGGTTAATCATTTCTCCCTTTTTAAATTAACCAGAGTTGCAAAAATTATCCCAAGTACACAATAACATAATGGAATTTCAGCTCAAAAAATATGCTGTGAACAAAATGTTTGCATTAAAAAATCATGCTCGACGAGGTACGAAACTATGTACGTTTCAAGAAGTACAAATGTACGTATGATAAAACGTTAATACTTACATTTTAACTGTGGGTGATTTCGCTCTGGAACGACCCAGCCATATGTTTCAAAATTATCCAAAACAAGGGGATGCTCATCAAGCCCAATACATTACATTAACATCTAAGTGCATTCTGTTGATTGTTGTGAATCTAATTAACATATCCTCCATAAACAAACGCATCCACATTGTTCACCTGAGCTGAAACACAAACGATACATAAATATTTGCTATTAAAAAATTTACACGACATTTACGCTAATATATTTATATTACGACGGTCTATAAATTAACCAAAACGAATAAAATGAACTAACCTGTCTCCTTCGCTAACCCACTTTCACACAAGGACTATCGAAATAATCAAAGATTCAGCTTACTCCCTGGCAGCTCCAAGTTCCATCCGCAAAACATTTTCCGACATACAATCTAATTAAAGCCAATTCCTTTGAAAAAAATATAGCATATTGGATTTTCGAGTGCTCAACAACAAGTTTTAGAAAAGTTTAACTTTAAAAATAGTACTTACTTTTTGCTTGTTGGCGGTTTCGCTCAGCGCTTATCATTTCTCCATTTTTAAATTAACCAGAAGTTACAAAATTATCCCAAGCACACAAAGACATAACGGACTTTCAGCTCAAAAATGTGCTGTGAACAAAATGTTTGCATTAAAAATCATACTCGACGAGGTATCAAACTGTGCAAGTTTCAACAAATGCAAATGGACGTATCATGAAAGGTTAATACTTACATTTTGATTGTCGGTGATTTTGTTCTGGAATAACACAGTGGAATAACCATGTGTTTCAAAATTATCCAAAACAGGAACATTCTCATCAAACCCAATATATTACATTAACATCTAGGTGCATTCTATTGATTGTTGGGAATGTAATTAACGTATCGTCAATAAAGAAAGCATCCACATTGTTCACCTGAGCTGAAACGCAAACGATACATAAACATTTGCTATTAAAATTATTAATATTATGATGGTCGATAAATTTACCAAAACGAATAAAATGCACTAACCTGTCTCCTTCGCTAACCCAGTTTGATGCAAGAACTATCGAAATAATCAAAGATTCACCTTACACCCTGAAAGTAACAGCTTCGGTACATAAAACCATTTTTATGTATTCAATCCAGTTGAAGCCAATTCCTTCGGAAAAAGTAATATATTATTTTCGTGTGTAGAATTACAAGTTTTAGAAATGTTTAATTTCAAAAAATAGTACTTACTGTTTGGTCTTTGGTGATTTCAGTCTGCGCTAATCATATTTCCATTTTTAATTTAACGTTAAGCTCCAATAAAATAAAGTAAATATTACCCCTACCACGCAGCACTTTATTAAATCCAAATCTACGTTTCGACAACTATTTTTTCATCATCAGCAGAAATACTCAGTATTTCAACTGTCGATGACAACATAATTATTGGTACATTTGGATTTAATAAGGTTCAGTGTAGTAAGGGTAATATTTATTTTATTTTATATATCCAACAACAGTCTCCAATTTAATATTACTGAAGGTTCAAAACGATTCAAAGCACATAAACATAATAGACTTTCTGCTCAAACGTTGTGCTACGAACAAAAAATCTCCTTTAAAAAATCACACTCGACAAAATACCCAAACTATGCACATTTACATAAATGCAAAAGTATGTATGAAGAAAGGAAAACATTTGACTAATACTTACATTTTGGTCGTTGGTGATTCCGATCTGGAAATTCTACAACTATGATCTCAAACCAGCCACAGGTTTCAAAATTATCCAGAACAAGGGGATTCTCATCAAGCCCAATATATTACATTAAGATCTAAGCACATTCTGCCGATTGTTGTGAAAGTAATTAACACATGTCCTGATCTGAAATACAAATGATATATAAATACTTGGTATTAAAAAAATTATACGAAATTTACTCTAATATCATGATGGTCGATAAAGTTACAAACACAAATAAAATGCACTAACCTGTCTCCGTCGCTAACCCAGTTTCACATAAGCACTATCGAAATAATCAAAGATTCAGCTTACACCTCCGAAGGTCCAAGTTCCGTCCAAAAAACATTTTCCGACATACAATCCCATTAAAGCCAATCTGAAAAAGAAAATAGCATATTATTTTCAAGTGTTAAACGACAAGTTTTAGAAAAGTTTAACTTTAAAACAATAGTAGATACTTACTTTTTGCTAGTTGGCGATTTCACTCTGTGCTAATCATTTATCCATTGTTAAATTAAGCAGCAGTTGCAAAATTATCCCAAGCACACAAAGACATAACGGACTTTCAGCTCAAAAAATATGCTGTAAACAAAATGTTTCCCTTAAAAAATCATACTCGACGAGGTACCAAACTATGCAAGTTTCAACAAATGCAAATTTACGTATCATGAAAGGTTAATACTTACATTTTGATTGTCGGTGATTTCGCTCTGAGACGACCCAACCAAGTGTTTCAAAATTATCCAAAGCAAGGGGTTTCTTATCAAGCCCTATATATTACATTAAGATCTAAGCACATGCTGTTGATTGTTG
The DNA here is from genome assembly GCA_959613385.1 of Geotrupes spiniger. Taxonomy (NCBI): domain Eukaryota; kingdom Metazoa; phylum Arthropoda; class Insecta; order Coleoptera; family Geotrupidae; genus Geotrupes; species Geotrupes spiniger. The sequence goes on from OY390734.1 coordinate 14,314,885, forward strand.
TGAATGTAATTGACATATTTTCCATAAAGAAACGCATCCACATTGTTGTCCTGATCTGAAATACAAAGGAGATACGTTTTTGCTATTAAAAAAGAACCTATGCTACAAAACCGTTAATGTGGTGATGTACTGCAACGTAAGTAATTTTTTAAATGGAGAGTTAATAAATAATTAATTTCTCTGGTTATTTTAATTAAAATGTTTGCCACTAGTACACTTACCTTGCCAACTTATTGATCCCTTTATTCTTAGGGATGAATTTAAAGTGGATTTCTTAGTAAGTCCGAGCCTGAGTCCCATTTAAGTGATTGTATATTAGCATCATTTATGTATTGTCGATATTTTGTTGAAATTTTGCAATAACATTTAAAACTTTTTATGAAGAAATGTTAATCCATTTGATAAATGACATTTTTGCAAATAGCTATCTATACAGTTTAATCGTATGAACCCAGTGGATTTATTTACTCTTCATCTTGGTGTATATGATCTCAGCTTAAACTTCCATCTGGATCTGTGGACTACAACCTTGACTATATTCTTCCAGATTAGTTTCATGCAGATTGCTTTTTCTAAACATAAAAGGTAGAAGTTTAACATGATTACATAAATAGTAATAATATAATAGTACTTACAAATTTGCGCACCATTTGTGATTTCATCTCAGCAAACAAAGTTGTGGTCAAATTGTCCATCTTCATATACTGTCATCAGCTTTACGTCACCTTTTCCAATACCAGATATCATCACATGATACTACATCAAATGAAGATTGTAAGAATCGAGCCGGGTTACCCAACAAGCACAAAGTTGTACGACTCGATCACCAGATAATAATGTTAAGTTATCAAGCACCTAGACCAATGTGTAAAGAAAGATTATATCGTTATTGTTAGATTGTGTGTATACAAGTGTATGAAGGTGGAAGGTATGTTGCTGGTACAATTCTCAGTACATGTATTAAAAACATTAATACAATATCAAAAAATGCATACATACCTTTATAATAATAAACACTTACCACTGATACTGCATGCTGCAATTTAAAAATATGAATCATTATTGAAATAACTGACACAGCTGATGAAACTATCATGTCTGATATTCGCCACTCACTCACTATAGCACTGTTTTCTTCCCATGCACAGACCCGCATCAAAAACATCAATATGCCAACCAATACAATAACAAAGAATGCATACATACCTTTATAATAATAAATACTTACCAACATTGCATGGTGCTATTTAAAAATATGAATCATTATTGAAATAATGATTCATATCATGTCCGATATTCACCACTCACTACTCACTACAGCACTGTTTTCTTCCCGTTCACATGACCGGCATCAAAAACATCAATTTAGCTATACGCAAAAGCGTTCTCTATTGGAGAGAATAGTAAATCCAATTAATTTCGATAGTTATAAAATTGATGGCACAGTAGATTATATATCAGAAAAGCATTTCACCCTTCGATATACATTTTTCAATAAGTAATAATAATTTGACAGCTTTGTCTATTCTAGAGAACAGCAAAACTGATTTATTTCAGTAGTTAATAAAATTAGATTTATATCAGAAGTAGCAACAGTTCGCTCTTCGATATAGATTTACCACTAACCTGCGTCATCCTTCTGGGTCTGCCTGAAGCGATGACAGAGATCCGTCTCTTAAGCGTGGGTTCTTCTCAACTTGCAACCTACATTTTAATCCGCAACCAATGCAACTCTTATATGAATTATTGCAGCTTAGCGCATTTTCATTCATATAATCTAATTGACTTTATATATTGACATGTTTTACATCTTGTCAATATTTTGTTGAAAATTTGCAATAAGATTTAAAACTTTTTATAAAGAAATCTTAGGCCATTTGATAAACCACATAAATCTATTTCTGCATACTATAGCAGAAATAAGTTAATTCATCATTCATCATTTTTATACACAAAACAATACATAGAACATGAAATAACACAAAACACTTCATAAAATAACACAAAACATTTTATGAAATAACACAAAACACTTCACGAAATAACACAAAACACTTCATCGAATAACACAAAACACAAATATTCGAGTCTCTTCAGTATGGTTTGTTGATTATTAGTTTTTTTATACAGGTATCTTTATTGTTGCAAAATCATCAAATGTTGTGTCTTGTGGAATCCTCGTTGTTTCTGAAATAAATTGTTTCACAACATCGTTTCTCATAGAAGTGTAGCGAAATTTTGCCCTCTAACCATCAGTTTTGGAATATTGTTAAAAATGATGAATGTTGTAGTTTTTGTTTAATTTTATCTCTTCCTCCTGAACATTATTCACAGTATCACTGACATGTAACCATCTTCCTGATTTCTTATGCTTATACTCTCACTCTGTTCTGATATATTTGTCATTACATCATATGCACACTATTCTATCAATCACTTTTTGTCACTATTATATTATTGTAGGCCTATTCTATGGTACGTATCACCGTTCGATAATATTTACCACTATTACATTACCATTTCATTAAACTTATCACTTCACATTAACTTTCACAATAATATATCACTATCATACTGTGTGTATCACTCCACAATAACTTTCACTATAATGGTATCACTACAGTATTTTATTTTATTTTTTATTTATTAATTGTATAATTTACATAACGAAAAATATGTACAGGAATATGCAAGACATTAATCTGTTTTTAATTTTGAGTTGAATTAAACGTTTTAATTCAATGGAGTTATGCGTACTATCAAATGGCCGTTTATGTCATCGCTCGAAATTTAGAATTTCCTCAAGAGCTTTTGTGACTTCTTTATTACTTGTGCTTAATTCGTGCAAGCTACATACTTTATTAGTGAGTCGGCGTTGCCAGGCCGTTGAAAATAAAATTGCCAAAAACTTTTACCAGTCATTTTCTGCGATTCATTTTTGAATTTATCGAGATTTACTCTCATGAACCGAGTATGTGTACGAATAATACGCAAGTTTAAATTTTTACATTCATGCTCCGTTCCTATTATTTTAGCAATGTGTCATGGTAATGACGGTTAAATTATGCTTAATTCGCAGTCTTTTACAATTGTGTCTGGTTTAGATTAACTTTTCAATTTTTTTAGATTACATTTGCTTGTTTGCAATTTCACTCTACATTTTGTATTACTTATTTCTTTGGTTTATATAAACTCTCACAACTTTTGTCGGTCGTTAATTTTAATCAATAATTTGTAATATTCAATCATCCAAAATTGTCAATAAAGCTTTTAAAATAAAATTGCTCCTCGACAAAATGTTGTAATAGTTCAATAAATTTAATTTGCATTTTTTTTTCAACGGGAAATGATAGCCCTACTGATAAGTCATTGCCTCAGAGTGAGGATAAAAAAACACATTTAGTGTTCAGAAATGGGACCCGAATCCCTTAAAAATGATAAATTCTTCCTGGCAACCCTGACTTGCATGCAATGACTAAAATACCCTGACCTTTCACACGCTGGCACTCTGGCACTCTGAAACAAGCCTGATACTCCACTATTCCAAAACTTCAGAACTATTTGAGAAACTTGAAGATGCCGCATACTTCATGGACATCCATATTATAGAGGCATCGTTCTTGCATTTAATCCACTTGAAGCCAAGTCTTCGAAAAGAAAACCACATATCATGTGGTTGGTTGATGATCTCACCCTGGGACAACATCATTGCTCAGATCGTAGCCCGATGCATCAGGTTGCCTGAAAAAAAAATAATTTCTTAAAACAAATCAATAAATTGTCAAAGTAGGCAATTACATGTTTCGGCTATTTTAAATTTTAGCCAATTTTGAGATTTTTCGCAAATTGTGACAATATTTGAAATTTTTCGATAATTTCGAAAATATTAAAATTTTCCCTGTTTATTTATGTAGATAAACAATAACGTCTGAATTTCTTGGCAATATTAACATTTAGCCTTTTGTTAATTTTATTTTCAAATGTTGGCATTTTATAAAATTATAACGTTTGGAATTTTTTTGCAATTTCTGGGTAATTTTTGCATTTTTTACAACAATTTTTAACTTTGACCAGGTAAATGAAATGTATATTATGTAAATTATAATCGAGTCTAGCCTAGGATGGGATTCATTCGGGTCGAGACTATAAACTATATCCCTTAAAAATATATTTTTCCAAATATAGTTTCCCATTGGGACACCTGAGAACTGAGATGTGATTTATGTGGTATATTTTTTTGTAAATTAGGGTGGTTGCTTCGCGGAATTATTGTAGGTTGTAGTTTTAGATGATGATTAGGAAGTAGTTTGTGGGGGAATAAGTTTCAGTGACTTTTACTACTTTTACTCATTTATTTTCAAAATTGGCTAGTATCATGTATCACTCGTAACTCCGGTGTTGTGACGGGCTTTACATACATTGTAACATTTATTTCCTTTTGGTATTCCTAATATTCCGTGGCTTTGTTATATCGTTTCTTCTCACAATGCTCTGCTTTAGTTTTTCATTTTTCAGTTTCAGATTGTAATTTGTGGAATTTAGTTCGTTGTTCTCCAGTTTTCATGAATTCAAGTTGCTTTATTTCTTGCGTTCTGTCCTGCCGCAAATATCGCCTTTCAATGTATCCCTTTTTCCATAGGGATTTATTATTGTCCATTATTGTTATTATTGTTGTAGAATTTCCTGGTTTTGTATCCCTCGTTCTTGTGTTTCTTATTTTCGTCTGGCTGTCGCCTTCTTTACCGATCTCATATCGAACACCCGCTTCATTTCCTTTGCCTTGTAGAATTTCCTACTTTCGTTTCCCTCATTATTCTACATTATTTTATGTTTTTCTTTTTAAAATCTTCTATATTTTCTCTGCACATTTATATTGTAATTCTCAATTATTCAATAAATTTTGCTTTATTTCTTCCGTCCCGTCCTATCCTATCACCTGCCCCTGTTGTATTTCACGAATTTCTTATTAATCTCATCTACTTCTTCTCCCGCACATTCTTGTCGTAATTTTGTGTCCTGCCATGAGCAAACCAGTTTTTCCTTTTTCTGGGTATGCTGTACATTGCCCATGTCAATCTGGATAATTATTATTGTTTTTATTCTATTTCATCATTGCTCTGTTATGCTCCTTGTTACTTTTTCGTTATAAGTTAAAACGTCTTCTTGCATTAAATCGTTGCAGTTTTCATAACGTTTAAAATTTCGAATGAACAATTACACGAGAATGCACCTGAACGTTACTTATATTTCATTTAGTACGTCGATAATCATATAGAAAAAAGGTACGGGTTTAGTTGCTACTCAGTTAGATGTAAAATATGCCTTACGATTATGACAAACCTATTTATCCTGCTTTTTCTATTTCAGAATTACAAATTACCATAAATGTTTGCACGGGGAACAAGACAAAAGTAATCCGTATCGTCACGGGCAGTTTCATTTTGGCGGTGAGAACCTATACTGTAAGTGAACATATGACGTGCAACGTGCAAAGATTTGCTACGTACTCAAGCACTAATCTTTATGGTTGCTTGAATGAAGTCTGAGAGCTTGTAAAGGATGTATTTTGGTATTAAATTATAGTAATTGGTACTACATCACATAATACGGGATAAAATGTACCAACATTAAGAAAAGTTAAGAGTCAAGTATATTTGCTAAAACGTTTAATCAGGAGGATTATCGTGATTCATTATTTAAAAGTAGAACTTATAAAAACATTAAAATTTCGTCTACTGTCTACAGTTTTTGATTTTCTATTAAAGAAATTTGTATGCTCATTGCAACAGTTGCATCGCTTTGGATTAAACAAAATTGAATGGATTTATGAGAATTCAAATGGCGTTCACTCAAACGTTGAACCTGAAGTAATTGTGACATTTTTGTCGTGCTTGTCGCTTGTGCGTAGTTTGCACATAGACAAGTTAGATTAATGGTGTGCCAGTATTGCCAGGTAGTTGTTAATAGAATTACCAACTTACAATGAATTTTATCGACAATAATAATAAATGTCAATTCAAATTAGATTTTCACTGGCAATCGTGCAATTATTGTACAGCATACAGTAGGAGCAACCATGAAGGTACCTAAGATGTATATTGGACTCGTGTGCTACAGAGCACATGGCAAACAACAAATTGTTTTTCAACCAGTTGGTGAATATCGACGATAAGAACTTCTCGGTCGCTAATAAAAATGCAAGTCTGTGTGCGAAGCAACGAGGTGACATTGTCGTGAAAGCGTTTTACGCACATTGAGCAAAACATTAAACAAGGTACGATAATCTTAAGCCAGACGCAGTATTTGCGGAACGTTTTAAGGAAATTTGGAATGAACGACTGTAAAAGCCTAGCAACTCCAATTGAAGTTGGATTAAATGTCGTAAAAGGAAACCCAAACGAGTTACCCGACGTAAAGTATCGAGAATTAATTGGATGTTTGACGTACGCAACGCTTACGACACGACCAGATCTGTGTGCGGCAACGAACTACTTCATTCGTTTTCAGAGCTGTTTTAGTACACATTTTACACATACAAAACGCATTTTGCGATACATCAAGGACACTCTACACTTGAAAATGATGTTCACACGGAACAAGGAAGCAAATTTGTTGATGGGTTGGGGGCGGGCGTTTTCGTGCTAAAAACAACATCTCAATCCCTCTTACATAACGAAGAACAATGGGCCTTAACACATCATTGACATAACATGCGGATGTCGTTGTGCCGTTGATTACGATTAGAGGAGATTTGCTACCAAAAGCAATAGCTCCCCAAACCCTAAGTCCGATGGTGCGGTGGACGTGACTCCCCGTAGTCACCTGACCCGCCCTCTATCATCATGATTCCCCAAACAGAATCTAGATTCGTCAGAAAAGGCAATGTGTTGCCATTCATTGCCACAGTTCCTGCGTTCATTGCTCCAGTCAAGACACTGACGACCGTGAAGAGGTGTTAACGGGAGGACGAGACGAGGACGGTAAGAAGTTAGGCCCATTGAGCGTATTCTGTGGTAAACGGCACGAAGCCGAATGGGCCTTCCTACAGCTGCAAACCAAGCATCGGCAATTGACCAAATAGACTTCTGTCGTTCCCTTAGAGCCATTAATCGAAGAGATGATTTTTACGTTCGGTAATTCTTCTGGACGCTCCTGTGCCTCTAGGTCGCTGTGTTCGCCCTCCATCAGACCACACTTGCCATCACGTTAGCCACATGACGCCCCATAGCTACAGCGAATGCGCGATACGAAGCACAACGTTCCCTCTATCGCACAATACGACCCCTTTCAAATGGGGTTAATTGTGTAGTTTCTTTGCTGTTGCCTGTGAGGCATGATCGAACCACACTAACGTTAAAACAGACGTTCTCGCAGTAATAACGTCTATCAGCTCGGAAATAAATCTCAATTTCTTTAAATAAAAATGCAAAAATTGTCCGAATCATATGAAACTTTAATCGTTTGTTGGGGACAGTGCCACCACTATTTAACCAAAAGTTCATTTAAATGAAATAATTTTTTCGGGATGTTCTGTTATAACTTGGGGCCAGTATACGTTTGTTTTGTCGTAATAAAAAACTTAAGTTTTTATAAATCTTTCCATTGCGTTATAACAAAGTTATCAAATTTAACCCCAGTTATATGTGATTGCTTTTTAATTTTTTTTTAAATATTTTTATAACATTGAGAAGTCACATAAATCCCATTAATAATAAATGAAAATTCCAATTAGATTTTCACTGGCAACCCCGCATGACAAAGCGCATTGGGATCAAATGCATCACAATTTGTCCCTTAAAAATGATTAAAATGCACTCACCTATCAAGGAATGGCGTGTCGACTCTCGTACAAGGCAGATACTATTCCGTTAACCCACTCCGATGCATCAGGACTATCGAAATAATTGAAGATTTAGCGTACTCTCTCCCTGGACGCTTTGACATTCGTCCAAAAACCATTTACGATCCAAGTGGCCATACCTTCGAAAAAGAAAATAATTATTTTTGAATGTTTAATCGGTAACTTCAAAATCGAACTAATTTGCAAAACCGCACGAAAAGTTAATTTTTGCAAAATAATACTTACTTTTTGGTCATCGGTGAGTTCACTCTGGAACAATCCGTTCGATCTCAACGAAGCCGGAAGTTTCAAGCGATCAAAACACTCGGAGTTTCATCAGCGGAATAAATTGCATCGTCAAGCGTGTGCTGCCAATTGTGCATGAAATCAACAAACTCGCCTTAAAGGAACTTCCTGAATTTCCTGACCTGAAATACAAAGATACATAAATATTTGCTATTAAAAAAATACTTATTTATGAAATTTAGCTTCTACAGGTATATTGCGATGACCAAACTATTTCAAAAATGATTTGAAGATCACCTCATACATACATATTTTTGTTACAGTTGCAAAACAAACGTAATCTCGAAAAATGCAATTTTCCCTTGAAATGGATTGTGGTTAGATTTTCGACGCATTTCTAGGCGGGATTAAAAATTAACCTAAAGTCGAATACTGCGCCGTCGAATCAGGAAGCCTTGCCGCGTACGAACCGAGTCAAATCGCGAGCGTATTCGACGCGCGCGACGAAGCTATTTCCGTACGAAATTCACGGCGAAGCGAAAGCACAACATTTTAGATTAACTTCCACTTTTCGACAAACCCGACGCGATGAAATCTTGAACGTGTATAATTGGCAGATTTCTCTAAGCGATCTGTATTACTCGATTAGATTTTTCTTTCGCGAGAATATTCAACGAAGAAATCGAATCAAAATATAATCGTGCAGGGTAGCCATTTTAAGCCGACTTAGAGTCAACCAATTGGAATTGCCAGCGCTTGCGCGTTTGCCATCTTCAAATGTTTTAACGTTTTTTTGTCGGGGTGACGCTACCGAAGTGAAAAATTTCGTCATGCAAATCGTATATATGTATGCGACAAGTAAATTTGCTCAATTTCCATTAAAAACTGAGCGAATGATAATCCCATGCATAAAACTATAAAGTTACTTACATTCGCTTTGAAAAGCGTTTATGGCGCGCGTCTATCTGTCGTCACCTCATACATACATATTTTTGTCACAGTTGCAAAACAAATGTAATCTCGAAAAATGCAATTTTCCCTTGAAATGGATTGTGGTTAGATTTTTGACGCATTTCTAGGCGGGATTAAAAATTAATGGATCTGTATTACTCGATTAGATTTTTCTTTCGCGAGAATATTCAACGAAGAAATCGAATCAAAATATAATCGTGCAAGGTGGCCATTTTTAAGCCGTCTTAGAGTCAACCAATTGGAATCGCCAGCGCTTGCGCGTTTGCCATCTTCAAATGTTTTAACGGTTTTTTGTCGAGGTGACGCTACCGAAGTGAAAAATTTCGTCATGCAAATCGTATATATGCGACGAGCAAATTTGCTAAATTTCCATTAAAAACTGAGCGAATGATAACCCCATGCATAAAACTATAAAGTTACTTACATTCGCTTTGAAAAGCGTTTATGGCGCGCGTCTATCTGTCGCGCGTCTGCAGTCGCTTTGACGAACATCGTAAAACTGGCCGTTGAAAAGCCGCTGCACACATTAATTTTGGCGAATGCGATGAAATTTTATCACTCAAAATACTTTTCAAAAAATGCGGGACGTAATACGTCTTACTACGATAACCTTGTCGAGAAGACTACTAGACTGGCGGTTGCGTAGTTGATCTTCAATTTTTTTTTCGTGGTACATGCGCGCCATACACCTATGTGTGCCATAGGCGTACGGACGGGTTGTTACCTTTAGTTTTAATTGTAATGGATTTAAACGTGCTAATGACTAATTATTGTGCCGGATTATTAAAAAATTAAAAAATATAAATTTGTACGTATTTATCTGTGACAACAAAATTTTAAGTTTCATGAAGTACAAAATCTATTATTAATATAATAATATTAATAATTACTATATTCAGCACAGGTGCACTGTTTGCCGTTATAATTTCTCATTATTGTCCCGAAATTCACCAAATATGTTGTTCAAGGTGCTAATTATCTCGAAAAAAATTACGGGCATAACTGGAGCTGATAATGCACGCACTGATAATGGGTGCTACGATTGATTTGACATAGCTGGAACACGGACTTGATATAAAATTGTGATTATTCCGTAAACGGGTACACCGATTAAGTTGTTATTTTTTTTTCTATAAAAATTTATCCACCACATTGAAACAAAATAGCAACGCGCTTTGTCAGAATATGTTCAGAATTTACCCTTGTGCATTGTCTTAGATGGAGTGCACAGCTTAATTATTTGTTGAAAAAGAAGAAAAAGCAATTTTTTTTTTAATTCAACACACATTTACAATCCAATCAAAACAAACATTTCGTCTAAAAATGTCCAATCAAGAGCTTCAAGATGAAATAATTCTCTATAGTAACCAATGAATAAATGTCAAAATTTTGTTAATAGAATTAATTCTGTCAGTTTCGGGAAAAAAAAAATAAATCAAGATGGGGAATGGTATCAGCCTCAGAAATAAATATCACAATTTACGAAACAACTCCCAAGGACACAAGAAGAGCTAAAGAATATAGTTCCGCGCCAACGCACAACGCCCCAATTAAAAGATTGGAGAGGGCAGGAATGAGCAGAAGTGAGGAGGAGAGAAGTAGCCGAAGGAGACAGAGACAGAGAGATAATAAAGCACGTGAGGGGGTGGGCGTACTTAGTATATGTGTAGTGTGTGAAAGCAACATAATTGAGACACACATAAGGCACATAAGTAAGAAGGCGAAGAAGACCAGTTTATGGGCGAAGAGGAAAGGGAAATTCGAGGAGACAATGAGGATCTCGAATGTATGTGTTAGGGGCATAACAAGTATTGGATGGGAGAGGAATACAAGAGGTGCGAAGCATGTGGAAGAGGGGCAGATGAATGGAAACACTGGTGAGAGGAATGCGAGGAAATGGTATGGAGTAAAGAGGAAGATGGGACGGGACTGGAGAAGGATGCTAGGAGAGAAAGGGGAGGGGCTGGAGCTTTTGGGAAAGTTAAAGAAGAGAAAAGAAGAGGGAAGATGTAGAAGGGAATGGAATATAATACATTTTTTTATAGATACAAGGACAGGATGAGAGATGGAGGAGAAGGGAGCCACCAGAAGAGAATGGAACCGAGGAGCCAAGAAGGAACACGAGCTTTTGGGAGGGGGGGGGGGGAGTCGAGCAGAAATAAGTCTATTTTTATATTTATGTAAAATATGTTGTTTGTTAGAATTAACAGGGTAAATATGCCAATAAAGGTTACTACTACAATTACTACTACTAGTGGTTTGGACAATGTCAAATTATAATTCGACTTGAATTTTAGCTTATTGATATGATCCCAGGAAATAGAACTCGTTGCATTTCCGTTATCATAGCAACTCGTTAAATTCATGTCCAAACCACTTGTTACATTACTGCTAATTATTCACGCCTATGGATAATAATTGCGTCGGCGCTTGTGTGATCTGTTACTGTATCCTGCCATTGCCAACCTACTGCGACGATAAACGTTCCACAAAAATCCCTATAATTCTAAAATAATTCTATTTCGATTCCTACTTAATATTATTAATTATAACTATCAATTTTGAACGTGGGGTTGCTGTTGTCGCTCCAGGTCTGCAAGATTTAAATTTTGACGAGGGCCCCCGTCAGGGGCTGAAATGTCGGATTTCAACCACTAATGGCAACAAAGACATTTCACTTACGCCTCTGTTAAGATTAATTTTGCAAATTACCTACACGACTTGGCTATTAATAAAAGTACGCGTCGATAAACAAAGAATTTCATCTGCTGTAATACATAACCAAATTTCTAATCGAAACGCGAAAAGAATTTTTAGCATTTTATTAAAAATGTGGGGTAGCTTTCATACTTTCGATTAATTAATCTCGATAAAAACGTCCCTGCTTATGAAATGACATAAATATATGAGGATTTGTGTATTAAGTTGTAAACAAATATGCGATTTTACGTTGCTCCAACTAAATCGCAAAATCCCACCTCCTATCTACATTCGATCAACGACCTGTGTCTACGTTGTAGCCTAATTACATTTTCTTCGCTGTATCAACTCATTCGTAATCATCATTTTAACAAATAATTTCTTATTCATAGTCTAATAGATTCTTGTCGAGTTTACAATAGCGGCTCGGCTGGATTGAGAAAAACGGTCACGGGACTTTCCTTAACGCCTTTAACTAACGTTTCTGTTGATCAAGTACATGAGTACGAAAATTCCAAAGAAAATGGAACCGTAAATTCATTTTGAATATAACATTACGGTACAAAACGGGTTTTATTATTAGTACTTGTGTTTTATTTATCCCCCCACGTCTAAGTTTCTGTTGTAAATTAAAAACGATTTCATAGGATAGTCAATTTTGGGTAAGGGTTGGAATTTGATTGTTTCCTCGCACATTTTTGATACGTGCAGTTCATAGTTGACCTTGACACTGAGTAACGTGAACCTTGCAATTTCCACTCAAACAATTTATACGAAATAATTAACTGACTGACTGACAATTTTTGTTATACATTATTTGGATGATCAACATTTTTTAGTCCAGTGTTCATCTGATGATTTGTGTTTCTTTCAGAGTAAAGGGGGCCACTTTGAATGCCCGTCACCTTTCGCAACGTTGGTTGAATCTAGTTGGTGACTGCATATTCGCCGAAATACTTTATACCTTACAGGTGACAAAACATGAAACCATTGAAATTTGAACCACCGATGGAATAATGGACATGCAGGAGCTGTGGCGGTGGAATTGAGATGATATGGGAGGGTTGATTGACCTACACGAAATCTGTGTGAACAAGTAAGACGTAATTTTCATGCTGATGTTCATATGCAATTTTTTGAATCACAGTACAACTGCTTTGGAAAATTTCCAGTTATATGTACAATGCACACATTTATTTTATTTTACAGATTCAATTGAAAATTTTAAGCCACGACGTTGCTTGAATCAGGGAAACACGAAGCAATGTTAATTTCCACATAACATATTTAAAAGTATCTAAATGTTAACTGTGTAAATTGTATAAATAACATAGAAAAGTAAATTCTGATGGTTATTTCAAACCTTTTCATTCCATAACTGCAACAATTGGTTCACCGCAAGGTGGCTTATGAGTTGGAAGGTAGACCAGTTTAGTTTCTGAATTAAAATAACTACATTTATGTAACATAATTAAAAGGATAATGATGAATTATTAAGATAAAATTGCTTGTTTAAAAGAATATTTAATATCTAAGTTTTTCCTTATGTAAGTTATTTAAATTAGAATTAATATAATATAATAATATATTAATAAAATTTTGTCTTCGTTCTAACTAATAATTGGGATTAATTGCTATGAGATTTCTTTTGAAGGGTATTTGCATACAATACAGACTGATTATTAATGATTGAACGTGTCACTTCTTAAAAATAGCGACTTTTGTGTACAAATCTGGCAGTCTGACAGTTTTACATAAATCAATTTACGGTTACAAGTAATACTACTACTCACACACCTGCCACAGTGGTGATTTAGGGCGCATGGCGATCGCAGCAATACGGTTCTTGTCTCTACGCACACGATTGCTATTCAGTGTTCGCTTATAAGTTGAGCTGAACACACGCGTTGAGAATGCCCCCAGTATTATCGAAAAATCAAAAGATCGGTATAGCCTTGGCTCTTTCTGTGGTGCTACCGCAAAAAAAGAGGCGATACTGAGTGAAGAATTGGCTACAGAACAGAAGTGAGTTGTGCTACATGAATGTTATGAAATAATTGGAAATAGATGACCTGAAAAACTTTTAACGGAAGAGCTCCTTGCAATGGTGACATCATTTATATATAAAAGATACATTAATGCGGAATGCCATTTTTATTATTAGCTATGTCTGAAGTAAACAGCTTGTTTTTCTTGTACTCAGCTTATTCTGTGTCGAAAAAAAACAATCCCAATGAGGAATATAATTTTGTATTATTATAACAATTACACAAGATTAGAAATACTTAAACAATTCTGTTTAATTACACATAAAGTTTGTATTCATGTCATTTTGTTGCCTTTTATTTGTGTTTAAACAGTAGGAAATCTTTTAATTGGCCAACACTACCTTCCACAACAGTACTATTGTTACTAAATGTAATGTTTGTGAGACCAGTGTTAACATTAATGTTGTATATTGAAACTCAGAAAGTTGAACTTGGTGTTGAAACAGGTGTACATGTAGAGGAATCTGAAGAAAACTGATATCGATGATGTTGAAAACTGTTCGAAAGAGGGGATTGATTGTATGTATAAGTGTAGTTACAACTAATCTCTGTTGTGTCGAAATTTCTGCTTCTATTACTGTTTTGTTTGTACTTTTTTGTATAAGCTACTCAATCTATTATGCTTGTAGCCCCGTATCTTCTGCGATACGATATATATGCGTTCATCTAGTGCTTGGTCCCAGAATGTATTTTCTATCAGTAGTTTATTTGTTTGGCAAAATTGCGGCATTTTCTAAAACTTAATAAAAGAATATCGCAGGAAAACAAACAAAAATAATTGTAACAAAACATTAGGGAGCAAAGTTAAGTTAAAAAAAACCCAAAATATATAATAAATTTAAAAATATACAATTAAGATAAATCAGAAAATACTAACAAAAATTAAGTTGAAAAAAAACAAAAATTAATAAAAGAAAATAAATTTCAAAGGCATTTCTAAAAAATCAAAACATTGGCAAAAATTTACTGAAATAAAAAATGCCAAATTTCGAAAACAAAATATTCAACGCAACGTAAGTTTCATAAATTGGGGGGGGGCTCGACATCCATTCGCCGGACAGAGATTATTACAAAATATTCATATCACGTTTTAAATCTTTTCATTTCGGTTGGCACTATTGGATACCTATTCAAATATTAATATTATTGCTTCCATATTTTTCATTTACAACCACGCACTAAACAATAAAAGTTTGTCTCTGAAACATTGATTAATTTCGCATAGCATACACATACTTTGGCCCTTTTGCGATTTATATTTGGGCTGTCAGTAACTAGCGGACGTTCTGTTCCGTAACTGTTGGCGATCCTGCGTCCTAATATTTATGGTCGTCTGTAGTTATTTTAATTTTGACAGTAGAATTTATAATATTATTGTCATTCAACTTACATTGCAATAATTACTTGAAAAAATGGATAAATCTGGAGAAAAATTTCGACAGATGGAGGACGAAATGAACAGGTTTTAATTTAAAAACCCATGTAATTTCAAGGTTACGAACACTTTTATTGTAGATTCGAAGCCGAAATATCTGGTCCTGTAATGGGCATTGCCTCATACAATGCCTTCAATTTACCAGGGTTTGGAAATATCCCACCGCCACCAATGCCACCCGTTTTAATTCCGCATCAAGTAAGCAGACCAGTTAAAAAACTACACAGTTATGAAGTATATGCTCAACCTGTTATAGCACAACCTGCTGTTGTGTCGGCAAAACCAACACTTTATACGGCGTCAGCGAAAGCCGCTCAATCTATGTCCCACTCGTCCTCCCAGAGTTCGTCGGTCGATTTCATGTCTCTTCAATCGGAAGTCGAGAAAAAGCTAAAGAAACTGAAAAGCGAAAAGGTTAGCGCGGAACTCGCCATATCGCAGGGCAAGGCGAGCAGTGCGCTGCAGTCGTTTGGGCCGGACGATTACCGCAGGAGAAATAAAAATAAAAAGCTGATGAGAACTGCCGGTGGGCAGACCTGGGATGATCCGACGTTGTCGGATTGGATAGAGGATGATTTTAGAATATTCTGCGGTGATTTAGGAAATGACGTAACGGATGAATTGTTGACGAGGACTTTTAATAAATTCCCTTCATTTTTAAGAGCGCGTGTCGTTAGAGACAAGAGAACGAATAAAAGTAAAGGATATGGTTTCATTAGTTTTAAAGATCCTTCGGACTTCACAAAGGCCATGAAGGAAATGAACGGTAAGTTGATGATTTTTTTTTATAATTTATCGTCCTCAATACTCACATGTAAGTAAAATATCTATTGCTTATAATAATTGAGATCTGATCTATTGATTATGAATAAGCGAAACCGAGTTACATTGAACCACAGCACAATATTAATATTGAATTGAAGACAAACATGTAATCAAAATTTGCCAGAAATGCAGATTTACAGCTGTTTGAAGAGTTCTCATTAATGCTATAGTGTTTAATTAGGCAATATTTTGGAACGAAATAAAACTTATTAACTTCAAGGTGAAGTTGATGGTCATCTTGCTTGCTTTACTTGAATGTGCAACAGATGTTACCTGCTTGATACATCGATACTCATCGATAGTAAAACGATATATGACTAAGAGTTGCATTTAATGCAAGTATTTGTATTTTACAGTTATATAGCTACATTAAAAATATAATTACAATGTTAAATAATAAATAATAAGTACGCAGCGTGCATTTCCTTGCATTTATTTTCTTCCAAGCGGCCCCCATCCGTACGAGATAAATAGTTGAGGAACAGCGGAACTCGAACTACTTCTGCTGCTCTTACTCTTGGTTTTGGAAGTCGACATTCGCGGTTGTGCTGAACTTTTTGGCTTAGAAGATGTAAGAGCTATTGGTTGTATTAGATCATCTGCCATTTTTGCTGACGTTGGATTCGTGTAAAATACATTGAAAGGCATTCCACCAGCTCCCCATCCTCTGGATATGAACATGTCTTTTTTCCACGGCTGCTTCGTTAATGGCTGGTTCTCCATTTGATCATTGCTATCGTTTGAACATGTTTTACATTTATAATGGGGTTGTTTCGCTGATGTGTCTTTTAACGGTAGGGATAAGGAGTTGCCGATTAAAATGGTTGTTGCGAGAAGAACGTATGTTGGTGCCATTTCGTGCCTGAAACGAAAAGAATCAACGTGAATTTTGTAATATTTAAAAAATATATAATATAATAATGAATGTAAAATATAACATAAAATAAAAAGAAATTTAAAATTGTCTAAAAGAATTGCCAAACACAAAAAAACAAGTCAAATGTGCAATAATTGTGAAAATTCTGAAACTTAAAATTGAATAAATGTTCATAATTGAAATTATCAAAATTGTTTAAAATGCAAATAATATCAAATTGTCGAAGGTCAATTGTCTAAAATCCAAAAACAATACTAATATTTAGAAAATTATGAAACTTTCATAAAATGAGGATATAAAAATGGTAAATATTGCATCCAAAATTGGATTATATACCATACGAGTATGCTGCAATAGAAAAGTTGATTATCTTCGCCGAACAATCCAAGAACAACTTCAGAACTGGTGTAAACTTAACTGGGTATTATTTAACATTTTAAAGACAAACAATACAGTTGTAATCCCATTAATGAAAAAGTGGATAAGGCGACATTAATAAAAGTCCATAAAAATCGTTAGTGCAATGCGATTCAGTAAAGATTTTAATGCTATTAACAAACAAAATAAATTCGGTAGTGTTCGTGCTGAGAACAATACGTGAAATAGTTTCATTGACTGTACGTATTGAAACTGTTATATTTCGAACCCTCGCAAACTGTGATTGGATACGGATTGATACTGGGTCCAGTCCTAGACAGTAAGGTGTTCATAATGCAAAAGAAGATACTACAAATTATAGACGGAGTATAGTTGGAAACTAGTTGAAGGGGTTTGTCAAAGACAAGACTTTCAAGATGAACGGCAACAAAAACAATCTTCAGGGGCATAACACAAATAAATTTAGTGCAACACGACTTTTGTAGACTTCACACAACACCCTGTGGGGTTCATAATATTTACATTCTTTGTTGAAATGTAAGCAAAAAAAAACTTTAATACAATTTTACTCTGCTCTTGAAAATTTGCGAGAACATGAATGGAAGATTTGGCAATAATAACGACGTTGTCGAAAGATATATGGGATCATATGGGAAACAAATAAACACGACAATGAGAATAGGATAATTGAACTGTGCATAATAAACGATAGGTCGTTTTAATGAATTCAAAATTTATAGGACACCCATAAATTCACCAGAGAAGTACAATCGTTGCTAGAAAGGTCCATCATAGACTACTTCATAATAAACACAGAAAACAGGCGATAAGGGATGTGCGAGTTAGAAGACGAGCAGAAGTAGGAATCTCAGGATGGAAATTTTATTAAACAGTGAACACACGAGACAAGTCAAAAAGGAAGAAACTATAAATTGAAAGAAGAGGAGACCAAGAGCATATATCAAACTAGGTTAAATGAAGAACAAGAAAAGGAAACGAATACAATAAGATGAGTCGATTTCAAATGGAACCGATTCAAGAAGAACGTATTGAACGCAACAAAGGAAAGCTGCTGAACAGTAAAGATCACGATCTCCCCGATAAGAAAAAAAGCAGATGGTGGACGCACTAATGCAACAAGAAGTCGAAGGAAATAAACACGAATGGAAGAAATAACTCCAAGGGAAGACTATACTGGCTATTAAAACGATAGAGCGGAAATTAAACGATTAATAAAAAAGGCTAAACAAAAATCATGGTAAGAGTTCGGACAAAAACTGAATAAAAACTACTTGGAGAATTAAAAGTTGTTGTTCAACACATTAAAATAGCGGAAAAGGAAGAAACCTCCAAAAGTAAGCAATATAGAAGATAAAAACGGGAACATTCTAAATCTAATTTGACATAAATGCTAAAATGATAAAATTGGTTCAGTTTACTAAACACAATTTTATAGAAAATGCCGAATAAATCAACAATTGTGAAATGTTTAAAAATTTCTGAAATGGAAAATATATAATTTAATTAATTATCAAAAAATTTGCCACTGTTAGTCAAAATAGTAAAAATGCTTATAGTTAAATACATTTTGTTTATTATGTTGATATTTCGAAATATGTTTTATTTGATGACTGAACCCAAGAAATGAAATATTTAAATATGCAAAATTAATCTAAATTTGCCCGCTTGCTGATGATATTCATTAAATATTCATATATATATTAAAGAAAAAACTATATCCGCACTTCAAAATGTTTGCGGACAAAATTAAAAATTATTGTGCAACTTGAATCTAAATATTTACCCACTGCTTATCTCGATAGCCTCAACAAACCACGTTGAAAAAATACACTGGAACTTGAAAAATTTATAAAACGTCTACGAAACGTGTGGGAAGAAGCTCCAGAAAACGCTTAGAACAACTTTTCAATAAAATTTAGCGTTTAGATCTATGAAATTTTTTTTATTAAAAATTCAGTACGTATTTTGTGAAATTTTCAAAAATATTCGCGTAGTTGTTGTGCCTCGATCATAAAATCTACAAGTACATAGTTTCTTAGGATAATCATATTTTGCAAGTTATATGTAAACAAAGATATAATTCTTTTTATTTTATGGGCATGAAATGATTCAATTGTTATTCATAATAAAACGTCGATTGGTCAATCTCGTGTTGAAATTCTATTTACTCAGTATCTGCAGAACTTGAAACGAATGACGACTTGTTTTTTTTTTAGAAGCTGCCGTAATATATTTATAGTTCTTTGACATTTACGCAATTTATGGCGATTTCGTATAATGTGGTGATTTAGTCTGGCGCCTTCATGTTGTCCAGAAATTTTTGAACATTTGGTACAACGTGGACGTGAACGATAATTTCAGACACTTCAAATACATGACTTATATCAAATTAATCTTATATTAAATACATGTTGATAATCGAATTGAAATAACTGGTCTTTAAAAGACCAAGAATTTTAACAATCTGTACTTTCATGAACTATAATTCGAACATGTAAACAATCTTAAACGCAGTTTTGATTTCGTAGTCAGGTACGGTATGAGAGGGGGGACTGAATCCGGTGAATGCAAAAGTCTCAAAACCACATAAACGTTGTCTTGTTTTCGTGGTTTCCTCGACAGCTAAATGTAGACGTTCGAGTTTCGTTCCAAATCGCTAAATTTTATCCGTCGATTTGACACGAATAGAATTCAATTATTATACTTCGTTCCTTCCAATATTTCTTTATTGTTTTTACCATCAAATTCAAATCGTTTGATGTTAATGTCACCAATGTACATCTCCTATATCAAACATCTTAAACAAAGAACGTAATTTTTGTCGTATTAGAGATTCAGAAATCCCATTCGTACTCGCAAGACGACAGTTTCTTTAAACCATACCACAAATACTGATGGAATGTAACTTTTTTTATAATTTCATAATGTATTTGTGCAAATAAAATTCCAAATTGTTGACACCAATTCGAATTTGTATTTTTACACATCCGTCTAAAAATAGTTTATTATCAGAGGTCATAAAAACCAAAGGCGCTAATATTAGCTCGCTCCAGACGTATGTTATTATGCCATAGGTCGCAAGTTAACGGAGGCTGATACAGCACAGTGGACATTGAAATTTGTCCCGCGTTGTATATCGGTCGGAGTTTCCAAATCGGAGACGATATACATGAAAAATATGTCACGAGCGTTTTATTTAAGACGCGAGTTTATTATTTACCACACATATTAAAATAGAAGTGATTGGCGAATACCAAGTCTATTTTAAGAATATAAGTAACAGCAAAAAAACCCGAAACTATTTTCTTTGAATTGTAATGATGATTTCCTTATCGTTCGTAATCACTTTGCACTTAGCCAGACGTTCCTGTTTTAAAGATTCTCGAATCATCGTTTATTTCTATGGCCATATTTTTCTTCCTATCATTTCGCATAAATTATAAAAACCTTACAGCTAAAAATTCCGTCGTATGTCCACCTTACCAAGAATTTGTGATGCGATTGGTAAACTAAGGCATCTGAGAGATTCGGCATCGAATAATTGTTTCTGTGTCTGTCAGAGATATGCAAAGCTCTTTTCTGAAGGGGTGTCAACTTTCCATGTTCTCATGTGACGCTTTTTGGGTTCAAATCCTTCATTATGATTTCTTGTATAAAGAATTTTTATATTCCTTTTATGCAGATTGGGGATATTGGATGCTTTATGGCCGTTGCGCTTAAGTTTCTCAGATCTTCTCTCTCTCTCTCTCTTCAGCTTCAGTGTTTTGTGATCCTTACTGATTGTGTTAAGCTTGGTCTTATCTCCATTTTTTCGTAACTTTTAAAGTAACGCATTTGTCGAACATGAACCCGGATCTCATGGCGCAAATAACAAATATTCGGTCGACCATATTAAGTTATGTTGAGCAATTTTTAAAATTCATAAATTAAAAACATGATAATTTTCATTTGCAGCCATAGCGGGTATCGGCGTAAAGAAATTGCGATGTCGATATACATGAAAAATATTTAATTAGTTCGAAGTGTAATTAATTTTTAAGTGCTTGACGGTTATCATTTAATTGAATCGTAAAAAAATCATTTATTAAGATTCAATTAATAAAATGTTCAAATATACGTTTATGTTAATTTGACTTCGTTTTAATATTCTTAAATTTATTTATTCAACGATTACATTGGGATGTTACAAAAATGTGTTACATATGGATGTTATGTTATGTAAGGATGTGTTTTAAATTTTAATAGCCACGTTGAATGCTTAATTTATTTACAGATTTTGGTGGCTAATAAATTCTGAATCTAAGGGTTTTATTAATTTTTATGCAAACGTAAAGAAAAACCTTATTGGCATGTTCACGTTCTACATATCATTTTATATTCTCTTTGTCTCTGTCCTTTTCTTCTTCCACATCCTCCTGCCGCCCCATATATTTTCCTTGGTTTTTTCTTCCTCCAATTGGTTCAATTTCCCTCCTTTTCCTGCTCTTCTCCTTCTTCCCCTTTATTTTATCTAATATATCTAGTCCTCGTCCGTCTTCTCTTATATTTCTACCCCAATCTTGTCCTTTGTTCTTTTCGTCTAATTTTCGTTTTATTTCCTTGTATTCTCCTACCCAAGGTTCCCATTCATCCCACCATTCTCCGCAGAAACTGCACTTCCTATATTTTTCTTTCATCCAGTACTTATTAGCGTTCTCTTCGCTTCCGCACCTGGACCTTGCTAATGATTTTTCTTCATCTATTGATCTCCCTCCCCTTAAGTATACTGGTATCCTCCCCTCTACTTTTATTCCTTTATATCCAATTTTGCTGTCCATTTCCTGTGCGTTTACCAGTTTCCACATCTCCACTATCTCTCTTCTTCTCCTTTCTTGCATTTTTGCACCGGTTATGTTCAGTCTTTACTTTTTGCAAATTGTGAAATTGCCGTATAATGAGTGCATTCTCGTTGGCATCAAAATTTTGTTCACTCCAGGTTACGTTACAAAGGTATCTCTCCCAGTGTGGTAGATTTATATTCTTCGACTCTGATTGGCCGTGGCCTAAAACTGCTTGACTTTAACTTTTAGTAATTTTATTGCACTTTTACACTATAAAACGTTCTGGATTTTTTATGAAAACGTCGTAAATCATTTAGATGTTAGTGAACGTACAAGTTCAAGCCCTACGATATTTCTGATGATTTAATTGTCTTATGGATCTTTTACTAGTACTACTAGTAAACGTTGTTTGAATTAATTTATTGAAATTATGTATAGTAAGCTGAATTTATAATATTAACTGCCAAATATAATCACAACATTAGTGTACAGGAATAAGTAATGATTTTTCGTTTTTAACCAATTACTTTACAATAAATAAACTCGATTGATTTAGTTTATCAATGAGCAGGAACTAATTGGGAATGGTGCAAAAGTAATGAGTATATAATTTGTAATTAGTTACATTCTTATTAAATATATTACTGCAGTGTTTTCGATTCGTGCAAAATAAAAATATTCTATATTATATTTTAAAACAAAGCGACAAATTACTTAATGGACAACGGGATTTTTCACATGTTAAGGTATAAGATTAAGCTAAAAGCATTGTGAAATAATCTTTAAAGTTTATGAATATTTAATTTTACTTTTGTTCGTAGCCAGCTATTTATAATATAATAACAGTAATTATTTATATTTTCGATTTTACTTGATTACCTAGTATTTATGTATATTTATCGTTGTTATATTGGATTTTTAATTGAACTTGAAACCAAATTACGATGCTGTTTATTTACAAGCTTCACGTTTCGGTCTTCGATTAAACAGATATCGATTACAGCTTCTTGTAGGTGCATGGATAAAATTAACATTGAAAATAAGTTCTAATCTAACAATCTTTAATATTATAGCCTACCCATAGTTACTTCGTTTTGAATTTAAAGTTATGGCTTGATAGTCAAAACGTTATAGAAGTTTGCTTTGTTTATGCATCCGAATCAATATTAATTGTGTTTTATTTACAAGAAGTGCGAAAATATTTCGGCTGATGTCTCGAAATCGATTTTTCATAAAATCATTCTTGTTAACAGTGCCATAAACATGTAATTAATATTTCCCGTTATTTTGTTGCATCGAATCTTAACAATTCAATGTTGTAGAAACTTATTCCAAGTCGCAAGTAACTGAAGTCCAGTTTTACTTATAAGTTGACATGTTCTTCTCTGAATGTAACCACAATTACGCTTCTGCTAGACCACGATGTAAATAACTAACTTTACTGTAAAATAACTTATCTATTTTTGAAGGCATAGTAAATAGTTTTGCGAACGTCAGATCACACAACAGAAAAACAGTTTGTTTTGCAGCAGGTTTAAACGTAATGAGGTTGGTGGTTTTGAGCCAAGTCTCACCGCAACATTTTAATTGAAATTGTAAGTATCAATAACCCCAAATAAAATCCAAATATTAAACTTGTTTCGTCATATTTTCAAATGCGAATACCTTTAATGAACACACACTATTGATCACTCAGATCCTTCCGACATTGAATTAATTGTAGATTTGTTCGTTGCAAGTGCTTTCAGTTTTGCAATCGAGAATTAATTCAATTATAAAATGTTGGACTTTATTATATTTTATTTATTATTAATTATTTTTAATAATTAAACTGTAAAAGTGCAAAGTCGACCGCACTAAGATTTATTTAATGTCATGTCATAGTAAACCAATATTTATTCCTTGAAGAACATCTTTCGAAACACATGTTTGCAAAATGGGGGTGCAATAAATTTCGGCAATTATTTATTTATTACAATTGGAATACATGTATTTGAAATTTATTAGTTAAGTATTTATTAAAATTGCTCGATTTATTTTCAAATTTTTATCTACATCGAATGAAGAGCAAATTATTAAAGGGTTTTATTTAAGTTTTACGCCAATGCCAATGCGGATATTTTATTATTAATGCCATATTATCACTCGGTAAACACATGACAAAATAATGATGAAATGATGAAATGTGTTAGTATCATCGTGAAAATGATTTTTGGACCGTGGCTTGTGAATAGCGTCGGCCCAATATTTTCGTTTTGCTTAAATTCGTTTTATTTAAATTCGCATAAAACAATAACAAAATTCAAGACAATAGAACAGATATAAATATTAACATTAAACGTTACAAAATCTAAAATTTTATTACACGTATCCAATACTTAAGAAGTTTTTAAAACGTACATAAGAACAGAATTTAAAAAGCGCGTTGAAAATGCACTCACCTGTTGCTGTGTTGTTTAGTACAAGGCGTCTCCACCGTTAGCGCTCTATGTTCTCGACGCCGGTCTGCACAGAAATGAGGCTCCAAATGTACCTTCACTGCATTTCTATACATTATCTCAAATACTGCGTGACAATCCCAAAAGACCTTCTGCATGATTATATTTTCGTCAACATTGTTGCGAGTTGCTTATATGTATTCACATATTTCTAATTATTGGATAGAACACATTTCGATGTTTCCAACATACGTTTTGTTTAAATTAACATAGAAAGTGATGTTGAAAATTTTTGAAATGACGTTCAGTAATTAACATTTGTATACAAATAGTTAACTTAGACGATGCTGATTATTATTATAACAAATATATTTTTAATTGTACAAAATGTGTATTAAAACGAATATAATGAAAATTATGCGCTTCCAAAACAAATTAATCTCAAAATACGTCGCAAGAAAGAAAATAGAAAGGTTGGTGAAACATTTTACTTACAAATAGTAGATTTTATACAATTTTTGATAATGATGTAAAAACCAAAATAGTTATTAACTCCTCCTTGCCCAAAGTTGATTGGCCAGTTTACAGTGGGAAGACCGAACCAAAATGAAATAGTTAAAATAGTTTTAATTCTTCATCATGATAGACGCTTCTTTGTTGTAAATCAGGTCAACATTTGCGCCGACGTTTTTGTTAACAAAACAATATAAAAGATTTTTCAACGAAACCGAAATAAAATACGTGTTATGTGACAAAAGGGACCAATATAAGAAAAGAAATTAAATTTGTAATGATATTAAGGATGTTTATCTTTGTTTATGTGTTAGATAACTAGTACAAAATTTACACATTTTATAGCACTTTTAAGCAATTAAAATAAATCTGTCTATATATTTTTTGCAGGTCGTTATGTTGGCAGTAGACCCATCAAATTGAGAAAAAGCACCTGGAAGAACCGATGTGTAGAAGTCGTACGCAAGAAAGACAAAGAAAAAGTCGCCTTAATAAATATGCTGACGTCTGGTTCCAATAGATAAAATACATTTAGGATAGACCGCTCTCATGTGTTGATTTATGTTCGTATAACTGTCGAATTTCAAAAGGTAAATTAAAATTAAGATAAACCCAAATTGCATATGCTACAAAGTTTATTATTACGACACTATAATTAAATGTACTTTGTAAAACAATATTGTTATGAATGTTAATTTACATAATAAACTTAGAATATCATCAGTGTTTAATTTTCCTGAGCTTGTGTTATCCCCAGGGCTTCACCACCACCTTCACCGTGTTGATTTTCATCAACACCAACACCAACGCCTTCTTCAGCATCTGCTTCTACGATATCACCTCTACCGTACTGATATTGCAAATAATCGATTATATCTAGCAACGAATCCAATGAATCTTTAATATTCAATGGAACTGGTTCCGGTGGTAATAACTCTGGTTTGTATTCGGTTATTAATCTTGCACGCCATATTGGAACAATTCCTCTTGGGTTACCCTTATCCTCTTGTTCTATGATAACGTGCAACTTTTATGAAAGAAATTATTAATAAATGAAATTGGTTCTTACCTGGTTCTTTCGTTTCTTCCAATGCCAGTTCTTCAGCCCCTACATAATCAAACGCCGGATCTCGCATGTTAATGTAGAAGCCGTGTTGCATCCATTTAAGATCGAATGTAAAGCAACCCGGTCCCTTCGGCAAGTTTCTATCAAAATTGCCGTGGTATTGGTACAGAGGGTAATTTATAATTCCTGGTCCCTCCATTCTTCCTTCTTTCCACATACCTTTGTATCATTACATTAAAATTATAGTGACTACTTTGTTAAATTTACTACAAGAATTGTATACTTATTATATGAATCTGATATAAAAGAAATTAAAAGTATTTTTATGTAAAATTTGGCAAGGCAAGAATTCTTAATTTATATTTTTATATCAAATATGGACGAAAAATTTAATTTTTATTAATCGCTGACACAACCAGTACTTTACAATTTAAACTGTTTATGTGCACTTTATTTAATATTAAAAAATTCTTCGTGTGAACGTAATTCAAGTAAAAATAACGTTTGTACAAAAATATTTGCACATAACCTACCGAAATGTGTAATATTGTCTTTAACATAGGTGTACGTTCCTAAACCATGGCGCCATCCTTTGTACCAAGCGCCCTCGTAAGTATCTCCATTTATGTAATGATATATTCCTTGTCCATGCTTGAGATCCTTTCTCCATTCGCCTATGTAACGTGTACCATCTGGATAAAGAAATTGTCCTCGTCCATGTTTTAGTCCTGAATGTGTAATATTGCGTAAATATTAAATCCGTTTCCAATATAGATTGTTGTACCTTTTCTCCAATTACCGTCATATCTGGCACCGTTTCGAAAACAGTACATTCCTTGCCCGAGACGTTTTCCATGATAATAGTTACCTTCGTATATGTCACCATTTGGCAAAAGGGCGCTTCCAAATCCATGACGGTCCAATTGGTCGTCTCTTCCTCCTTCATATTCCTATGAATTTACTTTTATTTTATTATTGTACACATTAATGTTGTTTGTGACCCAATAATTTAAATTTCTTATCTTGTAATCTGCTTTTAAAATATGTTCGACTCAACATTTAATACACTGCACGTTATTATCTAAAACATTTGCAGAGCGATTGAAATGAAGCTTTAACGATATTTATAAAGAGTGTGTGTGTGCAAGCACACCTAGAATTCTCACGTTTTGTTAGGTGCTCAACCAAACTTAACTGCATTATGTTTTATATTAAAAAAAAATCACTATGTCACAGTTATGTGGTATGCACAGAGAAAGTATCTATATGCAAAAACACTTACTCCATATGGATACTTCTCCTGTCCCTCTCCACCTTCACCTTTTTCTTCATTGAAATCAGCCATGGTTTAGAAATTAATTTCAAATATGTGAGGTTTGACGCTTTGCCAGAATGACAATATTAACTACTTTGATCAAGTTATTCATATAGTTTTTTTTATGAACTTAATCCATTGGAGTGCTGCCCTGTCATTAAATGTGCAGTGCGCAAAACTTTTAGCTCCGTGGTTAAGCTCAATTTTTTGGGAAATTACGAGTAGTAAATCTGTAAGCACAGTGAGAACCCGAAGAAAGGAGAAAGTGCTTATGTGGACAAGATAGGACAAATGATGATGCTAATGAAAGACTTAGCAAAGGATATGAAAGAGATTAAAAAGAGGAACACATATATCAATATCGTTTGTAATATATTTTTCAATATTTTAAGCTCGTCATACTTATATAACACCGTCAGTAGTGGGGAGACCTGAAACCACTCTCAGTATCGAGTGTACCTCTGCATGTTGTACAGGTTCTTCAATACAGAATGAATGACGGAGAATTTTTAATTTTCTCTCGCTAACTGCATTTTTTAGCACACATGAAGATTATGATTGACAGCAGATATGAAGGCTATCTAACAATGTACTTACATTTATAAATAAAACAATTTTGCACTGTAGTTTCTTTATTATAAAATAACATTGTATGTTCTTGAGGAATTATAAAAATATGTATGTAATTTCGTGTTTTAAAACTTAAAGTTTATGGATCATTTTATGCTGGTACGATTATCAGTAATCACACCATTTTTTTCACATATATCAACAACATAAATTAAACTAAAACAAATATTGACATTGTCTTTAGTGGTAATTGCAACCGTACAATGCGGCTCTGTATAAATCATACAATATTGAATAAATCCATCGATCTATTTTTTGGTATACCTAATAGTTATTTTATTTTTGATAAAAAGACTAGATGAATGCACTGGGCCACTTCGAATATCAATTGTCATAGAAAACGTAAGCCAATGGATATCGTATCACAAACGCCAAACCAGTGCATAAAACTTGAATACCTATTAATATGCTAGTCAGCCTTGCTTCGTGCAATGGTCCGAAAAATAGCAAAATAAAGTTAATCAGCGTCAGGTTATTCGTGACAACGCAGCCTTCTTTTTCTTTCCATTGCACAAGTCTAAGCACCTTGAATACGCTTATAATAAATTTCGCCAAAATATTCAAATCGGAGTAACGAAATACAGTCGTGCTTATTTCTAATTTGTTTGTTTTAGAGTTAAACTTAGGTAGTCTATGTCTGGGACAGGGGATCAAATGGAACAATTGCGGCACGGAATATAAAAAATTGAAAACTTGCGGAATGAAAAACAACAAAGTTGTTTTACTAAAGTGGCCCAAAATACCAACGACGGCGAACGTCATTCCTGATAAGTAACAGAAGGTGTCACCCACGAAGACTTTTGATGGATACCTAAAACAAAAAAAAAATAAATTATTTTCATTATTACGCACTAAATTAAATTTTATTTTAAAGATTTTTCGATTCCAGTGACATTTTGCGACTTTCATTGCCTAACCTGCGAGTGATTCATTTGAAGTTTTGAAGCCACCTTCATTTCAGAATTTAAAAATAGTTTGGGCGGTGGCTGAATTATTTACAACAAATCGTAAATAAACAATGTCGTTTACAACAAATTATATGAACAATATTATTACGCCAGAATATATTGACGTGGAGGTGTACAATATTATTTACTTCACATTTAATACTATGTGAACTAAAACGAAAGTGGGGTTATGTAAAACTCAGTGAAAATGTGAAAACTTCGAATTAATCAATGCATAGTTTTCGGTTCAATTTCAAGAGAATATCCCTATGGATACTACTCCTTTTTCAAGTCCTTATGGTCACATCGTACTTTTATTTACAAAGTGACGGGAGGGACAATAATTTAACCTCGCACAGCGTCACTTTCTTTAAATATACAAAAAACGATAGTCAATTTAATAATATTACATATCATACCAAATTTAATAAATTAATGTTGAAGAACGTGTACACACGCGACAGTTACATGGATTTTAATACGAGTTTATGTTACATCAATGGAACCGACGTAAAATCTATGAAGCGCTCGAATGATATACATTGGCAGTGCATTTGTCTGCCGGGATGGCACGGAAACGACTGTGGACAACCTGAAGTCATATGGCGGGCATTCCTGTCTTATCGAAAACCAATATCAATAAAGGGTCCAAGAAAATACGAAAGGAGGATAATATACATAATTGAAGTCAACGAATATTTAGAAGTCTTAACTGACATTAGAGTGAACGAATTAAAAGACTGTGTAGATCTGTTTGTATTATACGAAAACAACTCTAACTTTTTAGAGAATAAGTTAAATAATAGATTCTTAAAAACACTGCATTATAAAATTCTGTATTTAAATGTTGACGTTAAAATGGTATGGTCAACTGTTAAAAATGTGATAGCCAACATTGAAGATGACGATATCATTTTAACAAGTAGTTTACATGAAATACCAAATAGTCTAGGTATGACATTTTTTAAATTTTATAACGACTGGCCGGAACCTATCAACTTTCGATTAAAATATTCCATTTACGGATTTTTTTGGATTCATCCATCGAAAACGGTATTAAGTGGCAGTGCATGCACCGTTCATTACCTGTACGAAAGCTTGAACGACGACTTAGTTTATTTAAATAGTAATAAGACTTTATCAAATTTAAGTAGCAAAAATTTTATAATAGGCGATTTAAACCACTACGGCGGGTGGTTCTGTGAATATTGCAATGACCCTTCGATAATTATCAATCATTTAGCCAATCAATTGCCAATTAAGCCCATCGTTTGGGAAAACATTAACAAAATAGATAGCTCGTACATTGAAAATTTGATTGAAAACGGACTTTATTTGGACGGCAAAACTGAATTAGTTAAAGCGCACAGATTTCATGAAAACTATTTCGCACCGATTTATGTGAAAGAAAATAGCTGGAAATACGATTTTTTGCTAGTTAATATGTTTTCCAAGATGGACTATTACGAATAATCAAAGTGACTGTAAATGTATTACTGTATTTATTAATAAATTAATTGTCCAGATGTTTTTGTCCAGTATCAATATTTTAGTTACCATTTTAGTTTCGTTTTACTCCCAATGTGCAATACAACTGAACTAACACCGGATGCTTTTAGAAGTCAATGCAAATATAATTTTTAGAAATTAATTTATTAGTGAATACAGTATTTCAACATATTTAATCTGTGATATGACTATTTTTTGTAATTGCAGCATCACTATTATTTTCACGATCGTTTATATTTATTATATTTGAAATATTAATAAAATTTATTACAAAATGTTATATTTGTTGTGTTGGACTTCACAGTACAAAGATGATATCTGAGTGATAAGGTCACTAACATATCCTAATTTCACCCCTTGGTTGCAGTCAAAACCTTTGACTGGATATCATGTCGTAATTTGAATGAAATCAAAAACAGTTTTTATCATAGGTCTGATTATTTGTTTGCCGTGATAATCCAGAATAGTATACAACAAATATGCACAGTTTCTCTTTCAAGTTAAGAGATTCAAATAATTCAGAGAATTTAAGTTAAGAGAAATTAAAGCTGTCAGTGTACGCCAGGGATTCGCCAAGGGGTCGACATAAACGAAAACTGATTTTGGGGGTCGACGAGGTCTCAAAATGATTAATTAACACAAGTTCTTATTTGAGACTTTTAAGATACTGTATAAGTTGTGTTACATGTACCAACTTGTTAATATGACTAATATTTTAATAGGAAGTATCATTATTGTACTTTTAAAAAACTCAACAAGTCGATAAGATACGATAAGGTCGTAGTTACCTACGGGCGTTAATAGTGTAACCATACATTTCTGCAGTTTATGAAAAAGTAACAGGGTAAGTACCAAGAAATGTTTTAATATTTTTTGAAATTACTTCAAAAAATTATAAACGTTCAGTTTTCTTTGTTTTCGTTTTTTACGCTGTACCTAATACAAATTTTCTATACTACAGTTACTATATCCAAGTTTAGCTATTCATTTACTTATTTTCATAGCTTATTATTAAAATTTAAAGCGGCACACATTTTATATTCATCCTCTAAGTTTCGTGAGCAGCCTAAAATACAGTTTATACAATGAATGCCAGTAAATGGGGACAAAACCATCTAACTGACCCAAAACCCAACAATCTTTGTCGTTAATCCAAAATTTAAAAATAGTCATTTCACAAACACTAGCTGGACAACTGCATGTATTTCCTTACATAGTGATACTAGTATCTCTCACTTGCAATATAATTACTTACCAATTATGCTTGAGTAGAGCTAATGAGGTAGCAATATATGGCAACATAAAATATAAACTAAATTGGTGAGCTTTCCACAATTCTCCAGATAACTCCACAACATTGAAAATTGCTATAGAAACAGCTATAACGATGCTCTGGCCAACTTCCAATCCATTAATCCCCGCCAATATGTTTATTGCGTTTGTGCAAAACACAGCCAACATGCCCATGTACACGTAATACAAGAATCCTAAATTCACCGAAGTTCCCAAAATCTCTCGAAAGGGTTTAGGAACGATAATGGTAGTCGAATTGAAATTGACGTAGTAGACCATCAATAATGGCAATGAGGCCACCGTCGGTAACAGCAACTTGTGTCTCCATCTTAAATCTAACACGTCATCTGCAAAACCCAACAGCAACATGCAGCATATCGACAATAAGGCAGCGATTAATTCTACAAACTATCAAAAGTTATTACACAATTAAGGACTGTGTCGTATCCCACTAACCTCATCGTGTGGAAACTGCCCGTTAAATAACGAATGACTGAACGGAATTGGAATAAATAAAAACAACGTGATTAGAAACATACATCCGGATGCTACACCTAAAGCTTCAGGCCTACAAATGACAATACAATAACAGGCTGTTTTAAAAAAAATGTGTGACATAACCTACACTTTGTCGCTAGTTCGTTTGCTCATATCTATGCCAAAGAGGTTTGCTTTTATAAACATATCCTTCAGTTTGGGAATTAATCTAACTGTAACTACGTAAGCTACAACGGACATAAATGCATTTATTACAATTGGAAACAACATCTTCCAAGTTTTGTCCATTATTTCAGTATCCATACTTTTCGTAGATGACTGGTAACGTCAGCAACAAAATTTTATCACTTTTGTTTCATTCAAAGTTTGTTTATTAACAAATTTAAATTATGGAATCATTTAAATGCATTTTTAATTAATTCCAATTGCTTAAATTTCATTGCGTCTTCTTGCGGTTATTTCGTCGCTATTTAATTTGTATGATGCTACACAATATTAAATAATTAATTTCGTAAAAACGATTTTAAATAATAGGTATGAAAATATCTAAAAAGATCAAAACAAACTTCAATTATACAACTCTGTTCTATTGCCAACTGTTGCTCTTGTTCTGCCATTTTCAAACTTTGAAGTTTATTTGACATATAATTAGGTCTAAATCCTACAATGTTACAAAGTGGCACGCACAGATATTCAAAAATGAATTATTTAAATATTTAATTAATAATACCTAGTTGATAAATTACAAAAAATCCTATGGTGAAATCCATATACTAAAATGGTGTAATTTATGAATATCGACATTAACCTAGAACTATGGATGAAAATTTGAAATTGAAAATTGGACTAGACTCATTAAACAAAGCAAACGCTTACAAAGTCGATAAGAATTATGGAAGGGCCTTTGCGCACTACTTGGTTTACTTTGAATTATTACCAAACGGTGCGGAAGAATACGAAGCTGAGTTTTCCGAAGTTATCTGTAGTTGGTGCAGTGAATTAGAAAACCGCAATCAAATAGAGAATTTATGCAAGTGTTACCTGCAAGCGCTTCATTATTTTCCAACCAGTAGCGAAATATTGAATAACTTTGGGTCTCATTTAATTAGGTAATTTTTATTTTTCTTATATAAAATTAATCATCGTATTCTTTTAGAATAGACCAAAATGAAGAAGCGAATAAATATCTACGATTGGCGCATAATTTAGACAGAGATTTCCTACCAGCCGAAAAAAATTTAATGACGGCAAAGTTGAATTTAGTACCGAGGTGGCATTTTCGCATGTTAAACGATTATGAACGAAATAAGTCGTACCACGAAGCAATAACGTGTGGAAATTTCGGGGAGAATTTAAAAGTTTTAGATATCGGCGCGGGATGCGGTATATTGAGTCTTTTTGCTTCGGAACGCAACGACACTGATAGTATTTACGCCGTAGAACAATCGAAAAGTATGGCTTTTGTAGCTAAAAGTGTACTTGAAGAACATGAATCCAAAATTAAATTAATAAATAAAAATTCTACTGATTTGCTTCACTCGGACATCGATGGATATGCAGATCTTTTAATTATGGAAATTTTCGATACGGCCCTTTTCGGCGAACATGTTTTGGAAACGGTCATACACGCCTGGGATAATTTGTTAAAGAAAAACGCTCGGGTAATACCAGCTAGCGCAAATGTTTATGTAACGGGTATCCAATGTTTGGATATTTTAAAAAAACATAAATTTGTTGGTAAATTAAATTTATTGGATTGTAAAGATGTTTGTTTAACTCAAATTATTGGGGAGCCATACGACGCAGAAAACTTACAACGATTTAAATTTAAAAAAATAACAGAAACTGCAAAAATTATAACTGTTGACTTTAACAATGTCGAGCAAATAAAAAATATTTATGATAATGAAAATTTCAACGACTTTGTTTCCTTGCATGCCATCGAACGTGGCCAAATAGACGCTTTCGTTATTTGGTTCGATTTGCAATTGGGTAATGACATCACAATTACGACTGATCCGCAAAATGAAAGGGAAAACTGTTGGGAACAGGCTGTTATATATGTTGATCATCCATACCAAGTAAACAAAGAAGATGATATCGCACTGAAAATATCTTGTCTAGATAATCGTTTAAGTCTAAATGTCTTGAATGAAGAAACTTGCAAACGTTGTTTCAAAGTATCATCCGACACCATATCTTTTTTAAATGATGCGGTCTTAGTCAGCCAGCTAGAAAAATTCTCCGAAAGTTTCCACAACGTCGTTATTCTAGATTTATATAAATTTCCTTTAGTTGGATTAATCTTAGCGAAGAAAGGCAGCAAGTGTTACTGTTGCGTTAATGACGACGAAGATAAAATGTTGCTGAAACACGTGTGTTTGATCAACAACATAAGTTTCGATAATGTAATTATTTTAAAAAACGATGAAATGGATCAACTTTTGGAGCGTCAAAATCTTTTCGATGTCATCCTGGTTGATCCTGTATCAGAATATGGAACAATCGATGAAAAAAGTTGTATTAATTTCGATCTGTATCGAAATTGTTTGAAGCAGAAAGGTTTAATATATCCGCAGTCAGTTAATTTGTACGTCCAGATCGTTGATTCGGACTATTTGGATTATTATAATAGAGTCGATGATAAAAATCTATTTGGGTACAAAATTGCTCAGCATATGAACGAATATTCGGTAAGTTTGGTGTTTGGTATAGCATACTATAGTTACTATTTCTATAATAAAAAAAAAAATTTTTTTGAACATAGATAAAATCAGTTTATTTACTAATATAGTTTAAATTCTTCTTGATATATTATTAACTGCATAAACTTAAACTACTTCATTTGAACTGAAATACAATTTCTGTATAATTCTATCCATACTATGATACGATTTTGTGTACTTTAACTAGTTCTTTTTCAATCAACTGTGTTAATAATTATTAAAACATCTTCTAATAACATATATTTGAATAATTTTCCATTAATTTTATTATTCATTTTTAGATACTGGAACAATGGGTTATCGATTTAAAGTTCCGGCATAACAAGCTATCAGATCCATTGGAAATTACGAATGTTTTTCAAAATGACGATAGGCCTCGTGTGACTGATTGCGTTATTCCTATAATATCCGATGGTAGAGCAAATGGTGTTCTCTATTGGTTTGAACTGGTATATAATCATGCTATCAAAATTAACACTAACACGAGTACACATTATAATTGCGCTTGTTTTCTCCTAGAAAATAAGGGAGTTGTTGATGAAGGATCAGCATTGAAAATTTGTGTTAAACAACATAGAGGTTTATTAAAAATATTTTGTAATGCACCACAATAATTAATATTAATATATACACATATAAGTACACCAGAATGTTTTAATGCTAATGTAAAAAAATTAAAACAATCTATACAAAAGTAATTATAACTATATAATATTCACATAATAAATAGGATCATTCTAAATAATCTAAATTAGGGTGATGATATAATTGAAATACATGAACCATGGGAAAATTTATGTAACAATTCACCAGTGGTTGAAGTTTGATCATTGCTCACTTCTGACTAATTTAAGAGACAGTAAAAAAATCATGATTAAAATTTTTAATTAGTGGAATGACATCATGGAAGTTTCCCAACATCAATATAATTATAATGAATAATTTACATATAATTTTAGTACAATTTAAAAAAAAACTGTTGTGGCTAATTTAGAAAAAATACTAAAACTACTAATCTTAATACAATGCTTTTCTTAATTAAAGTAACCTGCGTAAAGTTATAAAACAGTTTACCCCTAGCTACTCTAATTGAGAATTTTTGGAATTTTGAATGTAGACTTGTACATGTACATAGTTTTAAAGTTTACTTCTTTTCGATAATAAAAACTTTGTTATAATCGGTGCCACCTTTTCAGGATAAGTGTTATGTACATCGTGGTCACCATCAACAACTTGCATATTAAATCTAAGCTTCTTGAAATGTTTATACAGTGGTCTAAAGAACACGGTCTGTGCTTTACTTTTCGACGCTATTATTATTAATACTGGACACTTTATTGGTAGTCTATTGAACAAGTCTATTACGTACTGGAAATTCGCACTTGGATTTTGAATACATTTTAATCTCTGATCGACCATAAAAACATATTTATTTTCGCCTACTGGTTCAATCATCCTCTTCAGAATTGGTCCTGCAGATTTATTCGTTAGCTGACCGAAGCGTCTGTTGCTTACCATTTTGTCCAATGCTTCTTCGTACGTGTAGACGGGTTTGCTATCATTCGTTTGCTTCAATGTTTTAAATAGCTGGTCATGCGAACTTATCATGTTGTTCATGTACAATGCTGGATAGGCCGGATATAAATAAAAAGTATCTAACATAATTAATTTAGATATGTAGTCGGGATACAGTTGTGCGAACATGATACCCAGTTGTGCGCCATAACTATGTCCCATGAGGATGTATTTGCTTCTCTTGAAGTACTCGGCCACTGCTTTGTAAACTATGATATTATCAGTGCTGTGTATTGGTAGCGTCGATGGAAAATGACTTGACCGGCCATGCCCAGGCAGATCTATGCAAATGTAATAATATGATGTCGGTAGTATTGCTATTAAATTATCAAATGAGCCGGCATTATCTAAGAGTCCGTGAAATGTTAAAATTGCTTCGTTTTCTTCCTTGCCCCATAATTTTGCTGTAAAAAGGATACATCATTAGTGACTGGAATAATAATAACATTATAAATATTTTATATTATTATATTTATCTCCTTCATTTACAAAATTATAACTAATAGACCTCTCTAAATGAAAGTATTATTACTATGACGTTTATTCAACTTTGTAAGGTGGTATATGTACGCACCAACATCCACAATAATTTGATAACAAAGTGCAAAACGGAAGGAAAGCTGCATAAATTAAACTCTAAAGGTGACCGTAAACACCTGACTACCAGTCTGTGGAATAATGTAGACCAGGGATTTCCAAAGTCGATCCAAAGGGGTCGACATAAACAAAAACTGATTTTAGGGGTCGACGAGGTCTAAAAATAGACCCCTATTAATTAATACAAGTTTTTATTTGAAACTTTCAAGATACTGTATAAGTTTTGTTACGTGTACCAACTTGTTATATGAATAACTAATATTTTAATAGGAAGTATCATTGTTGTACTTTTAAAAAACTCAACAAGTCGATAAGCGTGAACAAGTTCATACAAGATGAAGAACATGGCAAGTCAGTAAGCGTGACACTAAGCTAAAAAGCGTGACGATCTCAACTTAATTTAAAATTTTTAAATCTATGATATCGGCCTTTGGGGCTAAACTTATCACCAGTCACCAGGTTCATCAATCACACAGAATTTTTTAATTTTTTATCTTTACATTGTGATTTTTGTCTTTTTTTTTAAATAATTACTTAATTTTATGTCCATAATTTTGTTACATTTTGGTGAGATAATGATGTTTACTCACTTAAACAACCGCAAAGTTTTTAAATTGGTATTTTGTATCAATAGGAAAAAACTGGAGACAGGATTTTTGAAGTAATTTGGCTATGGGGGTCTGAGTTATTAGTGCATTTTGGAAAAGGGGTCTCTTGCCCAAAATAGTTTGGGAATCCCTGATTGTCTGCATTCTAAAAGACTGTGTTACCAGGACCACAGCCAGTTCATATTAACTTACGTCTTATGTTGCCACCATGTTGTTACCATTTTCCCTACAATGGCATATTACAAAGTTTTATTTATGCAACTTCAAAGAAAATCAATGAAAACAGAAGAAGCTCCCACAATTTAGCAAGATTTTCAATGATCGGAATTTTAATTTCTATTTTTTGCAGGGCACGTCCCTGGAATATTTCTCCAAGATGGGCCGATGAATTTTAAAACATGTACATCAAATCATCTCAAAGATTGCGTGACGCAAAAACGCCAGTCATTTCCACGTGTAATTGCCCAATTTTATATCAAGAAACCTTTGAACATTTTACATATTAAAAAAATTCCATTAAAGTTTCGAACAAACAAATTTTCCCGCCTCAAATTTAGCATACTAATTTACAACCCACATATGGTTTCAAGTTTGTAATGAAAAAATACGCTGTTATAAATACCTGCAACGTGGCCCCATGGAACTGGTATTTGAATTTCCTTGCAGTCCATGTTTGTTTTTCAATATGCACTTAATTATTTAAACTAAGGCACAGCTGCAGAATGTACACTGCTACTTGTTTAGGTGTTCGTTAATGGAGATGAGAGCGTAAACTAAATGTGCGTAGTTTATCTTTTATTAAATGAACTTGTGCAATGATATTAATTTTGCCTGTCATTGTAGTAGTGACTATTTAAACAAGTTATTGCCGACCTCGTACTTACTGCACCTGGTGATATTTAGGCATTTTGAGTCGACGTTGGCATGATTGGTTACAACAAAAGCACTAGCGATGCTGTCGCTTGGCAAGTATCGGTTCAAGTCGTTATTTTGGGGATATTTCCCACACGAATTATAAATGAATATGTATAACATACACTTCTCAATATAATACTTTTAGAAACGACGATTGAAATGAATGGTATTGTATAAATATGCTCGGATTATATAAACATTATTTTTATGTTTTTTTTACAATATGCATGAAAACTAAAATTCGTTATTCTTTGTGTACATTATTCTAAAGTAGTCGATAAATTTCATAAATGTTTAATGTAGATTGTTGCAACTTAAAGTGTAAGTCAAAGCAGGTGTTTCTTAGAACTGAAAATTATGGTTAGCAGGCATAGTTATTGTAATAGTCAGTGTTGTATTTTAGTGTATACAATGCCCGGTGTCGCTGAAATGGGCATGGTTTGGATGGGTGCAGGACAGACCACTCCTGACATGTCATTGGGATTAATTTCCAACGATAGCGGCGAACTCATATTAGATAATGATAGTCCATATTATACACCTTCACATCATAGTACGTCTAACCAATCGCTCGATGATATTCATAACATACATCATTCGCCTATGGTAAGTCGTACAATTATCGAATTTTTTACATTCATTGCTTCAAAATGTTATTAGGTAATGGATGGTTTAGATATGTTGCCGATTGTGGACATCAAACAGGATAGCAACGGCAGCTACATTGATGACGATAATTCTCAACCAGTGTACATGATAACAACGGCGACGCAAACACTGCCGTGTCCAACGCGTAAAATTAAACCTGTAAAACATCCCGGACTTGTTTTAAAAACACCAATTGCATACCAAAGCAACACAGATCCTTCTGTTATTCCTATACAGAAAGATGGCATAGGTGAGAGTTAATACACATTATTTTTTATATGTATGTTTAGGTAGAATACCTACGGATTAACAAATTACTTTTTAAGGACATAAGCTTACCTCATTTTTTCCTGTGACATTTTCTGTAGTATTTGTAATAGTTTGAATCCATTCGGATTTTTTGTGTACTGTGGTCAATTAGTAATTAGTCATGCATTCGAACTATTCCATTAAGTATACATTTATTCCAGTACACAATTGTTACTTAACACGTTGACTGCCCAATATGAGATAACTCAATAATAATAGTTTCTTGACTTGCTACTTTTGCGCCGCTACAAGTGAGTAGTTTTAAGTGTAAATAGGAATGGATGGTCTTCTGGAAGAAAATAAACAATCAAGTTTGGTTTATACGAATAGAAATTTTATTGAAAATGAACCAAAAATATACATTCAATGTTTATTCATTAGCCAACAGAAAAAGAATATATTTATCGTTTGTGATAAATTTTAAAACAATCTTCAACACAAAGAGGTGACTTCTCTTCACAGACTGGATCGAAATAACGTGTTTCCCTGCGGTTATGAGCTCTTGTACAAACTCGATATGGCTTCATCGGCCTTTGGTTCTTTGCAGTAGGGGGAATACTTTGCAAATAATGAAGGTGACCCAATTTATATTTCTTAGCTGAAGCTGAATATTTTCGCCAATCAATGTCTTCACAAATTCTTCTCTGAACTTTATTAGTCTTTCGAAGAGCTGTGTAGTATGATAGCATTTGATCTGATCAGTCAATGCCCGACATTCCGTTGTTGTAGTCGTGAATTATATTATGTTTCATCGAAATATTTTTATTTCTATTGGCCACGGGGATGGGGCGTAACAGTCCACCCGAATTTCTTCAAAAGCTCCTGTGTTTGGAAATCCACACAAATTAATTTTTTTTTAATACTTTGAATACAAACAATTTAGAAATTCACTTATAAGACCAATAATTGATGCAATCAGTGGCATCTATTAAACCACCACCATTGTATTAATTTAAATTAGTCTTAGTCTAGCATATGCAAACGTTAACAGCGTTAATACACCTCACTGTATTATTTAATATATTAGGCTTGGGTTGAATTAAACACTCAACCTAGTATCTAACTGTCAATAAATTTTTGTTCATTGTTGTTTCAGCTGTATGTGAGAAATGTGGAGCAATTGGGGTAAAACATGCATTTTACACGAGGGAACGGAGATTTTGTAGCATGGCTTGTGCACGAGGTTACAGTGGCTTAATACCAGAACCTTTGCCACAATCTGGACAAACCACCCCGGATAATAAACAATATGCAGATCATCGTTTTAAAATGGAAATTCAGGAAGACTTCTCAGGATTAATATCAGATCAACCATTGCCTCAACTTCCACCACCTCCAGTATTACCCAGCATAGACGATAATTTACCTTTAATTCGTAGAAAGCCAGCAGAACTTGCCAACACCTTTGATTGGGACAGCCAGCTTGGAGATGATTATTTTGTAGCCGCTACGGTATCGTGCTTCAAACATGCACCATTGGCGGATATCTGGGGCAGCATCTTACCGGGCATGAAAGTCGAAGTTGAAAACACAGACTGCGATAACATATCAGAGGCGTTCCCCGATTCATTTTGGGTGGCTTCTGTGGTGAAGATTATCGGTTACAAAGCACTACTGCGATATGAAGGTTTCGGAACCAACGCGTCCAAAGATTTTTGGGTGTCCCTGTGTTCAAATCAAGTACATCCGGTGGGTTGGTGTGCCACAAGGGGGAAGCCACTGATTCCTCCCAAAACGATCGAAGATAAGTACAGTGATTGGAAAGAGTTTTTGCGAAAACGATTGACCGGAGCAAGAACTTTGCCTTCGAATTACAGCAATAAAATTACCGATTGTTTAAAATCGCGCTTTCAGTGTGGCCTTAACCTCGAAGTTGTTGACAAAAATAGGATTTCTCAGGTTAAAGTTGCAATGGTTCATAAAATTGTTGGGAAGAGGTTAAATGTGAAATATTATGATATGCCGCCAGAAGATGCAGGGTTTTGGTGTCACGAAGATTCACCCTTGTTACATCCAGTGGGTTGGGCAAAAAAAGTAAGTTTTCAAATATAATTGTATGCATTGCCAGGTCAATTATTCAAAGTACATGAACATGCGCTTGAGGTATAACAGGTGATGTTAAAAACCTACATCATTTACCCCAGAAATTGACAACAAATAAATAAAGTACATTGATAAAAAAAAAATTGAATTGTTATGAAATGCAACAGACAAGTTTAAAATTTAATACCACACCACAGCCTGTATTGTGTAATTTTTTGGTCTTCGATGTTACGATCATACGCATATCAATATTTAGAATACGCAAACCCTGTAATGTTGTGTTGAAATAAATGTTTGGTAATCATAATTCTAATGTGCCACTTTCTAATAGGTTGGCCATCATCTAGTAGCGCCTATTAATTATTTGGAGAGGGTACATGAAGGAATTTTTGACGAAGATGATGCAACAGAAGAACTATTTAATCCATTCCAAGTGGGATCCCAAGACATCAGTTCACTGCCTGGATTCTGCATAGGAATGAAACTAGAAGCAATAGATCCACTTAATTTAAGTTCAATATGTGTGGCAACGGTTATGGATGTATTAAATTTCGGCTATATCATGATCCGAATTGATACGTACGAATCCGACGCAACCGGAGCCGATTGGTTCTGTTATCACGTCAGTTCGCCTTGCGTCTTTCCCGTTGGTTTTTGCGAAAGAAATAGCATTCCTCTAACTCCGCCAAAGGGCTACGATAATCAGATGTTTACGTGGAATACCTACCTCAGCGATAGTAATAATATTCCCGTTACTTCAAGTCTTATTAACCACTTCGTACCACAACATGGCTTTAAGGAGGGCATGAAAATCGAGGCGGCCGATCTTATGGATCCTCGACTTGTTTGTGTCGCTACCGTAGCTAAAGTTGTAGGACGATTATTAAAGGTACATTTCGACGGCTGGGAAGAAGAGTACGATCAATGGTTGGATTGTGAAAGCCCTGATGTTTACCCAGTTGGTTGGTGTCAAAGTATTGGACATAAACTTGAAGGACCACGAGTTGTTCCAAAACAAATACCTAAAGTAGTGACACCACCAAAAGGTAAGAAACGAATCATGATTTGTATTTGCAATAATAAGTATACTATTTGTCCAACTGAGGACCATGTAAAATGAAGAGTCAACAGGTGGTGTTCATTCAATTTCATTCATGTTTGAGTGGTTTCTTTAATAAATTTTTGGAAATCTTCACTGCCACTATTACTGCTATTATCCGATCTGCCGGCCAATTCTACTATTGAAATCTGCACACGCAGTGTCAAACAATTAAATTGTGAAAACTGTGGTTATCGATTATAAAAACCAACCAGAAGCAAATTGGTTCATTGTCAATGCCGCTTGCTATTGTATAATTTATAATGATCTATTGTTTACATAATTATCTGTTGGATCTTTGTTTTTTCCCATAAATTTGAGTTTTTTGGCAGACATTTAAACACGCGTATCGCTCTTTTTGCCATCGTAAATTGAATATTCATAAAATTGCTCCATGTTCAGGAATGAAAAAGCGTGGCAGGAAAAAGAAAATAAAAGAAAGTCCACCAAAAGCGCCTTTATTGAAAACAATCAAATCTGAAGAACGCGTTCCAGAGGAGCCCATTAAAATGGAAATTGAAACTGAAATCGATGATGATGTTCAAGAACCTGAAACTGGCCAAGAACCCGCCGGC
Organism: Geotrupes spiniger; assembly: GCA_959613385.1. Lineage (NCBI taxonomy): Eukaryota > Metazoa > Arthropoda > Insecta > Coleoptera > Geotrupidae > Geotrupes > Geotrupes spiniger. The sequence goes on from OY390734.1 coordinate 14,358,351, forward strand.
CCTGACCAAAGTTTACCCGTCGCATCGGAACCAAATCCCCCACCCGAACGTAAAGCAACGTCCTACATAAATGTAAAAGCCGCAATTTTGCTTAATTCATAATCTTATACTTTTACTTTTGCAGTCTAGTAGTAACGCAAGTACAAAAATTATACCTCGACTTATAGACAGTAGCGGAGGATCATGTGAATCGAGCGAACTTTGTCCAGAAGAATGGAATGTTTTCGATGTAGCTCAATTTTTGCGTGTTAATGATTGTGCAAACTATTGTGACAATTTTAGTAAACAGGTTTGTACAATTTTTATGGAATACAATACTGTATGTGGTTGCACGGGTTTAGACGGGTATTGTCACATAATACCTGTCTAATGACATGCAAATATAATCAAAAATATTTTTTTTTATAAACAATTCAATTTATAGTGAATGAATAATTTTTGAAATTGATATTTAAATTGTCTTTTGCAGAAAGTGGACGGTAAAATCTTACTAAATCTTAGCAAAGAAGACATATTAGATTTTACGGGTGGCAAGGTTGGACCTTCTCTGAAAATTTTCGACTTGATACAACAACTAAAAGTGAAGATAAACCCACGCCATATGAAAGCAGCAAATATCAAAAAATTCTTATAGTGCCTGATTATACTACACACCCACACTTACATTTAGAATATATTTTTAATTCAACTTCGAAAGTAGATGTCCAATTGTGCATAAATTAAAGATTTTATTTATTTCTCTAAAAGTTTGTTTATCACGTATTTACAGTTGGAGATTTACTTTTTTCTTTTGACAGAATCATGATCATTTTGAAAACTATTAACTGCTTACATGTATTAAAATATTAAAAATCATTTTATCATATTTATGATAAGAATAAATAAGTCAAAATATTTGTTATTTTGAAGTTATTAATTTCCAAACGTCTTTAGGTCTCCTTAGATTGACCATTCAATAAATGATAGTATATATCAATTATATGATTATTTTTGTTATGCTTGCTCATGTATGAAATGTTAATCTAAAACCAACGTAAAACAGACGCGGCAACAAGGTCTATGTTATGGTGCAAAAGTTCATTTGATAGAAGTGGTTATTGTCAAGTAGCTGATCCACATAATAAATGGGAGAAATAACAGTCTTAAATAATATTTATGTTAGAAAAAACTGTAACTTCATTGCTGTTTCGGTTGTTTGAGAGTTCTAGCATTCCAGGTAATCAACGAAATCAACATGTGAACTTATTGCAAAAGTTATTAATGACAAATTCTAATTATCACCATATATATTGACATAATAATCCCAATTTTAACATTAAGTTATGCGCATTTATTTTTTAAATCAGTGTGAAAAGTGAACATGACCTGTGAATAACAATAACATAATTTTCAGCAGTAGTAGTGTTGCACGAAGCACGAGTAATATTACCTAAAAATTGTACTCACGAACCTCCTGAAAGTTATATCTAATAATTATTACTAGTAACAAATTAAAAAGTTATTAAAATAGATTAATAATCATAATATGAAACCCGTGTAATAATCGATGTGAACGAATTTGTCTGAATATTATTTACTGCACAATTTTATAAACGCTATAGCAAAATAACTATCGCAAGAATGGAACGTGATGTAGGTACAGTGCTATGGTTTTTAACTATGTCTACGAATTCACACCCATGACAAGGTTGGACAGAGCACAATATTAAGGCAGAACATCTGCTTAAAAACTGAATGTGGAAAAGGTCCCGTTAGCAGCTAGATTACCAAAATTGTATAATGGGGCTATGATTGACGTGAGGCAGTGGAACCAGGATATTACCAGATGGAGAAGCACTTGTGGAAGCGAATAGTGATGAAGTATCTTTGGAATAAATCATGAGTAAAACTAATGTAGTTTGTACCTACTAAACTAAACTAAAACACTTCTACTGTGCTATTGCAAAAGAATGTAATCACAAATTGGAATTTTTAAGTAAAAGCAAATTTATTGGATGAATTTAAGGGCGTCTGCACATTTGCATAATTTTCTGCTTCAATATAAAATTCGTCCATTTTTGGGGTTACATGTGGCTTAGCACATTAGACTTACAAGAATCATTACAACAACAAATGGTTCCTTGGTCGACGAAATAAATCCAGCTGGTAACTGTAACCAAGTTCCATGACATGGCAAAGCTCATGCCTAATTGACAGGAGCCTGTGATGCCCAACGGCATTCATAACATGCCAACTTTGCCTGTACTGCATTTGTATAATTTAGTTGCAAAAATGCAACTGGAATTGGATAAAATATGTGACACCGATGCACTAATTACATTAAGGACAAAAATGGATATTTTGCATTTATTTTGGTAAGTTAGTTTCACAGTGTTTGTAGTTATGTTAGAATTATCAATTCACATTAATCGCAAAGGTTTAAATGTTTTAGCTAAGTTTATTGTCCTTACCTTTAGTGCTTGGGTAAAAGCCTTATTTTCTTAATAAAAATAACTTTCTTTTGTATTTGAAATATATTTTGTTTCATATTACTAGTAACGTTAAACAAATATTTATTAAAAGTTCATCATTGTTCAAGTTATCTTAAAGATGAAATGTGGGCTATGGTTCTTTACAACCAAAGAGATTTTTAAAAGGAAGTAAATATTTCATCCCTTGACTCTTTGATTCGTTTGTTGAATACTCAAGCCTTGTAAATAAAAATTTGTGTCTACAATCTGCCGAACTCGTCTACCATACCACAGTATACGAAAGTTCATGGTATTCATATCTATTACCATATATGTCGTCTTCCTTTAACATCTGGTATCTCCAAATCTGATGCAGTGAATAGAAATTGTAGTTCACAGGTCATTTTAAAGGAGAAAAAATTAATCACATTGCAAAACAAGTTGATTTATTGTAAAAGCAGCTAATCACCAATAATTTGGCATAAATCCACATGTGAAAAGGTTTGGTTGGATTGGCTTGGGTGATATATCAAGACCTTCAATCAACTCAAAATTTAATGCGTTATATGTAGAAGTGAAGAAGCTGATAAAATTAATTAATTTTATTTCACTGGCGTGAACAGTCGAATGAAGAAGTGAAGAAGCTGATAAAATTAATTAATTTTATTTCACTGGCGTGAACAGTCGAATGAATGTAAATATAAATTCCTTAACTTAAGAAAAATCAAATGCGATTATTGGTTGGCATTGTTTGGTTAGTTTTGTGGAGCCCGATATAACATATTCATTTATTAGGATAAAATTTTTCTTCAAACTCGAGAAGATAGGTTTAGAATTGTATTAAATGCTTGGTTATTGAGATTCACTTTCATGTCACTCGTCTCGTATCATTGTCCACTTATAGATACGAATTCAGGCTAATTTCAACATTAAATTAATGATGAAATGAATCCATTTTAAATTGAATTGACTTTGTATCAAGTATTTGTTTGTATCAGGATTGTTGGGATATAGGACTGCTTTGAATGGAACTAGTTAGTTAGTTATAATGAGTGGGGCGTTTAATCGCCTCTCCACTGCAACCGCAAAAGTCTATTGTGGCTCACAACTATTTACAGTTCACCCTCAATTCCTATTCTCTTTAGATAGAGGAGGGTTTTAAAGTGTGAGATTTTGTCAAGTTCGCCCACCTCAAGTTTTGTCTCACCAAAGACTGTGAACTTGATTTGGTCCCCAGCAGGGCAGGCACACATGACATGCTCTGCTGTCTCTTTAGTTTCAAGGCATAGTCGGTACTCAGTGGCCTCAACCACTCCCAGCCTATGCATGTGATGCCTTACTCGGCTATGACCAGTAGCCAGGGCTGTTAATGTGCGTAGGTATTTCCTGCCCAACAGTGCAGCAGATGGGCCCTTTAGTACTATCTTGGAATGTCTTATTCCCTGGCAGACCAGGCTAACCTTGTTGGCTCTCCCTAGTTGAGAGAGCACTGAACGGCAGTCCATGGTCGACATCGACATACATTGATTGTCAGCAAGGACTTGCAGTGCTGTTCTTTCAAAAATTTTATTTATTGTCCTGTGCTGCCGAGGGCTTGTTAATAACTCTCTCGCGCACATTTCAATGGCATAGACTTCTGCCTGTTGAATTGTTGCATATTTGCCAAGGCTGTATTCTAATTCAGTATTTGGTTTGCGGCAGAACACCCCAGCTCCTGCAGTTGTCTTGAAGGCCAATGTCTGTGGACTTTGCATAAGCCGCTTTGTGAAAACGATGTGTTGCCTTCTTGGACTCACTTTGCAGCAAAATATGCAAACAAGGAAGATCTAATAGCACTTCCATGGCTGTTTGTGGTGCTAAGTGCCCCTGTTACTGCTGTGCTAGCCATTCCGTGTAGGCTGGTCAGTTTTGCTCTGACTGTCCATCCATCAGACAATACAGCCATACATAATGATCGGTCTAATAACCACCACGTACAGTCAGTACATCTGCTTGGGGACTAATCCCCACGTTTTTCCACAAATTCTACGGCACATCCAAAATGCTTGTCTAACCTTGTGTATCATTTTTTACACATCTATCACATCTATCTAGTGTCACCCCTTCGCCAATGGTATCATTTCACCTTTCGGTATGGGTGGGTTGAGTTTCTGAATCTTAGTCCTGTTGGTGAATGAAACAATACTGTTTTACGAGGGTCTATGGCTAATTGCTCCCCTTCGCACCAGCATTGTAAGACATTTAACGTTTCTTGCAGTGTTTCAGAGATGATTGCTACATCACTGCCTCTTACTAGAATAACAATATCATCAGGATGAATGGAACTAATGTGTATTTGAAAATATGTGCATCGGGATTCCTTGTACTTTGTGAACCGCAATTATCAGCAATATAAATATCTGCGTATCCGTCTAACACAGTGAGAGGTGTTAAGGAATTATTCACTGCAGGAAGATACAGAGTTACAGACACAAGTAGTAGTAGAATAGGTATAGACTTTCAATGCACAATATGGATGCACCCCACGACATCATCTCAAACCTCTCCTGCATATGTTTGAGTGTACTGCGACTATCAAAATCTAGTGGAACTCTTTTGTTTGAGTAGGTGCAGAAACCAGGTACCATAGTTAGTTATTTTTCAGTTGAACATGCAAACATACAATCAAAAAATCCTTTAAATAACCTACGTTTTCTTTCAAATAAATGTTTTGTATGTTTTACTCGATCTTTTTCTACTTTTTTGTAAATGGTTGGATAAATTATAAAAAAATAAATGCATAAAAAATCACATCATAATAATCGCTGTAATGGGCGATGTATTTTGTGTATTAGATCTGAGGTTCATAAAACTGGGGATTCGTTGTGTACGATTTCCTGAGACATATTTGTTCAAGTTTCCATCTAAATATATTCTAATACAACGTTTTTGCTGCTTAACTATCATTAATTTACCCAATGTGTTCAGATTACACCTCAAGTCTTGTTTTTTTTTATTTGTAATTGCCGCCGTTTGTTTTCTATTTTTTGGGCTTCCATTTATATTTAATTTGTTTTACAGCATTTCTACTTCAATTTTGTCTTATTCTTACTTTTTTAAGTTTTTTGTTGCTTTCTCCCTTTTGTCAAGTCAATGTACTCGTCAGTGTGCTTACGTTACGTAAGCCCAATTTGTAACGTAACGTAAGTGGATGAGTTCTATGATAAACAAACGAGAAATTCTAGACGTGCCCAGTTTGCGGAAATAAGGAAGATAACTCAATGCTAAAAAATAATGCTGATTTTAAAAAATATCATAAATTTTTGTGGGAATGAAATTTACTTTAATCACTGAATATTAGACATTTTACAAATATACTGAAAAATAGAACAACGTTCGTTTAAATTTTCGTTTAATTCACTTAAAATTGAAAAGTTTATTTGCGCGTTGTAGCAAATTCTGGATATATTCATAAGCATAAAAAAATAAGAAAATGTTTTAAAACATTTGCAGAGAACTTTAACTTAAACATCGTACTAAAACTTAAAATGCATTTAATTGTTTCTTTGGCATTTTGTTACATGATTTAGTAGAGAACGTCGTGTCTTTTCTCAACCCTTTATTTTATTTTCAACTAATGTTTGATATATTTGTTACCATTATTTAGTTATTAGATATTTTACGTTTTTTCTTTAAATTTACTCCATTTTCGTTGCATTTCGTTTAATTTTACAATCGTAGATATGTATTTGTTTCTACTCTTGTATATTTTTAACACTGGATTATTTCTTTGAGTTTTTAATATTTTTCTGTGCTTTAAGTTAATTGTGGTTTTTATTTATTTGTATCGACTGATTTATTTTCATGGTTGTCTTTTTTCAGTTTTTAATATTTTCTGTGCTTTAAGTTAATTGTGTTTTTTATTCATTTGTATCGACTGGTTTATTTTCAAGCTTGTCCTTTTGTATATATTTTGATTTTTTTAACAATTGTTAACGTTTCTAGAGTATGTCGCATGATTGTATTTGTTTTTGTTATTCTCTTATCTTTATTGATTTCGAATCGTGTTTTATTTATTTTAATTTTTATGTTTAAAAAAGTGTCCTGCGTTGCTGAAAATTGGCTAAGTGGAAGACGCAGCCGAATCAATTTTTGGATTATTTCAATAGTTTCTAAAATGTAGGAGCTTAGTTTTTTGTTGTTTACAATGTTTTATTTGGTATTCTTCATTCAGCGTGTTTCCGGCTCTTAATATTTCTATAATTTTGTTGCAAAGAAAAATATTTATATATATACAGTTACAAATTTTAATAAAAATCAATTCACTAATATAAACCCGATTTTCCGACAAATGGCTAAATTACTGTGCACGCTGTAAAGTTTATCATCTATACCAGAATTTTTTGATAGTGCAGTACATTATCGAGTTTAAAATACCTCACATCCGAAATAAATAAACAAAAAAACGAGGACGTAACGGAAATAATTGGTGTAAGGCGTACCAATAAAAAATGAATTAGACAAAAATATAATAGACGTAATTGGCAAGCTTTTAGTTTGCAACCGTATCAAAGTTAAGAGTCATTTTACTTTTGTGGTGAGAATTATTACAGCTATTTAAAATATGTACGTAGTACGTTTCCAAATTTGGTAGGGTGTGATTTAACTAGCTGTTTATTTATTTACATATCATGTGAAACTATGGAATTTGTAGTACATATTTACTGAAAACGAGGACAAATATTTGTCTTGAACAGTCAAATCGTAGACTCCTATATAACGTAATCTTGACTTAAATTTTTTGGAGGGAAGGGAGACGCGCATTATTTTATGGCGCGCGCGGAGGATGGCGGGAAGGACGCGGCTTGGTTTCCTTTTGTTGGCTATGGGCGGGGCTATAACGCCAGCTGGCAGACGTTGATAAGCCTCTAGCACAAAGTTTCCTCCGCGTCGTAAATAGTACCGGCGTGTTATCCGCATTTTATTCGACGTTCACGCGTTTTTCACGAACCCGTGAGTCACTTTGCGATGCAATTGTTTCCGAATTACCCCGTGCGGGATTATGCCGCGGTTATTTGCAAACGCGTGAAAAAAATCATTTACCCGCCTAGGCGTATGAATATCACTGGCGTCAACCCGGCCTCAGCTGTTTCCCGCCAAACGCCGCTACCAGAAAACCGCTGTTAGGCGTAGCGTATGTTTGTCGTCCGCGCTCGTAGCGTACTATTTAGTGGAATTTGTTGATTAAACTAAACTTTCAAATTTCGATCGTCGGTGAACATAAACATTGCCAGTTATCGAGATTATGTCTATATATGGTGAAGATCAAGGTGTGTTGGAAGGGAACATCGAAGCTAAGGGCGAAATTTTAGGAAATATTAACAGGTAAGTTATTTTTGTAATACACACGGCGTGACTTTACCCACATGATTTTGACGTTTACGTAAATACGCGCATTTGTGTGTCACAAACATGCAATCGTGTCAAAATCTGATTCTAGATCATCAGTTAACATAACAGCGCAAATGTGCAGTTTAATGTTCAGTCGGAGAGACGTTTTAAGGTAGCCGGCTTTCACAGCTGTTGTCCCGCCATGTTGTAGCGTTGAGCGTTGTGCATCTTTTTCTTTACCCGGATTATAGAACGTAGCATTTGTCTTATATCGCTGTTTTAAAAACACCTGCCATATTTCTACACATTTTTCTTGCATTGGTACAATTTTGAATTCTATTAATTTACTTCGCGATAAACGTCATGATTGTCAGTTGCAATACTGGTCAGTAAACAACATATGATTCGTGATGTAATAGTACATATGATTGATTTAAATAAGATTTGTTTTTAATTCGAGGATTTCGATTGTATTAAGCGGGGTCCATTCGTAATTCCAATGGAATGTGTTCAACTGCACCACACCCTGCCGACGCCCTTAACTTTCTAGAGTAATTTCTGATGCACTGCGATCGTAATTTCCCGGCTTTGCGACGTGTGCGGCGTTGGTCGATTTTCTAGGGATTTAAAACTGGTTTGGAGTTTAGGTGGGCACCGAAGTGTGGGTACGTTGGCACTAATTATTATACGCAAGGATACATCGATTCCATTCATACGCGAGGATGGCGTTTGAAATTATGTTGCGTGGGTCGAAGCGAGCCTTAAATTAGATTCGTTTCAGCCCTCTGTTGGCGTATCGAACGGCACGCTAATTGTGCGATTTTATATTTACATTTCATTAGAAAGCGGCACGTTTTGTAAACACCGGGAACCGACATGACTTAATTGTTTGGTTTGCAAGTAAACAAACACCGGTGTCAATTTTGGGGTCATGTAACCTGCCACTCGTGCGATACTTTACAGCGAAATAAGCATAAACGATGAATGAACGGAGTTTTTCAACGCGTTTTTTTCTCGTGATATTTATGTTCATTCATATCGGGGTGACGTCAAAACCATTTCCGTCAGATAATTGGGATGCAACTGATTACTAAACCGTAGCTTTTAAATATGTAAATGCGCGCTTAAAAGCTTGGATGTTTTTATCTAAAATACCGACCACATAAATCATTAGTCGGTTATTTTTTATACGTTTATATTTATGGGCGCCAAAGAATAAGAAACATTCAAATGGACGGGGTGGCTATATCGCTGTTAATCATTTCTTGTTTTTAACTTTTTTAAATAAAATTTTCGTTTTTAATTTTTTAGTTAAATTAAAAACATTGCGCTGAGTTATTACGTTTTATTTGTAAATCTTTTTGTAAAAAAATATATTTCAATTAGTTTTTTCGTTTAATTTTATATTTTTGTTTGGTTTTATCTATTTATTTTTTGTATGATCATTATTGGCTTTTACATTGTTATTTTTCAGTTTTTGTATCATTTTAGTTATTTATGTATCATCAATTTATTATTTGTTTTTTTTTTAAGAATGTTCATTAAAAAGTTCGTGACTAACACCAACCAACCCTGACCAAACCCAAGCCAACCCAACCCAACTCTAATTTATTCAATGTTTACTTACCGCTAGGAATTCATCCAAACACCTCCACGCACGCATTCGTCTAAATTTTTATTTTTACTTCATTTAATTTTAATTATTCTGTATTTTTTTTTAATTTATTTCGGGTTTCAATTTGATTTGCTTTTATGTTTTATTCGGGCTTTTGCATTTTTTAATAATTTTTTCTCAAATTATTAATAATAAGTTAGGTTCATTTATTTTCGATTAAAGTTTAGAAGAAACTATTTAACATTGCAACAACCACAGAGACAAAACAAACAGACGTCAATGTGAAAAAACCAATAGAAAAAAAACTATATCATGACGAATCCTTGGACACTGTTCACTCATAAGGATTTGCAGACTTTGTAATTAAGATCATAGCCATTTTCGTAACAGTTCAAGTTCTTCTTCTACTTCAAGATTAAAATCAAACTTAGTCATAATTATTACATTTATAACGAACTGTAGACATACCCCCCTGCTTTAACTTATAGTTATGTAATTATCTATTAGATACCTACACTAACTTACAAAAAAAGTGGCGCACTCCAGTTTTTCCCCATTGTGTCCTTTTTCTTTGCTTCTAAAGCCAAATACCGACACAGATGGCTATCACTTGTGTTCTGTCACTTATAATTTTTAGTATTTATGTCAATGATTTTTGTAACAAGTCTTATTTTCGTTTAAGATGTTTATTTTTCTTTTCCTGTTAAACCATTATTTTCATCGAGAGCTAATTTCCGTCCAAGTTTTTTAAGAACTGATCTTTATCGTGATTGCTTATTGTTGTTAAACATTTTTCTTTTAAAAAATGCAAATAAGTCCCGAAGAAGTTGCTTGGGCGATGGTTCAGTGGCAGATGGTCGAAATGTTCGATATACTGCTCTTGCTTGGAAAACCGGAGACACACAGAGGTACACCCGACGCCCTGGTTCAGGTTGTCCGCGGTCCACATCTGCAAGAAATGATAGGTTTTTGACGCTGCAGTGTCTCGGAGATCGTCACCAAACCACGGTTGAACTGGCTCAGAGGCTCAGAAATGTGCGTGGGACAGCTGTATGCAACAGTTAGACGAAGATTGGTAGCGACTGGTTTGAATGCATATGGGCCCAATCGAGCATCCAGACGTACACGACAGCATAAGCAACGCAGATTGGAGTTTAGTAGAAGACTAATGAAACTTGGGAAGAACGTCATTGGAGACAAGTTCTCTTCTCGGATGAATCACGATTTCTTTGAGATCACCGAATGGACGCCATAGAATCGGGAGAAGACAAGGGGAGAGATATTCTTCAGCCACCGTCGTTCAACATGAAAATTATTGGGGTGGGTCTGTTATGGTTTGGGCGGGCGTTTCGTTAGAGGCAAAAACTGAGCTTTTCATTCTTCAAGAACGATCGTTAAATGCAAACAATTACATTAGGGATATTATAGCAGACTATGTTATTCGTTTTGCAAGATTTGTAGGGCAAGAGTTCTTGTTAATGAAATTAGTAAAGAAATATTTGTTTTCAATAAATTAAAGAGGTGATAATTCCGATTTAGTTGGTGCGCTACTTTTATTGTAAGTTAGTGTATATAATAATTACTCATTGTTTCTTTGATTCATTATCTAATTAATATCCAAATGGTACTGATCAAAGTTTTCTACATCTCTGGAAATTCGATGGTATTTTCTAATAATTTCTTGTCTTTATTTGCTAATATATATTTTTGGACATTGCATAGTTTAATGTAAATCCTTTTATTTTACAAACTATTTTACTTGTATTGGTCTATAACGATAAATCTTTGGTCTTGTTGACAATCCATATATTATTTGGTCCAATGTCCCAATAAACATTCTGTTTCTACCACAGTCTACATATATACAATGCTATCTGTGTCATAATATACCACACTTTCTCCTAATACGTCTAACATTTCGTACAATCTTAATCTGGCATTTGAAGTTGCAAAAGCAACTATAAATACATTGGTTTGGTATTGAATTTATTTTCTGTGTAGCAATCTTTATACTATTCGATTTTCTTTCAAAATGTTAAACATTGTTATTACATAATCTTTATCTATGGCCTTTTGTACTTCATTTGTACAGCAGGTTCCTCTGATAATTCTTTGAAATTCAGTATGACTACATATATTCTGTTTTATTTTAGAACATAATCCAGATAATGCTTTTATTCTTTACTGGTAATACACGATGATTAGAATACTTTTGGTAGTAAAATGGCGTATTTTATTCATCCATACCATTTTGGATCATACTTGGAAAGCTCGAGTATTTTAATAGAATGCCCAACTCGATAATTATCGTAACATGATACTGTGGGATATAAATAATCTACCATAATAACCACTACGGAAGATAATTCACAAGAAAATATACCTAATTCATTTAAGGTTAAAATACTTTGAATATTGTTTAATAAACTTCTTGAAGAAATTTTTAATTAGTCGCCTTGTTTGTTTTCTTTTTTATTGTTAGAATTATTGCATTGTCTTTCTCTAACATTTTTTTCCGAATTATATCAGACGCATCAGGTTCGGTCGATTCCTCTTCATCTTTCAATAATATCATTTTATAGTAAATTTTATGTTTTAATTTAAGAATATAAGTTTATTTATAAATTGTATAGACAGTTATAACGATGATGAAAGTGGAATTACTAGAATTGTTAGGTCTGGTGAATTTCAGTTGGACATGTTTGATATTCAATGTCGTACTAAAGGAATATTTGTACAAATTAGAGAATTGTTAAATGAATTAAGATGGATGGAGTGAGGAAGTATAACGAGTGTAGAAGAGGCAACAAGGAAGATGAACAAGGCCACAGTAAGAAGGGACAGGGGAAAGGGGGAGGAGAAAGATCATGGTTAGATGGGGAATGCAAGGAGGAAAGCGGAAGCTGATGGAAACTCTGAAGGAGGCGATGCAGGGACAGAGAACTTGGGGGAGTATATAGAAGAAAGGGGAAGACAAAGAGGATACATGGGATGAAAAGGAGTCGAGGGGAAGGGAGAAGGTGGAAGTGCAAGAAATAAAAGGGGAGAAGGATAAAATTTCTAACCTCATTTTATATATTTTTTGCATAGACTTAAAGAAAATGAAAAGGTACTACAAAAGTACTAAAAATGTGACCAAAACTTGAAATATGAATTGTTTTTTGATTCATATCTGTGATTTTATGGAGGGATGATATGTACACAAGTAAAGAAAACAATTATTCAAAAGACAAGTTTCATGTGTGAGGTTGGGTCGAGTTGAGTAATATTGTGTACTAATTAAATTCAATTTTCTTTGAGAGAATGTTTTCTGAACTAACGCTGTCATCGAGCGATAGCGCTTAATTTTCAAAATAAATCTATAAATACCTACAGATGGTTAAACTTGTAATGTAAACTAAAAGCAAACTGTGTTGTAGTAAAGCTTATGTTCAAATATTTTTTGTTATTCTTATATAGGATATTGTGAGTTATGTTCTAACTGCAAATTTTATAGGCTTATTTTTTATATTTTTATATATGAATTGAATCTATTAGCCGTATTTCTGTAATCATATTGTATTTTATTGCTAATGATACGTTGTAACTCGTTAACTAATTATTTCTATAAATAAAAATGTTTTGTTTTCTAATTGTACTCTACGATGTATGTAATAATGTGTTAATAATAAATTTATTTCCATTCACGGCTATTTTGTCATTTAGTTCATAGATTTTCACGTCTTTAATTTCCAGTTGTTTATTTATTGTATTGTTTTATTTTTGTTGCTGCGGTTTGATTAATTGTTCTTGCATTTTATTTTTGTTTTTTTGAAATTTTAAAATGCGTGATATATTTTATGTTATAATCATAGGCTGTTTAAATTTAAAAAATAATTGCACAGCTGTTGACGTAGTTGCAGCAATAATGATGTAATTTACTTCTTGTTCATCTGGCAAGGACCTCTTAAAAATGTGGGTTTTCATACCTAACAACTATTTCTTTGTGTGACATTTTCTTTTGAACGAGTTTTCGTTGTGACACACCAACATGTTTTTAACAAAATTTCTATCACAATAAAAAATATTATACAATTCTGTGCATTGAAATTTCAGAAATATATTTTTTCGTAGATTTACCCACCGCTTTGCACTTATTGTACTTACATTTTCACACGATATTCCTCATTATTTATTTTTAGTTAAATTTCTGTATGGTCCACGCCGTGGCTCTTTCAATGCGAACACCCGGTCTTTTGTTATTCGATACCAGGTATATCTCGGAGGGACGCAGCCTTTATCCTTCTGAGAATGTAGTACTGACAATTCGGGGTCGTTGCGAAAACGTCCCTTGCCTCTTATTTCGCAGAAAACGATCCTTTTAATATTTCAAGTACGTTTCATGTAAATCGAGGTACAGTTGTGGATTTATTAGTCCAGTGCTGCGATGTCGATCTATAAATGGCACGTGTTACGTGTAATTTATTGGGGTGTGGTTTTGTCGAAATAATTTTAAGGTGAAGAAATGGAGAGAGATATTACCGGCGGCGGTGGTAATACGGGCAGGTGCTAAGGGTGTTTTTTTCAGAGACGAGCAAAAAAGGTTCTATGTGCTTTATTTATGATGTCCGGAAATGGTTCGTACGAAAGTATAGAAGAGTTTGAATCTGTAATTGGGGAGTCTTGATGTTTTTATTTGTTGGTGTGCTTATTTTTCGTATTAATTTTCAATTTATTGATAACCTAGTTTCATGTCAGTATAGGCGGGAGTCACTTTCGTCTTAATGTAATTCCCGGTATCGGTTTCTATATTCACAATATATTTTTTTAAATTGAGTAATTAAAATAATTATGATTTTTAATAAAAAAAATCATATAAAATCAAAAAACGGTTAATATATTTATGTACATATTTTATATTTTACGTACAATACTTTGTCTAGTTACAACAGTTCAACATTTCCCTTTAACTATCTGTACAAATATGTTATTAAAATGTAGTTTGTGCCGTAGCCTTTTACACTGCCATTATGTTTATGACCAGTATTTTACATGACTTCATTTCACATGCATTTTCTTTGTATCCCATTTATTAGCATTGATTTATATGCCATTACAATAAATCATTTCTAACAATTTTATTGCTTTATTTTTTGCTATACTTATTTCAATACTCAACGTGGGACATGGCATTGTCTTTTCATTTTCATTTTTTCAGTATTGTCATAGCGAACTTCCCAAAAGTTACAAAACTTGGTATTAAAAAATCCCTGACGTAATTTTAACGTTCTGAGTGTGTAAAGAATTCTTTAGTACGAGGTGAGATTGAAAAGTCATGCTCGTACGTGGCCGTTAAAAGTGCTTCAATTTTTATTGTATTTTTTCAAAAATCTCCATTTATGCCTACAAACTCCATCACATCACTGGAATCGGTGTCTTTTAGGCCATCATGTAACCACAATGCCTTCCGAAGTTAATAAAATATCAGTACTAGTGGTAGGGCACGATGCTGCATCTGCAATTTATGAATTGAGTACGATCTCAACTGTTGTCATCAGATCTGGACTCCAAGGTTCCAAACCTTTAACCCGGTGCAAATGTTTTGGCCAAACTTCAAGTTGAAACTTGAGACATGATCCGTTTATTTGATTTTTTCACGTTACACGATGTGTAACATGCATAGAACAGACCATGATCCCAACTACAATGATCTAAAACTCGTTCCGAATGAGACCCATCGATCAAAAAGGCTCTATATTGAAATGGGTTTTATTCAGAACATCGGTACGGCTATGAATTCAAAAAGGGACATTGACGGTTGATGAGCAATCGTAGTTTACCAACAGAAATAATCATCGACTTGTTGCTCTTTGATTTTGTCCACATTTCAACATTTTCTATTATCTTCATTTTAATGAGATAGAATTCTAGTTGCTGGTAGTGTTTGCTCTATATTTGGAATATTTTGACAATAGTAACCAACTCAAACTGAGTTTTCTTAATTTTTAAGAACGTTTTATTTTAACGTGTATTTTGCCAAAATTTATAAATGGGAGAGATGCATTTACTGTTTTTTTGGGTTTTGCACCGGTTTTTAGTCCATATAGAATTAATTTACAATGTTTTGTGTACTTAGAACTTTCATAATAAGTATTTCAATATTCCCGCTGTCAAAATTATAATTAATTTTTGTGTTGTAATTTTAATTTTAGGTCTTGAAAAAGGTTTAATTAATAAATCGAAACGTTTATTGAGTCTTATGTTCTGTATTTTCAGATTTTGTTGTAGTCTCACTTTTTCCAAAGATCTCTTTGAAGCAGCATCTGCGCCATGTTTCTGAACTGTGTTGTACTGTGTACTTACGTCGTACATAAATGTAATGAATAGCTGAGGGCCCAGGCCACGTCCCTGACAAGCTTTTAGATTAGTTATTGTTCTTTCAATTTCTCTTCTCTCCTTTTTTGGGTATATGTACTATTAGTGCCATTCGCCAATCTTTGGGTATTTGTTCTTCCTTCCACATCTTGTTCCATGTTTGCCCCTTTTTGAGGCCATATTTTTAATCATTTGTTGTCTTGTATTCTGGTGCTATTCCTTGCTTTCATTTTTCTTGTAACTCTTTCATACTTGTTCGTTCTTCTACATCTTCATCTGGTGTTCCTTAGATTACTTTTTGAAACATAGCACGATATTTCAATGATATCCCTATTTAATATTTTACGTGGAATTTTGTCCATTTAATATAAAACGCGACGTCGGGCACCGGTGACCGACACTGGCGTTACACAGCGCCTATCAAATATAGAAAATAATGCTCGTTATCAGCAAGAATCTAAGAAAAAAAGAACAATGTTATCAATTTTATGTCATTTTTCTTCCAACTTTTCTGCATTTTACGATAACATCGATTACTTCCAACAGCGTAAAGAAAATGAACTCCTCATTTAATGTATCGGTCTCGGAAAATATAAACGGCCGAGATGCAACAACCACAGAAATACGAGTAACTTTTTCACAAATTTTACCAATAACCCACAATCGTTATTTATAGCACTCAAGCGAATAAAGTTTCACGCAGGTATTTTAAAGTTTAATTCGTGTTTCACGCTTGTGTTCGATGCACTATGTACCCCATTCCACGCAGTGCAGTTACAGTAGGTGAACTGGCGCCGCATGTACTCGCCAATTACATGTTTTTGCTTGGCGTCAAATCGTTGTTCATTTCGTATCGCGTAACAATATAGATAACGATGTAGCAATAAGACATTCATGTGTGCGATAATGAATAACTTCCTTTTGTAATCTATTGTACTGGTCTTATGCATTTGCGGATAAGTGCTGGCTCGTTCATGTATATGCGAGGACGGACGACCCCACTCCTCCCCTCGTTGCCACAGTATTTTAATGGTTATTCGTTTCTATTATATCTACCTACTTTATTGTTAGAACGCGTGAAATTGAATATTTGATTCGGTTCTTCGGCGAAGGCATATGTGTGTAAATATATTTAAATTGTCGTCAATGAGAGTTGAAAATTTCAGTAGGAAATGCTGTGACGTGTCACATTTTACAGTTCGGCAGATTTAAACAATGCCATGACTAAAACAATGTTTCAGGTTTTTAATTGAATTTGGTTTACAGTCTTTTTCTTTTGGTCTTTTGTATATTGTCTTTCACAATGACTTTCCAATTTTTTGAACTTCAAAATCTTTTTTCAAATAATTTTCACTTTATATAAAATGCTTTTCCAATTAATTTTTAGTGATTTGGATGAATTCGTTGTATGAAAACAATTCATTTGCTCTTTTTATTAAATTTTTCCATTGGTTAAATAGTTCTTCTATGGGCTTTAAAAAAGGACTGTAAGGAGGTAGAAATACTGCAAAATGACCATGAGGTTGAATGAGAGTCACTACGTCTTCATGCCTATGAAAGCCTACGTTATCCATAACGAAATGAGCTCCTTGCACACAGTCATTATGTAAATAATTAATTATGGAAGTAATAAACTCAGAAAAATGTTCTATATTATACGGTCTATCCTGAACTTGAAACAAATTCAAAGAATTTCCATTCATTGCCGCAGCAATGGAATAGTTGCGTCCTCTTAGTTGAGCTTAACTTTCGATGCTCGAGTATTTCTTACTGATCTTCCATATCAAACTCGAAAATTTACTTGAATTCTATATTCATCGATGAAGAAAATGTTATCCCTTTCAAGCATAATTCTGTTATACTGAACTGCATAGCGAGCTTGAATGGTGCCCGGTGTATTTCTTCTTAAGGGGCACGAATCAAATTCTTTTAACTGAATACTGAAAATGCTGAATAGCTCTGTTGACCGTAGACAATGAAATCTGATTAATGTTTGGCCACTGGGTCAAACACTTGTTTCAGTTCCTGAAGTGTTAAGGAGCAATCTTCATCCACCCTCCTAACACACCTACCATGAATTTGTTTTGGCGACAACCCTTTCTTTTGCAAGTATTTTATAACTGCACGAACCTCTGATTCTTCCATTTTTAGAATTTCTCTAAACTTGTCGACTTAAATTCTAAATTATTTGAACAGGTAACAAGTGACAAAACTACAATTGAACCAACGTAACAATAAATGATTAATAGTTTGATTCAACGTCACTCAACGCCTACTACGTCAGTGACGCAAATAATGATCTCCCCGTTGTATTTCGGAGGTATCGATGTTTAGTTTGCAAAGTGAACGCACGTAGTTTTGTGTTTGGCGTGGATTGAATCAAGTTTAATTAAAACAAGTGTAAATTACGAAACAACCACAAAATCGTTGTGCACAATATGTAACGTAAAATTAAATTGTTTTCGGCCTTTTTTTTCTCCTCAAGTTTTTAAAATTATTCGTTGTGAAACTGTGATAACAAAATCGTCGAATTCCACTTGAATCTGGACTATCAGTGATGGAATTGTGTCGGTAATTCGGTCAGTTCGAACGCATATCGTTTATCGCGCATTACCTATCTATTCTCTGAAAAGTGTACACAAATATGTTATTTTTAGTATGCCTATTTATAGAACGCACCGGTAAATGTATGTCAGTGTATGTTTAGTTTTTATAATGGAATGGAAAAAAAACCCGCCTGTTTGTATGTATTTATTGTTCAACTGTGTATGCAATTTGTGTTCTAGCGAGGCTTAATTGACTCGCTACAGATAATTCCGCGATTTTTTCGCCGGCACGTTCCCAACCAGCAGGCTGTACAATAATTCTCTGAATCGGCGTGACCATGGATCGAACGCGGTCGTTATGTAGTCAATATTTATCTAAAGATTGTATTACAAATATTTCAGATGAACGGTGCGCTTGGAAATGATTTTTTTATCACAAGTGGAATTTTCGATTTGGTTGTTGCTGATCGGTATGTTGATCCTTGCTACGGGTTATAATCGCAGGTGCAGTTGTTTGAGATAATGATCTAGGTAAGAAAACGGAAAAATCGAGCTCTTGATTCAGAAAATGGATTTGTGTATATTAATTTCAATTTTGCATTGTCATCTTTCTTCACTTAAACGCCTCCCAGAACATAATAAATAGCCTTGACTTCAATTGATGAAGACTGGTGTAATTAATTTAATGAAATCGATTCGAGTAAAATATGAATTATCGTCGATTTTCTATGAAAATTACTTTATGAGGATAAGTAACATATTTTTATCGCTTTATTCGTAGCGAAATTTTTGTACATGTAAATGTTAATCTTTAGGGCCGATTTTTACGTCTCCGAGTAAATCCCTATTTATTAAAGAATTTTTAGCTGGTCCAAATGCAAGTTTTTGTATCAGATATGAAAGAGGGTTATGTGTATAGTCACGAAATGAATCGTGATAACGATTTCCACACATTTTATAACATCGATACCTTTATTATTTGCAAAGAAGATAAATAAAAATACTCGAATTATTCTGAATACCCGTGCGTGGTACTCGACGTACTGGCAAAAAAAAAACAATTATAACAAATGCGCAATAACGCCAGTATATTATGTACTCGAGGTCAATAAAAGATAAAGCGTAACTGTTGGAAAGACTAGACTTTTTCAAAGTGCAAGGCTCTATTGAATAAACGCATTCGAGTGGCATTGCAAGGTCGCTCTAACATTTTCTATTATTATCATTTTAGTAGTGAATGCAGGAATGCAGCGTGATTCATACTCGCTGCACAGCTGGAATTTATTTCCTGCGGTCCGGCATTAAAAAGTGTTAGGTAATTTGCATCGCCGTGTTTTTTTTTGCTTTTACCGGTGCCCGTGAGACGTCCGATATTGTTAGAGGCGCATAACGGTTCGGGAAATGTGTTTCCATTCAGCGCCGTCGTCTATTAATTTCGACTAATGGTAAAAATCGATATCCACGTACTACGCAATAATCCGGAGTGTAATAACGATGCACTGGAACGTTTTCGAACAAGGAACAATGCGAGTGGGTTATCGGCGGGCGCCATAATCAGGTCACGACGCGACGCCATAAACGGGCGCCGCTCGCGTCGCCTCACCTGTACTCATTTCTCGGCGTCGCACCTGTGCCACTTTATAAATCGTTATTCATGCACAAATTTATTTTTAATGCAATAAAAGACGCAAGGCCTTCGTGTAATTTTTTTCGTTCTCATACTCAATTATTTAACTTGGAAATATTTATTTGCATAACTGCACGGGTGTTGATAATAAATTTGTGTAAATCGCTAACTAACGTCTAACGTGCGTTCGTATGTTTGTTTTTTAATTGGTTTGGAGTAACAATGTTTGGTATTGTTGTGTAACGATGAAATGCCAATTGCAAATTTTCGCGGCCTTTCTTAATACACATTACCATAAATATTTGCTCGATAAGTAATTGGTTTTACCTATTTGGCCTTTAGACTCAGACATAAGAAAGAAAGAGAAATGCAGAGCGCATATCAAGAAATGTACAGTACCTCTATGTAATGGAAAAAATATAAGGATTGAAACATTAACATCGATGGAATGGAAAGGCGATCGAACAATGAAGATTTATAGATTAGTGAAATGGCCAAACCCAAGAAGTGAACAGCGGTAATAGTTAAGATTAACGACAAGGGCGATGAAACGATTAATACTAACATATTCTTAGAGATAACCTAGTGTCAAAAAATGGAAGGTAGTTATATAATGGTGTAGTGAAAAACGAACGAGTGAGATCTGGAGGATCATGGTAGGAAGGAATTGTATGTGAGAGAGTATCTGTTAAAGACAAGGGCAGGCAATTATTAAGGTAATATTCAAAAACAAATCTAAAATACCCAAACAGTACAAACCAAAGCCAAATATGGATGAAGATATAATAGAATATGCAAAACAATATAAGAAAACAGGCTAAGGTAAGCAACAGACGAATTCGAAGTGGTTTGTGGGAAGGGCACTCAATGCAAGACTGTCGCACTAAGAAAAATAACTAGGTAATAAGTAATGGCTGACAAATTATTTGTATTACTAATCATAGCCAGAAGAGAAAATTATATGTGGCTCAGGTATCAGAAAATTTGAAAATCGATGGGCAAGTAAAGCACATCATGCAATCACATGCAACCATCACAAGGAAGTGAAATTTCGGAGGGCTTTAATATCCACAACTAACCCCAGAACTGAATATAATTTAACAGGGATAGTGATTTAACATAATGAAAATATATGGAGCGAGGAATTTGGTAAATATATAACCTATATTTAGAGAAAACAAAGACTATAGTGACTTCGAGACGAAGTTAGTGAGTTAAGTAGAGTTGGAAGTATAATGGAACAAGCAGAAATATTTAATCACTTGCACACTAAACCACGAAGGAACAAAATTGACAGCAGACTATTAGCAGCGAATAAGTTAAATTAATATGAGAATTTACTAATCGAGAATATGCTGACGTGGATGTTATTTATGGGTACTATGACGAGAGAGATAAATGTACACCAACGTTGCTGCTATACCACCAGAAGTGTTCAGGATAGAAATGTTGTGAGCCAGTCTTCGTCAATATCCTTGAAACTTGAATGTCTTCCATTGCAAGAATCTGGCCTTCATGCGATAATAGAAGACACTTATTCTTTTCTTAACTTATGGCACAATGTAGCCTTGTCATTTCAGCCCACGTCGAAATGAATCACAAAACGGCATCGGAGACGATTAGTAGAAATTATTTAAAACCCTACATATATATATCTGGTCCACAATGTTTAAAATTCTGACGATGCTTTGAAATAGACTTTACATATAGTGATGGACGCTCAATTTACTGTCACAATGAACGCTGGTCAAATTAAAAACCACATGCCACCATTAGATAGCTTCGTGCATAGATTTAATATTAACGTACAACGCCGTATGAGCAATAACCAATTGGCCCATTTGTAGGTGATCGTCTTACAGGAGAAACATATTTATAATTTTTTGAACAAAAAAAAAAACGACTGTGGAAATTTGGACATGACGTATGCCGCAAGAAGACGCATACGGACCGATACTTACACAACAGAAAATATATCTAATCATCACACTGCTACACAGAGCGGAAAAAAATAGTGATGATAGTAATAAAGGCGAAGACATACAACATGTGAAGGATGCACTACAGAAGAATGGCTACAAACCACAGGATATTCAGAGACTTGCTCAAGCTATGAAGAAGAATAAGAAGGATGAACCAGAGGAAAAACCAGCGGGATACGCACACCTCCAATATATTGCTGGAGTTACGAACAGGCTGAGGAAAACCCTGAAGAAGAAGAATATCAACGTCAGATTCAGCACAATTAAAAAAATAAAAGAACTGCTTCTATCCAACAAGGTACCCAGATTACGAGTTAAACGAATATACGAACTTCAAGGCCAGTGTTGAGAATCGTACATTGTACAAAGGGGACGCAGTATACAGTACAGAGTCAAGGAGTATCGAAGAGATGGGAAGGGCAGGGGAATACTGGAAGATCCGCAGTAGCTGAACACGACCACACAGGAAGCAGTCACATAATCGACTACGACCAAGTGAAGATACTCACTCACCAGAAACCATCATTACTACAAAGATAGTGACAGAATCCTGGGAAATAATGAAGAAGCCGAATAATTTTAACCGAGAAGATGGATTTAGACTAAGTAAGTTTTGGAAGAAAAGTGAAATTTCATGGACTCCTGAAGTGTGATTTGTATTCGTAGTTTCTTCGGCCCCATCAAAATCCGTGGGATTCCAACGAAATTAAATCCTATAATGTATTGAACATAATGGTCTGTAGTGATTTTGGATGAGCTGATGAAATGTGTATGGCACGTTTTATCCAGCTATTTTTTTTTTGTATAAATAACTACAAATGTACAACATGTTTACATGAAACTTGACTAGGGGATATTTTCAATACTATTTCCATTCAGCTCAACCGATGCCCTTCAATCCGAGATGTGCACACTCAAAGATCGCAACAATTGCAATATATTTTATCGCACAACAGCGCATTAGAATTTAAAAACAAGCGACAGAGAGTCGCGTCGAATAGAAAGTCGTTTTCTGTAGCGATTCATCGTCCCGGGTTATGTAGGTCGACAGTGGCCCATATGGAACCATCAGCTGATTGCATTGAATACCCACACATCCTAGCCGATATCACATGCTTCATAAATTAATGGTTTGAACGTGAACTCAGATCGGCGCTACACTACAACGGGTTTTCCTACGCCTACCGAGACTCGCATATAAAAATAGATCGCGTTAAAAAGTGCATTTAGTAGATGTCGTATTTTACCTAAAAGGAGCGAGACACAATTAAACGATCTACTGATCATTTAATTGCAACAAAACATATGTTTTTATGTTACCACAAATACTCTCATTATGCACGTATTTAAATATATATGCAATAGTTCATTTTAAGGTAATGTTAAGCAACAACATAATTAATATCTTAATTAACTATTAATATCGTTTGACTAAGAATATACAATGCAACGAGAAGATTAGAAATATCCGGTAACAACTATAACGCTGAATAAAATTCAAAATAAAGTGCTCTGGAGTGACAACAAATCAATATAATTTTTGATGGCAAATGGCGTGAGGCAACCTGGTTTTGGAATGCAGTAAATTAAAAATGGAAGGTACAATATACAACAACGGGTACGTACACTCCTAGCAAAGACGAAAGCGAGGATCACAAAAAATTGGAAAAAGAAGCAAACCGGACTAGAAATAAACCAACAAAAAACACAATATTTAGGAAAGATCAACGAAATTTTATGGGGACATATTTCCGTATATCCACAAAACCAACTTAATGTAAAAGAACTTGTTTGATTAATGAACAACTCGTAAACAAAAATAAAAACATTCAAGACGATTGCCAAAAGTGATGCGGACATCGAATTTGACATTGACACAGCTGAATAAATGCATTCCAAAGAAGAACGTCTGTCCAATTATCCCAGTTTGTACAATTTGGAAACGTTTCTATAACGTATTTTTGAAACTTATTTAATTTGACGTTCTTATTTTCATGCGTAGTCTGGTAATCAACTAAAGTGGAGAGTCCTGCCCGAACCACATAAAAACATTTCCATCTGTGTAGCGCAATTACACGCAAGACAATTATTTTGGATTCCAGGATAATGGTCCGCGTCTAGACGAATGGCATTATCGTCGGAGTGTTTTGTAACGGCACGAAGCTGACCGCCGTCGCATCGGCGTCGCACGCTCGGGTTACATGCGTCGGTCGGAGCTGCCAAATTTAGATCAAGGTCTATCCGGTGCACTCGTTCTCCCGAAGCCGCTGTAACACATATACGAGCGCTCTCGCCCACTGCAACCTCCCTTGCCGCAAAAACGCCAGCGTCTGAGGTATTACATTCCGCCCAATGTCGCTGCAACCTCGTCGTTAATCTTTCGACGGAGATCATTCATTACGAGAAACCTTCGAACTTGACATGCAACCAACCATCGATGACGTGTTCCGTTTTTAAACAATCGCCGGTGTAATTATCTTGTCCGTGTCATTTAAAACATTAACACGTATGATTGGTTGGTTGAAGGTTGATTCAAACTCGCTTCAGCATTTTTGCGTTTGAACCCAGTGCAAGCGCTACAGCGCATCAGGTACGTTTTCTGATTGTCCATTGTAATAATTACTTTTGGAGTCATGGCGAAAATAATGGATTTTTATTTTGAAATAAACTCACGATTTAAAAAACAATTTAATTGATATTAATATATAAACAAATCTTACGAATAGATGAATGGTGTCCTATGAGATATAGCATTATCGTCTAAAAATTGAAATTCTTGTGGCCGATGCTCCTCCTGGATTCGTTTTTGATGGTCGGCAAGACTTGCTGAAACATGTCGTTGATTTTCTTGCCACCACTTGCCTTTGTTTTCCCGCTGGTATATATCTTTCCAGATATGCTAAACGCAGCGAAAGTTGTGATGGGTTTTAAATTGGGGGATGGGGATGACAGTCAAGCTATTTGAAATTATGCCCATCAGTCACCAGCAAAATTCTAAATAATAGACAATAGATGTACGATTTTATTTTCAAGTTCTGTTAAGTGAGTCAATTTGGAATAAGTTGTACAGATCAACAAAGACGATAACGCATTTACACTAATTAGTACTATTGTCAGTAGTTACTTTTATGACTAGGTCTCTGCAGTTCTCCAGGCCTGCATTTTGAGTCCAACGTCTACGTCTCATTTATGTAAACGATGTTTCAGATTCATTTCAATCTTCTCAATCTCAATATCCTTGGGTGCGTTAATAAAATATCTATTAGAAACTGTTTGAGGATTAGCCACTATGACAAATGATTGTTTTCTGAGTTTGCATAGAACAAAATTATATATCATTCTAGCCCTTAATAGCATAGAGTTGTCTTCAGTGGTGATAAATTATTATAATTAAATATCAGCAGCCAAGAAGACTATGGGGATTGAACAATTGAATAATCAATGGTTTAGTCTCGCTTTGACATTATTATTAATTAATTTGAAAAGTTGTTGTCAGTCGGTTTACAAAGATTTGATCGCCATACAATATATTGGTTCGGTGACCTGCTTAATTAATGTTCGTAGCATCTTTTAGGTGTATGATTAGTCCGTCAGTAAAGTAAAAATATCTACTCATAAAATGTTAATAGGACTAGTGTGTTCATAAAAATTAATGACCAAATCCCTCGGAATTTTTCACGACCTATTTTCCCCATGCAACTGTAGATATTCATTATATCATCACGAAATGAAATTATATTTTTCATGTTATGCAATTACTACTTCACCAGAATGTTAATTTGTTTGCTTTGAAGAACTGTTATTTTGTCTATACGTGAGAAACTATCTTCTGGGTATTTTGCATGTCCAAGTTTCTTCAAGTTTCATGGATGTAAGAGTGGTGTTTCTACTAAAGATCTTCTTGGAGATCGTTGTTTAAAGATCTCTTTATATTCATACCTTTTTTTTTATTAAAGAAATAATAATTAATACAAGTTATTACCAGGACGTAATAATTTTAACGTTCCCACTCACAGATATAAATTTTATGGAACCGGTCCATTTTATAATGCTGTTAAAAAGCAGACAACGCACTGTCGCTGTCATTATAAACAACCAGCTGTTTAACCAAATTTAAGAGCACATTGCACCGATTTTTTTTATTACACCAATCGCTAAATATTAATATACAGTTTACTTCTCAACGAATTTAAGAATGAAAACTTAACTTTAAATGATGATGATGATATATCCACAGCTGTCATAAGTCAATTAGTAAAAGTAGATTGAAAGCAGGAGATTTATTGAATTCGATACGGAATTATGAAATTAAACGAAATATGAGAGGTTTTGGCGATTGGAAAGCAGTTTTAATACGAAAACTCATGAAAATAATAAAACACCGGCAGGGAGCAGTGTAGCGGTTATATAATTTAGAAATTTGACACATCAATAGTTTTGAAAACTTAACAAAATATACATAGTATGAAAGAGGAGAAAATTTCGGTTAATAATTATATGATCAACATAATTCGGTTGGATATAGGTTGTCAAAATATGATATTAGTGTGTAGCGTTAGTACTATATTTAGGGTTGTATTGACAAGCTGTCATATTTTCGAAACAGTTTTTTTGTAATTTACAAGGTTATTAAGGCACAAAATGAAAGCACCATTGTAAAGAGAAAAATATGGTCGTTTTGATGAAATTCGGAAAGATTTAAAGGATGTTAAAATTCTGGAAGAAATGTCGATAAAAATATTGCGAACAGATCCAGGCATGGAAGGCTATAAAAGAAACGCCAGAAAAGGATGAGAGTAGTAACAATTTGACCGTTACAGTGTTCACAACGGTTGTCTTCAATCCCATCATTGTTTGTCCTTTATCCTTATCTCGCTAGATAACTATTCTACAAGCTTGCGTCCCAATCTTGTTACGTTTGAGGATTATAGGAACCACAATGAAATTAAATGAGTGCTTACAAATCTAGAAATCAATCTGTAAGTCAATACTGACGTTCTTTGATGAAAATAATCACTAATTGGAGTTGCCTACGTGGTTGCTCGACGTATTGCTAATTAAGTTATGAAATATTATACATTTCAGTGGCTTGCGCTGCTTTGCTCTATGCTGCAATGTTGATAGGAAGAGATTTTTTTATTTATGTGTTGGCACATGTTTTGTTGTTCGTTAGAAGAATCTGTAGTACATAATGAAGGTAGTATAGTCATACATGGGCTTTAAATATAATCTGAATATCCTACTAACCTTCACGAGCACAATTGCCGCAAATTTAATGCTTCACATAGATTCCCCCAATAAATGGCCTCATCAATAAAAAGAACATTCTTCCACTGGTATGCGATCGAAT
The DNA here is from genome assembly GCA_959613385.1 of Geotrupes spiniger. Classification (NCBI taxonomy): domain Eukaryota; kingdom Metazoa; phylum Arthropoda; class Insecta; order Coleoptera; family Geotrupidae; genus Geotrupes; species Geotrupes spiniger. The sequence continues at coordinate 14,385,645 of OY390734.1, forward strand.
TATCGTGATTCGCAAATTAATCGGCCAGTTTTGTGGCGTAGGAAAGTCGACGCTTACAGCTTAAAAATCTTCTATTGATATGGCTAATACATTTCTAGTCAGAGGTGTATTTTTGTAAATCTTGTAAGCAATTGACCTAGTCCTTCCAGTCTCCCCAAACCATCTTATTACCCATGAATCGTTAGATCGATGAATTCTGGTCTCAAACTTTAAGAATGTTACAAGAATGCCATTAACTTTCTTACTATTCTTAGCTAGTGGGAATGCAATGTACAATGAAAAATTCAGCTATATTAGCTATAATAAAGAAATGCTTGCAAAACACATATTTTTGGAGATCTGGACCTGGAGAAAAATCTGAACACTCAAATATGCTGGCATTTTTTACCTAAATAATCAAATACGATTCACAATAACGTAACCAGTAAAGTAATAATTAACGCACATCGAATTGTTGACAATAACGTACCTTCTTATGAACGTCATCGTACACGTGGTTACATTAGTAACATGTTATGAAATTCATTATTTTTTCTTACACTCAAAATATCAAAAACAATAATGAACAATTAGTATGTCATTTCATACGACGCTGTTGTAACGACAGTGGAAAATCTAGATCTTAAAACCATGTCTTATTAACTGTGCATTCCACGTCATGAAATTATGAAAGACTGGGAAAGATCATACGAGAAATGTAGAACTTTCCACCTTGCATAAGCAACATGAACAAAGCTATGCATTGTTGCTTTCCTAAGAACACGACCGATTTAGAGTTATCAAATATTTCATCTATTTAGTTCAATGCATATGTTCTAGTAAACATTTTATTATGTACACATTTATTTCGTTACACTTTCATGCTGGGGCAGGAAGTATAATAAATATAAAACCTGAATTAGTTATTATTTTAAAAATTCTGGTACTACATAGTGTTCAGGTGTTTTTAATTTTGGTGACTCATCTTGTCTATTATCTCTCCCTTCGGTTTTAATTAATGCTTAATTATTCAAATAAATTTTCTGTTGTTTTCCAGTTGTAATTCGAATAAGAATAATTAAAAATATTAAGATGCGAGTGAAACCCCATATGAGCTCCACTCGTGCATAGGTTGTTAAGTTTAAAAAAAATCATATTTTTGAGGATTGAATAATACAGAAAATAACAATGTTTCCACATACACCTATAACTAGATGTTTGCGTGCGGAAAATATTGAGTCTGACCTAAATAGTCCTTTCATTTCACATAATAACAACGTGCACATTTACGTTGGCGTGTAAAAACGTCTACCTTTGCGGCGAGACGTTATTAATATCGAAAATGATGAAATGGAATGTTGCGATCAACAATTCGGTAATTCTTCGACATTCGTCCTGCTTGACCTCCGAAGTGTTCAATTGATTGCACGTCCATGTTTCGTTATATTAATAATTGTATTAATTATGAAATTCCAATCATTCTTCGCATTGTCCCCCTTCGACTATTATCACAAGCCAAGCAGGTGAACTTTGTAATCGACTGGTATCGAAGGGTATTGGCCTTATAATGGAAAAGTCGTGAGTTCGATCGATTCTCTTTTATTTCACAGAATTGTATCATAAACAAAATGATCGTAAACAAACAAACCAACCTTTCTAATTACTCATTTAGACGTTAATTAAAAAATAAAGTAACAATAAAGAATTGTTACATTGAATCGGCATGGTGTCGGTGTAGGTGGCTATTAATTAATATATATTTATGCAGTAATATTGTAGTCTGTAAATTAAAAATGCACAACGTTCAAACAGTATAGTCGGATGACTTTTAATTCAATTGAAACTAAAGTATAGTTGCAATGAAATCAGATATTGTGAATTGGCACTGGTAAGGAATCCGTCCCGAACGTGTTAAATTCGTATATCTCTCTATAACTAATCACAACGTATGTTAATTAGGATGATAAATTGTTCCAGTCTCGTGGGTAAAGAAGGTGAACCTCCAACGGCAACCATGGAGGCAGAAAAGAGAATCCGAAGAGAAATCGCCAACAGTAACGAAAGGCGAAGGATGCAAAGTATAAACAATGGTTTCCAGTCGCTGCGATCGCTCCTGCCGCACCACGAAGGCGAGAAACTTAGCAAGGTACAGTCAACTTGATTTTTAAAACCTCGATTCGTCGTGATAATAATTTAGTGTTATTTAATCATTCAAAATACACAACACGCAAAGTATTTCGACAAAACATTAATTAACCCCGCGGCGAGTTCAGCTTGCGTGTGTTTTTTTTTTGTGCGCAAGTGCGCAATAAATTTGTAATTTGAATATCGTTGTGTAGTTTGTAATTGGTCGCGTGGTAGAAAATGCAAATATCGGTGGCGGCCTATTGCGGGAATTTGCGCAAGCACGACGTACGGCTTCCGTATCGGTCTTCGACGTGCGTAAAAGCGCCATACTGTCGGTAATTATCGGGTGAGTCACGGACATATCGCCAAGGGCTCAGCTGATCAGTCCGAATAAAAATAGTAGTCATGTGTTCACATAATCGAATCGGCAACGTCTAGACTCGTTTTATTTTTAAGCTGGTAATTTTAGTTTGTACTATAAGTGATGGCCGACTTACTGTTGTGTATCGCATCCAGGAACTTATTTGACGGTCAGTTGGAGTGGAATTAGATGTTTGAATCTGATTTGATTGATCAGATCAAGCTGCATTAGAAACATTAAGTAAAAGCAGGTGTTCCACATTATGTTCGAAATCGTGTATTTATTTTTTTTATTTGTATGTAAATTTGAAATATTAAACACCCTCCATCCTTACGTTATAATCAGCTTGATTGCTAGGGTTTAAGGCTTAAGGCGTAAATCAAGAATGCGAGACATCAGGGCGCCTCTTTTAAGGGGCGTCTTTTACAGTAACTGGGTAATTTGGCTGCCAAATGAAGTGCCGCAATTAACGGTGGTCAATTTATTACATTTCATGGTTTTATTGATTCACTAATACGTATTTATTTACAATACGTTTGGCATTGATCAGACGTGTAAGTCACTTTCTTGATTGGAACAAAATATATAGGTAACGTAGCAACTGGCCTTCTAAGTAGAAACTCAGATAGAAGCACCCATGTCAAACGAGGAAATTTGATAAAAAAAAGACAAAATGCAAGATTGTGATTGTAATTGAGATTAATTAATGGCGTCAATTGACGGTCGTCAAAGAAAGTTGGAAAACGGGCATAACAGCCTATCTCGCTAAGCCTCGGTGGCGGGGAATTAATTTTAACAGACGGGCTGCGAACATTGTTTTGAACGTGAACGTTAAATAATTAAAGCGACATATTGCATGAAATAAGTAAACAATGTTTAGACAAATCATCTAATCACTCTCTCTACCTAACTCCAGTGACCGATACTGAAGTTTTTAATATAATTATGAGGTTATCAAATAAAAATTCTGCAGGAATCGATGACGTACCTTGCTCCCTTTTGAAGATTGTGGCTGATATCCTTGCACCAGTCTTGATTAATCTGTCTTTCCAGTCTGGTCACTTTCCGTCCGAACTAAAAGTAGCTAGAGACAAATCTGTGCTAAAAAAGGGGTGCCCCACGACCCATATCTATTCTACCGGCGGTGTCAAAAAATCTTTGAAAAGTGCATGCACGATATACTTTTGAATTATTTTATTAAATATAACTTATTGCCTCCTACCCAATTCGGTTTTGTGTCAGGAAGATCAACAAATATGGCAGTATTCGAATTTAAAGCTTATCTACGATAGCCTCGACAATTCTAAAGTGGCGATAGGTTTATTCTTTGACAATAGCAAGGCGTATACCATAAGGCATAGTAAGTTGTTACAAAAATTATTTAATTATGGTATCCGTGGATCAGCCAATAAATGGATTGAATCATATCTGACAGGTAGATCACAAGTAGTGTGTTGAATCTTGTAAATCACAGTACGTCTCTATACTTTGCGGCGTTCCCCAGGGGTCTATTTTGGGGCCGCTTCTATATGTAACTACATTGAAAAGAATCATCCAGTAAGTGATACAAATAGGTTGACAGTAAGTCGAGGATGGGCAATTTTAAATAACTCAACTCGCATGTCTGAAACCCCACTTCAAACCCCCCGTTCCTTGAGGGCTACGGACCACAGACGAATTTTAGACCAGAATAATCTGTTAAGTTGTGAAATTTATTAAGGATACACATGGGACAATGGCTGGGTTGGTAGTATTAGTAGCGAACGGAGCCGAGGATGTTAAAATTTTGACTGGCGTTATTCAGTAACTTGACGTCCAGCACCCTTCGCATGTTCACATGTTTGTCTTCCCAGTTTAAATTCTGGAGACATATTTTGCACCACTTGGTAAGAAACAGCACCCTGACCTAATCCACCTGCCATGTCTTCATGAATTTCTTTTAGCGGCAACCCTTTCTTTTGCAAGTATTTTTCCAAACTCGTCTACTTAAATTCTAAATTATTTGAACAGGTAACAAGTGACAAAACTACAATTGAACGAACGTAACAACAAAGTATTAATACTTTAATGTGACAAATTGAGTCAACGTCACTCAAAGCCTACTATGTCAGGGACACTAAATAATGATCTCCCCTCGTAGTTTTCTATGAAAATACTTTTTTGTCCTTTGTGCAATATTTATATTTAAATATAAATTGCAGACATTTCCGCTGAAAATATATGTTAGGATCAGGAATCGAAAGCTTTTTGGAAAAATTTTCATCAAGTATGAAAATTAATTACGTTTTTGTTATTTGATGGAATATGAAATTTTTAATGTTTAACGAGCCTCACATGCCACCCATGAAATTGAACACGTAGCTTGTACACCACTGGCATAAAATGTTAATACATTGTCTATACGACACACACTGCGCGTTCCAGTGGAACTGCATTCTTTCGCGACAATTTCCTGTTCGCGTACGTCATCCAGAACAGTCGATCGATCTAGAAGCACCGTTAGACGCTTCAATAGTTCAAATACGCACGGACTGTTGCTTAAATTTCTTCTCTTCAAAACGCGGCCGTGGTTCAACGATCACTTCGCGGATGCGAGATTAAATCGGCGCCGTTTGTGTCGTGTGGTGAAGGTCTTCGCCGCGGACCGCACGAAACGCGGCACAAAGGCCTCTCAGCTGTTGTACGTTTCGCTCCTGCGAGCGCCGGCTATGCCTCCCCCTCGATTTAAACGATCCGACGTTTAAATCGCCAATTTTCACGTGTTTCTGGTTTTAGCCGTTTCCATTCATATTTATAGATCGTCATTCGCAAGAGGCGACACATATATATTTAACTCTGAAGACCTAATTTGTTCGTCGCTCTCGGTGGACATGTTTGTGCGAATTTGTTGCAATATTTGAGTACGAGGCAAATATTAAGTTGCAAGTCACAGGGGTGGTTAACGTTGTTGAAGTAGATGTGGCGAATTTCATGGAGTAACATGATTGTAATGGGAAGGATTTATAACAGGATTGAAAGTTAGCTGGTTTGAAATGGTGACGTAAGTTAACACTCTATAAATAAATACTAGTTTTTTTGCGGAGGCCCATTAGAGGTACAATGTGCAATGCCGTAAAGAAACACGGTTTCAACGTTAATCGAGTTGTAAATGTTAATTTTTTCTGTGCCAAGTTTTTTTTTATTAATATTTATGGTTCAAAGATTCAACGAGGTTACTACATCAGTCAACATATGCAATATAACGCCAATAATTTTTACGTTGTCTACAGTTTGTGCTCGTGACCAGGCATCACCATTAAAACCAATGGATTATTATTTAATGGTAATACATTAGTGCGCATTACACAATAGTTTTCCGCTGTTCGAGTTTGCTTGCTTGTTAATTTTACAATTATTGTAAATAATAAATTTAGTTACTCAAGTTTTCAATTTTATAACTAAGTTACACACAAATTATCTATAAAGTTTTGTTTTAGTAGTATTGTGATTGACCTGAACAACTGAAGCTACCCGGGACAACCTGCCTCAGCTGAACCTGGCTTCAAGCCAAACACGACTTTAATCATTTTACGATTTTTTCAAATATGATCATTAAACACATAGACCCTATGCACTCAACCACACTTACGTTTAATACTCGATGGTGTTCGTGACTTTCGTGGCGTAGATCCCCGGGTCCTCTCGATCGACCAGACCGAGAAACTGGGTCAGGGTATTTTTATTTGGTCTGGTCGTTTGTCTGCCTATGATTATCATAAATAATTAGTGGCGAGGACACGCTTGCTAGAATTTAGAGCATTGCGTCGTTTTCGAGATTCCACAAATATGTTCGTTTTCATAAGAATGTGCTTAATTAGCGCGAGCATTGCAACGGGTTTCTTCACCTCATTGCGCAACTGCATCGTCGTATAGATATTATTATTGGAAGTAATATCAAATTGGACGCTTAAGCTAACATACGAAATACGATTAGATAAGTGTGTGCAAGGCATTATGAAATGTTTAGAAAACAAGCGTTGCATGAAAAATATAAACGACCTTGTACAATTATTTATTAATCAGCTGCGAACTCCCCGGTTTACAGTCACGGTTTATGAATGGAATTACTATAAACTTCCGCCGTTGGATTGTGTTTCGACTGTTTTGTGTTTTTTCCTCATTTGTTTAAAATCAGCTGCATTTATTTACTTAAACATCAATGGGACACAGACATTAATATTTCTCGTCATGGTAATTTTATCATTTAAATTGCCGAGTGATGCACAATCTGTGAACTAGCTTAACTGATCCAAAATTGAGATTCCCACGGGACAATTTACCGCTTAGAACAGGTGGTCCTAAGATCAGGTCAGGGTCGATTCAATGTATTCCCCAACTGAAAATGATCAAGTCATCCCATTTAAAACTGAATTATCTATTCATAATAATTCAATATCAATTTCGTTATAAAAACAACATGAAACAACAAAATTTAAAAATAGTAAAATAAATAACTTTTTCAATTTTTTTCCATCAAGTTTATATTTCGTTCCTGTTAATAATAATAAATCACATATGTTAGTTTTTAAGATATTTTTATGACACACAATTAGAAAGTTATATAGAATGTTCGATTCAAGCTCGCCATTAAAACTTTTGCCGCCTATTTAAACGGACAAATTGGTCCACGTTATTATTGCACACGAGGACCTACAACTTTTATTCGGATTTTAGGCTTTTTTACGTGCGATTGAAGGTAATAAGTAGAGAGTTTCGCAGCGTTGTGGTGAGTCATCAGACAGCCTTCGTCAATACTCAGACGTTGCCTTGTTAGGTCGAACGCCCACCATTCGCCGGCTCAGCTGTTTGGTGTCAAACCAACTTGTCCGCCGCATTCTGCATGGGTTCTTGAATGGAGTTCTTTAAATGTAATTGCGCTCCTTTCTTTTACGCGGTTTACATATTTAGAACGTGGCGTTCACAAACGTGTCGGTTGTGGAAAATGTCCGAGTAGTGATTGATTGTATTATAATGTGTGCGGTTTTTTTTTCAACGCACGAACGTAGTTGATGGACGGTGTATTGGAAGTATTGAATAAGGCGGCAGAATTCATAAGAATTCATAAAAATGCACAAATACAAATTGTAGGATACTATATATAATTAAAAAAAAAACATCAACTAAGAAACGATGAAAGTTTAGTTGAAAAAAACAAAACAAAAATTTACATTTTCAATAAAAAGCTAGTAGTCGGTTGCATCCCCACGCACAGCTATGCATGCATTAACTCTTCTAACCATGCTCGATGTCGATGTCCTCCAGGGGTATCTCGTTTCATGCAACCTCTAGATGATGTCGAAATTCATCCAGATTCTCAGGAGGCCTGGGTACTTGTCTTAGTCGCCGACCCATCATATCCCTGACATATTCAATAGGCGACAAGTCCGGTAACCGTGCAGGCCAGGGCAAAATCCAACCTGCTCGAGGAACCTTTTTGTAACCACAGCAGTATGGGGTCTTTCATTATCCTGTTGGAAAGTGGCATTCTGCAACGTCTGCATGAAAAGTACTAACACCAGTTCCAGAACGTTGTCGATGCAACGACGTGCGTTTAATGTGCCTCGAATGAACCTAAGGGGTGACCTTCGCCCAGCACATATCGCCCCCCCCAAATCATAACCTCAGGTGTTAAGGCTGTGTGTCGTCTTTGAACGAACTCCAAATTCCGCTCGATGTCGCCGCACCCTTTTACACCCATGATTCACCCATAAACAAAACCTTGATTCATCACTGACGACTATGTCATTCCATTGATGAACCCACCCTTGCCGTTTTTGACACCATGCAAGTCTGGCTGCTTTATGGCGAGGTGTTAATGGAAGGTAAGGACGGTATGAATGAAGCCCAAAGGAATTTTTTTTTGTAAACAGTTGCCATCGACAAGTGTCAGTTCAAAGCTCTCCTCCAATCTACAGCAATCGACCTTGTTGTTTGTAATCGATCCCTGGTAGCCATCCGCCTAAGGAGTCTGTCTTCATGTACGTTGCTTCTTCGGTCGGGTCTTCCAGTAGGACGGCGCCTCTGATAATTCGGCCCCTATCAAAGTCATTGATAGGGGTAAAATTTCGACGACGACGCACTGGGGGCATTATAAGGCGTCTACAGTTTGCCAATAAAAAAACTGATATTTTGTGGGCAGAAATTCATTAAGTGCTAGGAAGAAAATATTGAAAGTTGGAGATAACAATGGTGCAGGAAACATAACAGTTGCGTTTTTTCGGCGGAAACTTCGCTTCTTGGTTGATAATAAAGCATTATTTTACCAAAGTTTCAAAATTGTGGTAAAATTCATAGTGGCTGGCGTATTTCATATGAAAGTGAATGTATGTGGTTCTTCATTAAAAAAGGTTGTGGTAAGGATGTAAAGAGATATTCACCGGATATGTTGATTATGAACTGTTTCATAATCACAATGGGCCATATACCTAAACAACAATCTTTCTAATTAACATAAGTTAAGCGCTTTGTGCAAGTTGACATAAACTTACTTACATTGAATGAAACTTGTTAATTTATATTGTGGGTTCTGAGAGGTTTCGCAAATTGGCTCTAATTTTGTAAGTAGTTTTTTTTTGAAACCACTGTTCTAGGCATGTTCCTAATATATACAAATTATATTTCTAAACAGGAAAAAAAAATATAGCGAGACCGTGGGGCAACACAAACTGACAGAATAATGCAACATTTCACAATTGGAAACAATACAATTTCTAAAATTAGCTTTATCTAGCAGTTGATATGTTGGGGCACCATCTCATATCGTAAAAGCGAATTTGTTTATTTCGGAATTCCCCACAGAAATTCAGATCGACTCAAAATATCTTTGTCATAAAATATCGAGGAGTAAAACGTATAATTTTGTCAATTTTGCGAAGCCTTCTTAATAGGCCTGCTACTATCCGAATATTTTAGGATTCGGATATCCGCTCCTGTAAATATCGAAATGCAAATTATAACTGTCAAATGAAAATTTTCAAAATTTCAAATCAAATTTTCATAATGTAAAATACTTGAAATTAATAAATAAAATAATATTAAAATATAACGAAATTTCTTAAAATCTCATAATTCTTACCTCGTTTTCGCAAAAATGCAAAGAGTAGGGGACAACAATCCCCCAAAAAATTCAATTATATTTTCAAAAATCTAAAACTAGCAAAAACACAAAGTTTTCATTCCTTCGGCAGAATTTGCCAAATTATTACAATTTTCATTTTGTATAAAATAGAAAATTCACCTAAATTGCAAAAATTAAAAATGGTGACAAATAACCATAAAAAACGTGCGCAAAGGAATTATGTGAAGGCGCTGTCTAAAATGCAAAATATGGTAAAATTGACAAAAATTTTAAGATTTTCAAAAGTTAAAACCAGAAAATTAATGTTTTTTGCGGAAATTGAAAACATACGTGAAACGCAAAATCCACCTCAAAAGTATTAAATCAAAATGTCAATGTTGACTATCAGCCAACGGATTTCTAGCATTTTTGTAAAATTTTTGATTTTTGATTCCGCGTCTGCACAATAACATCGCCTTACTGCAAAAAAAATTGACATTCTAGTCCAACTGCAATTCTATTCAACATACTGTTAAAAAACATATCTATTTTGAAAGATGCAGGATCATAATAAATTATTATAAATTTTGCTTAAATTGACAGTGTCATTTTTAAAGTTAGTGTCTTTTTGTACGTGTATCATCTCCAAAATCAAACGCTTTTTATAATTGTAGTCTTTGTGTATTTTTTGTGATTTTATAATTGTAGTCTTTGTGTATTGTTCGACCAACATTAATAATTAATAATAAATAATAACCGCTAATTTTGTTTATAGTGCGTGTTTGTTTTTGTTGTGGTATTTGTGGTTTAAATTTTGTAAGAATGTTTTTAACTGTGTTATAATTTATGACCTGCAATTAATTTCTTGTTTAAGCATTTAGTACAAAAATTAACCAATATATTCAGTAAAATTGTGATTTCTAGAATTATGCTCATACGTATTGAAATCATCGTTCAATCTTTGATCTTGGCTATTGAATATTGTTGATGTCCAAACTTGTGGCTATGATTGTACACAGTACATCTCATGTCAAATTCAAATTAAAATCGATAAAATTACGTCATTTTTACGTTGAATTTAGGATCGCGACCATCGGAAGCGCACGATAAATAAATTTAAAACATGTGTTGTCCTCCCAGGAATGTGACCCAAATGCTTCTAGAACTAACGCAGCACTTTACTACGCAGCGTGTGTTCACCAAGTTGCATGTTTACTTGGTCATTGATCCATTGTCTTCATTGTACGCTTCTCTTCGCGGTTAAATTATATAACACACACGTCAACGGTGCGTGTTTTCGGTGTTTAACTGGCTCTTTAAAAATTCACTTGCTGGCTGTCGTTCGTGGCCGTTCATGATGCCTCGAATGGAAAGTTAATAGTGTCAACAAAAAATTTTGGAGGTCCGTGGGGAGGGGATTTAAGGCGACTCGTGTTGGCCCCACCCCTTCCATAAAATATTAATTTCGTCATGAACCTAACCAGCTGTTGCCAACAAGTTTCATTGAAGACTGTTATTTCACATTACTCAAGAAATAATTAAAGGCGTTAAATGCATATAATTCTTTTATTAAATCCCTGGAAATATTGGTGGTATTGCAGCAGGTGAACATGATTGATTGTCTATTCATAATGCGTCGGAATAGCGTAATAATTAGTGTCTTGTAATGGCGTTACGCATTCGGATGATGAACCCTACTTGGGCCTTGGAAACACCTAGAGTTGGAGCCAGGGGCCTCAGACCGTGAAGGTCTCGACTCGTTGCTCGAAACAAGAGTCTTTTCTAATTGGACCCCACATAGCCTTCTCACCTGAACACCGGTCTTTGTTTAGTCTAGAGAACAGGTGTCATACACGGTAATACTTTTCGTTCTGCAGCACATGTTAAGACAATGTTTACAATAACAATTTGCATACACGTAACGTTTTGATTTCATTATACAAGTAATTTTAGTATGAATGAATATTTTTTGGTTCTTGGAAATATATAAATGCATTTACTGTATGGTGTATTACAAAATATTCCTATTTGTTATAGTGTATAGTTGCCACAATTTATTGTGTTGGAGTAGATGTTAATCTAGATGTTAGATGTTAATCTAAACAAGTTTTGATTGGATAATGGCGAGATCAGCGAACAATCTACAATACTATTATAGTTTAAGTGAGCACTGACAAACATTGAATTATTACTGGTCATTATCGTCAGATCGGTTATCAATCCAACACAAAATGGGCAACGATGAATATAAATTGGACCTTCGAATTATATTCAGACCGTCTGGACTCGTGAGTTAAAGAGCCCATTTGAAATTCAAAGTCAACCTGATTAATATTAATACGAGCACAAAGTTACACATAATTAAATATTCTTAATGAACGTGACCAGCAGGTCTACAACCCGGCGATGTCTGAAGCAGCAAGTGCGTATTGACCCCACTTTTCCCCTATCACGACCAATCTCCTAAAATTAGTGGTTGTTTCACGTTCAACACCGAAGGTCGCCCGGAATTAAAAAAAAAAAAACTAAAAAAATTCCCTCAGTATCGAACCAACGACGAATAAATGTTTGAATAAAAAGATCGAACGGCGTTCAAGGTTGGCACGGAGAGAATGATGGAAGCTGAAACTAGTGGCGCAACCTTGAGACGGCTTTGGCGGGAAACGAACGTAAAAAATCGCACATGAATGCGCACACGTTGTCGAGTGGCGGATTACGACGCGAAGGCGCTTTAAAATGTGCCGTGACTTTAAAATGTGTTTAACGATGTAATTATTGTACGGAGCACTGAAACAAACTGTAGATTTCCATCTAATTTCCAACGATCTTCTCGGCACGGCTCGCTCACACGGTTGTTGTAAGAAAAACGATTATGGTAATCGTCAAAACTTGCTGTAATTAGTTTACACCATTCATGTTTGATAATTAATTAACATTAAAGACTTGTGTAATGTGTTTTAAAGTTTTAAGTTGAGGGGGTAAATAATTAATGATCATCAGTGGTGCCCTGGGGACGAAGGGACGCATCTACGATATATTATGGAACGTGGGCATAAGAAAGATTCCAGTAACATGGCATATACGAGGGGAGATCAGTATTTACGGTCCCTAACATAGAAGGAAACAAATTGAAGAAACGTAAAACGTTTATTTTTCTACATAATCTCCCTGAACGTCGATGCATTTGGTCCAACGATGCTCCAAACCTTTGATTCATCTGGAAAAAAATTCTTTCGGTTCCCCTGAAGATATTCTTTTAATTTTGGAAATAAAAAAATCATTAGGGGCCAGGTCTGATAAATTAAATATATATAAAATATGCGGGATGTTCAAACAATTCAAATCCTGCGTTCAGAATAGCGCTCATGGCAACATTTTTTTTGTGGACAGGTGCCTTGTCTTGCTGAAACAGAATTCCATTGCTCAATTTTGTTGTCTTTTTCCTTGACACAATCGCACAATCTTGAAATTAAGTTGGCACAGTAGCCTGTTGGTGTATTTCCACGTTCTAAAAAATCAGTCATCAAAATTCCGTCTGCGTCCCACAAAATTGTGGCCATAACTTTACTAACGGATGGCAAACACGAAATTTGCGGGCTGGCAGAGAACCTCGGCGATGCCACTCCATACTTTGTTGCTTCGATTCAAGATCGAAGTGGTGAACCTACGTTTCATCAACAGTGACGAATTCAGAAAGAAATTCATCCGGATCTGCTTTAAACTTTGCCAAAGTAGCTTCAGAATGCAATACTCTAGAACGTTTCTGATCAGGTCAACGTTTGTGGGACCTATCGTGCAGACAACTTTTTTAGCCCAAAAATAGTAGTACCATAAGAAAAAAATCGTAATTTCTTAAGTTCTTGGGTAGTCACAGTCACTGGTCGTTCAGCACCCTTCGCATGTTCACATGTTTGTCTTCCCAGTTGAAATTCTCGAGACATATTTTTCACCACTTGGTAAGAAACAGCACCCTCACCTAATACACGTACCATGTCTTCATGAATTTCTTTTGCTGACAACTGCACGAACCTCTGATTTTTCCATTTTTAGAATTTCTCTAAAATTGTCTACTTAAATTCTAAATTATTTGAACAGGTAACAAGTGACAAAACTACAATTGAACCAACGTAACGACAAATGATTAATATTTTAATTTGTCAAATTGATTCAACGTCACTCAACCCCTACTACGTCAGGGACGCTAAATAATGATCTCCCCTCGTATATACTTTGACCATTGAACTGTGTTATCGGTATATTTATATTATGAATGTAAAAGAATAAATCAAATATATCGAAGGAAACGGTCGTCCATTTCCGTGCACTAGTTGACAAAAAGATTCTGTTGTAAAATTCCAAGAAATCATATGCGATTGCCTCCATTATATTCCCGGTACGTGGTGTTTTTCCATAGTCGCTATTTATAGCAATCTAATCGTCGTCAAGATTCACGTCTTCCTTTCTCCGTCTGTTATATCCGGTCTCTCAGCTCCCGCCATCCACACCATGTCCCCCGACCGCACGCCACTTCGAATAACAAGTAATTATAAACCGGCGAGTAATCATTTGTCGTGGCGTATTTTTTAATGAATAACGGCGTTGTATTTTTGAATGAATACGACGATTTACGTTACGGCAAGATGTTAACACTTATCGTGTCTTGTTCGTCGGGTAAATGTACATACTAGTAAATGCTGCGCCCTGCACCTTGCGCAATGCACAGTCTATTGACTTCCCGGTGCATTTGTGTATGCAGTAGTACGCTGCATTTTACGCTATTATACTCCGGCGCGAGAGAGACGCCAGATCTGCGCCGCGCCCTGTCGGTGACGTCATTTTGGCTCTGGACTCGCGCCAAAATCGGAAGGCGACGCTTTTAATGTCGTACATATTTTGTTTTCTGGTTAAAGTCCACGCCGAATGGAAGCCAAACAGGGATTTCACCCATGTTTCAATAAAGTCCACAATAAATTTTCAGAATGAGTTGCAAAAATTGTTATATAGGTTGTTGAAAAATGTAAGTCTATATCGAAATAAGATAATCCAAACATCCATTGACACATCCATGTTTGTTTGTGTTATTTTCACAGTGTAGACATCTGTATCGATATGAACAGCCTTCCATTATGAACTGCAATGTTGCATAAAGTAGATGCGTGAGTAAAGGAAATGTGGATTCCTCCAGTGCGCATAAAAATATAATTAAACACTATGAACTTGTTCACAAGCCGAACTAATTACGTGTACATACTACGCGTTATTACCGACTTGTCTTTAGTTTTAAGGTGAACGCACCGATCCCTGAACGCAGAGAATTACGTCACTAATTCGTTCCTAATTGGAGGAAGTTACAATTGGCGTCGCCGTTGACGTGCACTGGCCGTGTGACTATCGACAAAAAATGTGTCGCCAGTTTTATTTACGAAATTTGCCCGTATGTTTCAACATGTAATGCGTGACGTCGTCGTTCGTTCGTTCAGAGTGCACGCTAGAAAAATTGGCAAAATAAATATCATCGTGTGTTTATACTGCGTACACGTGAACGGATAGTTACACGAAAGATACGGAAAACGAGGGGCCGTCTTCTGCACGGGGTATGCACCTCGATATTGATTCTTGACGTCAGAGAGGCGGTAGTCTTGGCAACGGGTCCATATTGATTCTGTGCTCCAACATAGACCTGCTCGATAATGGAACCGGCCAGAAGTGTACCGTTGGCAGTGCGCATCGTGTCCTATACTTCAGCGCCTTCCCGCCATATTACGACAATTATGCAACGTGGTGGACCTGTGCAGGGCATGGTTCAATCACGTCTCATATTATTTAGGTTATCACGTTATTTGTATAGTTTTCGTAGATAATATTTGCTGATTATATATATGTATATGCATATGGTTTTAATGTGTACAAAACTTATCAACAAAAAGGATGCTTAATTTTACTACACGACGACTTTAACTGCGTACTGCTCACTTCTAATAAACTTTCTTAATCAAAATAAATATTCGATTCTAGAAGTTTTTGTCAACAAGTTTCTAGTTTATTTATTTTGGTGGCGTAGAATTGTTGATGAAAGTTCCAAACGCCTTGTGGTTTGTTCCGCTTCAAAATGTTTCACTTGGAGGGAGAAACCGCAATTCAATACAAAGTGGACGCTGTTCTTCATTTCCCCCCCTTGAGTTTTTCCGGTGTGAAATTACGGTGCACGTCCAGGAAGTTCAAAAACGGCCACGTTGCATAATTGTGGATAAAATTTATGATATACTGTGTTGACAGATCGACCAATTAAACTTCATGAAGTTAAGGCATCCGTGGGCACCTCTTACGAACGACAATAATGAATAGGGTAAAAAAAAACAATGAAAGATTTGCCGCTCATTTACGGCTGTCATCACTTCTTCGTCGTTCATAGAATGGGTTTCCCAAAAATTTTCTTTTAACTTTGCAAACAGAAAATAGTCACTAGGGGCCAAATCTAGCGAATAGGGAGGTTATTTAAAAATTTCAAAACCAGCGTTGCGAACGGCAGCCATTGAAACACAGGCTTTGTGGGCCGGAGCGTTGCCTTGATGAAACAGCAGATCTCGTTTCAATTTTCCTCTTCTCCTTGTTGCCATGATTTTGCTTGCCAAAGAAACAACACGAAATTTTTAAAGAGGTGAGGAACCCTTGTGCCGCCATTCCTACTGAAATGCCACATGTCTCCGCTATGAATCTGACGGTAATCTTGCTATCATGGTACAATTTTCCCTCGTAACCAACATTTTTGGTGGTCCAGCACCTAGTGCTTGTTCACAGGACTCCCCAGTTTGAAATCTCGTGACCAATTTTTAATTACCTGGTATGAAGGCGCAGAATCGCCCAATATTTCAGTCATGTCCTGACTCTCTTACTTCATTTTAACAGCTCTAGTTTCAATTTTATCCATTTGGATAAAATTACAAAAATCACAAGAGAACTTAACTAATATTTCAAATAAATGAAAATATAGAGAGTCGTCTGCAAAACTCTCACGGCGCTCGTTCTAATGATTCCAACAATAAGACATATTTATTTGGCACATATTCGACAAGGATACTCATAAGATAGTCTATGCCAAACTGGTTTGTTGTTGTTTACATCTCAATGAAAATGATGGCATGAAATTTGTCACTGCAAAATATATTTAATTAGCTTACGTATTAAAAAAGATATATAATCCATTGTGATATGAAACGTGCAACAGAATTTAACCCTGGTCTCTTTCGTTGCCAATCTGACAAATATGAACAATACGAACAAAGTGTATGAAACGTGCAACACAATTTAACCCTGGTCTCTTTCGTTGCCACTCTGACAAATATAAACAATACGGACAAAGTGTATTTATTGTTCGACATTGACATGTTAAATAGAAAAATAATTCAGCTTTGCATGTCCCGATCACAGCATATTTCCATATTTGAAAATCAAGAATATCACTCCCGAGTTACAGAAAGGGGAGAAGAACAAAATGGAAAAGGAAAATCATATGTGCTTGTAGATACCAGGTTGTTCGTTTTTACGTTTTCACATCTAATTTACTTGCCTTGCACCTGGTTTTTCACAAACATGTTTTTATTTTCAAGCTAGAAAAATTATTATATTTTAAGCATTCAAAGCAGGGGATTGGATCAAACATTGTAATAATAATAATTAATAAAGTCATCGCAAAACTAATCCTGGAAAGAATTAAAACGAAGTTGAAAACATGTAGAATTTAAGGGTATTTCGTCGGCCATCATGATTTTTGTGTTGTTCATCGATTTGAAAAAGCTATTGATGCCGGAAATAGAATGAAAATGTGGGAAATATATCAAAAAATTAATCGAAATTACTGGGCAAACTAACTGAGAAAATCATAATTGTTTATTTATAATTAATATTTTGCTATTAAAGACACATGAAACGTATTATGGGTATAAAATGGGTCGCTTCTACTAAGCTGTACCATATGTCGTTTGGCAATTAATTCCATTGCATTCCCATAGGAACATCTCCAAAGAAAGTTGATTGCCTAAGAAAATTAACTAACCAAATTGGTATAAGTGAAAGTTTCGGTGCAACTAAATTACCGTAAAAACAGTCCAATAATCGCGATAGCTCTTTAGGATTAAGAGGTCGAGTACGAGAACAATCATGAAAAGTCCAAACGATTTTGAATAAATGTCATAGATTTATTCGACGTCTTCGCAATACTTTCAAAATCTAACATGACGCCCGTAAGAATATGGTGGTCACAAATCTAATTATGCTATCATATACGAGGGCTACCTTTTAAGTTTTTAGAAACGACCAATAAATGGCGCTATTGAGATGTCATTACTATTTTCGTAAAATTTTACTATTGCTATTGTGAAAATAGTTTAGCTTAGAAATTAACTCCATAACAATGCATAGCATCTCTTTGTTCAAGTTTGGTAAGGAAGCGCCATCAGAAAAGACTGCTTAAATTTGGTTTGCAGGGTTTCACTGCGGTCGTGGTAATACATTTTGCATTGAACATTCAGCTATGAAAAGGATCTGTTCCTGGTGGATTTCGCATAACTTGACCGACGTTAAAGACAGTGTTAATTGGTATAAGAAAATATTCAAAAAAATTGACTAAGGAATTGCAAAATCCGTATACAACATCGTAAAATTTTGCGGACCGGAAAATAAGCAACAATCCCGTTTGGGTGTTCAAATATGAACCTAATGCTCGAACACGAAGCATTTCCAAGAAACTCATCGCTTGTTTCTTCAGTTATATTGGACATCTCCTTTAGAGGATCGAAGAACATTGATTGGTATACAGCAATTTGTTTGACAGAGTCATCGGTTAAATTACGACTAATAAACAACTGAAAATGTCGTCTTCATTATAGCAACGCCAGCTCGCACACACCATGTCAAATTTTTTTTTCATCATTTGAAGGAGAAAAACAGAATTGATGTCTCATGTTCACCTGATTTATCGCCTAACGAGTTCTTTCTGTTCACGAATGTCAAACAAATTAATCACCACCAGAAGCTGTCGAAGCCATATTTTTTAGATACCAACTTCAAAGTTGAAAAGAAAATCTTTTTCAAAGATTCCACTTTTTTGTAATTACTTAAAAGCTTGCCCTCGCATTGATCAAAGCGAGCTTTACAATAAAAACCCAAAATACGTTGTTCGTACATTTTGCAAATATTTCAAAAACAAAGACTTAATTCTCCAGATTATTAAAGAGACTATTAGTAACAATAATATTCAGTACAACACTCAAATTAGTGTCACTCGATAGAGCTCATAGTTACTGTAAGTAATCCGTATCTAATTATGTCATTGTGTTTAATTGAAATTGACGTACAATATTATGTCGCCCGTAGTGATAACTGTTTAACTTTGCGTCAATATCATTGTTTACCAACTGTTTGACATTTGAGCAAGCACGGGTGTGGTCGGAAATTTGTTCTAATGGACGATATTCATTATTTTCGTTATCAGTTGACGCTCATTCGCAGCAACCCGTGGTTTTATTTTTATCACCGTACGTATTATTAATTCAAATACGTCCTTGCTCATCACTACTCATACACACACGTAATTTGCATAGCATTTGTCAATGGGTCACGGTTCGTGTCGAGTACGTTTTGTTCGTCGAAAGACCATTGAAATTTATTATTCGTGTGTACCGGTTTTAGATCGCGCACGTTTTTACCACGTGTGGAATCGCGACTCGGCGATAGAATTAATATTTTGTTGGAAATTGTTGTATTGAATTGCGCCGAGTGTAGTATTTATAGTTGCATGTACTCGTTGCACGGAGCTGGATCGCGCCCGTTCGAAAATATCGCATTGTTTTCGTGGCTTAACAAGTAGCGAATATCGAGTTACACACAATTTCAATAATAAATCAAGGTTACGTTGGTGTATTATATTTTTAGATGCGAGGCGATGGAAGGGGGCATATATTATGAAAAATTGATGGATTTCCCATGAGTAAAAAATAAGTAAAATCTCACTGGGCATTAACGCAAAATTTTTTCGTTATCGTATGAATGGTATTTAAAAGTATTTAAAAATGTGTGAGTAGTTTTTCTCTATTTTGTTAATATTTGAGCAACTGCCTAGATGAGACTAGCGATATAACTTCCTGCCGAGGTTATCAATGGCTGTCACAGGACTAATCAGGAAAACGGACGTTTTTCGTTCAAGGACTATTACTTATGCAATAACAGCCAGGGCTCAGCGCACTACTTTGAGGTACCCCCGCGGGCCCAACGCTACGTTAGTCGTTTACGTTTAGATATATGCATGGCTACTAAGGCACAATTTTTCTTAACTTTTAATTTTAGATATTACTAATTATTATTACGACTCCTTAAATATTTAATCATTATTAGTAATAAAATTCATAAATAAAAAATGATTTGATAATTGTCAATGAAATGTTACGTTGCTAAGCAACACACAATACCCACTTAGGGGAAAATAATAAATAGATAATTATACAAAAGCTTATTTATTAATGTTTGTTGGTCGAACTGTTAATTGGCTCTCATTTATTAGATCTCGAACCGTGTAAACCGATACAAACGAGAGCGTTCCATACACGTGACATTATGATTATAATTTTCTTTACAGATTTCGGGTTTACTATTTCTGCTTTTTTAGTGATTTCTGATGACCTGTGAATATTACCAAAAAAATATCTGCATTGTGCACAATCAAAATTCTTCTAAATTATTGGTTGCTGTTTTCGATTAAAATTTATATGTATGAAGGCAACCCAGGAACCCATGTTTACTAGATTCTGGGTTTGGTTAGTTTATTTATATATACGAGGGGAGATCATTATTTAGTCCCTGATATGGTTAGTAGGCGTTGAGTGAATCTATTTGACACATTAAAGTATTAACCATTTGTTGTTATGTTGGTTTAATTGTTTTGTCACTTGTTACCTGTTGAAATAATTTAGAATTAAAGTAGACAAGTTTAGAGAAATTCTAAAAATGAAAAAATCAGAGGTTCGTGCAGTCGTAAAGTAATTGCAAAAGGGTTGTCGCCAAAAGAAATTCATGGAGACATGGTAGGTGAATTAGTTCAGGGTGCTGTTTCTTACCAAGTGGTGAAAAATATGTCTCCAGAATTTAAATTGGGAAGTCAAACATTTGAACATGCGAAGGTTACTGGTACGACCAGTGACTGCCACAACCCAAGAAAATGTTAATCGTGTACACGATATGATGAGGGAGGTTATGCAGAAAAATAAACAATTTGTTTCCTTCGATGTTAGGGAGCGTAAATATGGGGATCTCCCATCGTACTTTTGACTTAAATTCATTGGAATTTCAACATCACGTATGCAATGGTTTTTTTTTGCTAGTTCGTACATATGATTCCATCGAATTAATGTTTGTACGTTTCTTGGACTTGTAGACTGCAGAAATACTTTCGTGAATAAATTGTACTTAGTTGATTTTCCCAGCAATTGCAAATTTGTTATTGTTTTTAATCATTATTATAATCATCATGACAATACTTTTTTGTACAACTAGTACTATACTTGTTCAAGAAATTATTCAATACTTGGGTTGGATATTATTCAGTTCATTTCGACGCCATTGTTCAATTTTAGCCACACGTACCCTAATTTTAGCAATAATTTATTTCTGCTCTCTAATATACATTTGCGTATTAACCATACGACAATTGAAATGCTTTATTGAAACTTTTCACGTTTTATTTCACGACCCTGCGAAACTCGTTTCCTTTTTGCATTCTTCGATCTAGTCATAAACTTGCAAGTTCTTTTATTTGCAAAAAAATCCGATTTCACGGACGTTATATCCTCGCAGCGCCTAATAGTCCAGTCCGGGCGTGGCCGGTGGCTCCACAGGGTCTGGTATTCCCGCCAAGGAAAGCACGAAACCCACGCGATCACGACTTTTTGATTCCACACACCTGTAATATTTTAAACTAGTGGGAATCCGTTCGATGTGGCAATTTAAAGCGCCGCAGTCAATGCATTTGTTTAAAAATAACGTCGCGCTAATGTGTGTATAGTGCATACATGAAGCGCTGTAGTACTTCATGACCTTTACCCACGCCCCGTGAATCGATACAGGCGTCGGGCGGCGTCCAAGGACGTCCGCGCAGCCCCGCCATAATTCCGGCGTCTATTCGACGTTCAAGGCCAACGCCGGGACGTTACCCGCAACCCTTATCTGTGCGTCATCACCCGAAGGCTGCAAGCGACTATATGTGTAGTGGGTGTCTGTGTATGTGATGGTGTAATTGTCGTCAAAACATGCCATTTTAGAAATCGATCAGATTTGCCAATCGTTGCGTAATAGTCATCGACTGCACACGATTATACATAAATATAATAATAAAGATTGTACATAACCGTCAATGGTCATGGTTCGTTTGTATAACATAAAGAAAATGTAGTAATTAATTCAATAAATATAATTCAAAATCTGGTAAATCATAACCCTCAATTTCAGTTCCCTGGATGTATAAGAAATTATTGTCTTTATTACGTTTGAAGAAACGAAACTTTATACATGGTGACTAAAAAATGTATGTACAGTTCTCAAACTAGACCAATTGATTTTAAAATTACATATACAGACTCTATTGATTGGTACTTTTCTTAAATTATTATTTATGTCAAACATATATATTTTTAAATACTTAATTGTAACTTAACGTAATAGTCCTATCAAAGTGTGGGTCATAAATATGTTTTTAGATAAAAAAAATTGAAACGATAAAATATCTGTATATAGTCGTTTTGAAATTAAAAATTTAAGACAGAAATTTGTGACCATTAATGAAATCCAGAAAACGACAAAGTATGGAGGAGGAATACGAACAACGCCATCTTGTAAATTTCGAGGTGGTGGCAACCTAATTGCAAGAATTATTACGACGTAATTTTGTTAACGGACTTTGTTGTATCTTCCATATCCCAAAAAAGGAAAAACTCATTACCAAAGAAAAAACCGTGAAAGTGATGTTAGTCATGCGTGGAAGATGCGGCGAATTATAAAAAAGCAGATTGAATTTGCGAAAAGAACGTTTTTGGGAGATTTTTCGCAATCATGCAACAAGACTCGCAATTAAATTAAATCAGAGATACCCAAAAATTCTTTTAATTATCAATACATTCCTTCCGTAGCAATATGAAGATTTGTATTGTGTGTACAATTGATTAAAATGTTCTCAAGTATTACATTAAAATCATAGCACCTAATTGAAATTCTCCGCATTTTTTGGCCAGAACCAGTGGTGTCTGCGACGTACTTACATAGATGTTCGGCGCAACCGAAAGGTCAAAGTGCACTCGGTCATGGAATCCGGTTAATTCCGGGAAAATCCGGGTTACACTACATAAATCGCCCAGCTCGCCGGCGCATTAATTCAGAAAATGTGTTCTCTCGCCATTCGTCGTCGTTTTTTACGCGTTCTTGCTAAACATTTTTTTTTTTCAACTTTTGAAATGATGTACGGCGTGTTGAGAATTCGAACACGCACTTGTAACGTTCATGGTCCTTCCAAGAGCAAGCGAGGTATGTCGTCTCCGTACCGGTTTCCATGGTAACCGCTATCACAAGCAGTCAGATGTGACCTTGGCCGCTGGAAGGGTGAGCGTATACGATAAGGAATGCTGCCCGCTTCGCATACCGGTCCGACACGACCGCTGCGTCTCCTAATTGCAAGTAGTCGCCGTCGACGAAAAGCAAGACGGGATGGATAAGGTGTGGGTGCTGCTACGTGGGCCACTACTAATGCATGCGCATGCAGATGTTGATCCTCGTGGGAGGCTGGCAGATTTATTATCGCAATTTTTGGTACATCGAACGAACGAACGAAAAACGTGTGGCTTCGCGAAGATATTTTAAACGTTGCGCGCACATTTGACCGCTTCAAAAGAGGGCAAATTCTCACACAATCGCCACTCGAAAAGTCCTTTTAAGGAAATGTGAACGGCAGGCACAGAGATAGTCGAAACGATCGGTCGTACCCAATTATTTAATGTTAAACAATATCTGAAAGTATGGTCGCTGAAGTTGTAAAGCTGTAGTGATTACGTATTTGACGCTTTAATATATTTCGGCTGCGGCCAAACAAACAAACCACAATGGTGTAAATAACTTCAGTTCAAGAATAGAAAATCTGATGGCCACACAACTAGTACACATTCACATAATGCTCGCCTTAGGTTTATGGATTTAATTTACTATTTTCTTTGGCACGCGTATTGGGTTCGTTTTTGGCTAAATGGCGTTCACCTGCGCCAAGAATTACACAACTGTTGAGGTGTAGTCTTCACAACATCAACACTGCTTAAATTTAGAAGCAAATAATATATTAAAGCACGAGTTTCACAAGACAGGTTTTATTGTTCAAGTTTAAAGAACGAGTACACACAAAACGAGTACTATTTTTTTTTACATTTGGCATTTTTAAAATTTAAAAAAAAATGTGGTGGTTGGTGACTACAACATAGCAGTTTCTAACAAAAATATTATGTATTTTTTTATCGTTTCGATAGCGGTTTGTATTTGATGTTAAATTTACCAGGCTATCGTTCTGAAAATAGAAAAAAATAACACTTTCTTGTCTCGAATAACTGATTCCTACTATTCATTGATATACGAGGGTGAGATCATTATTTAGCGTCCCTGACATAGTAGGCGTTGAGTGACGTTGAATCAATTTGACACATTAAAGTATTAATCATTTGTTGTTACGTTGGTTCAATTGTATTTTTGTCACTTGTTACCTGTTTAAATAATTTAGAATTTAAGTAGACATTTTAGAGAAATTCTAAAAATGGACAATTCAGAGGGTCGTGCAGTTATAAAATACTTGCAAAAAACGGGTTGTCGCCAAAAGAAATTCATGAAGACATGGTAGGTGCATTAGGTGATGGTGATGTTTCTTACCAAGTGGTGAAAAATATGTCTCGAGAATTTAAACTGTGAAGACAAACGTGTGAACATGTGAAGGGTGCTGGACGACCAGTGACTGTCACTACCTAAGAAAATGTTAGTTAATACACGATTTGGTAATGGCAGATAGACGCCTGATCATTCGCCGGATAGCTGCAATTACGAATTTTTCTTATGGTACAATAGAAAATATTTTAACAAATATTTTGGTGCTAAAAACTTGTATGCTCATTGGGTCCCACGTATGTTGACACCTGACCAGAAACGTTCTAGAGTATTGCATTCTGAAGCCAGTTTGGCAAAATTTTAAGTAGATCCGGATGAATTTCTTTCTCTATTCGTCACTGTTGATGAAACGTGGGTTCACCACTTCGATCCTGAGTCGAAGTAACAAAGTATGGAGTGGCATCGCCGAGGTTCTCCGCCACCCCGCAAATTTCGTGTTTTGCCATCCACTGGTAAAGTTATGGCCATACATTTTTGGGACGCAGCCGAAATTTTGATGACTGATTTTTTGGAACGTGGACATACATAACAGGCTCGTACTATGTCAGCTTAATTTCAAGATTGCGCGATTGTGTCAAGGAAAAAGACGGGGAAAATGAGCAAAGGAATTCTGTTTCATCAAGACAACGCTCCTGTCCACAAAAGTCATGTTGCCATGAGCGATATTCTGAACGCAGAATTTGAATTGTTTGAACATTCCACATGTTCACCAGACCTGGACCATAGTGATTTCTTTTTATTTCCAAAATTAAAAGAATATCTTCGGGGGACCAGATATTACGACGATAATGAGTGATGATGGCCGTAAACGACTGGTTGGAAGAGCAACTAAAAGAATTTTTTCCAGAGGAATCAAAAGTTTGGAGCATCGTTGGACCAAATACCTCGACGTTCAGGGAGATTATGTAGAAAAATAAACGTTTGATATTTCTTCAATTTGTTTGCTTCTATGTTACGAACCGTAAATACTGATCGCCCCTCGTAGTTCAATGAATAATTTTCCAATTATTATTATTGAAATATCACAATATAGCCAATATATTTAAATTTCAAATTGCAAATTTTTGTTCCAATTGTATTAAAGTTTATAATTGAAAATGAAAATCTGACAGCAAAATGTAAAATTTACACGAAAGATGGTCGAATCTTACACCTCAATGGCGCAGTGAACATTAATTAAAACAGGTCCATGAAGACTAACTGGTGGATCACTAGACAATATTGTTTCTGGGTTATTACCCTTCGTCAGTAGCGATTACCAAGAACCTTAGTTGTTGAAATACCTTTACATGTAGTGGCCATCAAAACTTCTTGGCGCAAGCCAATCACTCCTAACGAACCACTGACAACAGAACACTGACGAGACGATACCTTGTCTAACACCTTGCGGAGACTAAACAAGAGACGACTGTCAAACGTCCAGTGTCAGTGTAATTAATGTTTACTGCGCCATTGAGGTGTAAGATTCGACCATCTTTCGTGTAAATTTTACATTTTGCTGTCAGATTTGACAAGACACATTTTCAATTTGAATTGTTTTTGAACTTAATTGCAGCAATCCTTTTATATGTTGACACTGGACGTTTGACAGTCGTCTCTTGTTTAGTCTCCGCAAGGTGTTAGACAAGGTATCGTCTCGTCAGTGTTCTGTTGTCAGTGGTTCGTTAGGAGTGATTAGCTCGCGCCAAGAAATTTTGATGGCCACTACATGTAAAGGTATTTCAACAACTAAGGTTCTTGGTAATCGCTACTGACGAAGGGTAATAACCCAGAAACAATATTGTCTAGCGATGCACCAGTTAGTCTTCATGGACCTGTTTTAATTAATGTTCACTGCGCCATTGAGGTGATTCGACCATATTTCGTGTAAAGTTTATAATGGCAAAATCTTTGATTTTCTAAGTTGCGGTTTCATCAAATACCACGGCGATGGATATTTTTATTTAAAAAAAAAACAGTTTATTAGTATCGTATCAGTATATTAGTGTTGAATACTACTTCTATTGTTAGGTTTTTCTTACAAGAAGAACATTTACACATTTTATTTAAATATCTACCAACCTTTTATAAAATAAATATTAATGTTAGGGCGATCGCATGTCAGCACACAAAAATGGCGCCCCACCCCTCATATATAAAACGCGTAAAGGTTTCCGTTCCCATTCATAACTAAGAGATTACTCGCTGTTTATCAACAAGCGTTGAACTTTGACCTTGTTCCTTATCTACATAGCACTCGAGTAGCTAAATAAAAATAGTTCCACCGCTTCGAATATTACTAAGATATTACAATATCTCGGGAATCCATTGCGAACGTTCGATGTTCGCGTAAATAACCGTTATTGTAAAACGGAATGTCGAACATGTATTTGAAGTAAGTTTCTCTCTCCGAAAGTTTCCCATAGACGCTCGCCAATCATATTTTAACGAGTAAGCAACATTATTCATGAACGAAATGTATATATAAATAATGTGGGAACAGCTGATGTTAACTTTCTTTGGGATCGAATGCGCGTTCTTTAAGCTGCGAAAAATACGTTTTTATCACGTCGACGTTTCTGCAACGCAGGCGAGTCGACGCGGAGTTCAAAACCACTATTTGTTGGTTTACTTGAAACATGCGGCAATAAATCAGTTGTTTATGTGCAGTGAACATATCTAGTCATTCCCATCAATGAGAGTTCTAAATAGAAACGTAACGTCATCGTTCTATTAAAAGACGTACACATACAGGCATCGTCAAATATCCACTGTCTGGTCCCTCTCACGACAGTAAGCACCGCCCATGTCTTGAAATGTCACTTCCGGTGGTTAAAACAGACTGGCATATAAAGAAATATTTTGCGTCGGGAATAGCATTCGTAGTATTATAGCAAACAATAGATACTTAATTTTAAAGGGTTTTTTGTCCCCTGCTTACTATGCAGATATAATAAATAAATAATTACAAAGAAATATAAAAAAAAATTACATAGAATGTTAAATTTTTCTACAAGAATTATTTATTCACGCCATTAACAATTACAATAAATATGGGGTAACAACAAATTTTATAAAAAAAATTAATCACTCATTAATTTCGTAACTGGCCCAATGAGACAAACGACTAGTATGTGGTATTTATCTGAATTAAATTTAAACATTTACGATTTACAGCATTATACGATAGAATGTAAGTGATAATTTTTTACGAGTTATTGTTATTTCAATTATAAAATAAATATAACAACATTTATCAAAATTTATTTTGATAAATAAAATATTTCATATATTTGTATATTGTTTTAATTACTCCATGAAAAGCTCGTTTGAAAACGATTAATTCGCGATGATAACAATCAAGTTGTACTTACTTATGCCTATGTGCATATATATTTACAGTGATTTACGGAAAAAATCAATAAATAAGTAAATAAATGTTTGGATAATTTTTGATAAACACTCCACGTACACAGACAGATCTTGGCGTTTTGTCATGCAAAATAAACGAAGGGGAAGATACTGGTTAGTCAGTCTAATACATCAAACACGGCACTTCCTCTCAACACAATGAGAAAATAACATCTACTTTGCAGGATGTATTTACCATTCAAGTTGTATTTGCATATGATTGGAATAATGGGCCGGTGGATACAGATGCGAGAGAAAATTTTGTTGGCGAATTCTGCCATAAAACGTCTAATACCCACAAATCGTATTTTCGAAGATAATTCGATGAATCTAAGAATGACTTGAGGTTTTGCATCGACGATGTTTTGATTCGCTGCTTGATTTGCAGCTTTTTTCATTGCCAAGATACCAAATACACACGAACATGTATTTGTAAACAACAGCCGGTCTTTGAGAATAAATAAAAATCTGCAGTGTACCCGCACTGAACTTTCTTATGATTAGATAAATTTGCGGATTTTCGAATAAAAATTTTAATGTCTTTAACCGACTCACTTGAGATATTGCTTTCAAAAATATGTTTCATAGAACTCGCACAGACAAGCCGACGTCATGCCAAAAATAATCAGAATAGATCAAAACGTGTTTTTCAGTTAAAACGTCGAGTTCGGAAATTTTCACGATTACTATGCTTCCTTACACAAAAGTAAAAACAACGATGACACTCGCGGCGGATCGAATGCGTGCGAATAAAATTGTAATTTGAAATTTGTCCATGCCTGCAAATATTGTAGCATAATCAAAGTGCTGGTGTTGTAACACGTCTTTCCCACGTAGTTCTTAGATTACAGTCGGTCACTCGTTGCACGAGGATGACGTCATGCATTCCACAGATTCCCCCTTGGCCGCGCGGAATGCGACCGTCTTGGATCGGCCATCTCAAACCACAATGAAATACACGATTTCTACGTTCTTATGTTATAACCGGCTCACGGCTGAATGCCCAACATTTAATATTCAAATTAAATTGCGATCCGCCGATCATAAATGAGCTTACAAATTAATTATTTAGACAATATATGGTCAGATCGTATTATAACGTAATCAAGTCATTAAATTCTATAAAAATGATTTATTATCACAGAAAAAGTTCAAATGGAAACTTTGATGGTTTGACTAATTATAATTTTTTTTGTAAAATAGATTTAAATAGTTAAATTTTAAAAGTATATTCGAGTTATTACTTAAACGACCTGCGTATTTTTCTCCAAACCTTTGATTCCTCTGAAAAAAAAAATCCTTCAATTGATCTTCCAACCAGTCGTTTACGGCTTATCACTTCATTATCGTCGTAATATCTGGTCCCCAGAAGATATTCTTTTAATTTTGGAAATAAAAAGAAATCACCAGGGGCCAGGGTCTGGTGAACATGCGGGATGTTCAAACAGTTCAAATTCTGCGTTGTCTTGATGAAACAGAATTCCTTTGTTCAATTTTCCTCGTCTTTTTTTCTTGACCCAATCACGAAATCTTGAAATTAAGTTGGCATAGTAGGACCATGTTACATAATGATCTCCCCTCGTACCTCCAGCTCATGTTTAAAACGTCACAACATAATAATAAGAACTACTGTCCAATTCCCAAAAAAATCAATAATGAACGTAATTTTCGATTGTTGTTTATTTGACAACAAATTCAATCGAATTGAAAATATGTAACGATATCAAGGAAGGGTTATCGATTATTATTTAAAGCACATCTTATCAAAACATTTGACACCCAACGTGTCAGGACCCATTAAAAAGTGCAAAAATAAGAAAAGGTGACAAAAATTCGGATGAAACTACAGAAATTAATAAGTGAACTTATAAGTACTGCTTATGACGTAAAGCAAAGAGATAAATCCATTTCGTCAAGTTTAATTAATAAGAATCACAATAAGCGACTTGAAAGTAAGTCCCACGATAATAGATGGCGATAATTATTGGTACTCATCCAACATGTGTTGTAGTCTCCGCTGACAGCAATGTATGCTTGCAGAAAAGGTTACATGAAATGCACTGTAATTTGTGGCGACTGATAGTCTATTTGGCCTTAATTAGAAATGTGTATGTGAAGTTATCAATAATGCCGTTGAGACACTACTTTCAATAGCCCACTTCTTGGAAGTTCACGGATGTAACAACTAAGAATACAGACTCAAAAAATTATATAGCGATAGCCCACCTGCAACAAATTTTGAGTTACAAAATAAAATTGTGTTAAATTTGTGTATTTTCCTTTAAGTTTGTTTAGTTTGAAAAGTTCGTTTTTATTTTAGACGTTTTATTTTACTGTAATTTTAATGTAACTGATTGATAGTTACAAAGTAAACGGAGGATAGATTGAATTAATACACTGGCAATTAATATTGAATTAAGTATTCATAAACCGCTATTTTGATGGAAACTTTTTCGGCAATTATTAAGAACATATAAGTTACTGATCATAATATAACCTGAAACGCACATGTCAAACGTAAGCAAGGTATAAAAATTGCCAAAACAAAAGGTAAAAAATTCAAGAACGATTCTAAAAACCCATCGCACGTAATTTAGCGGAATTATTTATATCAAATTTAATTTCTGCACGCGTGCCATATGACGTGACAAAATATAATTATAACTTAATTATGTTACTTTTAATGAACAAAACGTAGTTCAAATTAATTGTAGTTTCAAATTGTTTACTTAATGTTACTTTAATCATTAAAAAACTGGACTACTCATTAAGTTAGCTCAGCAAGATGACGGCACTTTATCTCAGACAGGCGTGCACCGATTAACCTGACATTTTGCATTAACATAGCTGAAACACAGACTTGTCTATACAGACTATGATAAGATATCTGGCATCGTCAAACAAAATGGAACAAATAGACATTGTCACACAAGCGTGTTTACATTTTGATAATTCAATATGTAGCCACCATTTCAGTATTAGACTCAACGTCGTCGACTCTACAAGTTTACTCCTAAGGCGTGGTCGGATAACATTTTCGATGCTAAATCCGCTGTATAGATTTAGCAACGAAAAAGATTCGTTAACTCCCATACAAAATTGGCACGTGTAGCGTAATTTTCATTTATGGGGAATATTATGGAAATTGTTGAGCAATATTGGGAACATTACAATATTTGAACTATGGTGCGGCGCAAACGCAATAAGATTAAAGAGGGTGCAAAATATCTCCGAAAAGTCTTGCTTATTTTTGACCATCTATTCCCGAGGGGATTTTAGAGAATTCCTTTGGGCACGTTACGAAGCTGCGCGAGATAAATGACGATGAGATGAATGCTTTTATTTGTGTGTGTTGGGTCATTAATCTACATTACGCACTCAGTTAGAGGAGAATTTAAAATTGAATGAGATAAAAATGTATACTTGGCAATTGAGCAATATATTTGACTTGGTTTTAGAAGTAATACACCAACTACACAGCTACTTATTAATGTATCGCTATAAATTGCAATGAAATTGTTGTTGCCAAATTATAGTAGTAAACATGCCTTTCTATTAAGCAAACTCTCAACAAATAAATTCTATATTTGTTTCGCTTGGAGGAAGTGTTTATTTTCGAAGGGGATTTTCCCCCTCGTTCATCCCCTTAATAAACGCCGGAGTTATTGGTATTGTGGGCTATGATCGGGCCGCCGCGACGAGTTTATGAGAAAAGAATACGTGTTTCGTATTAAGTTTAGTAGATTACTCGTTAGCGGGTCAAATGCGCAGAAAGGCGTAATGGAATAGATTCTATTCGTGATCTAACTATGATTCATTTAATCTAACTGCCGATTTGTCATACTCGCATATATGTAACATAATAGTGTCCGGCAATGCAGAATTTAAACATGGCAGAGTTCCCTAACGGTAGACAAGCGTAGCAGGGGTCGGTGCCACGCCCAGCTGATGTCGCAGTGACGTCACGACGCGTCGAGGCGCTCAATACTCTAAGGTTTTACGTCATGGGGTGAATAGCCGGCTTTGGCTATTTATCCTAATTTTACATTTGCCTATTTCTTTACACTACATTAACCTGTAAGAGTCTGCAAATAATATCTAGTTGTTTTAAGCTGATGTATCACCGGGTGATGTGCTTTACTTGCGGCAACAATCGCAGCTGATGCTTTTAATGCTGTGTTCACATTATAAGAAATATTCGGTAGATAAGTTCGGGTAGACCGAATGATTATAATAATATTATCTTGATCGACACTCTTGGAATATTCGAAGAACTAATGGCAAAGACAACCGATCCAACTTTCGAGAACTACGCGGTCGTGACCTTGAAACTGCATTCCAAACGTCCATTTTTGCGGAATACTTGCCGTTTGCGGTCGTTCACAACTACCGTCGACATAGCAACAGGGATAGTCTTCATACCAAAGCTGCTTGTAATCGATGACGTAATCAAGCGTTCAGAAACTTGCACTCGCAACCTACTATATGCGGCGAATTGTCCGTCATACGGATTTAAAATTGCATTTTCAATGATCAATGAATGTATAACGTGTGACGAAAATCTCGATTTTGGCGAGTTACGATCATGTGTACGCGATTCGACGTGTAAATTAACTTTTTGCGTTTAATAGCAACCTCTGTCGACCTTCGTCGGTGCACAACGTCCCGAAATGCGCATAATCGAAAATAAAACTCGGTTCTAAACAGCTGACTCGCTACAGAACACCGCCGATGAGGCGCCGTTCGCGGCCAAGGTTAGCCGTGTGTTCACGTGACCATATGAAAAAGCGTTCTTAAAATAGAATGCTCGACTATGAGTTTACGTGTTTACGTAACTAGAAATGCTGCCGCGGCCGCCGTCCTATAGTAGACACAACATACGTCACCCGCGCCTCGGATTAATCGTCTACGATTTCTTGCCCTAATCGGATTGCTTTGCGAGGAGGGCAGTAGTGCAGCGCCATCTACCGTTCACCTCGACAACCTAATTTTGACTTAAAATTAATTTATTAGGAGTATTATTTTGAACCTGTGTGTTGTAAGAAGGAGACAATCCTAATCATAATTTTAATTGTTGTTACCAGCGTTGACGATCGCAATGAAAAACACTAAATCGATGCTCTCATAATGAAAATAATTGTGGGAGTTCCCCGCAACAAAACCCCTTAAGGTACAAAGCTCAACTTTGAGTACAATCGTAGAATTGTAGTAAATATCTTTCCATTGATCGGTTAACCGGTTAGGGAAATCTCCCCAGCGCGACTGAAAACAAATGGGGTTCAATTCAAATGCACAAAACAGATTACACCTGACTTGACCGTGTACATTGTACACTCACCGACAGAACAAACTGAATATATTTTGGTTTCTTCCTTAAGCATGTTGTGCATGTGATAATTTTCAGTTGAACTATTTTTTACCCCGTACCTAAATTTAAAAATGATAATTATGCAATTATATTAATTAATTTTTGCGTGACGGGGTTCGCTATAAATAATAGACACCATTTATGGCCGAGTAAAGGCATATGTTGAGGTTCCGTTGCAACACATAAATATTTTTTAAGAATATAAAATACGTGGTATCTCGTAACTGTCGTTATCTTAAAACGAAACGACGTTACGTAATTTCAGACAAGATGCTATTGTATGGCGTTTCGTTATCAGTATCCGTTTCCACGCAGTCATGTTCACTCTCCGAAGTTATAATTTTTAGTTCGGCATTCCACCGATGCCTAGCGCGCGCGGCAGCACTGGTCGATGTCCGGCGTAACCGACGCTATTTTTAGAACTAGTTTTTTTTACATGGCTTTGTTTTCGCCCGTAACGTAAAATTTAAAATCGATTTTCGCGCAATTTTCTGAGGCCTTGATCACTGCGGCCGCATGCTTGCCATGCTGCGGTTTACCTGCGCGCGCAGCCCAAAACTTGAATTTCCGAAGGTATTTATTACCGGCGTCACAAACACTTGCAGCTGTTCTTACAAAACGAACCCGACAAGAAATCATCCTGCGAACATCTGTCCTGTTTGACACAAAGTATTCGGCCAGTTCGTTTTGTACCTGCATTGCATATTTTCTTTTGTACGAACTGTACCTTTCGAAAAATCGTACAATAGATTGGCGTCCTCTACTACCGACCCCCAGGCTTTATAGATTGTTTGTTTACGAACATTTGTTATGCCACGCATAAACCTATTTATTCATCGGCCAGTGGCGGATACGTGAGGAGAATGAGGATGTATTTAGATCGTAGAAAAAATAGTATATATAAAAAGTTATTCATTTCAATAAAAAACGAAGCAAACAATTATAACAATAATTAAAGGAGCAAAAATTTTGCGAAGCAAATTACAGAAAAGCGACAAATCGAATTAAAATAAAATTAAAACCGGAAAAAACTCATTGCAACCAATGAAAATGAAATCAAAATTATATATAACAACCTTTATTTGGCATACCTTTTTACAATTTACATATAATATGGTATGTACATATTAACTATTTCGGTATCTCTATTGCACTCTTGTCCCCCTCCTCTTTCTTCCTGGTCTCCTTCGGCTCCTTCTCTCCTCCTCACTTGTGCTCCTTCGTGTCCTCTCCCATTTTTCCTCCAACTCTCGCCTGGGCGCCTTATCTGCAACATAATTACCTTTCTACCTCCCTCCTTCTCATGACCCTTTAACTCTAGCTCGCTCTGCTCCTCGCATTCCTTCCACCAGTGCTTCCATTCGTCTCTTCCTTTTCCATATGTTACGCACCTCTTGTATTCTTCTTCCATCAAAAACTTGTTCTTCCTCTCATCATTCCCGCATCTGTACCTAGCTACTATATTTTCCTCTTCTGCCGTTTTGCTTCCTCCTAGGTATCTTGGCCGCCTTCTGTACACCTGTAGGTCTTTGTATCTCTTATTGTATCTAGCTTTTCTCATTTCCTTTCTCTCTCATGTGGTTCCACCTCTGACCATCACTCCACCACCTGCTTTCCTTCCTCTCTCCTTCACCGACATTCCATCCTTCTCGTACATTCTTCTTCTTGCTATTTCCCACTTTCATAGCCCTTTTCCCATTCTCTCCCTCTTCTCTAGCTCCACTGCCATCTCCTCCCGGTCCCCGTCTCTTGTCTCACAAAATGACGAAAATGTTCTCATTTTTATGCAGTGTTTCAATATCGAGATATATCGCCGAGTATTTGTGAGATCATTTGTCAAATGATTCGTAATTAGAAATGGGCACAAAGTAAATTTCACTGATTAAATATTACACTTATTATGACTTCAGAAAACGAACTTTATCTGTAACAAAAAGTCAATGCCGCCATCTGCCATTTCTATCTGCATATTTTCCTGTTGAACAATTTATTTTCACGGTTATTAATTGTAATTCTATTTTATATTTTCTTTTGGTTACAGGCAGCGATTCTTCAACAGACTGCCGAATACATCTACGCCCTGGAACAAGAAAAAACCCAATTGCTTTCACAGAATTGCCAATTGAAGAGGCTGGTAAACCAGCATGAAGGCGGTGAACTTCCGCCGAAGAAACGCAAAACTGAAGTAATTATTCCAATTTCCGAATCGTCGGATGAAGGCCTGGGTTCAATGTCACCGGAACCTTTGAACGTCATGAACGTGTCTGTCGTCACTCAGTCATCGGATACGCTGATTGAAACGCGACGACAGTTGGAACGTGAACGAAGTCTGCGTGTAATGTTTGAAGAACAAGTAAGAGAATTGGAAGCTCAAATTTACCAACAACAGCCGCCACCGGAAGTTTACCAAGTTGAAGAAGAAGAACTGAATTTGCAAGTGGTTTCCGCAGAAAGTCTACCGCCTGTTGGACACACGCAGACGGTTGTTTGTTCTCCACCGACGTCTAGGAGTCCGAGTCCCGTTCCTGTGCCAGAACAACGATTACCTTCTGTATTAGAAGCTGCTATTAAAGCAGAGCCGAAAGTAGAAGTCGAACGTTTACCTTCTCCAAATACATCTCACGAAGAAGCCACACCCGCTAGACTATATGCTTCGAATACGTCACGGCAAAACTTAGAGACAATTGTTGAGGCCATTCGTCATTTAGAAGGCGATCATATGTTTGGGGATGAGATACAGACACAAGAAGTACCTTTGGCATTAACAACACGAACATCCGAACACGTGCTAAAAATTGAGATGAATCCCTTCCTTGATTTTCACACAACGGTACAGCACCAGCAGCAGTCTCGACCTGGGGTGATAGTTGCAAAGCAGACGTCGACGTGATCGACACACATTATTCAGTATCCTCCCACGTAGGCGAAGTAGATGCCCCCATAGCAAATGTAGGCAACATTAGACGTGCGCGCCCGCCGCTAGTTCAACGACTTTAACCAAAACTCTGTCATTTCGTGAATCTCTTCTAAATCTTGGCAGGGTTTCGATAACTGTCGAATTAATTGTAAGATTTTAAATGACGATTTTTTTATTATTTTGTTACTTAAAACTCAAATGTTTCGTTTTATTTGAAACGCCAAAAACATATTTATCGTGACTTTATAATTATTATTAGCGCAACATTTTGTTCCTTTTTTTGTACATAGATTATTTACTTTTAGTATAGAGTAGGACTCCGGGCTTACGTTCAGTTTTAGTTCTTCATTTGTTTGTTGTTTTTATTACTAGGATTATGTTTAAATGTGTATATAACACAAGATTTGGTATACGTACGATGAAGTTTGAGAATATTATTGTTTTCGTTATACATAAATATACATAGTTTAGAAACAGTTACTGTACGTTGAAAGACAAAACAGACAAGGGGTTTCACTCAATAGCAAACCGATCAAGAGAACAGTGGCACACATATTACTTTCATTTGAAATTGTCAATCCAAATACATGATATGATATGCACAAAATTGATATTTACGTAATATTGGACCACTGACTTTTCATTATTTAATAAACAATAGACTACTTCTGAAGGCTGACTTTTGTACGAAACATTTAATTATACAATAAACGTGACATCCCTTGTGTGTTTTGTGCTTCGCATTTTGATCAGGTACATAGGCCAATACACATTCAAGTAATAAAAATGTAGCAAAATGATGTTAGTGTACAATTGACGGTGAAATTTGATCACATCATGTAATCATTAACTGTGAATGTGTAGTTTATATTTGCGTGAATGTGGTACACTTGTGTGCTATGAGTTTGTCCAATAACAAAGCAAGATACTTATATTAGCAAATAGTTCCACCGGGACAGTACTGAAAATCGAGTGAGTTGAAGTTGCAGAAAGCAAAAGTTGATTGCATTTACTAACCAAACGAAATAAAATAATCATGTTTAATAATACCAAACACAAAATTTTATGCTTTCTACAATTTATGTTTGTAAATTTGCAAAATATCATCAGTTGGCAAAAAATTCGCAAAATGGTCTAAAATAGACTCAACGGCATTAACAGATTTTGAGTTGTGAAGCTAGAAATTTCAAAATCAGCACCGTAAAAAATATTTAAAACAATTAGACTGTATACTGCGAACAATTTTATAAATTCTGGCAACGCAAATGAAAGAAGTGGTTTTTGAAATTATTCCACATAAAGCATAACTCAAATCAGATTGAGCGAAATTTTTAAAATTTTAAACTGTCACTTACTAATATAACGATTATGGATTCATAACTAGATTCAAAACGGAAGACTCGATATTTATGAATTTTTGTAAATATAAAAGATCGGTAAAACAAAAAAACAGAATTATCTTGAGTTTTTTTTAGTCTTTTTGCAAAATATATACATAACATTATTTCAGAAATCTTAAACTATAAACTACAAAAATACGTAAAGCATTTTCTAAAACCATAATTAACTATTACATGCATTATCAACTATGTAATTAAATTTGAAATTGATAGTAGTGTATTCTATAAATTTTAAATTTGGTAATAAAATGGTTATTTTATTACCAAAAATGTATAAAAAAAATAAGTTTTAGGCAAGGGTGCACAAGGCAAATATATCAGATATCACATATTTATTATCTTCTGAAGTGGTAAGTTAGATTTATTTATGCAGTTAAAAATATAATTGTGGACAAAAATATTAAAGTTTTATGTGTTATTGTATATACATATGCAAAGAGACTAAGAGTTTTTATGACATTGATTGCAAGATGGTTGAACCTCACTGGTACAATCTGCGAAGTTACTTTTTGTTAAGATCGCATCTAATATATGCTGGAATGAGACGCTCAGTATGCATACAATTGAAAGTTCCTTCTTTGATAACATTTAATGGACATTTGGTTGCATCTTTGCACAGCTTGTCACTTTTAGCAGTCACACGTGGTTAAGACTGGGTGTATTTATAGTTTGGTAGGTAACATAGTGTAAATCTTGTAACAGATTCATTCTAATTATTGGATTGATGTAAAGTTCGTCAACTAATGTAATAAATCAATTAACGATTCTCCGATTGGTTCCCGTTCGTTACTGTGATTGTATTTATATGAAATTGATAATATTAACTAACTCTATGCTAATTTAGATTATGGTGAGCATTTAGGGCTCTGGGCTACTACAAGCACCATTGTAAAAAAACTTAGATCTGAACACAGTATACCTGTACACGAAAGAAGTGCGGGAATCAAAATTGTTGAATAATATTAGTTTGTTTGATACAAATATAAAAAAAAGCTTTTTTTCTACTCTATTGGATCAATACTTTAATTTCATTGAAAATGTATTATTACTCAGCCACCAAGCATTTATCGGCATATTGGAACGTGTTGAGTACGGCGCATGCTGCTTTTTATTTTTATACTTTTTATAACAATTGGATTTAATTTGTGAACTAGAACGCATAACAATTTGCTTTATGTTACTTTTATATTTGTTTCAAATTTCTGCTTTAATTTTATTAACGAGAGATTTATTTAGTTTTTATATATATATTTATGTGATCTATGTAATGACTGGTAACTATATTGTTTTATTATGAAGAATAAATATTTTTATCAATGTTTTCCTATGTATGCTGTGTTCATTTCTGCCGGATCTAAAAATCTATACTGTTGCTTTTTTTATATAGCACTACATAACTTTGTATACTTTGGTTAACAGTCGCTCTTTGTACGTTCGTTAAATGCAGTATTACACTCGTGCTTTAGATGAAACGTCGTTC
This sequence comes from Geotrupes spiniger, assembly GCA_959613385.1. Taxonomy (NCBI): domain Eukaryota; kingdom Metazoa; phylum Arthropoda; class Insecta; order Coleoptera; family Geotrupidae; genus Geotrupes; species Geotrupes spiniger. The sequence goes on from OY390734.1 coordinate 14,424,718, forward strand.
AAAGATCTGTTGTTATGATACTCAAGTGGATCTATCAATGTTATCGCATCACGCTTACGTATCGTTCGGTTTGAATTAATTTTCCTCTGCACTTTTCCGTGCTGCGATAACAATGAAGTCTCTTGGTTCAATTTTGGAATCACTGCACATGTTAACTTATGGTTCTGTGCTTCGAACATACTTATGTTGTGTCGCTTGTATCATACAGAATATTTCAATAAAAGAATATACTACATTAATTTGTTTAATCTCGCTATCCTTCGCATAAAAAACTGCGTGATCACGTTGCCCAAATCCAGAATTATTAACACACAAAATGAATTCGAGGTTTAATTGTTCAATTCGGCTGTTATCGTTTGCTTAGATGGAAATCTGTTTACTTTAAATCTAGGGAGGGTTATGCATCAATATTTTGTATAAAAATAAAAAATTATATTAAATAAATTTCAGGTCAATCAAGATAATATAAAAATTACTATGTTGTTATTAATATTGCATAAACCATTCAAAAATTGTCCTTTTTATTTATATATATTTTTAGTTTCAACTTGACAAGCTTAACAACAAATAGTAAGAAGATCTGAAAACTTACCTTTTTTATCAGTGGAGCCCTCCATCATGATGCAATTATGGAACCAAGTCATCTGTAAAAAATAACTGGATTTACTAAATCAGAAATCAATGAAATCAACAAAATATATCTCAAGTCAAATGAAGAATTTGCCCGCCTTGTCATAAGTAAAAATTTTTGGATTAATAAGCGCAATAAAATTAATAAAAATCAAATGCAAAAGTACTATGGAGGGGTATCATAAATTATGTTCGTATTCACTGTGTAATGAAGAATAACAGATTTGGATAAGTTGACAATGGCAACTCAGAAGATGAATACAGGGTGAGGCAAAAAAACGGTCATCAAGTTTGTTTGTGTCCTAACACGATTGTTTGATTTTTTCTGTTTTTTTTTTATTTTATTTATTATTATTATTATTATAAAAAAATTACACATTATAGTTGGTGATTTCAATATTAACAAAACATAGCATGACTAAAGAATCCCGAAATTTACCCATGAAATTATAAATTTGTAATGACGGAAAATAAACTGAAATTGTATTATAATTCTCAAAATCATCTTCATATATATTTTATAATTAATTAATTAATACGTTTTATAACCCTTCCACTGCGTACGCCCATGAGCTCGAGATCAACGTTAAAGTCCAACTATCGCCACCTGGCGTACAACACGCGCATTAAACCACGAAACCTGCAAATTAAGCGCCCTCTGCCAACGAAGAGCTCCACAACCCCATCTAATTTCCAACCCCACCGAATTGAAACCGACAAAATTTATTCCAGAAACTTTTTTAAATAATTTAATTACAAACTGTACACACAATATACTTCAAAACTAAACGAATCTAGACGATATCGCCAACAATTTCGTATAATCTGCACCTTTCGTGTACGTCTTTTCTTTTAATATCGTCCTCAAAATGGTCGGGATCGGAACGTGAATTCTTGTCCCGAGGGGCGTACCGCCGTCGTCTATCAGAACGACGTTGTTGCTATCGAATTTTGGAACTTTCGGCTTTTGATTTTGCTTCAAGCCGACCAAGATACCCTTCTTCTTTTCCCCTTTAATCGCTACAAGTACTTTATCACCTTAAAATAATATAGAAGTTAGTTTTCTCGACTATTTGCATTTGTGCGAGGTAATTTAGTTTTCATTCGATTGCAATTGCATGTTTTAATGATAAAATAGAAAATAGATGAAATATAGCTTTGATAAAAATTGGCACAAGGCGAAATAATTCAATAATTAATGTTAAGTTAAACCTAATTTTATTTCGACTAAAAGTTTCAGAACCACAATATTATGAGGGGTTTTAGAAATAGTGCAAAAGTTAAGAAATCAGAATTGGATAATTGGAGCATAGGGAAGAAAGTAATATCATGATTAACGAGACTACCTTGGCTGTCTGTATAAATCCCGATATTGTTAGTTTCACTGATGGCTTAATTAAAAAATAAAGTTGTCTTGGGGTCTTTTTATACCCTCACGTAAATCAACACAATTCATTTTATATTAGTACATTGAAATTATATTTGTCACCAATATAAATTATTTTTGTTTATAACAACTAAAATATTTTAAGCTAATGAAACATACAATTATGAACTCATTATTACATTTGATGTTACATAAAGTTAGAAAGCATGCTCGACGAAAAATTGTATATTTGTGGCTCAACACAAAAAAAGTGTGTTCTACTCCTAAAACAACCTTTAAATCAAGTGATTTCGATAAATACGAATCCATTGCAGCGTTAAGACTAGCTCTGTCAGTGCAAATTGTACAAACTCACATCTTGATATGATTAATAATGCTGGGATTGAGTCATGGATTAGATCGTGAAGTCGTTTAATTTAAAAAAGCATAGCACATACAAAACTAGTTAAGATCGGTCTTTCAAGCTGGCCATAGTAATGTTAATTTAATTATAATTTTATCACTTGCATGGTGGTCGTACCTAGGAAAATTGTCCCCAATTGCCATACGTGAAAACTGGGTTCTCAAATATTCCTAGTATACAAATTCATTTGACCAAAAACCAAATTCTGCTTTGATCCTCAATTAACATGCGTATCTGCAAATTAGAGTAATATCTGTGGTCTTCTGCTATTAAAACTGGACTTAATGCAGGTATACTAGAAATCACCAAGAAATTCCAATGTCTTGTTTGTTTATTAATAGTTTATAATAAATCAAATGAACAATTTAACTGGAAATATATCAGCGGACAGTTTCAAGTTTTTATATGAGACAACTGTGGTTCCATACGTATCGTTCACCTCGACAAAATCTCTTGATATAGTATTTGTAAGGAAACTTTTGTTGCATGTTAGCTATGACATAAAATCGTATTAATCTAATTAATCAAAGACAGCAATTGCACACCATTTATGAATAAGTTTGGCATACATATCCCCGACTAAGCAGAAATTTGTGATGATGTGATCATCATGAAAATTGATAACTTGCATACACACTAGTGCCCAAATAAGTAGAAAAAATTGTAAGGAAAGGAGAACATTAAAATTATTATTTTTATAAATTCCTTCAAACAGTTTATCTGCAACCTCAGAATTTATTGTCAATAAATAAAATGTCCATGTTATGTGAGTTTGATAAATAATTTACCTATTTTACCAACTCATTGGCAATATATTTTTAATATCAGCGGCCAGTTTCAAGTTTTCATATCAGACAATTGTGGTTTCTAATGTAACTTTCAGTCCAACAAAATCTCTGGATATAGTATTTGTAAGGCAACTTTTATTGTGTGTTAGGTACGTCATAAAATCATATAATCTAATTAATCAAAGACAGAAATAGTACGAAATTTTTGAATAACTCTCGCATCTATATCCCCGACTAGGATGAGATTTGTGAACACGTGACCATCATGAAAATTTATGACTTGCATACACAACAGTGTCCAAATAAGTTGAAAAAAAATTTTAATTAATAGAAAGACCTACATTATTTTTATAAATTCACATTTCATAACTTCAGAATATATTGCTGATAAATAAAACGTCCATGTTACGCGAGCTTAATAAATAATTTACCTATTTTACCAATTCCGGTTTTGTTGTATACATGCACAACTTTTGGAGGTTTTCCTTCAGCCATTGCTCTTTTTCCAATTTCACTGTTGTCCACGACCCTTAGCCTGGTCATTTTCTGTATTTCCGAGCACCAAGCCGACACATGGAAGTTATTTCGACATATCGTTGCCTTCGACGCAGTAAGAAGCAATTTACTGCCAATAAACATTTTCGAAAGGCGCTAATGTCGTAGGTGGTTGAGTGCAAGTCGGTAACGAATTTTTGAGGTTATGTATGAGCATTATCGTGTTAACGAGGCGAACCAAGTATAGTTTCAGTTTACAGGGTCCGTTGTTAACGACAATATATTTAGCATTTTCGCGAGTTGTTGCCGCTAGTGCCCAATAGATGCGTACACGTTGCATTGGAGATCCTCAAAATGTTTTCATTGTTGCAAATTAAAAAATTCAAACGACGGATAAAATGATTTAATAGGAGTATTTGAATTGTTTAAATGACTTGATTGTTATATTTTTACTACTAGGGGTACATTTGTACGAAATTAGACTTAGTTTTCATCATCGGGGCTGAAAATGTACAGTTGAATTTTGCAGTATTTTCTAGACTCAAGTTCAAAAATATATTAGCTATTTTTTATTTACTATTACCGGAGAAATAGTATATAATTTAATGGAGCGCTAATCATTGACATAATTAATTCAGTATGCAGTTAAATTAATTGTAATTACTGTGAGGTGAATATAAAGGTTTTTTAATACTATTGTAATTGGAATTGAAAAGACGAAAATTCAAAATTATGATGTATGGCTTTTAAAAAATGTAGAATCACTTCAATTCTTGTTCGTGGATATAACACATTTTTTATATCCTGTTGTCACTATTTTTTAATTATATTTTACTTTGCCATGAAATGTCCGTTAACGAAAGAAATTTTATTAAATGTTATTTTATGAGGGTTTACAAATATTTTATGTTGGCTGTGGTGGAGTAAGTGTTAGATGAATTTAATCGAAAATATATTTTTCAATCACAGTTATGAAATATAAAATAGTAATTTATGTATCAAGTGTTGTAAGTGGCATGTTTTGGGTACAGGATGAAAGTATTTTTTTTTCAATAATAAAAATATTATTTTTTTATGAATTTATTATGTTGTTATTTGGTTTTTCAGAAATTCGTGTTATCTTTCTGCACTCGACCAGTAACGTTACTGAAGTAACGGATGCATTTCAAATTGCCCAAAACAATTTGAAGCAATTGAAATTCAAATTTAAAATTTGTAGATGGATTTAAAATAAATAATGTAATTGTGTTCAAATAGGTATTTTATTTTTTAATTTTTTATTATAATTTCTCCATTTTAGTCTTTTAAGCTCAAATATTTAGAATTATTACAAAAAATACACGAAACCTCTCTAACTAGTTGATGATAAAAAAGTTGAATTGATAGGTTTTGGTTAATTTTCACTAATCTGTTCAATACTGAAAAGTTTTATAGTATTTGTTAAATTTGTTTAAATATTATTCTTGTTAAGAAAAAAATAAAATAAAAAAATTAAGGCGTAATATTCATGAAATAACTTTGTTGATTACTTTGTGTGTGTAATATTTATTCTGTTTTTATTCCGAATATTCTGTTCTTTTCGTTTCATATTTGTTGCATTGCTTTATTGTCATAACTTATTATGTTTTAGTTGCTTTGGCTTCATTAATTTTCAAAATTTCATTCGATTCGTTTCCCATTCTACAACATTTTTTTGGTTTCGATCCATTTGATTCACTTTACTCAACTATATTAAACTTTAAATCAAAAAGCAAGAACGTTAACTAAAAATCCGTATCTCGCACATCGCGCACGTCCTGTATAGACACTCTCGCAAGTAATTAGTAAAAACTCCAATTTCGACTGTAAAATTTAACAATGCGACAAAAATGGCTTCCTGTTGAAACGCAATCATAAAACCCAATGAATTGAAAATATGAGATTTCAATGTGGGGAATTCGACATAAAATGAGTCATTATCAAATCTAGGGTGGTAATATTGTAACTTCCTGTGACAGACGCCATTTTTGACACGCCTGACTGCCCGGGAAAATTATAGGAGCGCAATTTAACGTCGTTTCGCAATGCTCGGAATCATATTGATGCGCTGGTGACATGCGCGACTATTTATACAGGGTGTGAAAGAAGCAAGAAAGTTAGGTGCGTTGACATAGTTTAATACAAGTTATAGTATTTTTACTTGGTAGTACATTTACATATTTTTTGTTACATTCTGACGTGTTTTTATATATTTGATGTCATAGTAGGAATTTCAATAACACGTGTTTAAATAGAACTTTAAGCCCAATGTAATTTTATAGCAAATTAATAAAATTCGAATTCTTGTATCTTTTAGTTTTATTCAAACATTTTTAAGAAAAAAATTATATGCGAGCAATGTATAAACGCCAAAAACATAAAAAACTTTAATTTTTAAATTAATAAATAATAAATAAACAATAGTTATTTTAACATGTGATCATAAACTGAGCATTGTAGAGATCGAGATAAGGTTGTTGTGGTCTGTACACAAGCAATGTGTGCTAGTGTAGCGCTTGCGTCAACGGAAAGACGTTGGACTATCAAAAGATAATGAACATTTAAAAGTTAGACGTGCTACAATGTTATAATGCACCATTTTGATGCTATTCGCCATTACAAGAATAATAACATTTCAGATGCCACACTAATCAATAAATAGACTTCAATTGATCAAACTCTTAGTTTTGGACCATTGCCATCCGCTACAGCAACCAAAAACAAACATAAGAGGTAGTGTTACCAATCGCAACGACATTATTACAGCCTCATAAACTTAATGAGAGCATCATTAAGTTTATTGCACTGCACGGTAAATATGGAAGCGAGGAATTTGCCAATGTGGTTATATAACAGTAAATGATCGATTATCGAAATGAATAATTTTTCGTGCATTTCCAGATAATCGATTTTTCCTAATGATTACCATGCTGCATGGGAATGATAAATCAATCACCCACCAACGTTATTTGAACCACCTTTGTCTACTTCTAATGTTGTTTCTATTTTCTGGTCTACTCTGGTCTACTCCTGCACCATTTCTTTCTTCCTATGGTCAAATCATTTATTTCTCATACCCATCTCTCCTTATCATTTAGATGGCGTTTGGCTGGTCTATTTAATATTTAGTCAAACCATTTCAGACTATTCAGCTATTAGCTTTCCGCCCTTCATCCCCGCTTCCACACTCCCATTACTACCAGTGAACTGCAATGACGTCTTGCCAATCTATTCCCTTCTCCCCTTCTTCAACATAAATCGGTTATCTAGACTAATATTTTCCTCCCTTCTCGCGAGGTACCATAGCCATCATATTAGCTGTATATATCATTCCTTTTTATCAGGAACTTGCATATAAATAAGGAAAAGTAAAAAATGTAACACAATGGGTTAACGACAAACAGAAAAGAAAGTTAAAACAGTGATTATCAGCAAACCAAACCAAGGGTATTAATAAGTATTACAGTCGGAAAGCAAGTTCATTGACAACAGCCTGATGCCGAAGACAGAGCGCAGTTGCCAAGAAGCAATGCGATGAAGTTATTTATTAGTATACGAGGGCTATTCGTTAAGAAATCATTCTTAACTAAATAGTCAACATTATCGATTCAAAGTAATTATTTATTAAAGAAATCACGTATAATTTTAATTTGATTAGTTATTTTCGTACAAGTGATCAGAAATAGACGAATGTCATTGATTATCTCTCCCATTAAAAAAATCAAAATGAGTCAAAAGGAGAACAAATTAAAATCACATCAAAGCACATAAATGAAAATGTGCTAATGGAAAAAACCTAAACGAAGGAGAACTGCACGAAATATGAACGAAAAATAACAGTAAATTTCAATACAGTAAATTAAAATAGTAAACTAATTACAAAATAATGGTAGAAAGTTAAAACCAGAACAGAGTGAACATTATGTCATAAAACAAGTACGGTTAATAAATTGGCAACGATGAAAACTGAAGCAAAATACCAGGAGAACAATAATAAATTGGCAACGATGAAAACTGAAGCAAAATACCAGGAGAACAATAATAATCATTTTATTTTCTTTCCATCTATTAAATAGCAGTAATACATCATAATTATAACATTTTGTGGATAATCAAGGAGCGCATTTTGTTTGTTTGTACAAATATGATCATTAAAGATGAAATTGAAATCCTGAATCGTATGCGCTGACAGTAGAACCGTTATCGAAGTTTTGTATTGAAATGTCCTCTATAAATCAAAAATTGTAATTCAATATTGGTAGGGTGAATTTTTAAGTTCTCACAACCTTGTAGGTACACTCTGAGATACATAGATGATTTGTTGTGACACTTGCGACAAGTTCACAATGAGAATGCGCATTTTGCTTATAGGCAACGCAGTGACCCATTGGTGTATGGTTTCTATAACGCGGTTTGCGACACAACAATAACGTTTGTCAATGTGGTTCACCACGATATTAAATTTCTTAAGAATTATTAAGATATTTATCTCCCACATAAATATTATTACGTTGAGTATTATGTGACGCGCTGGTGAAGATTTTATTGTATTTCTTTCGTTCCAAAATGAAATAAATGCATGTAAAGTAACAAGAATTATTCAAACATTTTTTGATTAATTATGCGATATGCTGTTACTAAATTTGTCGGGCGTATTTAAGAAAATGGTGCACAACAAGTTTACAATCAGTTCGAGGTAAAATAACAAGTGAAGTAATAGTTTGTGATTAATATAAATAAATAGGTGTCGTACTTATATTGAAACATTATTTAAAATAAGAACAGTTAATATTGGAAGAACCAAGTAAATTAAAGCATCTTTTTTAGAAAACATGTCAATACAGATTCAAAATTCTGGCAGTGTAATTAATAATAATATTCGCACAGTTTTTTTATATTGATGCTACAACCCATTCTATCGAGTAACATGGTAACATGCAGTTCGTTTCTTAATCGTTTAATAGTCCAAGATTGATCCTGTTTGATTCATAATATTTTTATCAACCCAAGAATTCAACGTTCTTAATAAACTCCGCCACTAAATTCAATACATGCCCCCATGTTGCATTTGTTCGTGTTTATCAGATATGAATGCCCACCAGCTGCACATATTTTATGAATCTAAATATTCTCCGAAATCTATGAACAGATGATGCGTGTCAATATTGTGCTAAATGGTCTTCTACAATCTGTTTGCAGTATTTAGTCGATGATCCAGTTTTCTGCCTGTTATAGCATTGCATATTCAACATTTTTATAATCAGCAGCAATATTAGTACTCAAGGATTGGATACCTCCTTATCGATGATAAAACCATACCTTTCAATTGGTCTGCATAACAGTCCTATTATCCTAGGAATTAACATATCGCTTAAATACAAGCCTCGATATTTTTTTCTAAATCTCGTCTCCGGCTCAGTTTATTTGATGCACCTGATTTACCACGTTTCTGTTAAGTAATTCTTGGAAGTAATCAGCCCATCATGTCAACATTATTGAACATAGAATGTTTGGTTTTGAACAAGTTTACAACTATTTGGCTCTCATATTCTCTTATATTATATTCCATGGCATTTTAATAGTGAAGTATTTTCTTCATTAATATAAAAAATATATAGAATCGAATAAATTAATGGATAGAAATTTAACAAATATAACAATTGCGTTGCCACTTTAAATTATGAAAAACGTGATAGAAGTCAAATGCGTAGCAACATCCTGAAAGGACAAAAATTATGGTACTATTTACGAAATGTTCGAAATTATTTTATTTAGTTCAATTTTGTTAGCCGTAAGAGAGTCTTGTTAATATTTGAAATCAGGTTATCAAGTTTATTCAAAGTTGCAATAAAACAAGTGTTTGATTTATAAAAAAAGTGGGAGAGAAATATTATTTTATATACACTATTAAAACAAGTGGAGTGAGCAACGATATAGGCAAGTGGATAAATAAAGGTGAGCAGGCGATGAAACGATTTCGAGCGACAATGGTGCAACTGCAAAAGATTTGGGACGTCGATGACATAATGTCCAATTGTATTTACCGAGTTTATTTATTAACTGCTGGGTTGAATTTATTGCTCTGTTTTGCATTTTTCTCTCCACGACTTCCTATCCTAAGTACGTTTGACCACCGATGCTTCTTCTTTTATCCTCCCCCAGTCTATATTATTCTTGGTCTTCCCTATATTTTATTTTTTCATTGCACTTTTGTTGGATACATTCTTTTTGCAAATCTGTCGTCTGGCATATAAGACCGAATCATCTTAGATTACCCTCACCATTTTGTCCCCTATTGTGTTTAATTGGTAGATGTAGTCTATACGTCTCATTTTTCATTTTCTTCCTGTTTTCCTAAATATTTGTTATTTTTATTTTTTACTCCTATTTCATGCGTTTCTTATAATAGTTTTGATCTAATTAGCTTCTAAATATTTTAAGTGGTTCAGTATATTTTCCCTAAGAACGTTGGGGTGCATTGTATATTATTCCTGCTTTATCCATCGAATTGCTTAATTCTTGTTCTAGTTTTCCAGTATTCTCAATAATCGTTTCTATGTACTCGTAACTGCCTCTCTGTCCCACTTAGTGTTTGTTTAGTGGACACTCGGTCTAACCATACTATTGAATTTGTCTATGTTTGTCTTTGGTAAATATTTGCTGAGAATGTGACTGAAGTGACTGTGTGTGACTGAAATTGGAAGGTATAAATAACATAAGATCGCATCCAACAGGAAGGGAGTCAAATGCAACATCATATAAGTATTTTAAGAAATATAATGGACAATGGATAGACAAATGGGAAGGATTATATATTCATTGACCAACTCAGCTATTGACACAATAAATGTGTGATGTAACATCCTAAGGGAAAGGAGGGTGTTGGTCAAAATAATAAAGATTTATACGTAACATTTTTTTAACTTCTGGTGTTTAATTACAACAATCGCACCTTCATTGATATCATTGCTGAAAATTACCCACATTGCATCGACTTATTTACGCTATTAAAGCCAACAAATTAGCGGAATTTTCTTTTTCAAAGTTAAGGTCTCCCCACACATAATGTACTCGCAATGAAAACGAAAAATAAAGTGAATGATCGATTTCCATTATAAAACAGTAATGCTTAAGTCGCATTGGGCAAGTACTTGCATCTGAAAATGTGTAAAAAGGGATTGGGGCCAGTATGGCTAATTTCGAGGATGAAAGTGAAACGCCTTCAAGGAACTTGCTACCAGTAAACATGCCCGATATGAATGTCATATGACATTGCCTACTTTCAAGAACCCATTAGGGTTTATTTATGATTGCTGTTTCATATTCTATTATTATAAATACAAAATAGTGTACGTTTAAGTTTAAGGAAGTTTTATGTAAACATTATGCAGAAACTTGCCGTTTGGGCAGCTTCTCACCAATCCATGATTTCCAAGAATGTATGTATATATCGTGTTTAGCAAGATCCAAATCCAACCCAATCAATTGAATAGAAATGTATTTAGAAACGTAGCCCAACTATTCCGATTTGTTTTAGATGTTCTCTTTTCATATGGATGTGCCAATTAAATTTCTTCCACCTACGTATCTCCCCTCTATGCTCAATCCTAACTCCGATTTTCTTATTTATAACATAACGACGAAGTGTCAACTTGTTATTTTTCATAAAAATCCTTCACTCCTATGATGCCTAAGAGGCACGGTTTGTGTGTACTAGTCTTTTCGGATTCAATCTTCTCCTCGATTCAATTTTATTTTACCTCCTATTTTGGAAACTTAATTTTAATCTCACTACTGTAACTTAATATATTAACAAAAATTCTGGTTTGCTCAGCTTGACGTTTAGTAAACAATTCCCAGTAAACAAGTACGTACTTAGAAAGCATAGACATTTATGTAGAACAGCACTGGGAGGAGTAAGAATGAACAGATTGAAATCAAGAGAATTTGAAATGGGAAGAGGGCTGACACAGAGCGATAGTCGTATGTACCTAGGGTAGCAAATATGAAGAAAGTATACATGTCCTACGAGGACAATGTAGTACTGATAATCCAGACAGAAAGGAAGATGCAGGAAATAATTAACGAATGGATAAAAGGATTGAGAACAAGGAAATATGGGGAAAAGTGATGAAGACTGAACTGCACGACAGATAATAAAAGTAGGAAGGACATGAAAAATTGGAAGGATACGAAAAAAATGGGAGGATATGATGAGGGAAATAGGACTGAGAAATGGCAGATCAATGGAGGAGATGGTAAGGAGTAGGAGAAGAATGAAGGCCATAGTAAAAGAATAAAGTAGGTAGGTAAGTATTTTTCATGTATTTTCTTTTTAGCTATTTTTCCATTTTTAATTCTATGAATATAAGGTAATGAAGACTTTACCATCTTTTACTTGTTACCTTTTTTTCTTACACCCACAATTATTGATGTTTCGTTTCAATTTTGTTGAATTCGTTAATTTTGTATTACCTACGTTTAATCCAATAGAAAAAAACGTACTTTCGTTTTGGTAGGAAGCGACGTCAACTTAATATAAAATTAAATTACCAATTTAACAAATCTGAAGAGTAATGTTTTATAAATCTATAATCCAGTTAATGACCACGATTGCTTCATTCTTTAAAACTTTAAAATTTTAAATGTTTCTTTGAGGGTCAATTCGCGCCTTTCCTTCGTTTCTGGCTAAACTTGTCATTGAAAAGATTACATAAAATTGGTAAATTCAATATTTAAAGAATTAATTTTAAGAAACATTGTGGAGCACGTGATATCTCATTTGTTTTCTTTCGACTAATGCACCATTAGTTTCTTTCCAGTCTTTGACTTTCATTGTCATTTTTTTAAATATTTGATGGAAACTCGTCTCTTGGACATAACATTCACCTTTGTAAAAAAAACTAAAAAAAAAAATGTTCTGAATAGTCTTCCATGTCATCAGTTATGGAAGACTTATTTAGTTATTGATGTTGAGATCTCAATCGCTAGACTAGAAGATTTGCAATTTGTGTGGCTCTGACGTAATTTGAAAATATTAACATTTTCGCGACGATTTAGGGTAAAATATTCGGACAAAAGACAAATTGTGGAAAGTTTTGGCTTTGTTTGGTATTTTGATGATTATTTGTTAAATTTCTCTAGCAATTTAATTCATAAATTTGCTTATTAAAGAAAATGTTTTCTTATATATAATTTCGAAATTAACCAAATAATATCACTGGAAGCTTCAATTCAATTAACTTGATTAGCCAATTATGAAGCAATTTTTTTACAACTTAATACTATGACGAAGGATTTTGGGGATGATTTTTTCTCTATGTTATCATTGATTGTACAATATTTACTGTAGCAAGTAGCAAAAATTATAATATTTGAACATTTATGTAAACATCCCCATAAAATTTAAAACAATATAAAATCGTTATCACGTCATTATATTATTAGTAATCACGTTCTCGATGTTAATTTCTCCAATCGTCCCAGCCTAAACGACCGCATTATTAAATAAATACATTCACCGTCATTATAGCGGCAGCATCGCGCAGGTAATACCCTTGAAATATTTATTTGCGCTGCTTTTAATAAGAAAAAGGTGCGTGTATGAGTTGGGCAGGTATTGTGCGGTTGTCGGTTCCAATCAGGCTCTCAGGAGACGAGCATTCACGGAGGTGTGGACAGCAATAGAACTCTTGTCAAACAACCCGTCACTCGCATATTCTCAAGTGTTCGGTAAGACGTGCTTCTGTTGGCACCCGCCGCATACCCAGAGCTTCCACACAAACATGCACTGCATAGATACAGATGTATCTATGTTCACTTGTACCTATGTTTACTTCTGTTTTCCTTAATTGCGCCCGTTGATTGTTTTAATTGGAGGCAACCGGAATGTTGTAAACTTTATTATCGGACGTTTTGATGCGTGAGACATTATTTCAATATTTGGAAAAATCAACGAATTCTGTGTTGAAATTTTTTCCAATATAGAATATTCGTGGGATTAACCTCAACATAAATTATATCGAAAATGTTTTTATCACAACGATTTTTATATTTTTATTTTTAAGTATTTTAATGGTATAGGTGTAACACAATGGCGAACTAATGCAAACATGAGCAATTTTCTTGCATAAAATGTTCAATGATGATTTGGATATATTTTTTTTGACGAGACTGTTAACAAAAAGTTGTTTTAAATGTCTCTTTTAAAATACTAAGTTTGTAGTATTGTTATCAATTGCTATCATTAGCGAAAATTTATTTACATACTTCTTAGAATTGATTTTTGAAACAAGGTCATTGTCATTGTGAGCATAAGCTAGATTTGATAAATGATAATGTTTTCGGGCGAGGTTGGCATTTAATACATACAGAAATTCATAGATTGTTAGAACTTTTTAAGAACTTTAAGAACACAGTCACATTGTTTGTAATTTTCAGTAAGGTACATTTGGAAAACATTAAAATTATCTTCAGCGAATTTTTCAACCCCTCAAATTTTGTTTTTTTTTGGGTTTTTGATATTAAATTATTCTAGAGAATACCAATAAATAATAGGCATTTAACTAAATTGATTTTATTTCTTTCCGAAATAGTACAACCAAACCAAAACCAAACCAAACCCAAACCAAAACCAAACCAAATCCAACCCATTTTAACTTAACCCAACTAACCACTCAGAATTTGTGGAGTTGTTCGTCAATAGTCTCGACCAGTTTTGACTGTGTGTGGGACGCAAATGGGTGTGAAAAGAGATACATTTTAACACATTTTTTAAATGAATCAATACTTATGTAATGTAAATTATTATGATTATAAACAATTTTATAACAGAAAATATTTATTTGTATTTAAACTGTAAAACTTGCAATTTATTTGTATAAACATAATTAATTTTTTTTATGATTAAAATATATTTGTGTCGTATTTATGCAACTATATGTGGTTTGAATATAATGAATACAGGTTTTTAGTGGCTACATAAACTAAGACCCCGGCTGGGAACAAAGTTTTCAGAGATATTCAGGCACTTAATAATGAAACAAAATGCGAGATAACCAGTGCAGGCTCATGTCTTAGTAAATATGGAAGTCTACAGCATAAAAATAATTTTTGTAGGATTGAAAAACTCAAGTTTTTCTGAAATTAAAATTAAATGTTGTGACAATTCAAGGCATAGCTGGTGACATGTTAATATTTTATGTAGACCAGGAAAGCAGGAGAAGACAGCAATGTTTAATTCTAGAAAATCTTTGAAATGTAATAATGCTTGTCGATTTGTCCCTGTTCAATATTTAAAATTCATAGGCATTAGGTTTTTAGAAATCATTGGTACATAGCTCGAACGTTTGTTTTGATAATATTTATTTATAGTGCTGTTTTATTAAATTAATAGTCATTGTTTTATTTTTATTACCTGCATAGTCTCCTTTGAATAAATATCCGTAATTTATAATGAAAGATCAACTAATCTTCTATCGAATTATAAAAAAAACAGCGCGTGTCTTTGTTATTAAATGCTAAGAAAACTAAGTAGAAGTAATAGTTGAAAAAACGACTATACAGGATCAAATGATTCAAAGATGAACATAACATGAAAATACTATTTTAAAAAAGATTCAAACATTGTTAGTTTTACAAAACCGTATCAGCTAACTTAGCAGCATATTTATGCTAGATTTTTAATAAAATACTATATATGTATTACATAGTCATTTATGCCACCTCTTAGGAAACGCATCATTTTGTGTAACGAGTGTAACATCAGACGAATTGTACACAGTCACATTTCTTAAGGTGCTTCATATAAGATTTTTAAAAATCAAACACAAGTTATATTCAAGTTATACGAGTATACCAAGTAACATCGAAAAAGCTGCATAAATACCATAGCAATTAAAAAACAAAATATCATTTAAATATTACTAGAAGTGATGGCGGTTTTTTCGTAACTGGTGTTGAACTAGTGCTGCATAAGTAGCCTTGTAAATGTACAACACAAATGTTTGTACAAATGTACAACACAATAAAGTTGTTTGATAAAAAATGACAATGAGTATCAACGCATTTTAGCTTAAATATAAATGTTTAATTTTGATATTTTTTTAAAAATATGGGAGATGAAGAATTTAATAGTTTACCACAGCTTATTATTGCATCCTATATAAAAACGTGATAATTACAAGCCGTGATACATAGCTAACTAATTTTATTCACTATTTGAAAAAGTGACACTTTACATATTTTCGATAAAAGCCATCTAACGTTTACGTCACCACAACCTACACAACCTATTTGTACAAATCAGAATAATTTCGAATTTGTTCAGTATGTCGTAATTACCTTTGTTTTTATTGGACATACGTATGACGAATGACAAACAAAAGATGAAAATCTAGGAGATAAGATAAAAATGAAAAGTTATGAGAAAAAGAACAACCAAGTAATAAAGTAATTTTTATCAGCTGTTTCCTCCTTCAGGACTAATCAGATCACCAACGAAACATCCTTTGTGACGCATGTAGTGATGCAAACATGTGTTACGAAAGTCATCTAGACGTCGATACCTTCACTTTCGGGCTGGTATGTGATTACAGAGAGTCTGCTTTGACCGACTAAGTCAGTACTGGCGAGACTTGTAAGTATTTCGCAACCGTCGGCACGAAAACTCGCTTTGTTGAAAATAAATTTAAGCTGATGTATCAGGTGTATTAGTTGCTTCGTCGAACTCATCATATATTCGCTGAGATGTATGTAGTCATCAAAATGTTGTGTGTATACTAACGCCATCTAAACATCAATACGCTACGCTACCAATTTTTTTGACAAATTTGTATTCTCACGTACTGAAATTGTGCATTTTGAGGTTTTAAAGTATCATCCAATCATTTGCTGCAAGACAAATTCAATGTTCACTTCTGTTGATGGAAAATTTGGCCTTTTTTAAATCCCAAGTGTTAGTCATTGTATTCAAATCAAATTTCGACCGTGGAGACCAATCTGCAGCATGCTACTAAGATCCTATCTAAATCATACCTCTGCCCACAAGTGCCACCTCTTATAAAACTTTTATCCATTAAGTCATATTTAATTTAAAATATTAACACTATTTTCACAATACATAAAGTCACACCAGATTGTCAACTTTTGCATTTCTTCATTAAAATTCTTATGCATATGGCATGTGCTAGATTATTGTACCATCGAACACAACCATCAAATATCCTATTACTATTTTTGTGAAACTAAAAACTTACTAGTCGCATGGGTTTTCATCGACCATTTTAGAAACCGAAACGGATCTGATATATAATTTTGTCGAGGAACGAGTTTACTTTCAATGTCAAATGTGAACACGCCAAACCAACCAAAAATGGTTTCACCTCATCGTCTGGAAGTTTGATTTTTGTTAAAATATGCCTTGAAGTAAAATCGCTTTTCAGTCGGCTGATAGAACAAACATATGGGCCGATATATTTATCTAAAATGTTCGACAATTGTCTATTACTATTGAATTACTATTGCATTTTATGCACGATTAACAATGACGTAATCTTTATATTTATGTTTTGATTGATAGGATAGCATTTGTTACTTTATATACTGTACTTTAAAAATATCCTGTATGCATTAATAATATATCTAAAACCTCGAAGGGGCGTAGTGGGTTATTGGAAATATCCAATTTGATAGCTAAATATATTTTCTTTGTGAAACACAAACGTTGGTACTTCCCATTATATGATGAGAAACTCCAGGCTGTACACATTATGATGTGTGTTCTTGATGGCAATGAGGTTTTATAACAAATTTATCCCAAGTATTTAAGCTTATACGACGTTGCTAATGTTTATAGCTTAGAATATTTCCTGTCATTTATATTTTGTACTGTATCAATGCCCATAACAAAGATTCGCAAATAATTCATCTTATCTCATGTATTGTTTCGTTCCTGTTGATATTACTCGTAATGTCGACATATCAATAAAACGTGTACATTCGCAGAACATAATGTAATGTATCCGTATAAATTGAAATATTTACTTTATTCCCATTGGTATTAATACAAAATTTTAACGTCTATTATCCTTACAACTTGGGAAAATTTGATCGTTTCGTCAAATAACATGGATTCCACAAAAATAATTAATTAATTCACCCCATATTAAGTCTTAAGTCTTAAGAACCGAATTTGCGACACCACAATCGTGACATGCTATAAGCACTAATCGTGTTAACGAACGAAATGAAAATCTTAGCTATCGAAAATATCCATCATAAGAATGACTCCATGACTTATTACACGTGAATGGCCCAACTTCATCTCCTCAGTGGGTACGCATTTCTCCCACCTTGAACGTATTTATGTGATCACCCCTTTGTAACTGTAGGTATTAAAGATGATGATTTCCCGCGATGAATGGCAGTAATGACAATAATAGGTCCTCTTGGCGCATGTCTTAAAGTGTGCGCGAAAAATGGTTGCAATTTAAGCAAGATTTTAATTATAATTGCAAAGTGTGTTTGTGGTAATTTACTGGAATTATTGGTGGAAGTTATCAGATATTCTTAATAGATTGATAGCAGTTATGGCAGAGTCGAGTGTATGTTTTGTGTAAAAAACATGATTTCATGAGAAATCTGTAAAATCCTATTCTAGTGGTATTGACAAAGCATAAATTGTTAAATTTCATATCACTGGGGCTGGCATCAGATGGAGGAGTGTGTACACGATTTGCTTTGTTAAGAACAAAACTTAATGAGTATACCAGTTAATATCGTAATAATATAAAAAAAATGTTTGTGTCACATGCTTTAATTAGTGCGTTCGGACGATTTTTTTTGGCAAATTTACATTCGCTGTTTTAATAAAAAAAATATTATTTTGACTGAATGAGAGATTATGTGAAACTAAAGAAAGTTATCAATCCTAATATGTATTGTTGTTTTTCATGCAGTTTTGTATTTAGTGCAACTAGGGAAAGACATATAAAAAACTACTTAAAAACCCAGGAGTTGTATTCAAGAATAGAATTCAAATAAATCACTCCTAAAGGATTTCTAAAATTAATGTATATTCATGAAAATTCGAAAATGTATCCAAGATTTTTTACATTTCATTATCTATCCCAAACAATTGCATTATTGAGAAAATAAATATATAAATTAGGCATTAAAAGGGACATTAATTAAACAGGCAGATATGAAAAAAGAACACGGTTTAGATCCTTCGACGATGTTTCGTTCGTTTTATGAACTCATCGGCAAGAGACACTAAACGTTACGCACCAACCCGGTTCAAAAAACAAATTTTTGTGAGAAAATTTACAGTTCTTCACGTCACGATTAGTAAAATATTTTGCGATAGTTGATTGGTTACAAACAAACTATGTGAATGGTGAGTTCCTCTTTTTTGCCAAAATTGCAATAAAATATCACAAATTAAATAAATAAAGACATGACATGTTGAGAAAAAAACAAGATCATACTCTCTTTCACAAAAAGGAAAATCTATTAATAATTAAGAAGAATTATTCGTAGCATTCAAAACGAAACGAAAACTCCTTAATCAGACCATTAGATGGACAGTCGATCGTGTACAACAAGGGATCTGTAAACATATACTGTTTACTGCCTTGTATAGAAAAACATCGAACAAATATAATATACACACTATTTTAACAACTTAACAAAATAAGTTATTGGCAAAAGAAAAGGACAATAATTAAAAAAAGCTATATTTTTAGGTTTGTTTCGGAATAGTGCCTTGGGGCACTATTCCGAACTATTTCTGCCCGCAAAAATAATGTATGCAACCGATATACATTTATAATGACAACAATTTAATCGGTCTAGTGGAGCTGGCGTTGGATTCGGCTCGGACGAAGCTACAGCTCTAAGAATGGACTAGTGTGCACTGACATAACCACATGGGTGGAGAATGGCGTTGATGTAGATCCATTCGAGGTATCCATACTTAAAGTTTACTCCGTATGGCATTAATATAAATCTTATAACTCTTGTGATAATATATCCTATAAGAAGAGAATATATTCCGAAAATCTAAGCTTATGTACAGTCGGCAAAAAATGTTTCCGGACAGTCGCTAGACGCATAAGCAAAACTCACTGCACAAATTAAATATTTGTTGGAACTGCCACCATTTTACCTGCTGTAACGATATTCAACTATTGTCATAAGAATGAACGCGAGAGACATGTAACAAACCCATATAATAAAAAAAAAATCGTCGCTTGAACATAAAATTTGTGTCTAGCAGTTACGACAATTTCGCAATACGATTGTGCTTGCTTTGAGATCTCAGTTGTAGTCAGTTTAAAGAAAATTAGAAAAATGTAACAAAAATAGTACTAAAATAAACACATTTTGTTCACTTTTAATTGTAATGATGACACATGTGATCATTGAAAGTTCCAAGTAAATGTCCTCAATTTACGATAATAAAAGTAGATAACATTCGTAAATAAAGTCTTGGTTGGGTTGGGTTGGTTTTGGGTTCACTTGTGTTCTGGTTGGGTTGGGTCAATTGGTTTCACAGTTACAACCAACATGGTGTGATAAATCTGTGATTATAGGAAAATGATGGTTAACATTTTTAATTGTATTTCGTTTTTAACTAATTGCCTTACAATATGTATATCTTGATTGATTTGGTTTGTCGTCAGAGTAAATAATTTATAAAATTGAAAAAATATTGACATGAAATATTATAAAAATAATATTCATGTTTGCCATTCATACAGATATTCATTAATATCATCAAATTCAGAAAGTTATAGAATTTTTTTAAAAACCACAATTTAGTATTGTTTAATTGTAATTGTCGTGGTTAATGCAATGCTCGTATTAACCTATTTGCATTTTTTTAAAACTTGATTATCGTTATACTTTTTCGTATAACATTTTCACTGATAAACAATTTCAATTATTATGTATTTTATCAAACTAGCTAGTTAAATATATTTCACTGAAAGGGACTCGATATGAACCTCCAATAATTGAACTATTGATCCGGATAAAATACATGCTCATTATTTGTAATTACAGTTATTGTAAAAATATTTTTTGTTAATGACAGTTTAAGCGGTAAGATCTAATAAATTCGAGCTCTTGGTATAGTTCTTAACATTGTTCTCTTACACTAAATACTAACAGTAATATGTTTATCATTAACCAAATTTGTATCCAAATTTATAACGAGATTTATATAATTACCGATTAATTATTGCTACCTGCATAGATATCATATGTTGCATAGCAATAAATTCAAATAAGTTAAGATTTCAAACAACCAGAATTGTTCAATTACAATAAATATACTGACAATATGACAACTATTACTTAAGTGTTTATTTTTATTATTACTAACATTGAAAATAAATGTATTAAGGTGATGACTATTTCGCCCTCTATGGGCTCATCAGACTACCACACATACATTCGCTGAAGTTACATGAAATTATGCAAACATGAGTGACAATCAACTTGTGTGTGAATATTACGCCAATTATTAGACCACAAACCCACACACTGTTACTGCTCGCAAGATTTTATACTACCAACTTACTTGGTCGAAAATACCTCTGCATTTACGTAGCAGTAAAAGTGTGTGGTATTCACGTCGCGATGGTTGTAATATTTACACACACACTGATCACTAATATTGATAAATATTTTAGTGATTTCAGGAAAACACATAATATGTACCCGGTAGCATTTCTGTCATTACTTGTGTGATAAAAATCAACATTCATTAAAATAATTCAAATTATTTTATCCAGGATCTCACGATTATTATGGTGGTGTTTGATGCGATTTGTGTTAATAAAAAAAGTTGAATACGAAAATTACTTTACTGGTGGTCAAATAGAGCATAAAAAGATGCCATCAACGTTAATTAAATAGGTCGGAGCATCCACATTCTTTTTGCATATCTTGGTTGGATGGTATCGTTTTGATTTTCTTGCCAACAAGGCATATCAAGAACCTCACTTGTTAAAATAAATGTAGGTGTATTATTGTTAATGTTAAAAATATTGTCAAAAACTCACCGTTTGCATGGTATAGTTAGAACTAATCCCTTAACAAAGAGCATTTTAGAAATAGAAAACCTGCTGATGATAAAATCAAACAATATACAAATACAAATTCAAATAAAAACGAAACGATACAACAAATAAATAATATTCGTTGCATCTTTTTGTATGTATTTTATAATCTGTAATTTTTACTTATTTTCATGTTTATTAACATGGTGTATTTTAAATATTTTATTTATGAACTTCATCATCATATTATGTTTTGGCATTACTCTTAGTCTTAGTCTTAGTAATCCTACACGAAGATACATCACATATACATTTCAGCAACCAAGGTTCTTAGTTTGTTTGTTTGTTTGTTGACAAGCTCAAAGAAGAGAAACCAAGAAACGATATCGTCCATTGATTCAACTGCATCCTCTTTGCAGACCTGATTTTACCATCACTAGGTCATTGTTATTGGCATGTCATGAAATTTTAATTGTCTTTTTCAACCCAATAAGCCTGTAATGTTATTTCATTATCAGTGCTAATCTATTCCAAAACTGAATTCTTTCAAGAAAAGCCAAATATTCTTTAAGATCAGCTGATTAGTTTAGTGCCCCGTTTTTTTTCTGGATAAAACATAAAAAAAGTACAAGCCATTTACACAATTGTTGAAAAATAGTTTGTTGGACAGGCAAAAGAACGGAAATTTAAAAAAAGTTTGCTTGGTTTTCAAATAATGGTTTGGGTGGCCTTCCAAATAATGCACCACGTTGTACGTGTCAGTTATTTTTAAGAATAGGTTACAAACATGGTCGTGCTGAATTGAATTTTTTGTGAAGAACTTGTCCATATTATTTAAATGCAAAATGTGCAACCAAGTTAAAGTCATTAAATAGCACGTCAGAATTGAAGTTCCTTCCAGAAACATAAATATTTACCAACATATTTTTAGGTTTCATTGAGTTTAAATGATCTTAGAAACAGGAAATTAGTTATTGTCCATTTTTTTGTTAGTTCTAATTTTCAAGTGACAATAGTCTACTTACTAATCGTGCACATAGAAAAATCTTTTCAACTTGTTCTTACTGAGTACTAGGCATATGAATTTTACATGTGATGCTACTTATCTCATTGTAACCCATTTTGATTGCCAGCTATTGTGGATTTAAATTCAAATTAAATTATTTTTTGTTAACCTATTGCTATCGAATATTCTAGCAAACGAGAAAAAATTATGCTGTGACCTTCTGGGGAGAAAAATATTTTAAATTGCAAATTTTAACAACTTTATGTAAGCAATTAATTAGGAAACAATAGTCGTTCGTAGCATCGTAACACTTTAACCTCAATCATTGTTTGCACTAAAAAATCCCGATAAAGTGCAATAAAAAATTGATTGGTGTCGATTACGTTTGAATTACTCATCTAGATTCACAAATCAGCACACAATTAAAATTGATGTAATAATCTTTTTTCTTGGATAAAAAGTTTTTAATTATGTGTTTATTCAAATTTATGAATTAAAATGAATTATTTTTTTCTCTACCTAACAAAAATCGACCATCTCTCAATCTGCAATCAATACAGTCTCAAATCGTACGAAGCTTTCATGGTCCACCTCGAAATGATTAATTAACGAGAAATCTCAATTAAAACGCCGCATAATAAATATCGCAAGCCTCCATCTCCGCGAATGAAACAACCATTCAATTAATGTCGCAAAAATAACGACATAAATTTCTGTAATTAAACGAAATTTTCGCATAGAATTTAACGGAATAAATTATTAATAGAAGGTGAACGCGTGAAAAAAGCTCCGCCGTGCCATAGAATTTATTGAAATATGCATTATTATATATGTACGTGAAGTACATAGACTAACTAAAGGAATGTAGAATAGCGCGGCTCTTAATAGGGGTTTACAATTAGAGATAATTAGAACTGCAGCGCTAACCCTCCCTCTCCTCGGCCCTAACAGGAGTGGTGGCGACCAGATTAACTAACGATGTTTAATTGGATTAGTCGTTCAACGATATTTAAAATTTCATAGACCGATGTCTTGGAATACATTAAAATTTAATAAACTTGGGTTCGTTATTTTACATGAATTTCAGTGTAATCGATATCGTTGTTATTTTACTTACTTGGAAAAAACGATTGAAGGAACTTTATGAACTTTTTGATTCTTATTAAAGTTAGCAATTAATTGTAAGAGATTTAGTTTCAAAAATAATTTGATGATGACAGTATTTTTTTTTGAATTTTGAAATTATTTGAAACAAGTTTATTAATTTACAGCGGTAATAAATTACAATTATAAACAACATCTAATAAAAGATTCTGATCACTTATAATTTCTGATTTATCGACTCATTGACCTCAGTCAATGTACAAACGATAGGTACAGGAAACGACGTGGATGTATCATAAATTTGATTAAAAAATAATTAATTGAATTGAAACATTTTTTGTGTTATTTACAAAAAAAAACGAATCATCCAAATTATTTCATTTGCAGGCTCAACCCAATATTGTAATATATAAACCCTCAAGTTAATAATAATAATTTAAATAATGGATTTAAATCGAATTAGTTTAAAAAATAATGTCAAAAAATGAAAGAAATGAAACGAGTCATAATAGAAATGAAATTATAAGGTCGATGTTAACTAGAATAAAAGATAATAATATGGAACTTGTTTGAAACCCAAAGAGAGAAAGTGGGATGAAACGAAGATGATTTGAAAGGACCACGAAAGCATCAGTAGAAATGATGCCATCAAGAATAAGTCAGTTCATCAAATTCAACCTAATTGAATTAATTTTTTTTGACCTCAAGTTATTTCTTGCTTTGGTAGAGCTTCGTAGTAGAATTGATGACAGTACTTTTTAATTTTAATATTAATTCTGTGTTACTTTATGTGTAAGTCATTTTGATAGATAATTATATATCGTACAAGCTATACATTTTACGTTTCTTGAGTATTTTTGTAAAAACTGGATAATGCGTTGCAGTATCGAACCCACCCAGCTTTTGATCATATTTGCCACAATATTTTTTAAAATATGAATTAATAAATTTTATAATAACCAATTACTGGATTTATTAAAAAGCTCTCTAGCAACTTCTGAACAGGTGAGTTATCCTTATTAATAAATCATAGTTCAAGTTACAGTCAAAAGCGTGAATACTAAAGCAAGGCCCCATTAAATATACCCACAAAACGAATACAAAAATTGAAGTATAGCAACTTGGATGTGGACGAAGATTTGATAATAAATCTAATATTTTGGGTTTCCATTCAACTTTATTTAATATAAAACAAATTATTATATATCACCTGACGACTAATAATGTTATCGAGACGTTGTGTTTTTAATTTGTTTTAAATTAAATAAAAGTAAAAAATGTTTTACTAAGATTTAAATTCAATTGATTCAATGTATGTGATTTTTATTTTGTTTTGAATATGTGTGTCGGTTATTTTGGCTGGAATTAAATGCCATTATAAATTATTTATATAGAGTAATTGTAAACGTATTGCAATGCAAATTGATTTATTTATAAATTTGTAAAATTTAAAATTTTACCTTAATAAACCGACTACACAACTCTAATATAAATATTCGCATTTACAAGCTTCTGGCCACCGGTGCAGCTTTCGTCGCGTTCCGACGGATTACTCATTCTCATCATTATGAAGATTTACAATTAAATAAATGTCATATTTCAATGAAAGTTGCAGAAAACCGGCACAAAACAATCTTCCCGTCGGAATAAGACAAAAAAGTTTGTAGTTATATTGAGCATATAAATAATAAATTCCTGAAATATTAAAACGTGGATTCAAATTACATTTTCCACTGTAAAGCTTTTTCGGGAAAATTATTTTAAATAGTATTTTCGTATATTTATTCCACCTCGTGTTCAGTTCAAAGTCTGAATTTAGAACAATTTATAATTTTCACAATTTTTAAAATAATATTTGTATATGGAACACAGAGTTCTTTATCATAAATTTAAATGTTCAGTAAAAATATATTAAAAGGCACATTTGTATAAAATAGTATTGAAGTAAAAATTACTGAAATTTAAGGCCTTATCATGGTGTTGGCAAAATTGGCATTAAATATAGAAACTAAATTTAATACGAATAGGAATTCTATGAATATGTAGTGGCACCGACGGATAACAAGAAAGATGTATTTACGAAATTGTTAAAGTATTTAAAAATATCGTAATCTAATTGGTTTGGTGGTGACTTCAACTATATTGTGAAATGAAATGTGGATGAAACACATTTCGTGTTTATTTTTCTGCTTCAGACAGACATACCTTAAGTGACCATTTATTTTCTTATCAATCCGGTCAAGTGCGAATCCAGTGGGAGAACTAAAGGACCTAACTGTTATATGGTTTTTTTAATAAATTCATTTACTAGATTTTTTAAAATCCGGTTTTCTATTAAGTTCATTTCACGAAAATTCGTAAATTTAACGATAAATTTTGGAAGAATTCCAGTTATTATTTATGTATTATATTTATTTTAATGAAAAAAGCAATGAATTTAAATTTTGAATACAAATTTGCGAACCAGTACATGTATCATAGTTAGAAGGCAGTCGGGAGGAAACAAGAAATGTCTCCATATTTAGATTAACTTGAACTTGAAAAAAATTAAGAACGATGCTAACCATTTTTATGTACAAATTTTTAGATATTAATGTTATCGCTCCTAATAGAAATATTAGTGCGATTATTATTATGGTAGAGCATTGTCATACTTCCCAAATCTATTACATAATACTATAACTTAACCGTTAGGATGAGCGTTGTAATATAAATAAATAATAATGTAAATTATAGAAATGGATTTTTGGGAAGAATTCGATAGTTCCAGTGAATAGGATTTTGGGATTGAGATGGTTATCTGGTAACGTCAAGTCCAATAATAAACTGTGGTATAAGTGAATCGCTACAATGTTGGAAGTACATTAAGACGCTTGTCGAGAAAGATGCAATCGAGGAGCTGAACGTAATCATGAAGGACACGAATAAAGTTTCGAGAGAGTAGAACATTTTATATATTTGGAAGTTATGATCACATAAAAGGCGAGATGACCGACGAAATTAAATAGAGACTTGTAACAGGCGAGAAAGCACCTGGAACATTGAGTATTCTGCTCAATAAGAATGCCAGAGGATTAATATGGAGGGGAGACCTGGACCCTGACAATACAAGCTACAGATATGGAAATGGAAGCAGCTGGAAGTAAAGGAATTGAATAAAGGAAGAGGGGCGGGCAGTGGAAGAGGTGAAATAAGGAGGTTGAGAATTTTTTTAAGGAACCAAATATCCCAACACAAATAAAATTGAAGAAATTGAGATGGTTGGGCCACGTAGAAAGGATACATGAGGGAAAACTGCCAAAGAGCTCAATGAACAGAAGTCATGATGAGAAACAGAAGGCAGACCAAGGAGAAGATGGCTGGAAGAGGTAGAGAGATACCTGAAAGCGATTCATCTTTCGAAGAATTTGCTGAGGATAGTTATTGATTGATTCTACTATCAGAAAAATAATAATTCTTCGAAAGGCGAATGGAGTTTCCTATGTCTTTGTGTCTTTAGCTATTATTTTCGCTTGGGTCCAATTGAGTCATT
The DNA here is from genome assembly GCA_959613385.1 of Geotrupes spiniger. Lineage (NCBI taxonomy): Eukaryota > Metazoa > Arthropoda > Insecta > Coleoptera > Geotrupidae > Geotrupes > Geotrupes spiniger. Next base: position 14,452,149 of record OY390734.1, read on the forward strand.
TTCCTTCCGATATTTTTGAAGCATTAACATTCCCCGTATTCCGGCTTTCCTTGGTTATGTTACAATTTCAGTTCTCATAATAATTTTTACCTTTCTAACTTCTTGCATCCTGTTTATATGCCCAACCCATCTGAAATTAAGTTTTATTTTTTTATGCACCATTATTCTTCAACCTGTTTCTCAACTGCTTGTTTCTGACATTGCGAAAACTAGAAGGATCTGCATCAATTTTACTTTCCAGTATAGAAACATTGACTTTTATTTTTTCTTTCTTTCAAGTTAAACATCTAGTTATATAACGTTTTACACAGTTAGTTTTGCTAATTCTTTTCTGTTCGATTATGGACCCCAATTGTGTTGATTTCGGGGATTTCTCATGAGTGGCCAAGTGCGGTTGAGCCATCTCTAAGGTGGCATGGATGAACAATGCTTTTTCAAAACGGATTCGCAAACCGATCTTTGTTGAAGGAAACCAAAACCAAAACAGCACTCAACATACGAATCGTTGTACGAAGGGTATTGATTTTAAATTCATTAACTCGTTCAATAAATTGAGTTGTTTCTTTTTATTTACTTGTAACAAATATAAACAATCATGAATGTTTATTGCCAGGAATATGGAAAGGGGAAGGCCATAGTGACGTATGAAGAAATCAACCTAAATATCGTTGACAAATATCAACGGGAATGGAGAAGGCACGCTAACCGAGTTTGAGAATGAGAATGAATTAAAGTGCAGGCGGAAATGAAGACGTGACAGCTAATTCAATGAAATACATGATTACTCGTAATGTTTGTTGTAAATCGAGAGAGTGAGTGTACATCTGGGTCATCGATCATATCTACCTAGCAGTAAACATATCATTGATTTTTTTCAAACCCACATTCTTGTCATCTGTATATGAATAACAATATAAAGTCGAATTGTACACGTAATTGATAAATTATGAACAATTATGTATTACACAACGTATTGATGCGCATAGAATTCGAACAGAAATTAAATTGGATCAAGAGCAAGAAAGCACTTTGTATCATTGGACGTTGGTTTCGGTCTCTTTTTGAGCTCTTCAGTATGACGCGTTATTTCCTGTTAAATGACAGGGAGTGGGGAACGAATGCAGACAATAGAAAAGAATGCAGACAAATAGTTTCACGAGCCTAGGGCCTACAAGGCCTGTCGATAAAATTATATAATATTTTGGTGGTCAACGAAATAAATTTAAATAATTTTAATTTCTATTCAATAACATTCTTATCTAGTATTGTTTTCATGGAACAAAAATAATTATTCAGCTTTCAATGTAGAAAAACGAAGTAAAATGAAGTTATAATCATATATTGTATGATCATATTTAAATTTCATAATCCAGTAAGGGTTTTGTTTAAGTTTCCCAAATATATATTTGAGAGTAGCAACTTCTAATAAAATTCTCGATTTAACAAAATATCGTAATTAATAGAACGTTTATTAAGTTTCTTGACACTTTACAACTTAATTTTTTTACTCATTTGACTTCATCTCTCTTTTACGTTTAATCGTCATCAACAAATTAAGTGGTAAAACAAGATCAAAATTTAAAATAAAAGACTTCGAAAATATCAAATTAATTCTTAGTTGAACAACACCTACATATGTATTTTTTTTAATTTAAGTAGGTTGGTTGCATATTTAATTGCTGTTTAGTTTTTACGATGGAATTTCAAGTTTTACTTAAAATTAATTTAACTTGTTTTGCGTAGAATTTAAATCTAGTCTCCGCATGAGTATGTTGTTAATTTGACAAATTTTAAGAAGCTATTGGCGTTTGTTAAAAATTATATCAAAGGTGACGAATATGTACAAATATGTTTACATATTATACTATTGATAATTGTGCAATAAATGCGGTGAACTTTAAATGACAAGATTGCCAATACGAGACTCGTAAACGTGTTTCATTCTCGTTTGATTTCATCAGTAGGCCACACCCACTCTGAGCAATTAATCATGATTATAAACGAGTTCATAAAAATAACTGATTTGAAGTTTTTCGCACATTTATAAAAAACATCGATGCCGTCGTTGCCACTTATTTCCTATTTTTTTACATTAATTTTAATTATATCTTTTTCGTAACCGGGTGTAACTAACAACGACTTTTCAGATTTTTCCGTCGCTAGGGTCGTTTGAATCATGACGATCTGAATGCGTTTGCTGACCTACTGATTTGAAACAATTATTTTAAATTTGTCTTACATATTATATTTTATATTCTGATGTTTATGTACAATAATTATAGATTTATAATACAGTAAATGAATATAATGAAGTGGTACCAACGGAAATGTAATCTCACTAGAAAATTGAATCTCTCTTAACCGAGTCAAGGTGTGTGTCTGTTTGTAGTAAAATTAATCTGCAGATCGAAAATTAAATTTGTAAAATCGAAAAATTCAGAAATTTCACTGCGAAAACTTACTTTGAAATACAATTTGACAGTTTAACTATTTTTCTTGGGATAAAACATTCTTTGCCTGGTTCTATAAATTATGGTGGTTGCATACAAATTTCCATTAAATTATCATTAAAATGATCACAAACTTGATGCACGATCTCCAGTTCTAATTTTTTTAATGTACCAGTAAACTAGTGTAATTTGTAATAACAATTTTACTTCGCAAAGGAGAAGAAATCATACAATTTGCCGAGGATTTTTTCTTCAGCCTGATTTATAATTTTAATGAATTAAAATTGACAGTCCACCTTGACAACGAGTACCATAGTAATGAAGATAAATAAAAATTGTTTTTATATAAGTTGATATTAGTTTAAAATCGAATGCTGTAATTGCAAATTTCATTATTAAAACGTTATCCTGTTATGGTATTATTTTAAATAAAAAATGCCTGAAGTAAAATCAGATGTGTCGACAGAAAAAGATTTTAGCTGACGAGAGAATGACTACATGCAAGCGAAATTAAGACAAGAGAACGGCGCTAAACCTACAAAGTTTACAAATGATCCAGGATAAAAATGTATAGCGTCTATTCGGCCATTTGTATACTGTGGCTAATAGATATATCAAAAGGATGAGCATAAATAACGAATAAAAAACTAGAGTCACGTCTATTTAAATCTAAATAGTAATTAAAAATATAACTTACTTTTCAGTAAGATCTCGCCCATATTTTATGCATGGACCAACATTGTATGTTTACTTTTTGTTTTGTAACATTTCTTACATAAGTTGTTTATCAGTAAATTAGAAATGTTTTTGTTGGGCACTAATAATAAATTCCTGCAGTATATATTCGTATATAATATATATACGAATACAATTGAGTCGAACATATGAAACATTTCATCAAGTCATTCTCGGCACAATCCGAAGGTAAATCTTCAAATTTATCAAATCATTTTAATGGAGCCTATTCATTAAATTGGCATTGTTTAGTGTGCTCCCGAAGCGAAAATAAAATCTAACACCAACAAAACTCGACATAATTCAATTTGGACGCAGCTGTCCGGATCGAATAATGAAGAAATGCCTTATCTCGGTTCCTTCGACATGTACACTACAATTTAAACGGACGGACAAAACGATCACGGTGCCGTATACAGTAATTTTATATATTTAAGATTGTGTCTGTGGAGAAGTGACATTTGAAAACGCCGTGCGCGCATTTACCTGTCAACAGCACATCTGCTGGCGGAACGCGCATTACCTGAAACAACTGGGGCTAATTTAGTGGGAAAAGAAGCTCACAATGGCGGCCCTCGTCATCTCTGACACTTACTGTGTTCAGGAATTTTATAACATCACACACGGACACTGTTATCTATCAGATTTGGGTTGTGTGCAAACACAAATATTTGAGTGATCTATTGAACCTTGTTTCGTGGTAAGTGCTCGTATAGAATGTCTTAAATATTATGTTAAATGTTGTACACACACATCGGGACGTTTTTAAACGTATACTATAATCTGTATGTGGCGGGTAAATAATATTAAAAATTCGATTTAACTGAGTTAATGAACCTAAACGATTCTAAAAAAGGAACAATAGATATTTAATTTGTATCATTTTATGTCATGTCAGTTTCGCTTGATTGATTTTTATATCTTTCATTTTGATTAATTTAACGTTCGATCGATGTGTTTGTTTGGATTGATTGGTCTAAAGTTTACCATGTTTTATTTTAATTGCGATGTTTTAAAATAAAACGTACCATAAACAAAGAACTTTCAGAAATATCCATAATAAAAGATCGCACAATAATTTAGTCAAGCTGTACAGTACAGTTGGGTAAATATTACAATCCAATCAGGAGCGTATGAAGCTATGCGTCGGCAGTAATTGACACAGAGAGGCGGAGGTTCAAAATATATTCGATTCTCACAACGTTCTAGATTTTCACAGTAGTAACAGCAAGTGGTTAGAACTGTCATACCAAGTTTAGAAAAAGTGTATTCTAGATTAATGTATGACCTTTCGCTACGTCCAGAAATAAATTTCAAAACATGTCCATCAGGGTTTGAAGAAATAAAACACCAACGAAAATCAACATGCCAAGGAACAAAGAATATAATGAAGAATGGTATCAACGCAAAGGGGGGTCATGGTCATGGTCAAATGGACAATACCATAAGACATGCGTATTTAAAATCCATATCCATATCGTAAATGTATTGGAAATATTATATCTTTTAATTAATAATGAGTGGCGAATTGACTTTTTGCTACTTCAAATTTAATTTTAGTGTTCATGTTTAGTTTAAGTATAATATTGCTTGAAATTGAAAATAATAAATATATCAGTAAAGTAAAAATAAAGAATCAACCAAACGTTAATAGGAAAAAATATATACACCGAAGGAAATGCACACAAAAATTAAAAAATATAAAACATCCAAAAACATTTCTTGCGCCGTCTTTGGTTTTCAAATTTTTTAACATTAATGACATTGCTGTGACATCCTTCTGTAACAGTCACCATCGGCGAATACTTGAGGCTATATATTTTCGCACATTTTCCCCACATGTCACTACTATTTCATAGAACCTAACTTTCTGTTTAAATAATAATTAAATTAAAAACATAAAAACATCTTAGGACTTAAAAGTTTGTTTCCATTTACATTTATTTTCATTAAAACTGGTTTTATTTCCACACAAATTAATGCACTTTTCCAAAATTAAACAGGCACTCGACATTATTTCGTTTTTAATTTGAAACTAATTAGGTTTTATTATCGCGTTTTACGTTTATCATTATTTATAATTTTAATAAAATGTTCGTAATGATCACATTTTATCCACTATGGTTGTAATCGAACTGTTCGCCTACTGTACAAATCGTTATAAAATGTCACCGCAACAGTCCGATGTAAACTAAACGTCGTACCTTCAATGCTGGTAAGTCTTTTCGCAGGGTACTTAAATAAAACAATGGGCCCAAATATGGCCGATATTCAATACACATTCGAGATGGGTAATTATGCAGCTGAGAACACTACACCAATAAGGAGATCCGTTGCTCGCTACTTACGTCTTCGAACAATGCCAACGAGTTCACTCCTCGACCTTATTCATTTTTAAATGACTTTTTTATATATATTATTGTACTGTTTGTATAATATCATTAAAGTTGTGTTTTGAAATAGTGGGTGGTTTATAAAAATGGTTAAAGTATAAGTTTTCAAATGAAATTGAAATAAAATTAAGAATATCTAAATCAAGATGTATTTATAATAAAAATTAACCTACATAAAATTGAAATGTGTAACTTGCAGATTGAGATCATTTATTGACAGTTTATTGCAAGAAATCTTGCAATAATGTCGCAACTATTTTTAGTTAGAGGGATGGAAGTAACTCGTTGTTGATAAAGATGTAGCAAAAGTTATAAAACTTTACCAGAGTACTTTTGATTCTTGAGTAGTTTATGTGTACAACATACATATCAGGGATATTATATTAAAAGGATATCTTAATTTTCTTTAGCGATTAACGATGGTATATTAATCATGCTTGTATGGAGATTGATATTAAAGCTCATGAAGGTAGAATTCAGTAGTAAAAAGTATAACAGTTATAAGTTAATATAAGTCAATCCAAACAGTAACGGTTTATGTTAAATTACTTTAAATATAGTCTCAAAAGCTTGTTTGTTATAATTTTTGTGCAATTTAATAAGAATGTTTCCATATTTTGTTATTTTAGTCCTTTTTAATTATAAATTAACTTGATGGTGTTTTCGTTTTGAATCGACTTAAGATACAATATCCTTCGTCGTTGCTCTAATAGAATTGCTATTCTTTTCAAGTGTAATCAAATATATGAGGTTTGGTCTCCATGTTCAACATTTTCATATTTTTTTAGCGATTAATGGTGGTATATTAATGATGTTTGTATGGAGTTAGTTATTAATGCTGATGGAGTTAATCTAACTGTAGTCAATCCAATAGTAATTGCTACTAATTATTTCATATTCTAAGCTTAGCTTAAAAATACAGTTATAAATTTATGAACAGGAGTAAAAAACCTACGCATTTTCCTGGTATAAATCTGCGATTTAACATTCGAGCAATTTTAAATCCTAACCATAATAACATTAAAATAAGAAATTTAATCCTTATCACAATATTTTTATAAAACACCAGATGAGAATCGTATTTTCAACAACAGCAGAGGCTGAGTCATATAGGGAAAAAAAACATAGTTTTCTTTTGTAGTTATTTCCACAATCATAAGACGACAATAAATCCGAAAAATAATTTTCATCGTCTTTCACAATTGGCCATGAAAGAAATAATATTTACAGACATCTTCAGTTGTTCATTAAGCGAATAATTGGTCAATAAATTTAATGATTTTCAGAATTATGTTAACAAGAGAAAATCGAAAAGTCTAAAATAGTCTGCAGACTACAAAAAAATATAAAGGAAAAATGTGAAGGTGTATTTTGTATGAAATATTTTGCAACTTCACAAACTTATGGAGAAAAGACAACACAGTTCAATAGTTAAAATTAAAACACAGAAAAATTGATGTTCTCGATGACTCTAACAGATTAAGGAGACCCGACTTTTTGGACTATTCGTAAAATATCATTTTCCTAAGAAGATTTTATTTGAAAATATTGTTAAAGTTCTTTGGCTTCCAGTATCTAAATTTAACCACACTGAACTGTTATGGTATATGTCAGGAATACCGTAGCAAAAGTAAATTTCACTTTCTAAGTAAAATACGCTCTGGAATTACACGGATTTAGACTGCCATGTATGGGTTCAATTGTGTCGAACATTCTAAAATTGTAGACAAGAACACATGAATAAAGAAAACGCAATAGGGATATTACAGTAGAGAGCTTTAATGAGCCTTAATCAGAGATGATTATAATGACGATGACGATAATACCGACAACAATGTAATAATAAATATAATAATAATACGATAATACTGACTACAATTATGACGGTAATATATTATCTACTATTAAACTTATTAACAACATAATTTCTGAAAAATTTCCTTTCTAAATTGATTCTACATTTATTAATAGTTTTTGAATGTTTCAACTTTTTAGAATTTTTGACTCCATTTGAAGTTTACTGTATTATAGTTTCATTCTCTTAAATGTTGCATTAGTTTGCTAGGACTTGAACATTGGACAAAATAGTACTGTTTTACTTCTTTCAAATTACAACTCAAACTGTGATTTGTTCGCATAACGTTTTCATGTAGAATTCCACGGAGCTTATTTTTAGAACTTTCAAGATTTGAAAGGATATCTATACAAAACGAATTTAGTACATAATTTATTTCAAGGCTTAGTAAAAAAAAACAATTATACGAGCGGCATTTTCAAAGTCAGCAAAATATTTTTAAATCAAATAATATTTTAGTACAATAGATTCAATTTTTCGTTTAACAGTTTCCATGATGGACACGATTTGTTTCAAGGCTACGTAAAAAAATAATTATACGTCCTGCAGTTTCAGAATCAGGAAAATCCTTTTTAATTAAATAATATTTAAGTACAATAAATCCAATTTTTCGTAATATGAATGAAACTGCCCTTCAAATAATTTAACTCAAACGAAGAATATTAGAAAAGTGAATTGATATGAAAAAAATCGCCATTATAAGCAAATAATCAAAACAGAAATGTGTCTCTGCCTTCAACCCGTTAAATAATCTTCACCTACAAACATTGCCATGTGCTATTTCAATTGATCACAGCGTTCTTGAAACAGATCATTTCCAACATAGCTAGAAAAATCGAGCTGTTATTTACAACACCTTTAAACTTGAATTGAAAAAAATGCACCACGAATAATCTGATGTCATGAGTCTTTTGGTTTTGTGCGTTAATAGAAAGAAACTATCAGCTTACAGAAAATAACATAGAAATGTGTTTGCTTCTCATAATTAATTTTATACTAATTAAATCGACCTAGATAATACTTCACGTTTTCAACAGTATACTTAAAATTAACCTTGAATGTGTCTAATTTAAATTAAATCGATCTACTACGTTCAAAGTTATCAGTTAATTGATAAGTAACAAAGGCCTGCGGAATAAACAGTAGTAGAGCCCACCTACAAACATTAAACTCAAACTAAATAATTGCATCGCCCTTGAAACTAATTTAATTCCATAGCAAAATCCGTAAAACAAGTAGATACAGCACAGAAAACCTATACCACACCCCCTAAACCACTACGATTCTTTCTGACATATCACTTGTTACAACGCCACGGTTTAAAAGTCTACGGTATCAACATTACGAAATGAACGTGAGGTGTGGACCACATTACAGAGATCTGCACTTATTCTTTAAATTTAATAATAAAGTCGTATTTCAACAACTAACCTTCGGATCTTCATATGCGACATCGTTTTTCCAATTTCTGCTTAGGTCAATATCACATGTGCACTATGTGTTATTATAACAAATTAACAGTTTCGGCAGCCAACGTAAACAACGTTTTCGCGTTATTAGTTTGATATTTATTCACTTGTTCCAATTAAGTTATTTAACACTTCGTTTTACACACGTCGTGTTGGTTGGTTCTGTCTAGTTTTAAGATTATTACGCGTTTTTATTTCACCGAACTCGATTATTAAAACGCTGTGAACATCACCGCCATATTTAACTCGTCTTAATAGTCATGCACCCCCTCCACCGAGGAAACATTCAAATAATTCGGGTAGATGTACGTATTTATATTTTGAAATGTATTATTATTGGGTATGATTTGTAAGATGACGAGGTTAAAGAAAAATTAAATGAACAATTCATGAAATATGTTTAATAGAATTTGGTGAATATTTCGATGATTCCTGAAAATGAGTGTTATAGGAAAATCTATACGGTTGGATGGTTCTCAGAAACTCAGAATAGATGAAATTTTGTGTGAAGTCATTAACAAAGCAGGTGTACTGTACTATAGACATTTGTTTAGAAATTATGGTATGTGTTGTATTTACAATATTTGAGGCACATTTTAAATAAATGAATATAATGAATGTATGCTTTGGAGAGTTCAATTTGTTAACATTTCACGAGAAACAGTTACTATAAAGTTATTGAAAAATACATTAATTGATCTATTTTTTTTAACTATGAAAATTAAATATTCCATAACGATAGTCACACACACATACATACAAAACTAAATATTATCAAACGAAAGCTAGTCATATTATAATGAACGGACGATCGCGATGTTAACACCCAATGAATAAGATTTTTTAAGTTAAGTTAATGCTTGAATAAGCGCAGTGGCTCGATATATTTCACATTATTACTAAACCTAATTTGTTGTGTAGACATATTTTTCATCCGGCTTCTTTCTTACGAATTTCAGTTCTTGAGACTATTTATGTTTTTTTGTTTTGCACTGTGACGTTGCACGTTCTCTTGCATAATGGTACTCCATTTAATTACGTGCAGCTCTGTTGTCTTTTTATATGTGACCCAGACGCAACTCCATAGACTTATTTTTAAAAGGGATATTCCGATATTTTGTTCCTTTAAATTAAATTTGAATCTTGAAACATCTGCCTTATATGAGATTTGTTAATTTATTTTGTTGGTTTCGAAGAAACTTTAAGTTACCTCTGCCAACACGAATTAATATAATACTTATATCATCATTCACAATACATCATACAGAAAACGAATCTTTCCGGAGAAGTTATCATAAAGTTAACGCACAACACATATTTGATTGGACCCAGTTACCTTTACCTTGTGGCACTTTGGTATGATATCTTGTTGATTCACTTAAGTTACAAAAAAATAATAAAATATAACAAACAAATCTCTGTTATCCAGGTCGTCTTTTTAAACGATTCCAATAATGAGTTTGTCGAGTTGGTGCTATATTTTTTAACTTGTCTGATATGTAGAATTTGTCTTCGTTTATTGTCTTTAAATTTAATATTTAATAGGATGGGTTGATTCAAGTTTGAATTAATGTTCAACCAACCCAACCCAACCCAACCCAAATATGATTTTTAGTTAGAAAATGTTTTATATTTCTGGTTTATTGCGCGCAACAATTTATTCTAACTTAGTAAATGTGCAATTTAGTAACACATTGGATTAGGGTTTCTTTCGATTTAGATATAGTTGAGCATTTTTTTGATGCGCCTCGTCCATAACTCTGAACTATAAATCTTAGATAAAAAAGATTTAAAAGCGGAGACATCAAAAAAGTATAAAATTTTACAACCATATACCCAAACTGGATTTCTGATGGTAGATACTTTTGCATATCTGGTACAGGTACTTTTCACTATGCAAATATTTTATGACATGCAATGACATTGGTCTCAAACACTTTGAAATGTATCATTCACAACAAATGAACACAAATAATTTATTTACAAAGCGAATATACGTCGTTCCAAGAAAAATGTGCAAATAATAAGTAAAAGAAATGAAACGCAGACGAACAACTTGAAATAAACAAAGCAAATAACAAGAAACTGATACAATTCAATCAAGACACGTAACACAGAAAGAACAAACATGCCAATTAAAATACCATTTATATGAATTAGAATGAATGAATAACTCAAATCGCTATCTCTCTATCGATATATTTATTAATCGTATTGATGTAATTGTATGAAAATATATCAGTTGCAAATGATATCTGGGATATGTTGATATTATCCAGTCCTTGAGCTTTGCTTATATTCACGTGGACTAGGATCTCCAATGAATCACATTGGGATATAGCAACGAATAACGCCTGTCCCCTTATCATTTAGAACCTCACCAAATGTGGATCAACATTTTAATTTGTTCCTTAATGCTTTTGTGAATAGATTTGCAGATTTGCAATTTTATTAATTTTTGTTTTGTTTGTATCATGAACATACATCTTGTATTTCCACTAATTTCATATTATTCTTTACCTTGTTAAATACCATGTTGGTATATTTTATTTTAAATCATTCTATTAATTTGCTTGTCCTATTCCCACCAGTTTGTAATTTTCCCTGCAGGTAGTTTTTTTTTAATTTGTAATATTTTCCCATTACAACAACGATCTGTCCTTAGATTCGCTCTTGAATTATATTTTCTGTTACGTATGGTTTGAATGGTCTTCTTCGATATTTACTTTGGTGTGAAAAAACAGTTGACATAATTGATTTCTTAAAAAAAGTGTTTTGTGACCATCATCACTTTCGTGGTGGTGGATTTTAAAAATCATACAATATTTAAGGAAATAGAGATATCGGACGTGTATTTCATTATTTCAGTAGAAATACATAAACGGTAAACAAAACTTATTTTGAAATGTATTTAGAAAACAGAAGAACCACATTAATTTGTTTTGTTATAACTTGACAGGAAGTTAACCGACTATGGATTCTTCACCAAATCTCGTATAATAAAAGGAATTTGATTTATTTTCCTCACAAGAAATATTCGAGCGAACTCAAACGCTTAGTTACTGTTACTCAAGTGAAAGTAATAATAATAATAACAATAATAATAATAATAATAATAATAATAAGCTAATACATTTCACTGAGAAATTATAGAAGGTCGTTTTTTTATAGAACTAATGAATCCCCTCTCCCAGGTGGATTAGTTCTCTTTTCATGGTGCCTTACATGTTTTTGCTGGATATATTATTTTTCCAACGTCGCTTACGAAAATGACACTTTTATCACTCAATTTAGTGAGCAAAATAGGCGTTTACGTCACTAGTGAGGAAAATGAAGACAATAAACTCACTAGTGCGGAAAGTGAAAAAAGTCAATTTCTTAACAATCTACTACTTATTAATATGTATGTGCGCCTTGATTTTTGAAAATTGAAGACTATGGCAGTAAGTAATTATAAACAAATTTAAAACTGAGACAAATAATGCGACGTTGGAAAAAATAGTATACATAAATTGTGATGAAAGTGTAATTTTTCAACTCGCAATAATATCCAACATCATGTATTGCTCATTGAAAAATCAGGCACTTTCATGACTTGTAATATACTATTTCCTCCATTATTTTCTCCCTGTCACTAGTTTCTATTACGGTGCTATGCTCATTCCTTTAATATTTTATTCTAGTTGATCCTTCCAAATGAATTTTGGTCTTGGGTTGGGTCTATTATACCTAAGGTCCGCTCGGTTATTTTCTTAGTGCTGAATTTTATCTTCTATACTCGTGCCCACACCATCCAATTCTTGCTCATTTGATCATCTATTTCTACATTCATTAATTGCCTCTGTCTGTTTTGGTCTGATTATTGATTTCATTAGCTGCGTTATTATAGCAGTATTTTAAATGTTTCTTTTTATGCTTGGCCAGTGTCATTGTGTTTCAATTGTATATGTTGAATATGTTGGTCTTGCATATTTTCAGTTACTTGCATTGAAATGCTCGATATCGTTTATGTATTCTGTCATTTATTTTTTTTTGCATTTTTTTCTGTTTGTGAGAGCTGCTAGGTATATTTTCCATTTCGTTGTATGTATACCACCCTTCATCCATCTTCTTTGTATAAACACTACATCATCGACATATGCTATTATTTGACATAAGTTCTTGTTAACGATTTCAGTTCCTTCCACTTTATTTCCGCATCCAATGTAATTGTGAAGATTAGCGATAACAATGCATCTTCGTGGCTCACACTTTTCTCTACAGGGATGTTTTCATTGTCATTTTTTTATCACAGCGTTCCATCCTTTCATTGTTATCATTTCATTTTCTTCTTTTCATTGGGATCATTACGGTTCTCCAATTTTTCACTGGGTGCTTTCTCTTCAGTTTATTGAAAAAATTTAATGTATTAACTTTGCTGAACTTAGCGAGATATCCACTGTGAGGATTAAATTTGAAGATCAAGTGTTACAAATTCGCAATTCCATTGAGCACTAAATAAAAAGTCAGAACGAGATCTGGTCATAATGTGAAATGGATTTATGAGAAGCTGGACAGGGAACTAAAATACTATCTTAGAGTCAACTTAGGGGCTCTGCCACGTGCTGTCACCCCCGTAACCCTTGTCCAACCCAACACAACCTAACCCAAATGAAAGCATCGAATAAAAGTTTTTTCCTATATAAGGACACATAAACGCACCAGAGAAATATATCAAAAGTGTAATTTAAAAATAAATTTCAGGAAAGTATTAAGCTGCTTCGCTATGTCTTTGAGCTGGTCACATCACTCGCACATCTGCTGAATGTACATCAAGTGACACCCGGATGTCTTGAGCTTACTTCTTCGTGCACGCTTTGTACTCATTCCAAGTCTGTCAAAAAATATATAGTATGTACACTTAAGGTCTATAAATTCTGCACATGCAGCACACAGTGTATATCGATGCATCAGTAATTTTACTAAATTCAAATAAACAAAAGTAGTACCTTTTCTAGTCATCGACCGCTTTTACTGGGCCGTTCCTCTCTGAATTTGAACTTGTGGCTAATTCCTCCCACAAACTATGTAATTTGAGAGAGCGCCTGGTTACTATTACTTGACAGTAATTAACATTTTATGGGCACTAATAAAGTCTAGCATAATATCGAATTGGTTTCTCTGGTTCTAGGATTTCTTCTCTTTTTCTCCAATGTTAATGTAGCCATGTACGAACTGCGTACCTATTTTACATACCAGAAGAGGTTAAAAATGTCACGTTGCCCGCGCATGTGCGAACTCTTGTTAGGATTTGGTATCAATTCAGTAGTTTTCAAGTTTGTTAGATTTACCAATTGCTACGTAACAATAGTTACAGGATCAAAGATAATGCGTATGTAGCTTGCATATCAATATTATTCCTAAGCATATTCAATTTATTAGGACGTTACTTCAATGTTGTACATATATGGAAACTGATCTTGCTGAAACGTCGATCCTATACGTCGTGTGGAACATTAATGCCAGCGCTGTAAGCTGGCCAATTCATTTCAGCAATATTACTTGTCAAGATGACACTAATAGATTATCCTGAGTTTATTGTGAAGGATGATAGACTTGCTTTTGCGAAGAACCTGGCATCGATTATGAATCTTGCCATAAAATCTTCCACTTTTCCAGATGTTTGGAAGATGGCAGGAATTACTCCAGTTAAGAAAGGGGATTTCAGTCAAGCTAGCAGCTATCAGCCTATTGCATTGCTTTAAAACTTGCAAAGGTGTTCCAGCAGGTAATTTACGCTGCTATCTACACTAATGTTCGTTGACCCATTCAGGCACCAACATCTTGTAATCGATGTTTCGTTATCTCGTAATAGCACAAAGTTATTTCAGTTCAAAGGTTTACATGGAATCACATGAGGTCGTAGAATATTCTTTCTGTAGAGATCAGGTGTCATCCTTCAAAAAAATCAAATCAAAAAAAATATTGCCTATGTCGATACATTTTAGTCCTTCCTTCAAGTATACTTACACATATAGCTAAACATCAAAAGAAGGCTTTTAAGGAAATAGCATTATAGAGCTAGTACTGAATTATAATGTTGTTTTCGTGCGTGAACTGCACAATGTAATATATGTTTTCAAATCAAACCCTATATTGTTACTATATCCGATATTCAAATCAAATATCACTAAAACGCAGAAGCACAGTATTATTCCTAAATAATCAACCTATAAAACAAACAAAATTTCACCAAAAGCGATTGAAACAATCACAAAAAATTATCACACACAACATAATTGTTGTGGGGTGTGTAGTATTTTACTACTTTTCAGATTCTGTCACATCTAATAGAAAATATAGCCAAAATAAATTGAAGCTTTTAACATATGTAAACGAGTTAAAGTTGACAGTATAAGCGGATTACAAACATTGCTGCTTACATACCACTGGGCATGTCTAGCTTTTTAGAACGAACACAAGCCTAGTTTGTTGTAGCTAGGACGTAAACATGTTGGTCAAAGAAGATTCTAATAAATTGGGTATACTGCTGAAGATGACAACTTAGTTATCGAAATGTACATCTAGTGTTAGGTATAAAATACCGTGTGGTAAGTTTGTTTCAATTTATTTGCCAACCACAGTCTCCAATTTACTATTAAGATTCTAATAAACTAGCAGAGCTAACTAGTTACTAGAATGGCTCTGTAGGAAATTCAATTGGCACCAGTTAACAGTGATAACTTTAGACTTGCACCCAGTTTTATTCTTATAAAGTGATATTTGCAAATTAATTAATTATAAAAAAAACATCGAAATGATTTTTAAAAATATCCAACAAAGCATATATAGAATTAAAAGAAAATTATATATTTAATTAGACAAAAATGTAAACGCATTTCGTAGCCTGAATCCAGTCAATAGACACATATTCATCATTTCTGATTAATTACATTAAGATAGTACCAAAAATGTTGATCATCTCTGGTCACGTGTGTTCAAAGTTAATCCCTTGTAAAAATATCCAACTCATTTCTTATTATAGCATAAAATAATTGTTGTTAAATAAGGACTGTACTAATAAACTAATATAGCAAAATTTTACAATTAAACAAAAGTCGCTGTAATTTTAGCGTTTTAAAAGCATTTATTAAGTTCAGTTATAAATTTACTATTGGTCTTGATGGTATTGGTTTGACAATAATTAAGACTTTAAATAATAGACATTACAGCCGCAATTTATGGCGTCGTTAATAATTTTAAAAAGGGTATCATTTTAAACAAGTGGCCCATTCAATTAAATTACGACGTCGAAAATAATGAGCGACTACCTAGCTGGCATTCATCAGTATTTTCTAATAACGACTTCGCCATCGGACTGTACGTTCGGCCATTACAGTTCTTAATTTTGTCTCATTTCGCAACGCGAAATTACATATATCGGTCCTTTTCGCACTTTAAAAAATACATATTCAGATCATTCGCCGTTTCTGCACGAGATTGCAGCGCGGATTTTGATCGGAGCCGCGCGAAAACATGCAAATCGTACTGAAAGCTCTTCGTGGCACGAGCTTTCGGATTCAAGTTCTTTCGAAGTAGGGGTTGCGGCGTGTTGGGGTTTCAAGACACCGCCCATCAAACTATAGGTAAGGGAACACCCAAAGCTCCATTAAGTCGAGGTCACCATTCGCGCGGAGCAGAAAAATTCGACGCGCTTTCGGCGATGAGAAATCAATGGCACCGCTCGGCGCGACAGCGGCCGGGATTATGGAAAATGGACGAACGGAGCAAAAATTAATATTTATGAAGATTTGCGATTGAAATGCAATTGATTTATGTGGTTCGAGTTAGTTCCGTGGGCGTGGATATGCAAAGTTGAAGATTTCAATAACTTTGCGGAAATTAATTTAAATGTACGGCTAACGACAAATATGTTTTACGTGAAAAATGAAATCAAACAGGCACGAAATTAATTTAATATTTACCATTCGTTTACCGAATGTTTTGTATACGACTCGTTGAATTCGATAATAGTGCGACAATAAACAATTAAAAGGCGTAATTTTGAAATTAAACTACTATCGGTTTTGTTACGTGAGTCCGAAATATACCAGCAATTATATTATACACCGAATGTTTAAAAAATCGGCTACCCACCATTTATCAACGTACAAAGGAAAATTCGACCAACCAGTGAAAGTGCATTTGAAACTAATAATAACTTATAATAAGAATGGTTTATAAGTAATCGGGTAAAAACGAAAAGGGTCTTCTGGCATTAAAATATTTTAAAAAGCTAACTCAGTTATATGACCACCGCATTCGTTGTAATAAAATATGGATTAGTTTACATTACATTTTATATAGCTATCTGGATGGGTTTGGAATTAAAACCATACTGGTGGGGTCTTTGCCAACATGTCTAAATTTCTTAGTAACTTAAGTACGGATTATGACATCAAACTAAATTACCTTATAAAAAAGTGCACAACAACTTAAGCACAACAAAAAAAATCGACCCACTAACAATAAAACTATACTTAAAGTATCAATCGTTTAATTGAAGGGTTTGAAGTTATGAAAAACAAGTCACATAATTTGTTGAAAATTATATTCACCTTCCAACAAAATACGTGTCATATTAACGAGTAAGGATATTTATATATAGAAAAAATAGTAAGCCTAGTGGGCTAACATTAAGCCCTATGGAAAAGCAATATCTGAGCAAATTGCTTGTGAATTGTAAATAATAATAAATTTTATCACTTGCTCAATTTTTTGTTTGTTAATTATTTTATGTTATTTTCCTCAACATATTTTATATTATATTATTTATATTTATATTTTTTTACATTTACACCAGTTCTAGAATATCTGTAGACGTCAATAGTTCTCGAGTAGTTGAATCACTCGTTTTAAATAATAGTTAGTAATATTTACTAATATTATTAATAATGTAAATTAAGGTTGAATAGAAATCTAAAAGAATCGCTTTAATAACATCTAATTAGATTTTTGCTTCCTATACTAATTCGTTGTTGATTTTTAATGTTTTTCAAACTTTGAAACGGTTTATTTTGTTTGGCACTCCTTCATTTTGTTCTTATTTCGATTTTAATTTTCTTTGATATGTTATTTTATTTTGTTAAACGTCCTTTTGTTTGTTTTGCATTTGTTGGTTAATAATAATAATAATAATAATAATAATAATAATAATAAAATGTCTTTATTTGTATCAACAAAAATAAATTAAATTAACAAACAAATATTAACATTCGTAAGGATTATAGCTATTCCTATTTACGATTTAGGACAAACCGTACACAACAATTCTGAACCTTCTGTATCCGGTACTCAGTCAGACGATGCATACATGGGCCATGGACGACATCGCAATAACTAAAGATTGACAAAACAAGGCTGTCACACAAGACAGTTTTAAGGCGTGTACTGAGAAAGTCTTTATTGGCATAGAGAGAGCGTAAATTCCATAGGTACGTGTAATATTTTGAGAAATATGTGATTTAAATCTTAATTCGCTATCTAACACTACTCCAAGACTTTTCACTTCATTAACTGGTATTAAAGTAAACCCTTCTACCACAATGCTAATGCCTTCTATGGCCCTCTGGCGGTCTTTAACCGGCCCAAATACTATAACAGAGCTCTTGGAAGGATTGATTTTTAGACAGTGTGATCTAGCTAGCTGAATTAAATTGCTTAAATCATTATTGATATTATATTCAAAGAGACAAAGATCTTTAATGTAAAAACTTGAAAATACTTGCGTGTCATCGGCATAAAAGTGAGTTTGACACGTAGTTATGCTTTTATTAAAATCTGCCGTATATATGGCGTAGAGTAAAGGTCCAAGGATGGACCTTTGCGGAACTCCAGATTCTACCCGCGCCAAGTCAGATATACGACCATCAACCACCACATATTGTCATCTACCTGATAAGAAAGATTTAATAAGATTAATAGCATTTGTATCTAATCCATAATAAGATATATAATAGCAGCGCTTAAAAAATGACTATTTATTTTATTCGGAACGCTCAGCTGCGGTGGATTTGTCAATTCGTGCGACTTGTTCAATATACCACAGGAATCCAGTGCTTTCCAAACTTTTTTGTTATTACGCTGAGCCTCTATAAATAAAAAATATGCACTTTTTTCTCTAATAATAGACCTATTTGTGAAATTTCGGAGTGACTAGTATTCTTGAAGGTGAACAGGATTTAAGGAATACTTAAACCGTCGTAAAGCGTAATCACGTTCTTTCATTAAAAGTTTCAGAGCATCAGTAAGCCAGGGTGCTGTTTTTTTTAGTAATTCGTATCGTGCGCAAAGATGTCAAATAAAATGATCAAGTTGTCGGTAATGAAGCCTAGTATTCATCCACATTGGGAATATCATAAATTAAATTTCTCCACGGCAGAGAATGTAAGGAGTCTCTAAACTCAGGGTAAGAAAAACCCTTAAAATCACGATAGGTTATCAATTTAGGACGAACTTCCGGCAAAGTGTAATTTAACTCCGAAAATAAAAGTCTGTGATCTGTAAAGTGTAGATCCAAAAAAATTGTGCAGCTAAAAGTTTCAGGCTTATTTGTAATAATAATATCTATAAGAGTACTACTAAATGCAGTCACCCTTGTGGGAAAGTTCACAATTTGCGTGAGACCATAAACGTCTAATAATGACTCAAATTGCAGCACATGGCTGTCAACTACATTAAATAAATTTAAATTTAAATCTCCTGCGCAAATCAAAATATCAGCCATGGGCAGCACCTGAGTATCTCAAGAGACTGAGCAACATTGGTCCTAGACCTGTATACTGTCCCAAAGACAAAATTCGCACGATTATATTTGAATTCCACCCATAATTGTTCCAAAATTTCTTCCCTGTCATCAATGTATATAATTTTGCAAGATAAAAATGATTTAAAGTAAATTGCTAAACCTCCGCCCTTTTTGCGTTTGCGATCCGATCTCACGAGATTGTAACCAGGTACGACCAAACTTTCATCATCAACCCCATTCCTTAGCCATGTCTCAGAGACAGCCACTAGCGCCACTAACAAGATTTTAAAAACATCAAAAATAGGCATAAGAGAGCGGACATTCACAGCGGCAATTTTAAACTTCATAAATACAGACCCTTAAAATGATAATTAATACAAAATTACAAAATCAATCACGTGAGCAACAATAACAACGAAAGTGTAGTCCAACAGAATCACTATAACACGTAAAATATGTCGCTCCATTCTCAAATAAAATTACAATCTCTAATAATACTATTATCTCTTTCTTTTCGTATTTTTCGTATGTTTTACTTTTGCACCAGAGATTATTTTTCATCCGCATTAAGTTTTCATATGATCGGTTTTTCTTTTACAAGAAAATGTTAAAATTCATTTTTAATATAATTTCTTTTTTTCATGCTTTTTTTGACATATAAATACTATTTTGATTTTTTTAAATTCATCCAGTAACAATAATTGGTATGCAGAAACTGTACAAAATTGGCAAAATGTTTGATTAACTTTCCACAAATTATGAATAAGATATACAGGCACAAATTTAAATAAATAAATACATCAATCCGATCCTGAAATTTATAACTGATATATAACTAATCATTTTTTTCCTTTACATGCTTACGAGGACATATATATATATTTCTTGTCGTTGAATAAACGTTTTAGCGCTGGTAACTGGTAAAATAATTGTTGAGTATAGTATAGTAGAAGCTGTTTAATAGAAAAAAAATATCGTCAAGATTGACTGTCAAATTTTCCAAAAATGAAAAGGAATTTCATCAAAGAGAACAAAAAACTTCAAAAGGTCAAACATTGAAAACATAATACAAGAGAAAATAATATAACGAAAATATAATGAAGGAAAGTATTTAGGAGTGGTAGGACTAGTAATACAAATATTAGAAGAAAAAAATCACAAGAAAACCAAATGCGAACGAAAAGAACACCAAACAAATGAAAAACAAACAACTGGAAAAGTAAAATTAAAATTTGTAAACGAAAAAGGGGAAAATACTTAAAGAAGATTTCATTGAAAGTCGTAAATGCAAATGTGAAATAAAAGAAGATGCAATGGCCACAAAATTGCGAATATCGACATGAGCGGATGTTTTCCGTCGTTTTCGTAAGTGAATAAAAAAGCAAAAGGACAAAATCAAACAAATACATCAACGCTAATTCAAATATTAAAGGCAATGAATACTGAATTGAAAATACTCACGGAATTCATATAACACTAATCAAAGTGAAACAAATACAGAGAATGAAAAAAATATAAAACTAAAAAAAAATACTAAAGCAAGTAGCAAGAAAATCTGTCAAAGCACCGGCGTCCAAAGATCTAGATAAAGAAGTAAGTAAACTACTGATTAGTTTATATATATTGCTGGGTAATGAAACCTTTGCATAGTGATACAGATGTACAGTGTTGCAGATGAACAACAATGTCATTCACACTTTTAAAACAAGTACATTTTAACTACTACTACTACTAGTAAAATTCTCCAAAAGAAATGACTTGCGTTTTACGGGTCTTTGATGAAAATGCCATGCAAATACACTCACAGTTGAAAAACATAAATAATTGTCAATCAAGGAAACTTAAAGACTTAGACTTCTATCCACACCGGATGTAAGTATATATTATTATTATCTTGTAAATTAAGTGATTATTATTTGTAAGTAATAAGTTTATTAAGAAATGCTTTTCATTTAAATATTTCAGTTAATGCTATATTCTTGTACTCGGAAAATACTTTTTTAGAATTTGATGAAGAACGTGATCAACTTTATTAATACGAGACCTAGTCAAATAAAAACATTAAGGACGTTGTTAAAAAACATTTATCGAAGCTATCACAAGTCATTTTCAACGTGGTTCACCGTTTTGGTGAATACCCGAAGATAAAATTATTTTCCTGGCCTGCTGTGACTGAATCACTTCATAATTTCTCTGAAATTTCTTCCCACCTAATGACCCTTTAAGTGGACCTAAGACATGATAATCCCTTAGCCTGGTGCTCGCTCTTATGTGGTATAAATCCTCAGAATTCAATTTTTATGTTTACTCATGTTGAACAACCCTTTTATTTATGAAATATATTATGATTTCTCCAAATATTAAACATCAACGTAGATAGGAAGTTAAATTTTTTTTGATTCTTATGCATTAATTACAGTCGATGAATTATTCAAAAATTATACTGTGGCACCACGATTGCCTCATAAAGAACTGCTTTCATCTTTATCTTCATCTTCAAAAAGCATGTCGGTTTTTAAATATTACTTTCAGGTTACAATAAGCTCGACTTTTGAACCACTGGCTACTTCGTGATCGATAGTACCAAAAGTTTTTAAAAAATCCGATAAAATTAGAAGAGTTGTTTGAGTGGCGTACACTGATCTACATTGTTCTGCACATGTCATCGGTAATGCTCAGCAGACCCGTAGAGTAAATTTACCCAATTCTAAATCCAGATATCAGGTATAATGTTACAACGTGTAACGTGTGTTCGCAATTGACTCCCAATTACTTTTCTAACAGTTTGGACAGCACTGAAAGAATATTGATTGGAGGAAGTGAACAATACGTTACAAAGTTTCCAACGTCTCATCTTTAAATTCATATTGCTGTTCAAAAGCATTGCTCGTTCGTGGGACCTGAACTTATCCTGCACGTCAATTGCACCGTGCTATTGTCAACGTAGCTTTGCTTTAGTGGCTGCTGTTTAATACGATATGTTTAACGCCCAGAGCATCCCCACGCATCGCTCTGTAGTAGGCATCGAACATTAACACACTTGAGCCAGTTCTGTATATTATATCCCCCCGTTATAAATTGTTGTTGTGGGTGAAGTTGTTATCTTGACCTAGTCAAAGTTTAGAAATTTTTTGTAGTCGACTTGCCAAGATGCAATATTTAGATTTTTCAAGTGAACACGACGAATTCCAAAGACATGTATTGTATAAAATCAATAGGAAAAATATAGGATAACTCGTCGTAATTTTTTGCTATTTAGGTACACAGACTTTATTATTGACTTTGTCACTTATAAATTACCAAGTTATGATGATGATGATGATGATGAAGATTCCGTATCATCCTCAAAAATTAATTACTGCATCTCTGTCTGTGTGGCTGTGTTTCTGTGAATCTTTGTCGATGTGTGTCTGGGCGCGCTCTAGCATCCAAACTATTGAAGCTGACACTACGAAGCTTTAAACTTAACATTTGTATATCGCAAGGAAGGAAATGTCTGTATTTTGTATTTTGAAAGCAATATTTCAACTGGAAGTGATTTTTACTTTTATCACCGTTTTCCATATTTTGAGAACGGTATGAATTATCGAAAATATGTTCTTATGAAGCAAGTTTTTTCAAGTAGAGTATGAGTAGCTATAAGAAAGTTAGTGCGGACCACTAAATATTAAAGTTGATTTTTACTGATTATGATACAAATTTTTCTTGTGATTATTCTGTTGATTATTTGGTTTCACATTATCTTTCTTTTTATTCGCTTATTATTATTATTATTATTCATTTCTTTTTCTTCTGCGATTCGATCGAGTTCGTTTCA
This sequence comes from Geotrupes spiniger, assembly GCA_959613385.1. NCBI lineage: Eukaryota > Metazoa > Arthropoda > Insecta > Coleoptera > Geotrupidae > Geotrupes > Geotrupes spiniger. The sequence continues at coordinate 14,475,654 of OY390734.1, forward strand.
TTATTTCTATTTCCCTCCCACTTCTTGTTATTAGTTTACTTTTGAGTTTTTTTTATTACTTTTGATTGCCACTCACTGCAATTGTACATATTCTACTAAGTTTTTTGATTATTACTTCACATGCGATGGACTTGGGTTTATTTAAAAAATATATTGAAGTAACACAACGAGGTTCCATTAAATTTATGGTATTGATAGCCAGTCATCTGGGCTCAAATCCAGAAATTGTATATTAGAAGATACAGACCTAAAACTTTAATAATAATATGGAGTCAGTCCCCTTTATTCCTTGTTCATTACCCCAATTGTTTCTAATTAATTTCTTTCCTTTTGTTTCGCTTTCACGGATTTATTTTCTTGTATTTCTAGTTTATTTATTTCAACATTGCTGTAATATTAGTTTAATTTTTTGGATGGTAAGTAGTACGTTGTTCACTCTACTTCTTTCTTTCTTTCGCTGCGTACTTTTCTGTTTTACTTTGTAGTTTTTTCATTTATTTTTGGTTTAATATTTTTGTTGTTTAAATATTATTTGATGATTTTGTACATTTTATTTGCTTCTTGTGTTATTTTTTGCATTTGTGTGTATTTTACATCTTACATCTTATAATCTAATCCATTTTCGTTTGGTTAATAGATTTCTCTTCTTTTATTTCTTCTTTGTCATTGTGTAATTCTCTTTCATTTACTTTCTCCATTTCATTACTCATTTCTTATAAAAAAGACATACATATGATATGTGGTTTTTGCAGCTGTGCGAGCATATTTTATAGTCATACAAGGATTTAAATTGATATTCTCATGTTGATTAGTGGTTAGTGGGATGCTACGCAAGTGGTGAGTGCATATCTCTTACAAGTTTGTGAACGTTTTTGGTTTAAAGCAATTGTAAACGGCCGTACTATAAATAGTGTTGTTAAGTGTCACCTAAGTGACTTACATTCAACGCAAATTCATCATTTCTGTTTTTTCTTATGCTCCTATCTTTCTTTATTAAATTTTCATTTATGTCTGTTTCATTCTAGAGTCAATTCAAATTGTTGACACTTCATGGAACTGAAGGGTGTTATACATAATATGAGTACAAGAAACCGTAAACATCATTAGCTAAGCAGATAAGTCTTCTAGAAACCTTTGAATGTCTACATTTGTATAATTTTTAAGACTTATTTTCAAATTACCTATTTAACGATTAATTTAAATATGTTTTAAAAAATTGATAAAATTACTCACTCAATTAAATTTTTGTTGTTGTTTGACATACCTCAAGTTAAGTACACACATTTGAATGTTGTTACGCACAATTATTCGAAATAATGTAAAATGTTTATACCTATAGTTATTTTCTTGTATCGCAAATGACTGCCTCGACGGGAATAGCTCAAACGTGCACGACATTTAAAACAGCAAAATATGAAATCCTTTAATCCCCGGTCTGAAACGTGAAGTAGCTCCATTCAGCGACATCAGCGTTCATTTGTTCACGTGAGATGGCGGCGGCTGAATTCGCCGGTTGATTCGCCATCTATGCCTCTGCGAGTCGAAAAACGCGACTAACTCGTTCAGAGGAGCGACGAATGAGAATAATTACGAATTACCATAATGTTTAATATAATAAAGACTCCGGGCTCTGTCGGGTACGAACGCTTTGTGCCGGTTAAAATGGCGGTAATTTCGACGGGTAAACGGGGACTCGTTACGCTTCGTTAGAAACCATGATGGAAATTTTACACGCTGAATTTGAGAACTTACATTCAATTGCTTACCGCGTAATAAGTTCGTAATTCAATTTTTAAAGTGCGCTGTAAAATTGCGTCTGACTCGAATGCGAAATTGTAGATTTCGTAATTGCAGAATTGCGACTATACAAGTTGATGAAATGCTTGTGAGCGACGTTTACGAAGATAAAGGGGGATATTTTATTCCGCACCGATTATCTTCTTCGAAATTAAAACGACCTTTTCCCAACCACACTACGTCATTATTACTATTATTTACTTTTTTCAGTTGGGTGTTTTTATGATATATTTTGCAAATTTAATTTTTTCACGTTTAAATATTTCTTTGGGCGAGGCTCTAGTATAGTGTTTAAATTTAATCATCATTGGAAGCTAAGGAGCTCTGAACCCTCACTTATAACAGAAATGTTGTTAAGAGTTCAGAGGGTCAATTAGGATCCTATGTAAACTATTGATATTGTCATGAAGCAACGTTCGACGAGAGATTTTTACGATTTTGTATTTCATAGCAAAAATAAAGTTAATTTTCATTTTAGATGGTGAGAATAATAGTTGATTTATATCCCTGAACTCGCTGGTTTTTGGTACTCATACAACTTGACGCTTTGTGATTCTATTTGATTACTTTGGTATCGAATAATGAAACACTATTGATTTTTATTCTTCACGTCGAATTGAATATGTTGATCATTATTGATTAAAATGTTTAAGAGTCAATCTCATCATGCCATCGATATATTTCTTAGCATAGTGAAAGACTGGAATGGAATCCACATATTGCCATATGGCAATCTGAAATCCTGAAATTATAATATAGAGTGGATTATTCTAAGTCAAATAAATGGACTGGAAAAGGAAAGTAATTTCAACGAAGGATTTACTGTGAGGGCTGATACACTGCCATCTCTCACTCATGATCGTAAACAGGGGTGAAAGATATTACTGAACAAAGTACATTGGCATGCTGAAAAATGGCACACGCTTCAAAACTCCAGAAATGGGACCAATTTTTTTTTCAGCTGTGTAAATGAAGACCTTATTAAATATGTTATGAACGCGAAATGACAATGAATCGTTTTCTGCCAATTTTTGCATTTTGACTGCCAATAAAAACAAAACTGCAGTGTACAATATATCTAAACTAGTCAAGACGAACATGGGTTCGTATAGTTGAAAATTATTAACCAATGCAGGACAAAGTAATTGGTTATCTTGTTTGTCATTTGATAGGTCGATGATTGTCTCAGTTGGGGAATCGATTGATCCCATAATAGGTCGATGTAGGAAACACCTTTTTGAATTTTATGTAAACGATATAATTTTGGTGCTACTCTTCTGCAAATGCTAAGTGATTTGACTATCTTATATTCTCAATAATTTCATTATTATTATTATTAATTGATTTGGTAAGGTCACTGTCAAGACGTTTATAGTAGTTGGGGTCGATAAATGCCCTACTCGGCTCTTGATTATCACCCTTATCTGAATGAGTGCAAGAGGTCAGTCTTTTCCCTCAGAAATTTCTTTTGTTAAGTTTTTGTTGACAATTAATGACAATGCACCATTTTTTTGTGACGGCAGTTTGCGATAAAGGTACTACAGGTACACGATATACGTTTTTGTGATATTCCGGAACATCGATAATCATATTTTCAACAACAACAAATTTTGAATTTTATTATCTTTAGTTGATGGAGTGACACAAAACTTTGGACCTAACGCCAGGAAATCCCTGATGTCCTGAGAAATTTCTACTCAAATTACTCAAATTACTCAATTACTCAAATTTTTAATGATACTAAAACATCTGGAGAATTAGTTATTTATAAGGAATTTGCAAATTGTGCCCATAATTATGAAAGTGGTCTAAGGCAAAAATAAAAAAAAGAGTTATCAGTTATTTCACGCCACATTATTTTAAACTAAATTTATTCAATTACGATATCGTCAAAAATGAACCATTAGATAGTGGTTGTTATTTCAACATTATATTGTTTCATTTAGTGTCTAATTTAGTGGTCTAAGTCAAAAAATTAAAGAAATTATTAACTACATAATAAGCCGATAAATGATAATCAAATAATAACAGAAATGTCAATTCATTCCGGTTTATCTAACGATATAATTGGCCTCTTCGGAACCAATTATTGGTGCCAAATAATTTATATATTTTACCACTATGCCAAGAGATAGCGGTTCAGGTAACATATATGAGTATGTTAATTATTATTTGGATATGATGTGATCTGCAGATATTATACGACCACGTAATACTTCCAAGAAATGGAAAAGAGTAAGACACTTATCATCTTCAGATGAATCGTACCAAGACCAAATTGTAAATTTAGAAACCCCAGAAATAGTGCAAGGTAAAAGAATAGAAATGGTGCAGATAGAAAAAGATAAGAAAAGAAAACGGGCAAGAAATGAAGGTAGTTACGCCCAAAATATCAGAAAAATTAAATTTGAAAGAAAATCTAATTTTGATAATTTCCTGAAACTAAAATAATTTGAAATTATATCTGTGTGCTACAGTTCAGTTAATCAACGATTAATAAAACAAAGGCGGCCCAGAATTTTTGAAAGACCTATGAGAAAATGCAGCTACAAGTATTTTCTGTCAAGAAATAATAAGTCAGAAGTGTCGGTTTGTAGGAACTTTTTTTAGACACCTATAAAATTTCTGTAGGGCGGTTAACTCGTGCACTGAATGCTGAAACACCTGGAACTTATCGTCGTGGGAAGATGCCTGGATCTTCGCGAAAAACAGATGAAATTAAGATAAAAGTTGTGCATATGAGAGGCACTGCACCATAGCTCGTCACACTGATCGATAATATTTGAATCTTGATCTAGATATTCGTAAAATGTATAGACCGTATAGACATGTGAGGAAAATAGCAATTCCTTTGTTCAGGAATTGGTTTACAGGAAAATATTTAATACTGAATTTAACTTAAATTTCCATGCTTTTCGAATCGATGCCTTACAAAATTGGTCAATTCCATTAATGAACGTCATGCAGACGATGAAATAATATTTTGGTCAGATTTAGCTTCGGCTCATTATGCCAGGGCAACAACAGAATGGTTGACTGCAAGCAAAAAATGATAACCCACCTAATGTTCCCCAGGCAAAGCCTATCGAAGAATTCTGGAGTTTGCTATCGCATAGGGTGTGCGATAATGGGTGGGAAGCCCAAAATGAAGAACAGCTTCGCCGACGCATTTGCCAGGAGATTAATGAAATTGACTTAGAGATTGTCCAACAGCTTATGGGACATCTAAAGAGAAACTCAATAGCTATCGAAAACGATGGACAATTATCCATTATCTAAATTGTGTTACGTAGTTAGGATAGGTGTATTATTATTAATAAGAAAATAATTGCATGGTTAACTGTGAATAAAATATTTAGTACCTAAAAGAGGAAATATTAAATTACTTTCATTATACACCACCACTAGACCAGTAACGGAAGAAAAACATAAAGATATTATGTATGTACTACCATACATCCCACCAGTTTTTCAGGGACGTTTTAATAATATTAACAACTCGATATGATCAAAATGGATTACTTTTTAAAAATAATTAATAAATTTTCATGAATTATTTCATTAAAGTTATTGTTTCAAATAAAACTCATAGTTTCTGCGTCGATCGATAATATTTTAAATACCACTTCAGGTGGCATTTAAAAAAATCAAAATCGGTGGCCATAATAATGGAAGGAGAGAGGAAATAAACGAAACGAACTGTCGAAATATAATGAACTGAAAACATGTTTCGCCTTTTCTTGTTGTCTCTTTTATCTATTTACATTCGTTTTTATATTTAGTCTACTTTTCTTCTTTCGTTCTTATCATATGACTTGTTTTTGGTTTTCTATTTTCACTAGTTAATGTTTTATGTGCAGACAGTTGCTATTGCAAAAATGAAATAAAAATAATATAAATTATTGTTCAGATTATTGAAAAGTTCGTAAATATTTTTAAATGACAGCTAAGTCAATTATGAAATTTTGTTAAGTGAAAAGTAAAATTAAATACACAAACTTGACTTTTAATTTTGTTTCAACAATAGTGGAATTAGTAGAATTGAAAAAAATACAAGGGGGTCTAAAGTAAATAATTGAGACAATACCAATAGTGGACGCGAAATATTCGATTAGAGTTTTTATGATATGTTGTTTAAGTAGCACAAAAATCCATTTTTTATATTTTCGTATAACAAGTACGACCGCGAAATAATAATAAAATGAAGTTTTTGCGAGCGAAATATTCACATCCCTTTATGATTTTTCCAAATCCCCCTCATTTATTAAAGGCCGGAGACTTTATGCATCAAATATTAACTTATTTACAATTCCGTTCTTTGCCTGTGATTGGAGGGTAAAATCTAGATGCAAATTTGATCTCCTCGGGGTTAACTCCTATATGCTTATTGGCGAAGTCTCATTTGATGACAAGACAAGATTTTAATTATCCGTTACGCGCGCCGCATCTACGCGTGAGAGAGCCAAAAGGGCGCTCTGCCTTTCATCCGAAATCCAGTTACTCCATTACGCGAAACCCGATTATTCGGTTAATAACTTCAATTACAAGTCGTCGTGCGTAAAAATAACCGAAAGCGCCGCGCAGATGAATAAAATATTAGATCATGCCTGCCGGTGCACGTGCGACATTTTGCCAACAAATTGAATCTCGGGAAGTCGGAAAGTAAAGTGACTATTGGAACTTTTTGCGCTATTTACGTTCGAATTTTCTATATCGAATTTTGAGATGAAATTTGAAATCTGCTTTTTGTCAATGCGACTCGAAAAGTTCGTAAATATCCTGGGTATACAATCTGTATTGTGCATTCAGTCACTTTTAGGCGGAATAACATTTTGTTGATTTACAAATCATAGGCTTTATTGAAATCGTGAAAAATTTAACGGGGTCGGCATAAACATGAAGAATTAAACATATTATCTGTGTGCCCATGATTGGGTAAATAAATAATAGTATTTCTTATAGCGCTACGAAGCAATATTTATTCGGGCGATCGATGAAAAAAAAGTTCTCAAAAATTAGTTAAAATGGGTATAAATGCAATAATATCTACTAATTTCATCAGTAGACGTTCTATTTTAATCTAATTTAGGAAAAACATTTATTTGTTAAAATTAATTTTGCAAATATTGCATAATAATAAATAATTTTACTCAACAAATTGTATACAGTCGACGTGCATATCGTAGCGATGGCACTGCGCATAGACAAGAAAGTATTGTTCACTTTATCCTCCCAAAGAAAAGAGTGCTGACTGCATCGATGCACTTTCCTCATTAAAATATTGCAATTACAACACTCCGCGGTGATCAAAAACAAACAAAAAACCCAGCTTTTAAATCAAAATCACAGTCGAACATTGCAGTCGTTGCTAAACGTGAACGTTTCCAACGATTTTAGCGAATTTGTGTGGCTGCTTCCCGTCACACATGGCGTCAATCATTATACAGCCATGGACCCTCAAGTGTTATATTTTTAATTACTAAGACGGCCATTAAACGTATACGGCAAGAAAAGATTTTAATGATAGCGCATGTCACGAGTGCATGAATTTATTTTAGATATAAAATGGGAATTGAACTGCGGCCACACTTGCGGTTGTTATTCGTGGGGCGTTTCGTGAAAAAATCTCATTAAATTGGAATGATTTAATTGCGTTTAAATTGGGACATTTTGAGTTAAATACAGGGTTTGAATTATTAATTATTTATAATGTAATATGTTATTATGGGCTTTTTCAGTTGTCTTCTTCTTCTTTGTGGTCCCTTTTTCATTGCACGATCCTTCTTTCATTCATTTATCTCCTTCTGGTCTTAAACGATTTAAGACAATAAGTGAAGTAAAAATTTTAAACTAACTGAAGTAGATATTTCTCATACTATATCGTATGGTAAATGGAGTACATATCAATTTGATGAAGTAGAAAATACCCCTATATTAAAAATATATATGACATAATACCTCCTGAAGTGTAAGATGACAATAGAACAGCCAAGTAGCCAATCTTAGTATTTCTCACATATTTTCTGTATCCTCAATATGTAGTTACAAAAAATGTTCTTTCTATAAACACCTAGAACTTTGAGTAATTTGGACAAATCACATATTGAACTAATAATGGAATATCCTTTCCACAAATCGTAAGAAGTGTTTATGAGGAAACAAAAATGAAAATGGAAGGGCACCCAATAGCAAATGAACCGTGTATTTGTCAAATATGCGGTTCATAGCATTGCTTGTGAAACCCTAAGAAGATTCTATTTGTCAAATATGCGGTTCATAGCATTGCTTGTGAAACTCTAAGAAGATTCTTATGCTTTTGACAATTTGTCTCCTTTCGTTTTTCGTCTGGCAAATTAAAATACTCAGCCCTCATATACTTTACTGACAGTTGGGCAACTGTAAGCCTACAAAAGTGCATTACATTGGCTTAGGGTCTACCATTGAAACTGTTGTGCTTATTTTAGTAATGAGGAATACAACCTTAAGTTTGTCAGTCAATTTCATTAATTGCTATTCCCATGGTAGTTTCAATGTCTACAGAGTCTTAACCTTAGAAATCTTGCTGCAACTCTGATTAAGATGGATGTGTCGATATTTTTGTTAATCATATTTTCAAGCAACCATTATTACGAACAATAGTGAACCAATCATCGTACCTAAGACACACCTATATTCATATATTGATAGAATATTATTAATCAGATCTGTTCAGGCCTTCCAGAAATATATCAATAAGCATAGAAACTTGCCACGGTTCTAATACTCGCTGATGTCACCAAAAGCTCTAATATCAAAGAATAATCTGACAATTGTTGATTTTCTAGTGCTACCTAATTAGTTCAATTCATATGCAGTGGTGGTTGTTGGCTTTTTTCTCAAATTTATGCATTGGTTAACTAGTAGTCTTTCACAGACTTGCACGTTTTAGATCTTTGGAATTTAGTAGGATAACGCCGCCACCGAAGGTCCTACTATTTATTGTACTAATTTCTTTAACATTCTGCTAGAAATTAGTTCAAGAGGAATTTCTTGTACAACATTTGTGTATCGTTCTTCCTCAAACCTCAACCGCAGTGACAATTACTGAGCTGAGCTATATATTATTTATTAGTGTATTCGATGCACGTGTTAATCATATCTCGAACATCATATTGGTACAGTAATAAACATTTTCATAATTTTTACTATACGTCCATTCCTAGTTGAGCCCAAAAATATTGGTTAATGTTGCATATTACATTATACATTCATTGTCGTTTTCCCTAAGTGACTTTCTATAGATTTTTTTGATTTCAATGTAACGCAAACAAGACAGTTGCAAGCCGATCATATTCTTGAGTTATTCTTCCACCACGCACAGTTCACAGTAATTCTCAGCTTAAACGTAATATCCCAGCAACAGCCATGTACACGAATAATTGATTATGTATTCGTTTTAGATAATTATTAAATAGAACTGAAGTTATCTGCTAGGTAGATCAAACCAAAAACAAATAATAAGATAGCTACTATTATATCAAAGATGTTATTATGGAAAAAAGAAAACTCATATGACCGAACAAGAAATCTAAAGGAGTATCAACAAAATGAAAATTAAGCCGGAAATGTATGTCTTGACAATATCAAATATATATTATTATTTATGGAAGGCGGTGGGATAATTAAGGAACATTAGCAATCAATGCATTCCTCCAATCAGATAAACTGATTGAACGTAAGGGAGGAAATGTCAAGCATTTTTGGTAATAATTAATTTTAATGGTTTCTGTCAGTTGCAAAATATAAACAAGATGCTTAAAACATTACCAATAATTAAGTTATTGAGGTTCTTTTCGATAAAGTTGGCATTTACATTACATACATTGATTTGAATCGAAAGTTTTGAGTAGCGTTTAGAGGTTTTTGATGCTTGCCAGTAAACTGGAGGACTTATGTTCAAGCCTTTCTTCCTCTACCTTTTGGCGATCCAACCTGAAGGGTTTTCCGATTGTTTTCACCACTTATCGCTTGTGTTACAATGTTTGCCGAATGTAATTCCCACTTGCCAAATACATGTCACCTTCTATCAAGTAAGTTCCCTTTTCGTCATAACGATTTCCATTTATGTTAATTGAGTTTCTCTTCAACTTCTGTCAAATATGGAACATACAAGAAGTCAAAACAGCAAAATAAACAATGACGGTTTCAAGCGGAACATAATATAACGAGAAAAAAATATGCAACATATTTGCAAACGGGGTGAATACATAAACTATCAGCAGGTCATCGAAAGCAGGTGTTAATAGATGCGTAAAAAGAACGTATATGCGATTGAATCGATGAAGATTCCACATTAACACTTTGTTCCTGATTCGCCGTGTTTACGGATTTCGACAATTAACACGACACATGGCAATGAAATCATTTCAATGAAAAACAGTAACTTGTACTAGTTTTGAAAGACTTTTTTTACGAATTTTGAGTTTAGCAAATTAGTGAAAAAGGGGAACTTTCAAAACGCGTTTTGCAAGCCGAAAGTAAAAAAAGAATCCCAATAATTGACATTTCACGATTTTGCTGTTACTCAAGAATTGTATTTAGAGAAAAATCTTTATAGAAAAAACTAGTTTCCAATTTTCTTCCATTCGTAGTGCTACACCGTGGTCAGTTCCGAAAAAATGGAATATGCTAGAGTGATACAATGTCGCTTTGATTATGCGATACTGTACAGCAGGATGATGCACGAAAGAGAAAAATATCCCTTATGGATAAATTTGTAGTGCAAGTCTACTCAAGAGTGTCTTCTAGTAGATCTTTAGAAATACTGCAAGCTCAGATAAAATGTCGGAATTATTTATTGCAGCAGCAATTCATATTAATTTGTCGCATTTTTTCAAATACTAGATGTGCCCTATAATACAAATCAGTTTTGGTGATATATGGTATCTTTAATTGATCATAGGCATGACGATGGTACCGTGGAAACTTTCTTTATTGCGGATAATGTCCCTTTTTATGAAACTACTGATTTGTTAAATCGCATCGAAAATCATGGTCACCATGTTGTATTACAATGCGCAAATAAAGACCAGTTATACGAGTCTGTGGACAGGCGTCCAAAAAAACAACCCTTAATATTGCATTATCCATTACATTAAATATATGGGAACATATAGTTACATACTCCGTACGAATTTAAGGATTTAGGACATATTAGCATAGTATGAGTGTTACCGCAGGTTCAGCCCAGATTTCGTAAGGGTTATAGCTATTCTACAGCCTTCATCAGTGGTAGTCGATGCTAATAAGATAACTACTCCGGTATGAATGAATCATAATTTGTCTGCTTTACATTTTATTTGATTAAGTAATTCATCATCATCATTAGTGATTTTCTTTTATATTAATATATTTCAAATAGAGTACTTGGCGATGGTCAGACCTCTAACCCAATTGTTTTATGGGCAACCCGGTGGTGATAGTGCCTTATACTGTATTCTATTTATTATGTTTATATATGTAACATATTTAGGTTCTGTAGATATTATTTGTATGCTGATATATTATCAAAGCAGCAAACTGAATGCATACGTCCTTTGCACAACATAATACTCAATAAAATACCAGTTTACTTATTTGACTGATTTTTCGGATGTTCGGATAAATGGCTTATTTACGCTGCCCATGCATCACATTGCACTATTTCAGCGATATTTTTCATATAATATGGCTAAGTACTAAAACAAAGGCCCGAATAGTTTGAAGTCTTTGTCGTCGGCAAACATTTAAAAAGCGAATACAACTTTCAAAATTGTTGTAAATTGTTGTAAAAGTAACTGTAGTCAAAATTCTTGTACAGAAGTTACATTCTAGTTTCTTCAAAATTTCATAAGACAAAATTGATATGGATATTGTTACACGTAAGAAATATCTAGACCATACATATATGAAAATCCTTTTATATTGAGGGTTGCTAATTGCACATGTTATACTTTGTGTCACTTACCCAGGCACATCACTGCTGTTCCGCAAGATGGTGGCTGAAAGCAAAAACGAAATTAATAATATAAATCGGAATATAAAAGTTATAAATGAATTTGAGATATTCATAATATATTGTTATAAACTGCAAGCCTTATAATTTACAACGACATTTATTTTCAGGATTATAACTAAAATTTTCAACGCGTCTTATCTCATTTAACCTATACGTGATCAAATTACCGAGATACCACATATAAAACAACATCGTCACCGAGCAAATTAATTTTATTTAGGTAGCGCAGCCGCCGGCAAATCTCGTTCTAAGTGAATTAGAAAGTTTCCGGGAATCTTTTATCCGCGCAGACCACACATTGTAAAAGCGGATATCTCTACTCTAAGGCAACAATGACAAAATAAATTGGATTAAAGCCATAGCCTGCCAGTGACTTGTAGAGTTCCACAATAGCTCATAATTTCTATATCCCGCGCGAGCGATTTTGCGCCCCAAATACCGCGCCCGTACGGGCCACGACTCCCTAAAAGTGTTTACCGAGCTGTCAAGTCCGGGAAATGTCTTGGAAAGCATTTTCTCCTCGCCAGGAACGCGAACACTTATCCAATATGCTTCGACCGGAGACGCATCGGGGGTTGTGTCGGTTTACAAGAAAATCGTTTCAGTTAATTTCTGCCTCGCTCTCGAGTAGTTTTACGCTGGTGGAATTAGCACGCCACCGTAAGTGACTGTTTGGAAGTTACTTAAATTGTTTTTGGGTCACGTTGTCATTTATACGTAGTATGTTTTCATTGTTAACGTTGTAATAATTTAATTGAACATTTTAAAGAGAATTCTAATGTACGTGCTTCATTAAAATATTGCGATTTAGTCGATTTACGTTAATTGAGTTAAGATATGTCCATGATGAGGGGTTTAAATGAGATGAATTATTATCGAAGAGGCCTAATACGAATCTCTAAGTGGAAAGAAATAATTCATATATTAACAAACGATTTTATTGGATGATATGATATTATTACCATGAGTATGTAAATGCAAATTGTATAAAAGATAACATTCTTACAGAACGAATAAAAACAAATGGCACTAAAATAGTACCAGTAGAAAGAGAAAATATTTGCAAATGTAATTAATAAAAATATATTAAGATCAAATACCAATATAAAGGTATACATGCACAAACTGAACAAGTATATAGATTGAATTAATAAAATAGAAATAAAATCGAAGTAAATGAGCCATTCGCGAGTGCAAGCGTGTCCAAGTATCAGTTTTCAGTGTCCAGAGACACATCAAGTTTAAGTTAGGGTAGCTGCGTGAAAGCTGTAACCCTTGTAAACTGCCTATGGGGATAAGTCGTCTTAAGTCTGCGTATTACTGGTATGATTCCAAAGTAGGAAACAGTCGGTAGACGACGAGCATTTCAATGTGAGGTTTCAAATTTGATGGATGATATATTATCAAAGTTGGTACACTGGATAACCATATATGATAAGTTAAGTTAAGAATCAATGGAAAAGCTATCGCAGGTGAATCATATTGTCTAGTCGTTTTGTGGGTATCGGTATTACAATAAAAGACCACGTAATTTGTCTTGGACATAATTCGGTCCTATCGCAGTAAGAAGTGCTTGCATCGACAAGGTTGTTCGTATTTGCTACTTTGTAACAATAACTTATTTCCATTCGGAAAAATGACATTTTATCGCTACATATGCATTGAGTTTGGGAAAGACGGCTTTGAATTTGTGGTTTGGGCGTGTCTTACTTCTTGTCGAGTTCTTGTTGTATATTATATTTTCAGTAGTGTAATTCAACGACTGGCCAAAAAAAGTAGTGAATGGGGTGAATGTCTTTGTTCTCATCCTTGTTTGACGGTAGCACAAACAATTAGTCCTGTACTACGCAATAGTAAACAAGTAAAAAACAACAGTGTTATTCATGCTTAGAAAATGCAACTAAGTACAAACAAGGTGGTTGAATGTGGAAAAATCCTGAAATGTGTAATATGCTACCGTTCTAGTAGTTTTAGTTTTATCCCTGAAGGTCTTCAGCAGCGTAACGTCACGAATCCGCCTCTAACAACAATAGACTATCAACCCATCTCTTCAGTCTTCAGGTTGCTACACGAGTGGTAAATTACCACTCTACGCGATTCTTGAAAATCTTCCAAAAGAATGTAACTGTACCATACAAAGCATTACAAGCTACAATGCAACATTTTTAGAAATTGTGCTTGACTTGCATGGTTCGCTTGCATTTTCTATACACGAGCGACTATATTGTCTAGTGATGAAAGTAATTTCAACGACAATGAAAAAATTGTAAAAATGTTACAATTATTATTTCTTTTCAATCAAATGCAATCAAGTTCTTAAGATTTTCGAAGCAATTTTCATTGTAATTTTTTAAGCATTCTTAATGTCCTAGATTGTCATATAATTTATTTAATTTTGTTATATGTATTTGCTGTGGAACGAATCTACTTTACCGTTATAGGAAAGTCCAATGCAAGAATGCAGGAAAGTTACTGCACATATTTCTATTTTTTAATAATTTATTCTGTTAAAATTTTACAGTTTAATGGTTTAATCTATGTTCGGGAAATTATTACATAATTCTTTACTTATGAGGGTGGTTTGTACAAAGTTTCTTCTGCATTGTGGCTGATTGAAGGAATCAAAAGTGAATTGGCTGGAACCAAGGACACCATCTCGTAGACAAAGTTGGATATTTTATTGAAGGTCATGAAACCTAGAATATCGCAACAACTCGTTCTAATAACTATAGATGTCTCGGATTGCAAAACCGAAGTCGAATATCATTTTGATTCCCAACAATCTGTGTCTGTTGTGGATTCTGTTGTTATTTTTCCGTAATACTAATCGCGCTCATGTTGTACTTTTCCTATTTGCAACACCAGTCATTTGGTCGTTCCCTATAGTAAAAATTTTGCTTCGTGGTGTTACATAGTTTAGCAAAACATTTGGAGTAAACATATGTACAGCATGAATAAACTTTGTGGATGATTAGATTCGAAAGATTCTGCCACCCCTGACACTTCTTTAATAAACGTTATCCATGAAGTCTTTAATGTTCCCAAATCTTTGGGCAAGAGCAGGAGAACATATTTTGGTGCTGTTTGAAGTAATATAAATTAAATGTAATTCATAAATATATTTTGCTTTATGATAAGGATGGATTGTCTTAGAGATACCTCATTTAATCCATGTGGACGCTTGCTGCGAGTTTTATGAGAACACGATATCTATGCGTAGCTGTATTTATTAATTGATAATTTCTTAGTTAGTTTCAACTGTATGTACAATCTGCAATATATATGCCATTGGTACCAAGTCTGGAAGCTTATTACTTATTTGGGGGTGCAATAATTTTATTGAATAATCATAGGTTACGATGCACGAAGTCCATTTGATGCTAAACATATTTCGTTATTTTGATTTTGTTCCCAAATAAAGAATGCGATTGCCATTTTACTTACAACGTATCTGAGAAAAAAAAATTACTGTAAAATGTGAAATTGGAAAAAAGTGTCCATATCAACAGAAAACCTAACATACGTGTCATACTGCAAGCAAAATGCGTAATATCTCTGGGGTTTATAATTAAGGTAAACATTTAATGAATGTAGCAAGAAGATGATGGAATGATGTCCCACAAATTGTGTAAAACTTTGTAAAATATTAATTCAACGTATTTCACTTGGTTGGGTGGAGGAGAAATACGCTGGCATGGAAACAATATACTATATCTTAAAAATTATTCACAGAAAAAAGCGATTATGGTTCGTTGGGTTCTACGGCAAATTGGAAGAGATATGTATATTGCAAGAAACAACATAATAATGCTGACAGGAGATGCAAAGATGCAAAGATTGGAATGGAAGAATATAATGAAATTGTATCAGGGGAAGAACGATACAATCAAGTGTATACTAACGATAATGGAATAAAGTTATGCAATTAGCAGCAATAAATGATGCAGAATAAAAATATTAGAAACAGCACAAAATAACATGGACGATGCCGGGCCCGTACGGATGGAAAATAAAAATAGCCAAAGATGGGAAGATAAAAAGATGGAATATAGAGGAACTAAATTCCACAGCACAGAACCAACAATATGCCGAGATGATGAGAAGGAAACTCGCAGCACAAATTGTACATCATATCATCATATGTACAACAGAAAGAGTACTAGGACAACGAGAAAGGTGAAGAAGGAAATAATGTCACGATGATGAACCTCAATTTAATACAGATGCAAATATAATAAAAGAAACAAAGAGATACAACAGGAGAGGCACAGACTGCAATGAGCAAAAAAAGAAGGAAACAAAGTTATGCTGCAGAAACAGAAATATACAATGGACTGACAAATTAATGCACAAAATAGAAGAAAACAAGAAGCTACTTAGAATGGTACAAAATCAGACCTAAAACCAAGGAACCAGAAACAATAAGATAACACAAAATGAGTAACACATTTTAGAGAACTGTTCTAGGACATTAGAAAAACTGAAGAAGCAAAAAATAGAGATAAACAACTAGAACGAAGAAAAGAGAACTACTAATCAAATAAAGCAAGACCCTCTGAGATTAGTAACGAATTAATAAAAAAAGAGGAGATGAATTATTAAAGCGTTTATGCAACGGAATTTCACAAATCGGGGAAAAAGGGACTAAAATAGGATTGTAACATGAACGCATCAGGGAAGGAAGATCAGCCATACACGCATTTCATGTCATGACCCGGACAATAGAGAAAGACTATGAACATGATGTAGAGCTCCACATACTTCTCACTTACTCCAACCAAGCCTTCGATAGCGCCATAAGACAAAATGTAATGGAAAAAATATAGAAGATTGGAATGTAGCAAAGTTAATTCGATTGACAAAATGCCTGGAAAAATAACGAGAAAAACTTGTAACATATGATAGAACAACAGAAGAGATTAACATACGATAGAATCGGGAGATGCATTGCGTCACCACTGCATTTTATGGAGGGATGAAGACAACAGGGGTTCAATGTACCTAGCAGCTCAACGAAACTCACGCAGATAACATACCAATAGTTAAACCTCTCTATTGGTTTAACTATTGGTATGTATTGGTAACATGAGTAATAAACGAAGTAAAAACCAAATATGTGAGAAGTTCTACAAGAGAAACAAACAACTGTAAAAACAAAACTGAAATGCTGAACTGCTGAAATCGAAGAACGTATCCAAGCTGGAAACAGAGCATACCAAGATTTCTCAAATACAAAAATATCAACAGTAATGACAGTAATGACAGCAAAGATAACACATTGAGAACGAAGTGTGAACAGATCAAGAGGAAGACCCAAAACAAGATGGAGAGACCACATTTATGAAGATATCAGAAGCTTAGAAACCTAGGACCATGACTAAAACATTGAGATTATATAATTACTGATTACATATGATGGTGTAGATTGTCATTAAGCAAATAAATGAGGAACGAAGAAATATCACTGATAAAGAAGATAGTCCAAGATAGCTCAATAAACTTAATAAGAAATTTATTGCTACGACAATAGATAGATAAATGCGTTTAATAGCTTCGATAGACAGTGGTCGTAGAGGATGTTGAATATGTCTAATATTTGCTTGGCTCAGATAATACATTCTTAGTATTACTTTCGTTTTAGATCGTCATTCCTTGTCTTTGATTCGATAAGTAAAATGTGTTACTTTAGAAGCTTTATAAATATAAATTGCACGGTGGCAAAAAATTAGTTCAATTGTATGAACTATTATCGTCTTAGTGATTTTTTTTAAACTTTCTAAAATTCGCATTCGTAAATTTCACACTTACACCCACATATATAAATAATTACACAAATTCGTACAAAAACAATTTCAAATGCCAAATATCGAACCCGACTAACGCTCGAAACTTCCTTCCGCGATTTACCTATTGAAAAATCAAATCTATATCATTTGGACCGTCTTCAGATGTTATCGGAAATGAGTTCTGACACTATATGCAACTCAACATCACATTATGAGGCTCCCCCACCCCCCATGCATTCGCCATCCACCCTCATTATAGTAATTGATGGCGTTGAATGTTGTGACAGCGATAGAACAGATTGATCAGATTGGATTTCACTATTTCGGATCACAAACGATTCCTTTTACACGTGTTTTTTTAACGATTTTTCGTATAATCCTTTCAAGGAGAATAATTTCGCTGAAACGGATGTGGTGTCCGAGTCAATTACGATTTTATATTGAAAAACGCGCGATGGGTCGTGCATGTGCACCAACGTGAAAATAATATCGCTGCGAAATGCAAGACGAAAGGGGACGGTGTAAAATGGCGTCCCGGTTGTTTAAGAAATACGTGTTCAAACGAATTAAAGTATTGGATAACTGGA
The DNA here is from genome assembly GCA_959613385.1 of Geotrupes spiniger. Lineage (NCBI taxonomy): Eukaryota > Metazoa > Arthropoda > Insecta > Coleoptera > Geotrupidae > Geotrupes > Geotrupes spiniger. The sequence continues at coordinate 14,493,860 of OY390734.1, forward strand.
AAATAATATTATATATAATAGGCGAATGAGTTTCTATCAAATTTATTAGAAAATATTTCTAGCTGTATTTAAAATGTGGTTTAGGTCAACATTTTTTTAAATTATACGAAATTAAATTGTTAAATGTCAAATTAAAAATATACGAAAATTATATATAAACGAATTTGTACTAATGGACTAATAAAGACTAAAAAGTTATAGATTGGTAAATACAAGACAGAAGACATAAAATGAAGTCAAACAGAACGTATTATAAATGAACAAAACATAAGAAAATCAGGGAAAGAGAAGAAACTTACTAATTAAACAAGAAAAACTACAGATTATCATATTTAGAACTAAAAGCCAGGATAATTATACCAATCAGAATAGGTAAAAATAAACTAAAGAACGAACAAAATTAAAAAATCTTACAATAATTGCAACAAAATAATTGCATAAAAGAAAAAGGAAAACCATAATGAAACCAAATCATTATTATTTATGATCAAAGAAAGTTAAAAAGGAAGGAGAGATAATATAAAGAGAAAATATATAAAATATTCCAAATATTAACATAATTTTAACGCCCACAAAAATCGAGCCCCATGAATTCATTTTTATGAAAGTTATTTGATATCGCGAACCTTTCTTTTATGAAAGAGTGGAATTTCCAGAGCCACGGGCAATTTTCTAATCCATTTGAAAAGAAACCCATATATATGGGACATTTACGTGAGAAGCATAATGTTATATGATGAAGAAATATGGGGAGTCAAGGATCAAAAAAATTAGTGTCATATATAGGACACTTAAAAGGGCATTATAACTTGAAAAATCGACACCGGATTATGTTGTGAGACAAAACACAGGGAGGGAGAAGTTGTGGTTAGAGAAAGAGTGTGATGAAGTACGAGGTGACGGTGAAAGGGAGAGGAGATGGCAGTTTGGCGTAAATGGTGGAACTGAGGAAGAGGGAACTGGAGAAGAGGGAATGCAGGGGGAGGATATCGGAATGGGAAGAAGTAAGAATAAGAAAGAAGAAGAATTGAGGGGGAAAAGTGGAGAGAGGGATAGAGAAGAGGTGGAAACAAGTGGATGCACAAGAAAGGGGCGAGAAAATAGAAAAATGTACAAGATGACACTGGTGTACGGAGGGAGACTAAAGTACTTGAGAGGAGGAAAACGGCGGAGGAAGAGAGGAGAGTAGCGAGGGTTAGATCGGGCAATGCAGACAGGACGTATAAATATTGGATGGGGGAAGAATACAAGAGATGCATGGAAAAGAAAGTGAGTGGATGCATTAGTGGGACGAGTGTGAGGAAATAGGGTGGACTAGGGAGGAAGAGGAAAGGGGCATGAAGTGGAGAAAGGTGTTGTGGGAAATTGGAAATAGAGTAGGGAAGTTAAAGAGGAAGAGAGACGACGGCGGGAAAAGGAGAGAAATGGTAACGATATCATGGCAATTATGTTACAGACATGTTGAGATGTCATAAGGCAGTTAGGGGAAGAAAAAGGGGGAAGTAGAACAGTTTTAATACCAAGGGAGACACGGTATGGCAAATATGATATGTAAAGAAGAATATATATGATGCAGCATATCACTAACGGAGTTATTGCTATTACTAAAGTCGTTTGCAACACGAGTGAATGCGAATGTTGTAAATCAATGGTAGTAACATTAATACTTTTTGTATTACTATTAATTGGAATGTCCACAATTTTAAATAAAACTATTTCGCGTGAGTTTGACAATTTTGAACAAGTCCAGGTAACTTGAATCATGTTTTGAATGCACGTTTGTTCTTGATTAGCAAAGCTGGGTAACGGCAATGCTACGAGCTGCATAAATAGCTTTCTTAATTTATGAGTATGTAATTGCAGTACTTATTTACATCCCCAGGGCAAAAAAGTCACTTCACTGTCGTAGGACAAAAAGTAACATACTTAGGAACCACATGGCTAGTAATTGACTACAAATATGTGAATTGAGTGCCAACATGACATTTCACCTCAAATACATACAAAATAACAATGTTATATTATTTTCTCAAAAATCTTCTTTGCAGCATACATTTAACTCTTAAAGCCTTAATACTTAAATAAATATTTTCTGATTGATTAAAAACCGTAGTATAATAGTTGTTGCTAATCACATGTCCATAATTACTCATTTTACTTATTAACATTTTAATATTAATGAGTATGTTATTTCATAATATTAAATAAAAAAATAAAAATGTTAAATTATGGTATTGTTGTTGAACAGGTATTTTGTCTTGAAAATAATATTTTGTAGGTAATATCGGCGAATATTTTTAATATCTAGTACCTACTTCTTTTTATTTAGGACACTGTTTCGTAATTGTAACCCTCGTATTACGTTGTAAAGTTTATTCTGATTGTTTGCAAATTATAACTGCAGAAGAAAAAGACGTGCTTCAAATATTTGTTGGACAAAAAGTTTTCAAAAATATTGACGTGGACAGTGTTTATTGTTTGAATATAATTGCATGAACGTAATGTCAAAACCCATACACGAAATTTACTTCTGGTAGCTATTTCGATAATTTGCCATAATACAGCATAATTATGAATAAATTTCGATTGACTTTTGAGTATTGCTCGGTTACATTATTTAATTACTGAGGAACTGTAAGAAAGTGAGAAAAAGCATCTAGTTATTTAGTTAATATCTTGGGTTGGGTTGGGTTGGATTTAAGTGGGTATCTGATTATAGATTAGTATTGATTTCCATCATCAAGCGACAAAGCACAATGGGTTAAATAATATATCATTGAAATATGAATTAGCACAACTACACATGCTCATCAATGCATCTTGTACAGGATATTGGTCTTCGGTGTTCGTAAACTGAACGTTGTTAACCATTAACCAATTTCCAGAGAAATCAACTGCCATGAATCTCTCTACGCACATAATGAGATTTCATATTGTGTCTAGTCATTAGCATCTATTAGGATACAAGCTACAAGATACAAGACACAAGGGAACACTTTAAGAACCATCGCATTTCTATTGAGGCATATTCTAGTTTACTTAGGACGAAGGAACAATATAACAGGAAAAACAAATTGCTTAATGGATGAATTAGTAATTATTGCAAGAGGGTTAACGAATACAAATCTAGCATTCTTGGCAGCAGACCCAAATTCCACAGTAAGTGACAGCGCTGGGTGGTACGTATCATCTGGTACGAATGAAAATTCATCATGTGGAACATAAATAAAACATTCAATGTTGCAGAAAAGTAAATCTAACAGTTTATTGTCGCAGTTAGTTACAGTTTTGAACTGTTTCAACTGCAGCAAAGAACAGAAATTCTGACATAAAAAGATTTTAAAGCATCATATAGAAACGATAGAATATCGAGAAAGGTTGAAATCGTCCATACTCAGCAACAGTTTATTCATGAGACACACCTCCAGCATTTCTGTCAAAAGTTCTAGATCAGCAAGAGAAGTATCTGGAGGTATATAGGTGACACGCAAAATGAAAGGAGTTGGGCGAACATTTGCATGCAAGCACATCTAGTAAAGGCACATTAAATGAAATATTAGATGTGTTTAATACTTGATACATAATTCCTTTAGCAAAGCTAATGAGAACGCCACTTCCCGTTGAACGACCAACCACGTTTAAATTTCTGTCACATCTCACCATATTGTAAATTAAGGAATTAATTCAACATTCTGTACAGAGTGATTGAGGTATGATTAAGTATTTTAATTGTATTGGAGAAAAATAAATGTGTTTAAGAACGAAGACTGTATACATTTTGATAATAGTTACTACATGATTAAGGAATTACCTTGGGTTTCTTTAAAGACGATACAATATTAGGAATGCCATTTCTATAAATTTTAAGATTGGTTTCCTTATTTGCCAAGGTTAATTCAGTTTTAGCATTCTTGTGTATCCGGATCTGCATTGGTGTACCATCCCATGAGACAGAAATTCCTGTTTAATTATAAAGCATGCGGAATCAAACCTTTCTATTATACTAAAACGAAGTCGAATCACAACATGACATGACACCAAGAAGTATTGTGTAATGTTGAACAATTTTGTTTTGGAAAATCATTTGCATCCCTAATCGCAAATGACTTAGTGTGTGATGCAGGTATTACAGCAATTACTTTCGATACCTTCATAAATTTAATACAAGCCCACTTATTTATCATATTTATCACAGCGCTTCTTTTAGTCACCAAATATGAGTTGTCTCACATTTACTCTTGCTTTACATTTTGTTTCCACCTATTATTTTTCCTCTAGTACTAGTATGTGCCAAAATATACTTTGCCACATTTGAGCTATATTGTTATCATCCATGCAATTCAATTCGCATTTGACCATATTTGCTACATTATGTCTAATCTTCCATTTCCCTTCACCCATAACTACTTCAGATTCTGTCACTTCGTTCAATACACCCTCCGCCCTAGTACAAAATATAATAATAAAATAGATTTAGCACTGAAAAGTAATAACACGGAAAATGAATCAAAAAACCGATATAATAAATTATTATTACTATATTATTTCCAAAGACAAAGAAATATAGAATTCAGCTGACAGAAAACTAAATTAGCAATCACTACATCGATCGATCTAAATTCGTTTAATACCGGTCACGTTTTTTAAAAATACGTTACACAAACGTTGTTTTCAGTTAAAGCACCAAATACTAGAACCGCAACACATGTTCATTGTCCATATATTTACGTCGGCATTGTATGAATATTACATAATTATAATTTTTACCACTGCAAACATCATCGTTCATAATGGACGCCATATTAACATATCTCCCTTGAAAAATGAAAGCCATTATAAATCTCGCCCTTTGATGTTTTATTAATTCGCACCTTGCGTTTACCGCAACCCCCTAAAGCGTCGGCCATTAGAGCCCATTTTTCCACATTCGTACACCACACATGGCTTCATATGCACACCTTGAGTTTGCAAGCTTTCCGTCTGTCCATTGGTGCTCATGCATTAGAAAGAATCGCCCGGATTGGATGGAACACTCTTTTAATTTACATTCTGAGAGTCGTGAGTTGTATAATGTGCAGTTACTCATTTCTAAATTGCTGCTTTTTCGACTAGAGACGTTGGCGTGCACGACGGTTCAACTGGGCGACCGCAACAGGGAGTATTCGCGTTTATATTCGGTACAGTCAATAACAATATTTATCCTTTGATCTGCATAATTATTGTCGTGTGTTGAGGTAATAATTTTCGTTCGACGACGGGAAATAATTGGAAACGCCGAACAGATGGCTGTGACAGTTACCGATGTTCGATTTTAGTGGTAAAAAAAATAAAAAATTCATATATACAATCGCTATGTAAATAATTAACGTGTACGTACATAAATTTAATAAAATTTAAGGGCTGGATATTTTGCTAAATTAATGAGACCCTTACATTAAGCATAAAGCATTAGGTTTTCTTTTTACCTTAAATGTCAGCATTCGGCGGAGGCACGAACGTTTGAAAGAGATAACTAGACTAACCTCCTAAAATGCGTTTAATCTTAGTCTCCTAATGCAAGCACGCTCTATTACAATTGAAATAAAAAAAAACGGAAGACAACATTGAGAAACCACGAATGAAAAACAATAGATGAGTTAAAGTAAACCACGAAGCAAAGCAATACAATACTAAAAACTCATGGTTGGAATAAATGACTAAGAGAACAAATCATCAAAAACTTGGACAAAAGAAACCCAAAATGTGGCAAAAAGAGTATACAGTTAACAATGTGAACTGGATCATCAAAATGAAAGAAAGAATACTTTGGTGAATAGGGAAATGGTGACCCACCAACGTCAAGCATTTTTTTCCTGAAAGAGGAGGATGCACACCCATATGGTGTATAGGTATTCACTGTAAAAAGAGAGAAACGTTGCCCATTGAGACTGATGATGTTTAATGAAAATGTATTCCAAATATTGATATAAAAAATTTTATGATTATTTCTTAATTAATTACCGATCAACTACTCTGCGTAACTTATTATATCGTAAGACAAGTCTTTGTACCAATAATTGATTTTACTACTCGTGAAAATTCATTGTAACAACTTTCACATTTTTTCCGCTCGATCGACGTTTAATTTCGAATTGGCATTGCGAATAATAGACGAAGCGTGCGCGTGCTCGTCGTCGCTAACAGCATTCCGCAGATTTTCGAATTAACGAGCGCAAAAATCGAGCGAAAAATCAGAGATGATGCGGAGGCGCGGTTCGCAACTGTCACCTCCGCTTAACAAGCCCACCGCGATTCTAACACGATCCGACTTCATTTCCGAAACAAATGATTGTAATTTAATATCAAACTCGAGGTGATGAAGGAAATAAGTTGAATTACTGATCAAATGGATCCGTTTGCGATTCGCCCGGGCACGATTTGCCCACCTTCCGATGGATATTAAATCAGGGCCGCTTTTTATCGCCATTCCTAGGGATATTACGCCGATGTTTCCGATTAGAGTAAGTGCCGCGAGCTTTTTATTTTATGCAACGATGACGTATTTGTTTAATGCGTTTGTTACTATTGGGGGTTGAGAGGTAAATTACGTCTCAGTAAAATCGAACGAATTACGTCGAGGTAACTGTTTCATGCTACGATGGAACATATGAATGAAAATAAAATAAAACTGAAATAAATTAAGAAAAATTACATTAAATAAATTGGTCAAAGAAAGAAACAGAATGTCGAATTGAAGAATTATAATTATTATATATTTTAATAATGATTAATAGAAGCATTGAAAAAACTGGATAGCTTAAACATGATGATTGGTCTAGATCGCCAAGGTTCAATTTCATGAATTTATAGAATTTAAATGTCAGTTGAGAATTTTATTTCAGAGATAAAGTTCGCGGATCAGATCTACGAGTGTGAACCGTACAAATACATTATGACCTCCAAAATGGGATACACGATAGCTTTATTAAAACATGGTGAAGAAAATCAATATTCATTTGACACTAACAACTCGAAAATATTATAAGTTGAAAAGCACTACAACAAAAGAATTGTCAACGAAATGATACACATGAAAAAACCTAATGATCATAGCTGGAAGCAGTTGGAGTAGTTTGTAGCAACAGCCAACCTGTTGACGACGAAATTAAAATGCATGCTTTGTAATTAAGTTCCACCATAAAGTGGAGAGAAAAATATCGAAATAAAACAAGGTAAATGAATAAATAAAAAAATGAATTTGCATGGAGACCTTGGAAACGTTTAGAGTTTAGAGTTAATACATAAAAACTACAAAATCTTTCAAAATTTGAAACAGGCAAAAATAAATAACGACGTTTCAACAATGAGGTAAGGTAATGTGGGAGTGGTATGCAATGAAATAAAAAAAACTATTGTTGGTTATTATGGCAAAGAACGATATAAAACGATTAAATTTTAACGATTAAATTTTAAATGAAAAAGAGAACTCTAGAACAAAATCAAATACTAAAGAAGAACGATACCTAAGAATATAAATACAAATCGTTAGAAAAAAGGGAAAAATAATAATGAAAAACCTGAACTGAAAAGTGAACGTCGAACTACTCATGGAATTCTTATTTCGAAAAAAGAGAGCGAATTGTGTGCAGTCGTGTATTGGCACCAATTTAGTGGCCCAAAATGTTTTCTCTCATTATAATAGGGGGCTTGTTATGGTTAATAATAACATACTTAAATAAAAGGTAAGAAAATGGAGATATGTTTAAATAAATCTATATAAATAAATCCTTGGTATCAAACGTTGTCTTTCTATTACGATTTTTTGATTGTTTCAATTTTAATTGATTTCATTTCACTTCTAGTTTCCGGCAATTAATTTCAAGTCGAAAGTAAATACTGATCATGTAACCTACTTTAACCGTATATTGCAGATATTTTTAATTTACTATACATACTTGTATACTATATAAAAGCCTACAGTTAATATCATTGGTAAAGTGGTACATGTTACCATGATTTTTGTGATGAGTCTGCAGTTGAGCTTTCCAAACAGATGAATTCCAGATCAACGGTTCGATGATTTTATAACTCCTGCATTTTGAAAAAGGTTGTCTTTAGGTATAATTTTGTAGAAGACTGAGCCTGATTATGGGTCGCATGCTGTGCTATGATCGAAATATTTGACACAGTCCTTACAATTAATTGATGCTTGTAAAGTCAAATTGATCTAACAAACTCCTGATGGCCTTTAAAAGAGTAACATTTAAACATGGGGCTTCTTTACAGCCCACTGTACCATCGGTAGCAAAAAAAACTGGCAGAATGTTGACAACCATATAAACTGGAAAGTCAGAAATTCTTGTTATGTGAATAATGTTTATAGCTTATTAACTTTTATTGCAAAGCGAACTGACAACTGTTTTAGCACTGAATGCCCCAGTACGTAAATTAGTTAAATTATTAAAAACAACCAGAATTTGCAAAAACAGCACACTTTAAGTAGTACGTAACAATTGGTGCAAATGAATTATTTGGTAGATATAATAACCAGCAACCTCTCGTTCCTCCACTAATCATCATTTAACACAAGAACACCCGGACAGTTTATCAAATCTTTGTATTAATGCACAAGAAATGTCCACTCTCAAACTACCAAATGTAAGTAATTCATCGATTTGAAATATATTTTTAAATTAAAATACCATAAAAATGATCGTATTGGTTGAACGTTGAAAATCAACTTTAGAGAACTTCTGAAGAAGCCGCCAACGTGATCGGCGAAACCTCAAGATCGAGGTACAATGTTGGTCACACAAAAATGTGCATGAAAAGCCCATTGTGGATTTTTTGTGTAAAATGTGATATGTGATATACGTCTTAAGTGAGAAGATACTTGTCACACAAAATAAAAGAAATCTTCCATTTCACGATTTTATTTAATTCATATTCATACCTAATGGCCAACTATGTAATATTTAGTTCAAGATATGGATTTTTCTATTTAATGAATGCCCGGGCATTAGTAGATTAAAATAAATCTAATCTAAGCATTTCTTCGTATGGATTGAATGAATTTATTGACCAAATAAAATAAAACTGATTTTTTAAACACAGATATTATGGTCATTAGTTACATTAAAATGCCTTGATGTCCGGCTTCCATAGTTTGATTTAAAAAAAAAATGTATTATTACCTTATAGATGCAACGTTCCTCGTTCAACTAAATGTTACACACACTCACACATACACTTTCACTAACATCATTAATAAAAATAATAAATTAATAATTAATAGTTTGGTCATTTAATTTAAAATTTGTTAAAATGTACACCATTAAAATTCACTGCGTTTCACGTCATATTCACCGGCTAACTGAATCATACTTCAATTTTTAATTTTTTTATTGTACATTCGTCCTTTTTCGGCCGGCTCGTACACAGATAAGTGAGCTTTTATGTAACCATTGATGACTAATGCATTTTTTTGTAAGAACAAAAAATGGATTGTTTTTTGCTAAACGCTTGCCAACTTTTATTCTAAGCAATTTATTTTGCAGCAGAGACCATCGTTATTATGAGAAAACAATTAATTACTCTGACTGATGAATTTATTTAGTACGTTCTAATACAAGACGGCTGTCGTTCAATCAGGCAGTTTGCCAGATTAATTCATCATCTAGTAGTATAAAACTTGCTACACTATCTATTGCATAGCAAAATATTAGAAAGCTAAGTTTGTACACGGCAACGATTTTGTTTTAAACGGTACGCTTTGGGGTAAAACGGCCAATGTTGGGTTTTTCAATTTATGCTGTTTTATTCTGTTTTTATTGTGTCGACCTGTTCCCAAATTTTGATTTCGTTGTCCCCCCATCTCAATTTTATAGTTTTTTTATTACCCGTTTTGCCCGATTTCTTTTTGATTTCCTCCGATGTGAATTTTTGGTGGAGTACACGTTTACATTTTTTGTGCATTTAATTTTAAGGACATTTATTTACGAAGAGAAGAAAAATGTGCATTGAGACTACGTGGACTTGCACACCTGGCGAGCACCAAGTTGAGGGCTTGGCATTGGGTTGGGATGGGTTTGAGCTGGGTCGGGTTTGGCTGGTCTGGGTTGGGTTGGGTTGGGCAAATTTCCATTTTTTACATTTGTCATAAACCACAAGTATTCTCAAGTCAATTCGATTATGAATATTCCTGCATATTTAAAAAAATAACAATTTCATGCTTGGTCCATTACAATCGAATCTGACTACGGAGTGAACCACTCGTAGGTGGAGGTGAAGCGCCATCACATATAAACAAATAAAATTGACTCATCAAGGGAAATAGTTTCACAGCTTCTAACTCAATTATTTACTAAACATCAGACTAGCAACCGTAGATCGCATGATGTTGAAGGAAAAACTGTTAACAAAACGAGAAACTCAAAGAGATTTATTGAAAGTAAACAAGAAAACAACTTTGATAACTGTTCCAAGATGAGTAACTCTGTAACTAGGTTTCATAAAGCTACGAACCCAACTCAACCTAACCCGGAATAAATTGCCAAACTAACATCCAGAAACCTGTTATGCATGACTTATGCATGTTTTATAACTCTGAAAAGAACCTCACTATAGCAACTGATCCAAAAGTGTGGTCTTCAGGTGTATATGACATTTTAGAAAATACTTACATTGCAGATATTTGACAATCTTAGACACTATGAGAAAATTTTGCATGTTAGATAGTTTTACCACTTCGTCAATTTTTATATTTTTTCATACTAGTACTTTTTGAATACAAAACAATAAATTACAACAAAACTCCTTAATATCCAATTGGAGCAATCGAAGGTAAGTCAAAGATTTAAACAAATTTGAAATGGAAAACATCCACATAAATGAGAGATGATAATTAAATTAGGGTAAAATATGATCTGCAGATAAGTGGCCGTTGCACAACTTGATTATAAATAAGCAAAAAGCGAATGAAAGATACCAGATAGTGACTAATAATAATAACAACAAATAAAATTGTCTATGTGCATATTATGATAACGTAACATCGTAACGTTCTGATATCTTTCAACAGAAAAATGAGCATTTGATTCAGGCGCCAGCCAAACGTCGCCACGTTTCACACAAACAAATTGCGCATAAATAAAGCTGTAGTGCATTGATTTATCCAAAATAAAGTCCGGCGTATGTCAATCTGTAATAGTTTAGAAATGGCAGGCGTTCAAAATCGAACGTCTGCTTTTAAAAAATGTGGAACTGAACGCTTATTCTTCCCGTAATTTAGGATTACAAATATGATGTAATTATAGATGTGTTTTATAATGTCAAATCAATCTTTGCGCCCGTTCCCTATGACTTCACAAAATATCATGTAATAACTTCCTTAATTTATTTTTTTTATTGCCGACAGCTGCCGTGTAATTGCAAGTGTGGACGTGGACGTTACATGGCAGTAAGAGTGGGGATATTGACGTCTAGATGGCGTTAATACTACCACACAAACTCCTTGTTATTAACGCTTGCATGAGTTGATGGCCCCAACAGATATATCGTGGGAATCTGCCGAGCTCAAGATAGAACGCAATAGTCATCACCTTAATATATTTATTTTCATTTTTCAACATGAACTAATTGAGTGATTTTAATTTATAAAACTTAGTTTAAATTAATTGTAGTTTCAAAATCTTAACTTGTACATTAACTGATAAAACTTGTAATAGAAACAAAAACAGATGAACGAAAATGAAACAATCATAACTCATGGTAAACTACGAAAAACCCCAATCTTCAACAAAACCTAAACAAAGGAATAAAAACTCATTCAAAGTCAATCAAGGAAACGAGAATGTGGTAAACAAAACGAAACTGGCGAAAGCAAAAGTTTCGAAAGTCTATTAGCAACAAATTAAATTGAACAACAAAACAATAAGAACGATGTCGATGTACGTATTTCATGCATACATTTGGTAAAAACAGAAAGAAAAGTTGCAACCAACTTAATGAAACAAACATAATTGATGTAAATCGAAGTTATACGGAAACTACTTTCAAAAGACTGAAATGCAATCCTTATTATCACGTAATCGGTTATAGTCGAATGTTAAATTTTCTATTCAGAATGAAAATAAACTCTAAGATATAAATGTGAAACATCAGACGAGTCAAGCATAATAATATCACATTATATTAGAAAATATAATAAGAAATAACAATATGAGAAAATAAAACTAGACCAAAGGAATCAGAAATTGTGTCTACTAACGCCTATTCGACCTCGACCACAGTGTAGTTGTTTAGCTTTTTTTGGTTTTCAATTTGTTGAGTGGTGGTTTTAATTTCTTTGTGTATATTGTTGTTTTTCATATTTTAATTTAATTATACTATTCAAAGACAAGACCCAGACCCAACCTAATCCAACCCAACCCAACCCAACCAAACCCAAACTAACCCATCTAATTGTAAAATTCGTTGTGCCAGACAAACCGACACGAACTTGAGAACACGTCCCATAAAATATGCGTCATATTGTAGATCAAATAATTAAAACACATATTTTTCTATTGATGAGGCAAATATGGATAATCGATACGTAAATTCGTTACAGATAAGTATAATAAAAATTTAGTATATAATAAACAATTCCAGTCGAATTATTTAGCAAATAATTACGAGTAGTTTAATAAATGGAGGAACAAATTCCACACATTTCATAAACGACGTCATATATATTTTCAACCAATATAACAGAATTAACTGGCAATTAAGACATTAATTTGCTTCATTCCAATTTAATATCCAAAATTAAATATTTGAAATATGTATCAATTCGTTATAATTATTGTTGGAAACCTTCACGAAATATGAATGACTGGAAAGTATTTTTCAAATTCATATTAGAGTTTTTGAATTCCGAATTATATTATTTATTCCCTTTAAGGCAATTTCTGGTATGACAATTTTTAAATTACTATAATTTTTTGAAGAAATTTGCTGCAATAATTTTATTGTTGGCGATTTTAAAGAAAATTATGATTTAATGTATTCCTAGATATGTATGCAATATATTCATTTGATGCACAATTTTCCATATTATTCTATACATTATAACTTTTTCTTAAGCGTGAATATAATGCAATTACACCATACAAGCGTTAGAGAATATTAAAATTTATTATTGACCCAAATTGCAGAATCTTCACAACAGTTTCGGCCTTCACTAGTATTTTTATTCATAATGACAATGAGCAATAATTGCGGTTCGTAAACGATTTAAAACAAAAACAACGAAATTGACGATTTCTATCCACGCTTGCAATTTGTCGATGCCTCAAATAATACAACAAAGCACACCGTCACCTAAATAAAGAAAGCGCGGCGTTCTTAACTCTGACACATAATACTCCTTTAGAAATAATGAATTTCATCCCCGCTAACGATATAGAAAAATTTAATATGTGATCAAAAGAATACATTATATGCCATTACGTCAGACCTTTGACTCGTAACAAGACGCAGGTTTAATAGCGGGCGCGAATTTGTTATTAATTACATTTCCTTGGTTTTTAGCGCTCGTTAAAAATTAAAATATCGGATTATGCGCCGCGCCGAGCCGCAGGTTCAAAAAGTAGTCGTTACGCAACCGCGGCCAGAAACATCACCGATATTATCGACAGACTTCTGCTGATTTAGTGAAAAATTCTCATGATTATTCATAGAGGTAGAATGGAAGGAGCGTTTTAATACTTTAAGTCTTTTTAAAATCTAGCTGATATTTCAAAAAACCGAATCCCCTCAGTGTTTTACGAGCAAAGGGCGAATATGGTAATACTAATCTTTAAGCAAATCACGAGAAGCTTACAAAATTGCGATGCGTTTTTTAGCGAACGGTGGATTATTTTCGCCGGTAATAAAATAATTAATTGATATTAATTGTGAATGAAAGTAAGACGTGCAATAGTAATTCATATCTTAACTCTAAATAATATATTATGGAAATTTTTGTGCATTTATTTACACAACTAACATTAAATAATAATAAATACAAACCAATACCATAATTGCAATTTTTATTAGACATTTTTAATCTGTCATTATTTCTCATATTTGAAACATGAAACTAGATATTTTTAAATGTAACTATTTTGATTAACTTTTATTTTGGTATATTCACTTTCTGATTATGTATTTAAGCAGTGTTCCACGTCATATTCAAAGGTTAAATTATTAGTAAGACACCAATGATGACGAATACGAATTGAATGAAATAGAGGAAGTAGAGAAATGTGATGCAAGTTCGTCGTTGGTGTTTATCCTGTTTCGTTAGAAAATTATAGATATCCATTTGTTTCAAGAATCAAAGTATTGCATTACTCAGAAATATCAACTTTTAAATGACACGAACACGAAGATAATAAATACTACACCCTTCAAGTTGCATAAACATTCTTTAACCGTTTAGGTACTTTTTTCTGAGCAGCTCGCAATGATAGCCAAGCAATCGTCCAATGATCCAAACTGTGTTCTATTCTTGACTGACTCACATATCTACTAAGCTCGGCCATAAGAAGAATTAGGGTTATTATTGTTTTGTTTATGAAAACGATTGCGAGACTTAAAATAAACAACAATTACGGCCACTAATTTTAGAAAAAAGTAATCCAGGACAATATTTGTCATGCTCACCATGGCAAGGTGCAGAAAGGTTAAAAATAATCTAAGTGTTGAACAACGTAAACATAACCGGACATCAGAGAATGTATATCTGGAACATTCCGTTGACTTAGCTTCTAAAGACATGGGGTGTGCAAGAGGGTACATTCTGTAGAGCTATATCTAAAGAACACATGTAACATTTTTCTTTAATATCTTCTAGTATTAAACAATTTTCGGTCTTAAGAGACTGAATAGCATAATGTTTAATCGGTGGTGGACTGGTCATGATAACCCTTAAATACATGCAATGAAAATGTTTCTGAAGCAATTTTGTCAAAGATTGATAAGTTACATGTCACAATATAGATTATGCAAACATGTTCCACTGACTAGGTCGCCAGTTCAAAAATAGGCTTTAAGTATAAATATTTTCTGCTCTATGGTGAAAACCACAATTCAAAAACAAGTTCACCAAAAAATTTTGACAATGAAATAACGATGTCAACAATAAAAATATTTAACACCTTAGTTTTTGGTTATGACTATCGTCCATGAAGCCAAATCAGTTGTGTTTGCAGCTGACGAGGTGATAAAAACGAAACGATATAGTCCAAGAATATAAATTGTGTATTTTGCAGGTCCAATTACTATAATACTTTACTAATTATTGGCAAAATAATTACATTCTACCATTTTTTGGAAATTTGTAAACTATTTATTTAGCAATATTTTAGTTATATTTTAAAAGACCTACTGACTAATACCAATTGTTGATAATGATAATGCCAAGCTATGCGAATATTCAGTTGCTAGCAAATTTTACGTACGATTTGCTGAGAAGCTCAAAATTAGGGCCAAACTATCGTCCATGAATTTAAATCTAATATCATTGCACTTAAAATGTTTCCAATATTCAATTTTATTAGTGACTAATTAAAAAAGAAGACATGAACATCGTCCAAAGTAAGATGAACAAGTCGTGTTAATTAAATTTATTTTTATTTTACATTGATTTTACGTGGTTAGATCACATGAAAAACATTTATTGTCATCTCGCCAGATTCAGAAATATTTCCCAATGCAATTTTCCATATATTTTAAGTTCCTATTATTATATAAGAGTTGTGAAGTTACCTCCTTGGGGGTGTTCGAGCGTTCCAACTTTAGCCCACGGTTAGAGTCAATTACTGATTTACTCCATTCTTGCTTCGATCAAATATTGACCTCCGATCTACTAGAGCGAGTTTAATTTGCGAAGTTTTGGTAAAATATCTTTACATTGTTTGTTTTAATTAATTTTTGTATATTTGGTTGCAAAGTATTTACTCGTATCTTGATTTATCAGAAGCGCATTGGGTTGTGTTTAGTTTTTCTTTCATATCTTGTTTTATGTTCGTTTGTTAGATTCTACATTCTAGATTCTATTATCTAGAGTTGACGAAATTTGGTGCCATTTAGCGCTAAAATAAATACGAACTTCGTTGGTTCAATCAAACGAGCGATGAGTAACAATTATTTTAAAATTTAAAAGAATTACTTTCAATGTCATGCATTTTTTTTTTGTTTGCAATCCCGTCTGTTCTACTCAACGTTCGTTTGATTCAACCAACGAATTTCGTATTTATTTTAGCGCTAAATGGTTCCAAGTTTCGTCAACGCTTACGAATTGATGATTACACTCGCGTTTACCTAGAGGTTTGAAGGCTTTGTAAGTTTGGTGGATGAAGTTAAAATCTATCAAATGTGTTTTATATTAATTAATGTTAAAATTATTGTTTCGTTCAGGGAATAACATATGAATAATAAAAAAATTGTATGAAATGCATAATAAGAATTGAAAATGCAATAATCGTTCAGTAGCATCATTGGGGGAATAGACGATTTTCAAGTATATTTGCAGAAAATTAGAATGGACTCGTAGCAATGAGTAGGGATTAGTTCGAATGGAATGGCGCACGTATGGCATTGATTTGGTATACATTCAGAATCTTTATCTTATAGCTATAAATCTTGTTCACGAATATCGAAAGCACTAATACGTTTATAATAAACGTGGGCAATTTCAAAGTCGCACCAAAGTTATGGTGGTGTCCGGAGAGGAAAATAAAATATAAACCAAAATAGAGGCTACCACAGTAGAACAAGTTCAACAATAAAAGACTTTGGTCTTAATAGATAAAGGAATAACTGACCATGCGCTGAAAAGAAGTTTTAATTACAACAGAAAGATATGAAGGAAAAACAATAATAGTAGTCTTTAAAACAATATATCTACCAACGCTGTTATTTAGTGGTGAATGTTGGGTGTTGACGCAGAAACAAAAGATATGTTGCAAGCGAACGATATGAAGTACCTCAGAAGGTGGCTTTCGTGAGGTTTGCTCACCTGAAGAGAATAAGTATTGAGGGGCGTAAAAACAAATATGTTTGTTTTCTATTTTCTAGTGTTATTTTGTTCTCCCATATTTCTTTTGGTCTTCTTTTTCTTCGCCTAGAAATCATTCCTATGAACGACTTTTTCTTCGCATTGAAGTCATTCATTAGAATGAAGAAGACCAAATGAAACATGGGATAAAAATATACTAGAAAATAGAAAGCAAAGATGTAAAAGGGAACAAATGTTAGCCATGGACAGTATATACTGATGCAGATTATCAAGGAAGATACATAAGGACATACCTGATGTAGATAGCATTTTTTATTTTGCAATTTCTTTTGCAATTATTTTTATTTGATTCCTTATTTCCAAATAGAATACGATTTTATTCAAGTAGTGGAATTGCAGATAATTAAATTTTCATATCAGCGTGGTAACGAGATAGACGATGATGTAAGAACAAAATAATGTATAGGGAGAAAGAGCGAGTTGGTGGATAGGTGGAAGGACATGAATGGACAAATTCAGTACAAAACGCGAGATACCTATATGAATGGAAAAAGTAGGGAGAATTAAGAAATAATACGTTCTTCATGGGTGAAGACTAGAGTATAAATTGTATGACATGCAAGGTATATGGTCTCGTGCAGGTGTGGGAAGTAGAAAAAGTCAAGGGCGTGGGTGTGAACGTTGGATAGAAGACACCATAAGTGACGACGCGATGGAGGGATACATATGAGTGCGATCTGGAGTATCTTGGAAAATTTGGAAATTTATATTTTGCTAATTTGTCTGTAATGGCTGTTTTCTTATAATTTGAGTATTAACTTATAATCAGAAGAGCTCATCCTTTTAAATCAATAATTCATTTTCGAAGTTAGTCGCAACTGTAATGTTGTAATCCAACCCAACCCAGCCCAATATCAATTTTATATTATTGTTAAAAATTGCTATTGTAACTTATTTAGATTCACAAACTATGATGCTCAGGAACATATGGTAATTGATAGTGGCAAACATTTGAAGTATGTAAGCGAGTCAGCCAGAAACACAGATGAGAGGTTCATGAAGAGGTTGTAGAGTGCAAGAATATTGCAGTTTGAAGAATGGTTTGTGGTATGTGGGTGAGTCAGGGGCTTATTGACGTATCCTGCTCCGTACGTCAATACGCCCCTGACTGGAACTTGAAGCAGGAGGGGTTGAAGAGGATGCTGATGTATGTACCAGGAGCCTGGAGCTTGAAACAGACGGGAAGGCGAAAAGCTGTGCAAGGGTTGAAGAGAGTACTGAATATAATCCTGCAAGAAACTGGTAGCGAAATGATGGCGGTGGATGCAGGGAGGAAATGGTTAAATGGATTAAATCGATTCAGGGTAGCATAGGTTGGTATTACAAATCTAAATAAATACAAGGGTAAAAAAAGCGAAGCGTTACAATGCGAGGAGAATAGAATAAGGATACATGAAAAGGGGAGGTTGTAAGTAGGAGAGAGGCTGAAAAGTAAACAGGAAAGAGGTTAAATGAGACGTTGTGGAGAGGTGAAAGCAGGTAGAGGGGTGGAGGAACGTGAACAAAGTTGAAATAGAAGGATGGAGGGTGCAGTATACGTTTGTTTTGCGTAAAAAGTATGGAACCACTGTTTGTGGTGAGTGTGAGGGTATAGGTATGAGACCTATGTGGCCCTATGGAAGCTGAATTGGGTTACATGAAAAAATAGGAAAGAAGGAAACATCTGTTCTTTTAGTTTGTGCAGGAATTTAATATTATGTTCCCTCTTCCTTTTTTGGCATTTTATAATATTCAATCCCAGGCCCAGGTAAAATTACTGGTGCAACCGACATTTGTCACACTTTTCTCCCCTTTACTGCTAATTCCTTAATTTTCATTACATATGTCACTCTTCTCAAATTTCTATAGCATGCTCATAATTTAATGCATCCGTCTTCTTTAGCTTTCAATTCTACATCTAAACCTTGCGGTTAATTGATTGGTATTTTTCCATAATTTATCGACTATTATAGGTTGCTATTTAACTTTATTAAGTCTCGCTGTCCATTCGTTTTATTTTATCTCTACATGGCCATGACCACTAGTTTATTGTTGACATCAGATCTCTTACCCAGAGATCGACAATTTTTTGCAATTTTTCATGAAATTTCGATTTCCAACTTAGACTTAGACTTTTATAGGCTGAGCAGCTTAAATTTACCTTGAATTTTTTTCGAAAATTAATAGTAGTAGAGTATTTTCAGTACACATGTTACCCAATTTGAAAAAAAATTTTACTAAATTGCAATTTTAGAGGTTTGTTTGTCTCTTTATTCAAATCGTAACAAAGTTTTTTTTCAATTTGATTATTTTTTGAATTCAACATAAAGATGTTTCCTCTCCAGCCTATATATTTCTTCGCCATCCAATCTTCATCCCCGTGCACGTCCAGCAAAACCTTTTTCCATCATATCTTACCAGTTCCATAATCATTTTATTTTTATTTGGTGCTTACTTGAATTTATAAAAAAAATATGTTGGCGGTATTAGGAATGAAGTACGGCTGTGAACGAGATGGAGGAGATAATGAATGAGCCATGCCATACATTTTATTATTATTAACAAATAATTGTAACCAGTTTTGTGTCGAGTACTTTTAATAATCGTTATTTATTAAACAAATTCTCTAAAACATGCATCGCTATCTGATTCATTCAAAACGCAGACGCTTAAAAAGATACGCTTAATCGTTAAACCGGCGGGATATTTTGATAAAAGTTAACGCTAACAAGGAGGCTTAACAACCCCCATGTCAAAATCGAGATTCGTGACATTTCGATAAACTTGCGAGGCGTCGCGGGAGCGTCGGGCTCGGGAGACGTCAGGCCGCGTGTAGCGTCCCGGCGCCCCTCGGTATTCGTTTATTAACTTTGTTACATTGTTAGTTACTTGTTCCTAAATTACCGTTGACTGCTTGCAAAGGCACGTAGTTTTACCGCACTCGATGGGGGCTAAATGGTACAGACAATACTCGATGTCATATTTGGGAAATACTTCGTTAATTGGTCCGATGTAACTGGTTTGATTAGTAGAAACGAGTGTGTGAGAAAATTTCGAAATGACGTCAAATCTGGCGTTGTTGGATTAATTAAAATTCGAATTAATATAATTAGTAGCGTAATTGTGGTCGGGAATATTAATCGATATTTTTGTGTCGATAAGATAAGAATAGGATTGGTTTCTTGTAGAAACATAGATAAATGGAATAAATTTTGCTACTGTTTAGTAGACAAGGGTGAGGATTTTAATCGACCGATTAAATTACAGTGTCGTTTATCTACAATTTTCATAAGACGATCACTTGACACAAACGATTATTACTCACGGTCTGTTATCAGTGTTACGTTAATATGATTGGTTAACTTTATACGTTTGTTTGGTAACAGACGAATTTATTTTAAACATCGCCTATTGATTAAAATTTTAAAAAATCTTTTAGGTAATAATCTAAGAACATGTGAAGTCTTCATAAATAAAACAATTCTTTGTAGCATAGTTTCTTACGGAGTTGCAGGCACATCATTTTGTAATCACCGTATGTGTTACATGTTAATATCCCTGAGAATATAAGAAAAGGGAACAATATCAAAGACATCACAGTAGTGTACCGATCCTTTGATGTCTTTTTAGCAAAGGAAGAACAAAACGTTTTGTTCTTGCATTGATAATTACTCACCTTAAAAATGTACGTATCACTTAACGATCTTAATAATAGTTTAATAATTAAATAATCCTGATCTGAAATGAATTAGGTATTTTAGATTCAAATAAAAAAATTATCTATGTTTCATTAGCAAGAAAAATTGATCGATATATACGTTTTTGTAAAATAAATATTTGTTATTGTGGGTATAAAAATGAAATATTTTTATTTTGTTATCAAATGTTATCAAAAATTTAAATAAAAAACTCGATCTTCTGAAAAACCTGACTGCCAACGTTGAACTTAAATAATACGTTGACATTTTCAAGAAGGTATAATAAAATAAACGCGTGACACGATGTAGGATAACATAAGGACGTTATAACTTGTTAGAGCTTCCGAGTCGATTGGCTTAACTTGTGAATCCGAACGCCTACGTACTGCCTGCATCTTCAGTTTTTGCAGTTTTGCACTTACAACAAAATAAATATAAAACGATAACAGTTTAAAAAAGTATTTCTAGCGAAAATTTTTACTTTTATAAATATTATTGTATTATGTTATTAAACGAATGATCGACTTGTAAATATGATTTTTCTTGAAACACATATGTGTTTTATTATATGAATTGGAGAAACTCGTATGGCCCTCTTTGCCGTGCGCCTGAATCACTGAAATTTGCAGGAAACTGTGTCACTGTCCCAAAAACAGCGCCAATGTGGCGTATGGGAGAGTAGCGCAACTTTTACAAATACCGGCATTACCGCAAGTTACTGGTAATCGGAAAAAGTTGATCAAATCGTATTGACTTTTCTAAAAATATTTCGTTTATCAGACGTAGTAAAAATGTTTGAATTGCGACATTGTATTTCGATCTCTTCAATGCATACTGCAGAATATTTCAGCTGATATGTTCTTTCACTTTTAAAGATTTTTCGCTAAATTTTTGTTTTGTTTTAACTAATTGTACTTTAACTGGTTGTGGCCCCAAAGTTGATATTTGTTTAAAGTCAACTAAATTAAATAAATACATGATAATTATTATTGTATGAGAATATCAATTTTTATACATAGAAGATAGAAAATTAGTTTCAACATGCCTTTCGTTTAGTTTCATTTTAGTCTCATTTGTATTTTTATTGCTCTTATATTTAGTTCCTTCTTTCAATTTCCACATTCCACGTTTACTGTATAATATGTTAATTTTATTTCATGAAGGTACTGTGGTATTTTATTGCTGTTTTTTCTGTTACTTTGCTTTGATTTTATTGTAAAATTATTTTTGGGTTATTCAATTATTTATTATCTCGTAAACTAAAATAGTTACTTCATCGTGGATACCCACATTTTTATTTAAATTCCTCGCTTTTTATTCAAACTGGTTGATACAGAAATTATTTGATTCATTTGTCAATCAAATCTTAATACATAAATATTTCTAAAAACTGTCCCAATTGGTTAATTTTCGCAAGTTTAAAGAATTATTTAATATGATACAAGAATAATAATTTAAATTTTATTATATTATTAATTTATTATGCATCGGAATGCAATTTATATAAATTTATAGGAACTGAATTGGTTGATTATTTTGCTGGCGACGAGCACAAACCCGTAAACAATCAAAAACAATTTGCGCTACTTCCTGTATTAGCAATCAATAGAAATTCGATAGCTTCGCAGAACTTTAGATTTAAAACTTAATTTGCCCACTGTCGTATTATCGTGCAAGAGAGAAAGTCTTTGAAAAGCCCGGCTGCCATTGAGGAGATTGACGGACAGGGTTTTTGTGCGAAATTAGAAAACGTGAAGTATAAAAGAGTTCTTATTTTATTTCTTCATTGTTTCGTTACGTTATGAAATCGACCTGCGACAAAGAAGGAAAATGTTATTTCCGGTGCCTTGCGATCATTATAATTTCATAGTTGACGCATTCGTTGAATTTTGAAATATATAGAATTAATTAAATGATGGTATATGGTATTATTTCATTGTTATTGTTATTTAGTGTAGAAAAAGTACTCATTAAATTAAATGCTAGGAATATTAATTGAAAATATTGTTGCAAGAATGACACTATTAGGCCATCGTTTTGCTCTTATTCTGACCTCCACAGCAAGAAATACCCAACAGTTGCACAAATAAAATTAATTATTAAACGAACCTCACAAGATAACTCACCGTTTACATAGCTTGTCACTAATCAGTGTCACATCTAATACACATTTTAACAGAAGAAGACGAAGCAATGCAAACACATCAATCAGTCATTTTCAAGAATACACAAAAATGCAAAAAATTAAAACAGTAGAAAATATCATGATTTGGTTTTAGTACTTAAAAGACGAAATACATTAAAATATTGATATTGAAGTATTATTTGTGATATTTGCCACAAATTAAGCAAAAAGTAAAATGCTGGAAATGAATATTAACTTCTTTTAAATATGTCATTTACCAAATGCCAGCTATAATTTAATTTTTTAAATTGAAAAATACCAAGAAAGAAACTTTTAATAACTCATGGAAAAGAAAAATTTAATTTTCCATTAAAAAATACGTTGTTATTTGTCGCATATTAAAATTTTTCAATATTCACCTTTTTCGATGAAAATGTTGACATTTATTGGCATTCGTTGCTAATTTATATTTCTTGATTTTTTAAACAGTTGACTTGTTTGCAACTTTTAATTTTTGCATTGGCATTAACATGTGGTAATATAACAGAATATTGCATAGTAAACTAGGGTACACAAACTAGTTCACCATATGTGGGTCATATTATGTCATATTACACGTCCCACTAAAACTCTGCTAATCCAACAATTCATATAATGAAATAATGACGTTACAACAATCAATAATACTCTAGTGTCTCCAAAAAGTTTTCACAGCATCATAACTGGCCCTGTTTTCAAACGGACAACTGATTACATAACTTGTTGAAAAGTCGCTTTGCATATGTGCAAAGATATGCCTTTAAAATTTGTTGTTTTGTGACTAATTTTGTACACAATTTGTTTAATAATTGAACTTACGTTTGATACACAGTTTTCACGACCGACATGATTCAATTTTAGATTATAACTTTTAATAAAAACATATTAAAATACACGACCGGATTTGTTCTCAATTTCCATTCCTTCGGGTAAATTGCGAACGCATATTAATGCAAACTTCCGAAACGAGGAAAAATAAGGAACAAATTTATGCTCTTAATAAATAATTTCGGTTCTTTTGAAGCTTAAGCCGGGAAGTGAAACGGAGATTAGAGCGAAGATACAGGGATAAATACAAATTATTCCCGGAGAAAATTTAACTCAGCAAATTTATGGGAGTAGTGAGATGGTGAATTTAAATTAATTTTCCATTTTGCGAGTTCGAATTAAAGGTTCCTTAAACGTTTTGGTTCGTACACAGGAGCGGATGAATCTGCGGACGCTGAAATGGAATAATAAAATTTCTCAATCAGCAATTCAGTTGATGTTTAAATTAATCGATCGCGGAGTTTATTCGATTCGTACGCATTACCTTTCGCGGATATATAAGTTATGAGAAATAATTAAAATTTTAAGCATTTTTTAAAACACGGTAATTGTGACGACATACATCAATAAGATTTAGCGTTGTTTTAAATTCGCTAATCTGTTTTAACGCGTAAAGTGGTGGAAATGGACAAAAAATAAATGCGTTGTGACGTGACGTGATATATTTTTTACATACATTTCGTTTTCATTGATATGCACTATAACATTACCTAAACGTATACCTGAAAGTTTCTCCAAATATATTTTATAAAGAATATAATACATGACAATAAAACATATGAAAACTGCGTAATAGAAAAGGAAAACTATTGAATCAATCCATAAGATTGTTTATTTTATTCATGAATGTGTTGAACTCGTTCCTCGTTTTTTTTCAATGTTAGCTCTTTCAGGGAGAGTTTTGAATTTCTAATATTTTAATGACACGAAATAGATTATAATGTCCCAAAATGTACAAAATAAATGCACGTTAAGATTGTTGTAGATGTTTAAGAAATTGACAAAATTCTGTTTACGAAAAACCCAAATGAAGAACGTGAGCCGTGTTTAAATAAATGCACTTCATACAATACATCGAAAATAACGTGTGAATTTATGCAATTTCGCAGATTCGAATAATTAAAATTACATTTTTTATTGATTTTCATATCGGAACATGAATCATTTTTTTTGTGTAGACCGGAAAACGCCCGTAAAATTAAAAAAGTATTGGCACGTGTCACCAGGAGCTCATAAGCCTTTACTTAATTCGCGAGCGATAAAATATACGTAGGTCTGGGCACTGGGTTTCAGTGTAAGCAGACTGAAATCCCAATTTAATGGCAGTCAACATGAGATGTTATAAAAGCAGCCTTCACCTAGAATATGAATTCGACTGCAGATCAGTTCAACGAAGCTTGTTATATTTTAAGAAGTAAGGTTCTACGATATTTAGCAAATATGAACACTAACATTGTTGACAATAATTGTCAAACATTTTTTTATTAGTTGCATTTGTAATGACGTGAACATATTATGTAATATGTATGTATATATTATATACTAAAACATTACAACACTAGAAACGTTTTCTTAGTGTGCATTTTAACTTCTTCCTATTTTGAAATTAATGGTGTGTTACTAAATAATTTTCAATTTCAAGATCTCCACACTTAGTATTTGGTGTTGGATGTTTGAATATTTAATGGTCACACGTTGATGTTGTTTGGTGTTGTTCATGACTTTGCAATTTGCAAATAATAATTTGCTTGTTTACGATTTATTGAAACTAATTTGGTGTAAATTTAAATATTCAGGTAATATTTTGGAGTTACCCATCACCATCTTCCTATTAATAAAATTAAAATCAAATGATCATTGACTTAGTACCAAGTATTAATTCCAACGGTCACCCATTCGTAGATGTTTCGCAATTCTGATGCACAGAGCCATACAAACTTGAATTAACTTGAATTAATCTTCCACAATAAAAAATACCCCATTCCTTAGTGAAGGGACCTATTGCAATACTTGTTTTTGGAGTTCATTGCATGAATCGAATGATTTTTTAGTCTCGTGTGGTTGCATTTTTGATTTTTGATTCGTATATTTGCTCTCCAAACATTTATTAGTAAATTGGTGGAAAGTGGAAATATCAACGACACGTCATGGTGTTTTCATCGTTTGTGAAACTAATTGGCTGTAAAATAGGAGATGTTTCTTGGTCTCTTAAGGGTTTCACCTCATGTCTTGGACTCCTGTTATGTATTCTTTTTATTGATGACTTTCTTCGTAGCCTGTCCCCTGCAGGATATTTCTTTAAATATTCTCCAGGATAACATCTCAGCAAATATTAATCCACTCCGACAAATCTAAAGGTGCGAAACTTTTCAACTCATATTAAATGGCGAAAATTTTGAACCGTGACGTTGTCTGTTTCAACACTGCCGACTAGCCACATAAATCGTGCTCATCTTTTAAAGATCTTGGGGTTATTTCCGATTCTAAGTTGATGATCATTTCTTATATCAGTGCTGTATATACCTCTGCAAGCAAAGCAAAGATTTGTTATGAGAATTTCTAAATACTTCAGGGACGCGGCACTGCTATGAATTTAGTTTGCATATGCAGTTAGTAAACAATAATACTGGCTCTGTATGAAATAAGCAGACGATCCTTGAAATTTCTATCGTTCAAGATTAACGGACCATATCCGGAGAGAAGTTACAGTCCCCATTGTCCTCCAGGAAGAATTGCCAATCAGTGAAGTTTCATATGCTAATTGATGATAGAATTGATGCTGAATATCTTCTATGAAGAGTTCCGTTTAATATTCCAAAGCTATCGGTAACACATACACACCTCTAGCTTTTATCTTCTACCAGATAGAAGGGCTGAACGACCTTTCGACGACAATTTTCTTTAGGTAACAATATTTATTGCTTATGTTATGTATCGATTTTATTTTTGGAAATTAATTTTAATTTAATATTTCATTATTTAACATACATTTATTTCAGTATTAATGTTTGATACATTAATTGTACTAATTATTATCCTATAAATGATTGGAAACTGTTGGATAATAAAGAATATTATTATTATTTATGTGGGAAAATTAGGAAGTCCATTGAAACCCCGAAGTACTCCCCGACCTTAATCGTGATGAAGGCTGCTACTTTACTAAATCATGGCTATCACCCTTACTGAACTCCCGCCTAAATAAAAAGATACACCACGTTTCGTTTATTTTTACTGAAATACTATCGACTTCTTCATTTTAAAATACTGGTTGATATTATTCTGATGGTTACGATAATGAATTCCGGTTGTAGTTTGTTGCAATAGTTCAATAGATCTGCTTGTTTATGGCATGGGTATGCATACAAGATCTATCAGCGAGCGTAGATTGTGCAAGGTTTGAAATCCAAGTATTCTTATTGGTTTCGTCCACCTTGATTTATTTATTAGTGTATCGAATCGTATAGTATGGATCGAAGTCTAGTCGAATGCGTTTGTCACACTGCACTTGCATCACTGTTGTCGTAAAGGTAAAGGTAATGATGTTTGATTAGTTGAATAGTTATTTATGCTTCATGATAATTCCATATAGTTTGAAATTTTCTCTTATTTTAGAGTTCCTTTAAAATTCATATATTCGCATTTGAACAGTGTATTGAGTTATTTGAGACCGTGTGGATATTTTGTAATGCTTCATGTTCCTGAGCTAGATCAACGTTGAACGTTGAAATGGGCGAATCTGTTTATTTGTGTTAATAAACCAGTTCCACAAGAAAATATTTAATGTATAGGAATTTGAAACGGCCTAACTGTGTATATTGCTTCTTAATGTAAGCGTTAATGTTGTAGAGTAATGTGTAATGTAACGTATAACCAATTACTAATTATGTCAATTGTTTCTAAAAAAACATCTCGATATCATTTCTATCGATTCTGCTTGCGTAAATGCATGCACACTAGAATTAATACTGTACTTACATTATAACTGGTCATGAAGCCTCGAAGTAACGCCGTAGGTTGTTGTTCACTGAAATCAAAACAAAAGTAGTCAACATAGAAAAAGATAATACATAAATTAATATTTTATAAAAATTACTGATAGGAACTGATACAAATAAAATTTGCTATGAACAGATCTGAAAAATTTGGTAATATTTTGCTTGTAATATAGAATACTGAAAAACTTGTAAATGTAAAATGCTCAGTTTGAAGAGGAATATTTTAAGAAGTCCGGTAGTAAAGTCTGGCATGATATATTGTTTTTCCCGCAAAAAAGCACAGGTCTGGTACTTTCAGGTATGTCTGAAATCAAAATCAAAAGGACAAAGGAGTATCAGGTATATAAGCTTTACTAGAATTGCTGGAGGGCACCAAAGAACAATTTCGGTAGTTTTTGTTGAAATGGTTGCCCCTCAGGTTGCTAAGTCAGAAATAGTGCCTATTAGTGCCCATGCCACAGTTATGTATTTGTCAATGTCAAAGAAAGGCTTACATTGGCCTTATTCTCCAAAGTTGCCGAAACAACTCTTCTTTGTTTTATTTGTTTTTCTGAAAACCGAATTTAAAAGGGAAGCCAAAGAACTCAAAGCAAACCGACAGGATTTGATGAGATTCGTCAATAATTTATTTTCCTTTGTTGGAAACAAAATCTTAAATTACTTGCTCGGTTATTTTACGAAATTATAAATTATATGAATTATGTTCATACAATAATACAGCTCCTGGAAGAATTATTGTGCAATTTTATAAATAAGTTGCAATCTTGAACATGCAAGTTTTAGGACTAAACACAGTTCAGGTTCAGGTTCTTGTATTGATGACCTTTCAACGAAACCTAAAAACTTCCGCAACTGCACAATACGATGGAAAGATGGTGTGGTTTCTATATTACTGAAGTCACGCTGAATACTTCCATGCTATCCTTGAAAGTATTGAACAACAGATTACCACAAGGGTTGGTATTGGCCCTTCTCCTGTTCAACTTGCACGTTTAGCTGTTCGATGATTACAGACACGGTATCAAGAAAGTTCTGTTATGCAAACGATATAGCTCAGCAACAAGGATCACGAATATAGAACGTACTGAGGATACTCCCAACCTCGCTCCAACTACTACCAACTCAAAACAAAACTAAGCTGTCATCATTTCTTCTTAATAATAAATTGGCACATGTTGGGTACATTCTATTTGCTAATTTTACGTCATAACACATATTACCGATGGTAACATACCATAAGAAACAAAACTAGAAAAATAACAAGCAGGAAAAACATTTCTCAAAAATAATGTGGCGCCACTTGGGGCGCAGCAGTAACCACATTACGAAGACCTTCACTTGGATTAAATAATAAATAAATTAATTGTTCACCGCTTAACAACATAACGCATTTTATTTCTAGAATCATATGAACAACAAATAGGGGATAGCTAGAGAGAATATGTCACCTTCCACAACTACAAGTCAACAAACTGAAATTAAGAAAGGTGTCTCTGCATTATCCTGCACGCTTAAAAGCTATTAATTTTAATTAAAAAAAACAATGGAAAGAATTATGGAGAATAAATAGCAATTCCCTACTTGAAATTTGGATTAACAGGCACAATATCAATAGACATAGACAACACTGAATAGGATCCGTTCCGGTCATGACATATACACAATTAACACGACTGCTGGCGTTATTTAATAAAACACAGAAAGCAATTCGATAAGACCCTTGAATAATTTAACTTACTACTTATTATTCTAGTAATTGGAATTGTATCGAATTGTACATCGATAACTGTAAATACATTAATTAATAATTATTGGCAGAAATTGAAAATAAATGGATTTTTTAATTTGCTCTATTACGATATTATGTTTTTCAAAACAAACACGTTGTACGAGTCAAATACAATATTAACTTTGTCCAGCACTCGAAACTAGGTTTTGTGCAGTGGATTGGATTTGATGGGGATGGGTGATCACCTGACATTTCTACGATTACGTCCGTACATGTGTCACATGCATGTTCACATTATTTTTTTATATTCCATTTGGAGTTATATATTTTGTTACATAATACTAATTTAAGTTAGTTATTTATGATTTTTTTTTCATATTACTTTTATATTGCTTCACAAATTGTCCAGTAGTCAAGCGGTTGTATATTTTCTTATAATTGGAATCCTTGCGTAGATCAACGCAAACGTATCCAAAAATTACTTCTAAAATTTAAAAATGCTTATTAGAGTTCCAATTCATTGAGATCGCATATGTACACTAGCTCATTATGTAGATAGATCTATGAATTACCTTCACAATGCAAAACAATGCAAATGTGCAGTCATGCTATATAATTCTTTGAAATTACAGCTGCAACAATACATATTTGGGTAACCATTCCTGGCCACTTGTTACCTGACCAGATCATTACAGTAACTATAATAATTGTATTTTGATTTGATGATGTGACCTTAACTTCGTGAAATCCGAAGATGAAGTTTGTAATGAAACCAACCCAATATCATCCTAAATTTCTATATGATCCAAGGCTGGTAAAACTCAATGCTTCTGTTCTTCGTTATTACAATTATTTAGAATCATATTGTAGCAATGGTCACTAAGCTTCCCTCTTGGATGGTGGTCTTGAACGTTCAGAGAACTTATTATAATAAAAAAATGTCGTACATCCGCAGGCCCGGGCAAAAACATGACATACATTGCACATACACTGAGTTGAGTTTCGTCCAATTAAGAACAAGTAAAGTATGAGCTAAAAGAGTGCCCAATTGTAACGAGTGACGAGCACTCTGGTGACGAATACAGACTTACGTCCTTTGAAATGTTCTATTGCCTCAACACTGAATCTTCAAATAAAACTTCAAACAATAATTGCCTGCTACTTTTGGCAACTATAGATACATTTGTTTGATGGTAATTGATGGAACTAAAAGCCTCACTACAAACGATCAAAGAATGAGTGATTTAATTTTCCTGGTCTTTGAAAAAAAAAAACGAAGAAAAGCAATGGTCAAGTACAGACGATTGCAGCAGTTCTAAAAACTTAGTGTCTGCCTGAAGTTGTCTTGCTGGGAAATTGTCGTTTTCTGTAATTTTGTGTTCTGCAATTGTAAGATAACAGTTTCTTGGTCGTTTGTATCAATTAATTAAATAATAATCATAATTACTATTCAAAGCAAGTCCAAAAAATTGTTTTTGAACTTCTGAATTATGAATGCAACAAACAAACCAAATTTTGGTAGGTCGAACTGTTGATATCATCAAAATCCACCGAAACCTTTTTCCACTTCATAAATTGGTTTTAATTTGAATTATTATCAAAAACAAATGTACAGTCGTTACATTGATGTTTACTGTATACTGCAATAATAAAGTTATAATTTAAAATACTATATATATACAATAATTTAAAAACTGAGTAATTTTTTCTTATACACATTAAAAGTTTATGTAGCAATTAATCGCATCAGAGATCTTGCACGAAATCGGTAATAATCAATAATAATTGGCATTTTACCCAGCCAAGCTGAGACACCATTGTCCACTTCAGAAGCGCAATTAACGGGCAACGTCCCAAAAGCAATATGCGCGAGATTTCCCATTTGAATTAAGCAGAAATCAAAGTGTGCAAGTACGAAAGAAACGGAAAAGCCGAGACGGAATGCGAACACAAAAAAGCTCCAATAGAAAAGCTGGCATGGCCTACTCAGTGAGAATTTTTAATTATGCCAGCCCACGAGCCTTTGTTTTTATTTGCTGATTTGAAAAGTGCTTTATTCGAACATGCTGGGACATTTCAAAGATGGTTGGTATCGCGTTGCTCCTCGCGCCGAATGCATATAAATTACGAGATTAATTATGCGCGCGTTTCCGCGGAAAATAATAAGTTGGGCGACGTCGATTTTGCGCTGATTTAGCTAATTTAGTTGATAAATTGGTCATTTGGTGATCGCCATTGTCAGTCATTTCGTAAATATTGGTAGAATTTGAAATGAAATTTTAGTTCATATACTATAACGTTATTTATGTTCGGTTCATGATTAAACCGAAGTAAATTTTAAAATGTTTTCTATGCTGGAGTCCAAATTAATTAATTAATTGCATTGCATTAATATTTTATTTTCAAGTGATAACAAAGACATCCTGAATATTCCCATCAAATATTATTCGACTTAAATTGAAAATTTATTAAATATCTACAATGCACTAACGAATACAATGCACGAACGAATACAATGCTGTAGAAGAACCTCAGTTGTAACCATGTCCTAGTTGTATTAAGGCTGTTGAGAAATATTTTTAAGGAAAACTTTACATCATAAAATTTCCTAGACAGTTATTTTATCTTGAATTGTCTTCATTTCATATACTTAGTGAATTGTTTTGAAAGTATTCATGATTTGGTGAAAGAAATCATTTTACTAAATATAGAATGCATGTTAATATATAATTGCTATAAAGATAAACAACTGATGATGGGTAACAATTCAGTGGACAACACTTTCTAAACAACCACAATTATACATATTTTAATAAGTACGGTTTGACAAGAAACGACAAACGTGTATTTAAATTATTAAACAATCGTTGAAGTGAACCTGTACTTGTCAAAATCATACATCATATTTTTTAATTTATATCCTTTAAATTATAATTTAACAAAACTTGAAAACTGTAATATCAATTCGCCGTAATGGCCATTACACGTTTACACAAAATGTATCCTCGTGAGTAATCACGATCATCAGTGCTCGTTGAATAATATACTATTATTTTTATATCCAGTTATTTGTATTCTGGCACCGCCTTAATAGATTTAATGTAAATGTAAAAGATTTTTACCATTTTGTTACAAAATCGTGAATTTTGAGCATGGACTTTACAGTCACTCGCTTTTTAGCTGCACTAAATATTTGTCTCGCCTTGATGATATTGTTCCAGATTTCCATTCTCTGTTATTGACGTTGATTATTTAAAAATTAAAATTAAAATACGACGTTCCAATAACTTTGGATCTGTTGTCGCCTTCGTGTACATTAAAACTGTTTTATTTTATCTGAAAAGTCAACGTTTTTTTTTGCAGCGTCGTATTTTAATTTCAATTGTACCCCACAAATGTTGCCCGTTACGCCCATACACCATTACTTAACTTCCTTAAATGTATATTATTTTAATTCAATGTAAATTTTATTTGATTCGATGACATTAATTTTAATCGGGGCATATTTTAATTTTTTTTGTTAATTGCTTCCTGATTTATTTTCCACTTTAATTATTTAGTTCCAGTCGTGTTTTTCTACTGATTTTTTAAGTAAAAACATTTTATTAAAACGAAGTAATAGGAGCTTCTAGTTATATTATTCATTTGTTTATATTTCGTTATTAGTTTCAATCCCCACAAAGAAGATATTATCGTATACTTTAATTGCTTTCTTAAATTGAATAATTACTTATTTGTTTCATTTATTAAGTCCTTAAACTTTATTTTGGCATATGTTCGTTCTGTATGCAAGTTTATGTTTTTTTTTAATTTTTAACTTTCATCCTTGTTCTATTTTATTATCTTTGTTTTCTGTTTGTCGCTTATTTTGAAATATATATAAAAAAGTTTGGGTGGTTATTAAAGCAATTGTTTCAAGAACTAGACCAACGTGGTTAATTGATTCATCTATTTAATTAATATTTTTAATTATATTGGTGCTGCTATAAATAAGCAATTAAAAAGGCCTTAAATTCGTTTTTTATAGAAAATATTGCCCATGCAATCATGTTGGTGGTAAAAAGTGGGATGTAGTTATAATAGAACAACGCAGTAGAATTTGGGGTACAGCGTGGTTCTATTATATTATAACAACATTGCAATGTATAGCTATATTCTAATATAGATATTATTATATATATATATATATATATATATATATATATATATATATATATATATATATATATATATTATTATGATTTTCGATTCATTTATTAAGTGCTTAAAATATTTTTTTAATTTTGACAGTTGTTCGTTCTGTATGCAGGTTTATGATTCTCTTTGTATTTTTTTACTGCCATCCTTGTTCTATTTGATTATCTTTATTTTTCTGTTTGTCGCTTCTTTGCATATTTTGTCACCTTTTTGTTTTATATTTCCATTTAATACGAATCTGATTTCCAATATTAATTAATTAAGTCTCTTGCAATTCACAATTCAGTAAAACTACCTAACAGTAAAAGCGTTACAGTTTTGAAGATCCTGATGAAAATGACTAAAGATGTCTTGATATTTGAAAATATTTATATATCATGCCTAACGATAACAAACAGTGCAGCAGTGGTAATTATTCTGTAAGGAAAAACGACAAATACAACAAACACTATTATGATATATCATGTTATGAGTATATAGATAGAAATTGATTAAAAGGTTCTATTAAAAAAAAATAATTATCCTTCAGTATGAAGTGTTGTCGTTTTGTCGTCAAAACTGTAAAACAGTATTTGGGTCTTTTGAATACGAATCAAAATACTACAGAAATTATTATATTAGTATGAAAAATATTAACCATTTAATTTTATGAAAATAAATTTGTCGGAGACTGTGGTTTTTATATATGAAAAAATTATAAATAATAATTTACAAATTTAACAAACCCTGCTACGTATTTCGGTACTAAATTGCCATCTTCAGTAGAAACCTAAAAAAACTGTAAAAAACCTAAAAAACCCAAATAAAAGACGAAAAGTGTTAACCTTAGTATTTCTAGCTGAGGTGTTACATTTGAAGATATTCTCTTCACTAGATTACCAGTGGGATATTATTTAATTTTAATTTTAATTTAATGTTATTATTATTATGTTTTTTTTTTTATCTAGGTTGTTTTATATGTTTAATTTTCGTTATTATGCCTCTTCTTTTTATTTTTTTTTCATTCATTTGCGATTGCGTAAAGTTTTATCACCCAAAGTTTTAAAAAGTTTTGAATAGAAAAGGAAATACAATATTAATATAAAATATTTATGTAAAAATATTACACAGCACATTTTATGACAGGATTCTCAGAAAACAATTAACAATTATTTCTTATTGTTCAGGTTTGTCATCTTAGTCAAAGTGATCGTGAAAAATTTCACATGTTGCTAACCCTCTTAGAAGTTAATTACCCGAGAACCAGGAGAAAGAGATTTTATGTTGTCAGCTCTTGCACGTCAGTGATATTAAGATGAGGTAACTGAAGGTGGAAGATAGGACTTTGCCGCCGAAACGTCGAAGCGACAGTATAATGGTACTCGGGTTATATTAAGTTAAAGTTTGATTGCATTTATTTCATAAGATATTATAATTATAGTTTCGGTAGCCCCTGATATTTAATTTAGAACTTCATGAGGACCAAAGCAATTATTTTTGTCAATACATACATATATATTAATGAAATAATAAAGAATAAAAATTTAACGACAGGCCAATTAGTCAATTATTATTTCTAATTTATAAAAACAAATTTACATGATTTTTGAATCTTCGACTAATGTTCTTACATACATATATAAAAAATGCGTTTATATTAAATATATAATAAATTGTATTGGTGCCTGATTATTAATTCAGTTAGATTTTATCGTTAGCGATTTATGTAAATAAAGTTTCTATATTATACCTATATATTAATATAATTAAGATAGCATTACAAGCTAATTAATTATTTGTCTTAATAAATATTTATTGAAATTTTAAAGGTTTGGGTCGTTAACGACGTTAATTGATTTAATAGACAATTCATCAATTATGATTTATAATTATATTGGTGATTATATAAGCAAGCAATTTAAAGTCATTTTAACTTTAAATTCGAGTATTTTTATAGAAAATATTGCATTACATGATCTTGATTGGTGGTAAGAAGCCTAAGAACGACTTGGGGTAGTGCGTGGTGCTACTATAAGTACATTGCAATGAGTAGGTAATCTTTAATATAAATATTGTCAATCGAAAAATTAAATATATACCTTGCGTCATGAATACTTTTAGCAATTCAAAATTTATTAATTTTATTAATACAATAATTTATTTGTTTAATTATTTTGATTAAGTTAAAATAAAATTCATCTTTTTTGCACAGTATATAATTTATGTACGCCTTGGGTCATGCCCTATTCTCCAAATCCAAATGACTTTAACTGGAATATTTGTCACCCTTCCTCAAATTAAGTAACTATAGTCATCGTTGTTGAATGACGTCTTATCAGGTAAAATATGCAATAAAACTATTACAACATTCCTTTCTTTTAATTTAATTAGCATTGCTAGCATGGTGTTAGGTTTCATGTTAGTTCCTATAAAGTTCCCATTAAATTGCATTTCGTAGTACAATATAATGAATATAGATAATAAATAATTTGGAAAATTAGCCGTACAATTGTTTCATTATCTCATAAAAAAAAATCCATCAATTAATGAAAATAAATGGAAAACGACATATTTTTTATTTGTATCTGTAGTTTCGTTTCATTCCAGTTTTTTGTTTTGATTCGTTTGGATTTGTCTCATTTTTTATTGTTATTTTTTCCATTTGGATTTGAAATTTTGAGCAAATTAAAATTAATACGAATTTTTCGCGATTTCATTTATTTTGACTCCTTGAGCTCACCTCAGATTTAATTTTGTTAAGACTATATGATTATCATCTCAATTTTAAAAGTTCGACTTGTGTTGTGTTCTTTATTGTTATCGTATATGAAACTAATCGTGAGGATCTCGACTCTTCATGAAAAAATATTGTTATTGATTTATGTTCTTTGCAATTTTTCAAAAAAATTTAAATGATCTACAGCTTTGAACATTTTTTTTAAATCACACTAGATTTTAACAGGATTTTCGATTTTTTAACATGGAATATCTGTCACAACGGAGGGAAAATATTGAGTTGATTTTGTTTGGTTTGCATATTTCACATACAAATTATTATTGAAATAAAAATATTGTTAGATATGGTAAATTAATTTGTAAATTAAAGGCCATATTGAATTTCTTTGACATTAATGGT
The DNA here is from genome assembly GCA_959613385.1 of Geotrupes spiniger. NCBI lineage: Eukaryota > Metazoa > Arthropoda > Insecta > Coleoptera > Geotrupidae > Geotrupes > Geotrupes spiniger. The sequence continues at coordinate 14,530,651 of OY390734.1, forward strand.
TTTATAAAATTATTTTACAGCTTCATAAATATTTATCGATTATGTTTGCAACAAACGGGGGACCAGGGGCGGGGGCGTGGGTAGCTCTAAAATTATAAACTACGCAGAAACGAAAATAATGCCCAACACATATTTCACCGCGTCAAAAACTCGACGACAAAAATAAAATAATTATAATTATCACGATTAATTAACGCGATTCAATGTAAAACATGTGTAACAAAAGCTAAAATCATTTCGCATACTAAAACAAGCCATAAATTAGTCACAGCTAATTAATTACAGTCAATTATAATAATTGAACACATCATTTCCAATTAAGCAAACAAATTGTTTGACAGTAATTGTCAAAACCCGTCCGGCGAATCTCGACCCTAAGCAGCGCCAACGTAAAAGTCATCGCCGCCGAAACAATGCTCGAAAAAGCTCCTCCTCGTCGGCGCCGACCGCAGGCAACTCTAATCCCAAAAGCTCGGCCGAGTTGGGACCAGAATCGCCGCGACCGTAAATACCAATAAGAGAAAGCTTTTCGGGGTTATCATTGGTTGGAATTAAGCTCCACCCGCGCTAAGGGTCTCTCTTACCGGAATATTAGGGAGTATCTTAGTTAGGAACATGCAGTGCCCGTTTTTCAAATTGAAGTAGTCAGTTTGCACCTACATTTGAACACGGACGGTCCTTGCATGCTAAACAGGCGATACAGGCTGGGAAAAAAGCGCGGCAAAAGCTTAATGGCTCAGTTGTACGACAGTGCGTTGTGATACATCATCGAAAATCGAAATATTTACCACGAAAATTTATCGTTTTAAACGGCGGTGTTTTAAAAATAATAGTGAGATAACGATTTGGCGTCTAAAAAAATTTTTAATAAATGTTACGAATGAAACTCAGGGCTTTAATTTTTTTCTCGTTAATTTCGACGGACCTGAATGTTGCCAATGAATGGGGAAAATGTGAAGATGGTAATGTGCTAACGACGCCGACGATGTTTCAGTGAGTTTTGTGCTTTGAAGGACTTTTCAATCGGTGTAGAAAATGAACAATGAAACGCTAGAGAGTACCGTACACGTAACAGCGCCGAGCATATTGAACAAACCGTCGCAAACCATGCCTCAAAGATCTCCTTTTGCCATACAAGAACTTTTGGGTCTTGGTGATTCGCAGCATAGATCACCAACGGCCGCCGTTTCGGCAATAACGCCAAATGTGTACCCCCAGAGACACATACAAGCGCCGACGTGTTTTCCGTCGGAACATAGTTTTAACCACCACCATATGACCATGGCTGCTAGTCGGATGGCGTATTTTAACGCACAAGCGGCCGTTGCCGCCGCATTTTTACCTCATAACATTGCGGCGGCCGCCGGGATGAACGGGAATCCTGGAGCTGCTTCCCCGGCGGCCGTTTTAGGACTTGCCGGACATCAGGCAGGAGGTGGTCCTGGTAAGTTTAACAAAAAAACATTTTTTACACCAACAAACTTCATACCATGTTAATATAATATAACGGCTACGTCGCCGGGAAATCTTCCCATTGTTCAACCAAAACCAATTAATTTCTCGAAAAATTCTAATCTAACTCATAAATATTTTTATAAAACACAAATATACAATAATTTCTGCAATCCAAAAATACTACACGTGTACAATTTGCACTTTAATCAAATTTTAAAATTAATTTCAGTAAAATTTAAGAAAATAAATTAGTTTGAAATTTTCACCACTTTTAAATAATTTATTACAGTTTACCTACAACGATTGATACATTTTTTAAAGAATCAAACACATTTATTCTTTTCTGTAACATTGTATGTATTTATTATGAATTAATAAATAAAAAATTCTATAGTAGATTTCTCTAAGTAATTTACTGCTCCCAATGTTAATATTTTAATTTTAATATCCATATATAATCCAGTAATGGATCAAGTAAATTAAATTGCGTCAAGATAACTTCATTTGAATTATTAATTTTGTCCCGAAGAATATAATCAAGCAATTCACTTTCAAAATATAAATTACAAAGTATAATTGCTTTACAAATGTATTAATGAATTTCGACGATAGACAACATTTAACTTTAAAATGACAAGATACTATAGCCTAGTCCATGTAACACTTCAAGCATTAAATTATAAAAAAAATTGAATTTTAAGGGAACTAAAGCCAACTATTTTAAATTAACATTTTTGGAATAATTTTTTTAATATAATTGGACAAATAATTTAAAAATTATGTATGATACAATTTTTAAGTGATCTGGTTTTCATTCGTTGTATAAATAAATGTTTTCGTAATACGAAAACCAAAAATATCAGCAGTATTTGTTTTTACTATCGTTGACGTTCATCGTGCATTAAAATGTCGTGAACATTTATGTAACGAGCGATCGATTCTTTATCATCACGAAGTCTGCATCAAGATCCACAAAGACTTGTCCATGTATCAATTTTTCAATAAACTATACGTCAAATCCGTTTGCTGGTTGAAAATGTCATAGGTTAACGACGACCTGTGCAAACTGTAATTTTCGCACCAAAATATTTAACAACCAAATTAGTTTTATTGATTTCTTATATCTTGTTGGTGAGACGAGTTCATAATGAGAACGTCCAAGGCACGAAACTTATCATAGAATAAAACTATTTAATTAATTTCCATTTCCATTAATTTCCCTAATAATATTAAACATTTTCTTTTGTATTATATCTTCCTGGTAAGTTTGACTTGATTTAATTTTATATTTTTTGTTGCATTAATATACATAACGTTCTTGTTATATTTTATGAATATCGCCAATGATACTATATTTATAAAATCATTAAATTTATAATTAAGTGCTTTATTGTTGTATTAATTATTATATGTACTTTGCAAAAGAAAAAATTATGTATCACAAATATGAACAATTGAGAACTAAACAAATATGAACCAAGAACGACACAGCTGAAAAAATAAAACAAATTAAAGTATAAAATAAACAATTAAATGAAAATGAAAGAACGAAGGCTACTGTAATTAATTACTTTTATTTATTTAATTAATTAAGGCAGTTAATAAAAATGATATATGTACCTAAACAAAAATTAACTAAATAACATAGACAACAAAATTTCCGAGAAGTAGCAAATATTAAACGCTCAACAATTCACTGGTAAAATGAAACAACCCAACACAACCGAATCCAACACAACTTAGCACTTTACACATCCAATCAGTTTAATAAATGTTCATTGGATATTTGTGTATGATTAACATCATTTTGTAATTTTATAGAATTATATAAATTAATATTTGTCTGTACTGTAATTCGTTAATTTCAAAACAACAACTGAAAGATAGAAATTACTGAAACTACTGAAATTACTGCCGCTGTAAATTTTAAATAAATTTAAAACCCTTTATGATCGAAACAAACTTAAACCAAACCTGTATAGCAAATTTGAGCACATGCACAAAAATTAAATCAATTAGAATAAAATAAATGAAAACGAATCATTACAAACGAAACAAGCGAAAGCTCTAAAAAGCTATTGTTGGCAAACGAAACATTAGAAATATTTTTGAAAAAATTAATAAAATATAAGAAATAGATTTCTCAAAGTGACATCGAATGATTACTAATGAAATTGAGAGTCAAACAAAAGTACAAGTTAACAATATGTATGGAAAAGAAAATAACACAAATGATAATAAAATCGAAAAAGCCAGATATTATTGATTAATAATAAATTAAGAATTAAAATGGTAATCCATTGTAATTTTTCATCAATAAAATTATCCTAGTCACTTACTAAATTAATAATTATAATAAAATAATTTCAATTAATGGAATCCATAATAAAATTAGGTACAAAATGGATACAAGTTCATTGATGTTTTTCCTATGAAGCTAAACATTTATTTTGACATCGAAAACGTTTTTGCATTGCATCCTATTTTGTGACAAACAATATAAACAAGGAAAAACAAATAGTTAAAAAGAACTGAAAAATAAAAGCAATAAAATTAAAACATACAAACCCAGAAACTATTACACAACATTACCTTATTACAAAATACTACAAAACTTCCTCCCTGGTTAACAATGCAAAGTCTGGTTAATTTGCACAAAAATCAGATAAGTCCACTTATGTGTCGACATATCCACCACAAAATAATTATTATAAGTATTATTTATTACATAACTACCGTTGCAATTATTACTGATAGCAGATTAACAAAGTCACTTATAATTAAATAAATTACGAAACTTTTTGTTTCTGAATCCTAATTTTGTATTCATATAGTTTGATTTTGAAGTACAACTATTTCTAGACAAACAAGATTAATGAAACAAGGAACCAAATAGGGCGACTTAAAACTTATTAGAATGAAAGTTAAAACATATTAAGTTATTACTAGATTTATAATAAAATTTTGCATAATATATTATGAACGTCAATTAAACAATTGTAGAATTAGAAACGGGTTGGATCTTTGGATCGTTTGGATCTTATTTGAGCTTATCATAAAAAAGTTATAAGGATAATTTTTGATCACGTCGTTTCAATCTGTACATATTTACAACCTTTTATGAAGTTGAGGATTCGTAAACATAACAAAGTCATTTGCGATTTACAACTTGCTTGATATAAAAAAAATCTTTGATTTCTTGTATGACTATCCATATACATTATATCTCCTTCATATAAAAAGTGGGTGGTAAATCGTTATGTACGCCACTGCTACCATATCGTCCTTATCCATCTAATACTATTAATTTAGTTTCTTATTAAGTCCTATGCTTTTAATTCCAACTTAACTAGTACTGTTATATTTACGAGTCCCCATAAAAAATACAACACGATAAAATAACCGGAGTTTAATTAGCTTCATTTTATGTCTTGTCTTAAAACATTTAATTATTCGCCAATAATTAAGTAATAAGTACTTGGACGAAACCATCGAAACGCCGAATTAGGAAATAAACTTGGGCGGCGAAAACATCCAGGCAATTATTTCAAACCAGTCGGGAAATATGATGGCGTTCCACCATATCGGAAGTCAACCCCCGAGAGCAGGTATTAATGAGATAAATATAGGCCATTTAATGAAGCCAGGTAGAAGCCATTAAAGAAAAAAACGCCGAACACTTTGAGAAATTTATAATTAAATTTCACCGCACAACATGTGCTTTGGTGGTTCGGTGTAATCGGAATGATTCATATTGATGTGATTTATGTTAATGAGGAAGAAGAGTTTTCGGGCAGGGACGGCCTTCGGGAAATGAGGCGGTTTGTAGTTTATTTGGATGCTGTGTAATTTTGTAATGGGGGTTATAATTTGAAAAATAAATGATGGGACACTGCCGGTGGTTCTTCGGGTTAGGTGAAGTGAACGAACGTATTCCAAAAATTCGATGTAAATATTCGAATCCAATTTTATCAATGGGTTCCATTCTATTTAACAGCAACGAATACATTCAAATATAAAAAATCGATCTTGCACGTGGTGTAGTTTCGCGTTGGAAGTTAAATTATTATCATTGTTTTTTGTTATAATTTCTGCAATTATTTTATCAAACTTACAAACAAATAAATTCATGTAAATGCAGAGCAAATGTCACGATTTACAAAATTAGAAAATTAGACAGAACCACTGAATTATTTAATGAGTTACATGCACGTTATTTTTCATTGACATTATATTTATCATATTTTCTCCGTTGCTTGAGTTTATTTCTGACTATGGTTAATTCTGCACAACAAACCTTAACAACTAGGATTGGATTGGGGTGGGGTTGGGTTGGGTTGGATTGGGTTAGGCTGATTTGGGTTGGGTTGGATTCAGTTGTGTGGGTCCGTTGCATATTTTGTTAAAAGTAAGCAATTAATTATATGTGTCAAATAAAAAGAGTAAATGTGGGTAAACTAACTAAAATACAAACTATGTAAGTTAATAAATGCAAAACACCAATTGAAGTGAATGAAGTCTTATTAAATATAAATCGACAGTAAAACGAAATCAAGAAATCAAACTAAATATAAGTGAAGCAAAAAATATGAAAAATTAATAACAGAAAATCATACGTAACACAACAAATCTATTTTATGCAAGTAATGAATAATTTTATTCTGAAAATTTTACTTCGTCGCCGGATATAATATAACAAAAATCATCATTTAAAACTGAAATGATTTAAATATCAATGACGTTCCAATTCATAATTAAACACAACTGCCTATATTTATTCACCTTTAGATACTTTCAACGACAATGCGATACTGAAATCGTTCGACGGGAAATGGAAAAATATCGAAACAATTGTCGCAACGGAGACAATGGGACCGAAAATATGTGCACCGCCGAGATTTCATACGCACGGTTGTCATTTAGAACGTTAGTTTGTAATTGCAGATTTTCCAATTTCCACGGTGTGTACCAAACAGGATCTGCAATAGGGTTCAATAGCTCATTATCCATTGATCTGAACATCAATACTAATTGGTAATTTGATTTGCTCTGATTAGATGATACAGAGAGACGTTCGATAATTCCATAATGAAGTCAATGTGTGCGTTATGCGGGGCATTCAAAATAGTTTCCGCGCAAACGACATTACGCGCAAATAGTTATTAAATAATTACCGTCCGTGACAATCGCGGTGATCAGACTTTGTGTTTCGGAATTATTCAGGGAAAACAAATACTACCGAACAAGGGACCTTACTGAAGAAATTTATATTTATTACATCCACGGATGTAGTAAATATTGGTTACATTTATGTGGCTTATTTTTTTCGAATTTAATTTTTAAATCACAACGCTATTGCACTTCATATTGGGTGGACAAGCTCATTCATTTTCACTCATTAATTTGATCTAACAAAGATAATATGTTGTTACATTTATTTTTATATATTAGCTTTGTTGGCATTTAAATAAAATATTTTAAAACATGCACATGTTCTCAACGCATTTCATTCCTACTTCTTAACTGCATCGTTTCTCTGCCTTAGTTTCGATAAAATTAATTTTATATAATTCATAAAATGACACCAGATAGGGACACCCATTGCATGCATTGTAAAATTATGCAAAACAAAATTACAGGCATACATTTTTTGTCCGTTGCGCATACACGTATTTTTGTACACATTGTGAAATCTACATCTACATAAAAATAGATGTCCTGAGAATGGACAAAACTTAAACATTCATTTATCTGTTCATAAAACTCTTTAAAATCATTATATCTATGCTTTACTAAACGTTGAATAATTTAAATAATAAAATTATGAATAATACCCTTGACATTTTCGCGTTTTGCACATAATACCTTTAAAACTATTTTTAATATTCTTTCGAATATACTACTCACACATAAATCAAATGTATTGTTTGTAGCCCGGGCCATATTGACCCCCCCCCCGTATCAGTTTGTGGTACAAACAGAGCTTGTATATACGACGATATTTTATAAAACAAAAAATGCGGTTTCTTCAATAGGGGTTGCAGTCCACGTTTCTAATAGATTTTTTTACATTAAAGCATTGTTTTATCTTGTAAGGATAATATTACAAATTTTAATTTATTATATAAAAAAATAATGATGCGTCATTTTGTCATAACCACTTACTGGTAAGCATTGTTTACGTTTTGCAAACTAGAGTTTTTAACTATTACAAGCTATTTATAACTTTACGTGTCGCAAACAATACATTAAAAAGTACCCTCGACGTTCTGATGTCTCGTACAAATTACATATAACTAAAGTTATGTGATTTGAACGGTTCCCAATCTTATCGTCGTCCAATACTCATTATGTTATAATGATGGCAGTTGAGTTCTTAATTATAACCAAGTACTCATTTTTATTTGAAAGTCAGCTTTGCAATGCCACTATATTTAAAAACTACACATTCATAAATATGATATGATAAGTTTACAATTATTTATTGGACAATGATAGTGCACAATAATACTAATTTAAAATTTATTTTAACATGTTTTTGAATGTGTCGTTGCATATAGTCAAAAATATGGAGTGACCCCATAATTATAAATAAACTTCGTTAACAGTCTACGTATTGTACACAGTACCTTAATAACTACCCTTGACATCCTCATGCATAGAACAAACTACTTACAACTTTACTTGGTGTATAATAACTGATAAATCAATACCTTTACAGTTGTTCACATTTTGTACACTGTACCTTAAAAACAATCCTTCACGTTCTCACGTTTTGAGCAAACTACCTACAACTAACTAAGACATTTTGCGATTTAAACAGTAAACTTATAAATATATTCCCTAAAGATTGATTGTGGTTCGCGCGCAATATCTTAACAACTCATGTCTGGAACAACTTACTTAAACTCATTTAAATGGAAGGAGTATATGATTAAAATAGTAAACTTATTAATAAATTATCTTAACGTTGTTCCCTCTTTGCATACAATATCTTGGTAATTATCCTTGATGGTCTCACGTCTCAAACAAATTGCCTTACTTATGATATTCATTGGCCAGTATGCCATATAACTTAACCATACATTTTCTTACAGAATCTGGAATAAAATCGAAGCAGCCCTCCTAAATTGCTCATTAGACCTCAATTGTTACCAAGTTAATAAGTGAAGTTACAGACATCTGTTTGATTTATTTTGTTTGTAATTTAGCAAGGAATGGTCGTGTCAAATATAATGTAAAAAATAATATTTGCAATGTATAAAAATGGAAAAAACATTTATTAAACGAGTCGAACTTGTATAACAATTTGAACTATCATCGTTCTAGCAATGAGCAGGCATAGACAGCCAAGGTGACAAAATATTTTATAATTTTTATGCATTTTTGTGTTGTACTAATCAATAGGATTTTCCACTTACGTTGCACATCCACCATTCAATTACTGACAAAAACACCAATAGTGGAGACTAATGAAGACGTGCAGTTGTAATTAATTATTACTAATTATAAATCATTACTGGTATTTTGTGTAGGTAATTGTTTGGTGGCTGTGCAACGCAAGTGGAAATTGATCAATTCACAAAGGTACAGTCCATATACAGTGTGTAACAGCCAAATGGAATAAATTCACTATTTTTATGTTGGATTGCCTGGCAGCAAAATAGTAAAACATGTAAATGTCTATTTGTTATGGCGGTCATACGTCATTTTGTTAGATGAAAATGACACGTGACTTCAGCTAGTGACGTCATCGGCATTTTAACGACAAACCTATAATCGCCAATAATATCAATTTTGGCGATTTACATGTCCATTAAGAATGAATGTCGAGTCATCAGAAAAATTATATTTTCGACTAAAAACAATTTTATTATCTATTATTTCAATAATCTGGCAACCGAGCTGTAACTTGGCGATTTGCAGTATGTGGATTTTCTTCGAACGCCAGGAGTATGTCCAATTTGGTGTCTTCGTCTATGGAAGGCGCATCTTTTTTAAGTTTTTTTTACGTGACCAACATCTTTAAACTGTTTGTCAATTTTACTAATTGTACTTTGAGATATGGGTGGTAAGTCAGGATACTTCCCCCGAAAGAGCTGAACCACTTCGGTTTGAGTCCGTGCCCTATTTCCATAGCCAATCATCATCAATACAGTTATTTTATGTGTTTCTCTTAAGTACACATGTCCAAATTCAATTAGGCCAAGAGATTCGGGAAATCAAATCGAAACTGTCAAATGATTCACACAGATTCGGTAGTTCGTTGGCAGGTAACAAAATCGGATTATACTTCTTTTACAAATTACATTTTTTATTTTCATTTGGTGTTAACTTTGTTCGTGTTTTTCTTGTAAAGGGTTTTTAAATAATCACATTATCATATTTCATTGAAAGTTACAGGAGCCAAGTTTTTCGTTACTGGTGTTTAGCATTTAATAATTATTATTCAAATCATTTATTTTTTCTATTTTATTCATAGTACGCTTTCTTTTTTGTTTTCTTTAATTACATTTTCATTTCAGTTTAATTTTTTTTATGACCTTGCACTATTTTTGATTTTGATTTCTGGTTGAACAAATACGTTCAAACATTTTATGTTCTAATCGAAGCATTATTCTAATTCAAATTATTAAAATTTAAAACACCTTATATATAACTCCAGATATGTATTTCAACAACTAAGTTACCATTTGCAGTAGACTTTGAAAAAACTATTAAATTTAGCATTTCTAGCAAAAGCATGAACTTTGAAGATATTCTATTTACTAGATCATGTGTAATGTAATTATGTTTGTACCAAATTAATTTAATACAAACTGATGGTAATAGATGGCCTGTTTCTAATATACAGAGAGTCACGTTTGAGTTTCAGTGTATTAAATATAAAATATGCTGTATACCCTTTACAGAGAGTTTTAATTGAAAGTTTCTTTGCCCTATATAGATTTTTTTATTACTAACTTTACAATAAAATAATTTCTGATTGTCGACATCCATCAATTTTATCATTGGTGTGCCCTAATAGGGCTTTCAAGATTTAAACCTGGCCTAAAGTTAATGAAATTTAATCCATGAGTCTATGAAGAATTGTCAATATCATTTTTAGTGTTTCTTATTTTCTTATACGACTTAATTTATTTATAAAGGTTGAATCAAATTAACGAATGTGACCTTTGGCTTGTGGCTATGATCATCTTACATTTTGTGGAGTATTCTGTGAACGATTAAGGGAAATGTTGTAAATCTTTTCAAAATAGCAGACGTCACATTCACAGTCGTAATCGTTGTGAACTTTATTTCTGATATAAAATTTCAACGACCAACGATTGAGATTTGAACCTGTAAGCTTAGAATTTCTATCCTGGTTTACTAGACCACTGCATCACTAACTACTAATTATTTATTATTTACATTGATTCTCAGTTGCAACTAAATAAATTCATTACATTTGTCATCGCCAGATTATTTTTTTATTTTCTTTGGTTTTAGAACTAAATTCTTTATTTCCATTTTACTGATATTATTAATTGAAAGATTTTATATTTGGCACCATGTCAACACACAATCTAACGAACACGAAAATCCTAACACTGTGTGCATTATGACTAATTTCGTGCATAATTAATCATTTATTAATTGTTTAACTGCTTGAAAAGATTACGAGCAGAGTTAACAAATTAATTACACACTCCAAGCTTCCTGTTCGCTCAACAAACGCTATAAATTATTCCGATGCGAGTGCAGGTACATATTAAGTCCCAGCCATTACAATTGAACGGAACCACTTTAAGGTGTTTATTATTTATGTTAATTATGTGATTATTTTAATTACGACGCCGGCCAAGTGATCGAGAATTAACGTAGCGTTTCTTTTATATCGGTATGGGTGCGGGAAGGAATCGTGCCGTGGGGATAGGTTAGGTAAATTATCGTTGGGATCGTCTATTGGTTCCCAAACGAATTTTAACTGTTTTCGTTAATTATCTAATCATCTTTATTGTCGAATCTGTATGAGAGCGTAATTTAAAGGATGTATGAGTATGACTATTCACAGTAGCCTATTGAATGATCTTTTTCATATACTATTGTGGTCATGAAAAGTGAAACAGTGTGCAGTACATAGAACGTGTCTTGCTAGAAATAACAAGAGTCTATACGTTGTAAACTTCCATCAATTAAATTTAAGGCGTTTGTTTATTTTTTATTGTTTTTTTTTTATTTTCATTGAGTTCATTAATGTTCCATATAACATTCGTGGCTGTACCATTATTTTTGGTTAGTTCGTTTATTTGTAGTTTCATATCGTTTAATTTATTACATGGTTGTTATTTATTTCAAATTCGCCATACGTTTAATATCCCACTATACGATATAAAAACTAGAATTAAAAGCAAAGAAATTAATAAAAATATTGGTGTTTACATACATAAAAATTTAGATGATATTAAAGTGATTTGACTTAATTTTTTACGATGTTTTATAATAAATCGCACCATCTACATAATAAATTAAAAATAATTAAACACAACTTCTTCGTCCATTGTAATTTTTTTCTGCGTAGTAATCTCAAGTTACTTAACTTATGCGTGATTGATTGAAACTATTAAATTTAAATCGACCAGATTAACGCGATTTGACATATCAATAAAATCACACTCCGACAATTTGAAATTATCGATAGCAGACGGGACCCCGAACGATTTTAATCAAACCGGCGCGCGGTCCTATCGAAGGCGGCCATAAGGGCCGTTTTCGATGTGGGCCTGGAGTGCGTATAGAATGCGTTTGGAGCGTCAACCCCTGCTGGGCACGCGGCTTTGTGCTGCTGTCACCAACGGATCATTCTCGTCTACAGTTCCTCGACCATATGTAGTTTACAGTTCGAGACTCTGCACCAAGAACTCTTTTATTGACGTTGTGCGCTCGCAATCGCTGGCGAAAGAGAATTTGAGAGGCACTCGCGAAGATTTAGATCGTGGATATGAGGTTTATGCTGAAATGTTCGGTAAATGTTTGAGATGCACTTGTATACGAATTGTTTAAAAAATGAAAATTCGTGAATTGTAGATTTATTTTATTTACTATTTTATTCTATGTTTGAAAACGTAGAAAATAAAAATAAAATCAATTTAGTTAGTAAGCGACTGGGCATATAGTATTGAAATATTATTTTGTAATCGTTTCAGATGATAATTTTGGTTTTTGCTTTTGTTCCATTGCTATATATGTTCGAATAATTTGTTTATGTTATATCGTTCTACTGTAAAAACTGTAAAAAACAACACGATTTCTAGTTGAACAATAAAAAGCATCGTACAACCCAACAAACAAAAATATATGATGGAAAACTGGATAAAAAATACGAAAGCAAACAATCAAACGAAAGTCAAGAGAACAAAAAAAAGAGACGAAAGTAAAAATTCAACTATTGCAACAATTGGAAAAACAAAACTTAACTGACAATGAAAAATATTATTTGCATAATAAAAAAAAACTTAAATTTTTTGGATTATGCAAAAAATATTTTTACTTACTAACATTTCCTAAACTCCTCTCGTGTATCATTTCAACTTTATTTAAGTGGGGTACTGTAACAATTGTATATTACTGCATTAAAATATAAAATTAAATCGAATGAAACTGAACAGAAATCGAATAAATAATTGAAAATGGAGCAAACAAACAAACAACGATAAAATAACTTAAATTATTTCAAACACAATTAACACAAATGTTAAAGAAATAAAACAATAACAATGAAATAATAAGATATGATTAATAAAAGTGATCTTCGATTGTTTAATGTAAAAACCTGATAAGAAATCAAGATGAATCGTAGTAAATTGAAACAAAATTATCTTTACCACACAGTATTTTATTCACACTAGATGTGCATTTCGACAACTAAGTTGTCATCTTCAGGGTAAGTTTGTTTCAATTTATTTGCCAACCACAGTCTCCAATTTACTAATGAAACGTAGTCAAAAATCAATAGGAAAATAAGCTACAGCAAAACAGAATAGTAACTAGAAAAAAATTAATTATAATATGTTGGGCTATTTGTTATCCCAATATTGCAAAAATAATACAAAGCGAAGGAATATATGTGTGTTAGATTATTGGCACTCTTTTCAAAATTCCATTGAAAATTTCACTAACATTCAATCAACTCAACAAGATTTTAATGCAATTTAATTACTAGTATTATTATTATACATTGTAAAATTGTAAAATCAATTCCGGTCAATGATTTGGTGTTCGAATTTGACACTGTTAATGGGCGCTTATAAGAAGAGCAAAACGATTGTCTAATAATCCCAAATAAATTCAACAGGTCTTGATTATTAAAAAAATGTGAACTACGACTCATAGTACGTTTCAAACAAAATAAAGTATATGAAATACTGAATTCATGTATTCTTAGATTACAACAGACTACAGCTTAAATCAAAAAATATATAACCAATAATAATAGTTATTTTAGTAATGGATATCTAGATGAAATATTTGTGTTTTTTACTTTAATAATGGGTTTGGTAATGAACTACAGATGAACTAATATTTGTGCCTTTTACTTTAACAATATTTTTTGCAGTAAATATCTGTATAAAACAATATTTGTGTTTTTACTTTAACTATTAATGTCTCTATGATTATTATTGTTAATTTATGTAATGAAAAATAGAAACATATTGATATTTATAATGGGTTAGCTTGGGTTGTGCCCTTCCTTATTGCACTGCAATGATGGCAAAACATTTCATCAAAAGGAATAGTGAACATTAATTAAAAAGGTCTGCAATAAGAAGGCACCTGGATCGTTGGCATCCGTAGTTTATTTGAACTTTCCAAAATAATTAGAATATTTTTGATATATTGAATTAAATATTTTCTAAATAAATATTGCACTAATAATAAAATCCTTGACCAAAATGTGCTATAATCATTCATTAAATGTGTCTGGAAGAAGATTTGGGGTGATCTTTTGACGATTAGCCCTTTCAACAAGCTACAACCTTCGTTGTTAAAATAAATTAAATGTCATATTTCTAAAATTAATTGCTATGGTCTATGATTGTCACTGGGTTGGGTTGGGTTGGGTTGGGTTGAGTTGGTTTTGATAAAGATATGAGGGGTACGTCCATAACTGTTGAGTGATTAGTTAAACATTCATTATGACAATTATAATTTTTTGGCATGCTTTGGCATTACACATTTTACATCAAAATAAGTCAGTGATATTTGTTGTTAACAAGCTCAGAGAAAGGGTAATAATAAACTGAACAATAATAATAAGCTCTATATATGTAATTACAACAAAGCAATATATGAAAAAGATAACAATGGACGAATTATTAAAATTGCAAAAATGAGTTAGCCTAAGAGGAAAATAACGGAAAAATAAAAACCAAAAGTAGATCTGTACTAATTTTTCATTATCTGAATCTTAAAATCAACAACAGGTTAACAATAATTGAGTAAATTGCCAAAAACTCAAAATGCTCACCAAAGGATTGTTCTAAAAACCAAAACTTCTTTCGTAAGACATTTTGTTTCTTAAGAGCATTTTAGGGTAATTAAATAGCTTGATGTATTGTCTTAAAAAACCACACAACACCCAAACTGCAGTAAATCGCAAATATAAATTGAGCCACTGTTTAGTGCCTACGTTAACAAAGTTTTAAAAAATAATTGTTCAACAAAATATTCATCCCATCTACTTATTTTTATATGGTAAATTTTATGGATTAAAATAATCATAATCCATTGTAGTTACTAGCTCAAAAACCTTCGAAATGTTACCTTTGCCACTGCGATTATTAAATAATTCACTTAAATTACAATTTACTAGTGCTAGACATGATTAAGTCGTAACGGTTAGAGAAAAGTTTGATGTTTTGTAAGTCAACTTGTGCGCAGCGGTATACAAACTCATCCGGCGTATAAAAATCAATCAGACTCAGTGCATTAAGTATAGGTTGGCAAACAGCCCGTGCGAGCCAATCAGAAAAATAAGGGAAACGGCCAGCTACTTCAAACAAGGAAGTTGTAAATCTATTTTAGACGATAATAGTTTTTATTCCTAGAACTGGTTAGTTTATCTTTAAATGTAAATTAGTAATCTTCTAATTTTGTGTAATTCTGAATAAAATTTTTATAATCAAACAATATTAATAATATAATATATTAAAGTAAAATGTTGCTTTCGCAAAAATAATTAAAAATCATTCAAATTCCATACCACAAAATTATTTATTTTAGATCTAGTCAATTATTTTGTTCTCATTTGAATTATTTTTTTTATTTTGATTATTTAAATTTCATTTACAAAGTTTTACTTCACTAAGTTGTTCTATACTTATTGTATCTGGCATCTTTATTATTTTATTAATTTCATTTTTGTTTATTTGATTTTTATGCAATCGAATATAATCGGCACAAGTAAATTAAAGAGCGCAAAGTTTTCAATTTTACTAATTTGCTCCTAAATCGGCGTCCGAAAGGGCGCATCCCTTTTCAGCTTTAAGGATCTTGCAAAACACTAAATATAAATATTTCATTGTTCGCTTGTCTTTTTAAAAATTAACAAGGTCGTGTTACATTGTTGAGCACAAAGGTACTCGGCCACCTTAGAAAAATAAATACGCCGATCCTCGTTAGAAGACGTTGCGGCCATTGTCAGTTTGAAATATTTGATTTAAAAAATCGCAATGAAAGGATGCGTGCAGCAACAGGGTTACTCAACGGTATACGTCCGCAAGGTCGCTGTAAATTGTTTTTACCTACTCAGGATGTAAGAACTTTTCAAGTATCTAGTATTCAAAAGTTACAATTTTAACAACAATTCAAAGAAGTATTTATTTATGACACGAAATTTTGTACGTATATTATCTAATTACCACGTCCGTAAGTGTTTAAACTAATTACGATAAAGATCATTTTTACAAAAGTTAACGTGAGATTAAATATGCCATTTCATGTCTCGATTTATATATATTTTTAATGATTTATTATTTAGAACAAGAAAATTTTTAATTTCGCCAACCGTTTGCTTATCGTATTTCTAATATACAAATTCCTAGCCCCAACTGCAAAGTATTAGTGGCCTACATTCACAGCTCAGTAATTTTGTGGCGTGGCGTATTGTGTTGCCCCTACGTTAGTGAACTCGCACCTATCAAGTTACCCAACTAGCGTACTTAAAAGTGAACGATTATCTTGCATAAGACATGAATAGTGCAATTTCCTAATACGTTTAACTCCGCGCTCAAAAGTCAATTAAATATTTACATACCAAATAGCGTCGCATAAATTTGTTTCAATTAAACAAGAAAAAATCTGAAAGTGAAATGCGTTTGTTAAAAAATTAGATAAATTGATAAATTATGAATAATTTTTCTTTTGTCTAAGTTTAGTATAGCTCAACATGTTTTATTCAAGGGTCACGAAATGTGATATAGTTCTAATTAATTCTAAGATACAAGTATTTGTATAACTGAAATGGTTCAATTTTATACAATTTATACAAATAATTTATTAATATACAGTGGCCCAAATTAGGGGACAATTTCAGCATTGATACATTTAGCAACGTGAAACAAAAACTATATTGTTGAGTGAATTTTGCTAACTCTATGAAATAGGCCTCAAGCCTAGAAATCTTGTCGCCACAGTTAAATCGCAATCTAGAGAAATTGGTTAACCATATCAATTCATTGTCTTTGTGATTGTAGTTATTTTTATTGGGGCAATATACGTCACAATAAAATACATACTTTATGAAAAAAAAATTTTCATGAACCATGACATGGCTCACAAAGACATGTAAGATAATGTAATTTGCAAATATTTTCCTTGTTGGGTGCGACTACGAAACGAGAATATCTTTGGGTGGCATTGGATTGACGTAAATAACGATCCAAATCAAATAACGCTGCCAATGTTGCAATACAATCATTTGAAAATATTACAAACAATAGAGGCCCAAGATTGGAACCTTGGTGTACTCTAGTGATAGACATGTATAATGTATTCGTAAAATTTGTTGCCTCGATATTGCCAAATTCTTTCTGTGCCATACAGGTAACGCTCACAAAATTGAAGTCAAGTTATTGGGACTTCGGTGGGATAAAATACATGGTTAAGCCATGTAAGAGTGTATGATACCAAGCATTGTTGAAGGTCCTTCTTGGCAACGAACCCTTTTCTTGATTTATCATGTTTTGACTTCTTTGAAAATTTTTTGGACATAGAGGTAATTGGTGTTAACAATGTATCAAATTTCCGATGTGAATAAAGCACTTCATCGACGATTTCCATTAACATTATTGATTGTGATTCTTTAGCACGATTAAATGTGATAAATCCTGTGTTACATTTGTCATAAACATGACACAAGAAGGAAATAGATGCAAATTTAGTTCCAAGAGGAATCAAACCACGGTCCTTTTAGTTGTAAGTTGAGCGCCGAGTCCACTGCGTCACAACACTGGCACGCACTCCTTTGCGTCACACATCTTCACATGTTTTTAATGGATTTGTGTATTTTATTTCAGTAACTTCAACACCGACCGAATTCTATCGCCCAACAAAATTTCAATGACTTGATTTTGACACTCTCTTGTTAAATACGATCTGAAAACTTCATTTAAAGCATGCCAAACTTGATCAGAATCAATCGATGAAGTTCGAGAAGTCTGTACGTATTGTATCAACTTCTGAATAAAATAGTATGTGGTTTAAACAACACCCTCTCAAAAAGTTTAGCAAATGTGGACTATTGAAATTGGGTGGTAATTAAAGACATTTTTTACCTGATTTAAAAAAAGTTATTTGAAATATCTTTTAACAATCGGACAATATTTCATTCTTGGTATTAATTCAAGAAGAAAATATGAGAATACATAACAGGTACATAGGAGACGAAAGGCTTGTACGAAAAGTGTGAGCAAATTACTTCTTTTTCTTGGTAACACATTTTAGGCTAAAGGTGATGTAGACAAATGTATAGGATATATAAAATGATATTTGTTTCGACATCAACATACTCAAGTAATTACTGGACATTAGCAGAGTATTGTGAGTTGTGCAAGAAAGCAAGAGTAGGGGAAAGCAAAGAAGGACTTTAATAAGCAATCAAAACTGTAGGAAAATTTTATGATCAAACCGTTTAAGAATACATGGATACGAAGAGGAATGAAATAACTACAATGCCAGAAAATAGACTGGCAGAAATAAGATGTCTGCACAGCAAGAACTTAAATGACGACCATGTAAATCTTGAGAGGAAGACTCGAACTTTGATATTGAAATTATTAAATAAATAGCTAAATATGAGCTAACCACGACACTGGGAAGAAGTATCAGTTGGCAGTGATAGAACATAGTGCACCTGTTTACACATTTGTAAAAAAAAGCAATAGATAGTCTCGGTACCAACAAAAACGATTTAATTAATTTCTGACCCAGTTTCTGCGTCGAGGACGTATCAAACATTTTTCCGTCTGCCATTGGTATATATTTTATTTACTGTCCTGCATGTGTATAATATCAGGTATTTAACGATATGTGTAATTAAAAAATTATAAAATGCCGCAACGCAATGCATCCAATCGCTTTCACGTCGCCCATGCCTCATATGTTTTCATTCCACAAAGAAATGATGCCTAATCATTGCTGGCATACTATGGGACATAGAGAGGCGAATAATTTATGAAGGCTTAGACTAAGAACTATTTCCTAGAGAGCAACACACTTTCACATCCTGATGTGCCCAAGAGCAAAATGTAAAGGACCACGTTGTTAGTGTCAGTTGCTGGAATAATAATAAGACAAGTGCTGCGTATGAGGATTGTCGCTACGCCCTCGTAGGCGTAGTAAATCTGCATGTTCTCCACGGCTGTATGGAGGCAATGTATATCAGTTTGTTAGTTACTGTTTCAGTACTTTTAAGTAATGTCACCGGTAAGAAGAGTGTAGGAGGTATTGACTCTGGATGGGGTTAATACTCGTACACAAACTCTTTGCAATTCAGGCTTGCACGACTAATGCACTTACAGCGGCCGTATGTGTGCTGATATGAGCAAAACAGTTTTATACATTCGCTGAAATTTATTTTCATCACTAAAAGGGTGAAAATTACCAAAAAACAAGAAACTTAAAAACTGACCAAATGCAAAAATGGTTAAAGTTAGCACAATTTCCCAAAAATAACATCGAACAAAATGTCTACAAAATACAGTGAAAATGGTCCAAATTAACGTATCCGTGATATCAGCCCTTTTTGTGCTTTTAAAGATGCAAAAGGAGAATTAAATTTTGATGCATTATGCATGACTTTGTTACAATTTTTATAATTTTGCTATTTTCTAATACTTGAGTTGTGAAATTTTTCATAATTTGGAATTTTTTGTCTATTTTTTACAAACCAATATATTTTTGGCAATTTGTTCGTTTTGCAATTTTGACAATTTTAATGTATTCCAAAATTTCATATGCTTTCATAAATTTTAAGAACTCGTTTGTGAGAGTTTGTGTTTTTTAATATCACAATTTTCGAACGCTTTACGTCATTGCATTTTGAAAACTTTAACTTTCTGGGTCATTCTTATTACTTCATCGTTTGTTGACACGTTCTTGTTAAAAACAATCTGCTTCAGTTTCTGGAATTTTGTCAATTAGTGACATTTTCCATTGATGATATTTTTTATTTTTTGGCAATATTTTAATATCTTAGTGTAATAGTGTTATTCGCAACTTTATCAATTTTATTTTTTTATATTTTATAATTCAACCAACGCTAATGTTTTGTAGACATATGTTTATTACTTTTTACAATATTGAGATTTCTTGGATTTGGCACTTTTGACATTATTGAACTATTTGATATAGTCTTTCACAATCAGTAATTTTAGCTTATTTCACAATTTCATATATTTTCCAAATTGCTAACTTTTTTCGTTATTTTGACAACTTTGCAATTACCAACATTTGACATCATTGACGTTTTCTTTGCATTTTTGAGAACTTTAACTTTTTGAACATTACTATAATTTGATTTTATATTTTATTGTTGTCATTTTCCCACTTCTCATAATTTTGACTGCCAAGATATATATTGTTAAATGAATTCAAGCTACTTTTATCACAATTCCCGCAACTTCTTTTAATAAATACGTAAAAAGTTATAAAACGCGAAAGTTTCGATTATTGAATAGATTTATTTTGTTACCACCATTTCTAAAAAAGAAAACAATCGGATGCTAATACTTGCAGTGCTTGACCCACACATTGCTTTTTTGAGGATTTTTTAATCCTGGTACCATTTTTAGGCTTCTCGTATCCATATAATTCATTGTATGAGCTTACATGTGATATGTTCCGAAAACCAAACATAACAGATTTAATTAATTGACGTTATGGTAACACCTGATTATTTTGATTATATTCGTAATTACATTTAAATTATCATAATAAATCGACACGGTTATTTCTGCACATTTGCAAAACCATAATTGTATTTGATATATAAAATAATTTTCTGAGCAAATTTACTTCACACATATTTTCAGTGGTTTGAGAATGAAAAATGGACAGGGATCGGAGATCAAAGGGCATCAGCCACCCTAATATATTTTCAAGTTGCCTCCATTTCTAGAAATATGTACTTGGGTTATATGAAAAATAATCTACAAGTGACTTGCGTTGATGACAAAATCCACCAAAGACATACGATTTCAAATAGAACAACTCGATTAACGTGTTGTTTAAGACGTAAACATAACTAATTGTTTATAACTAACACACAATTGACGTTTGTATAAGATTTTGATTGTTTTTCCTTGACGTTGGCAATGCTATTTTCAAAATTAGTTTTTTTTCTAATTTATTTTTTTGTGAATTTGAATCAATGTTACATGAATCACTTCCTTTTTTATTCCAATGGATACGTCAACGTTTCTCGTGAAATTTAACAATTTTGTTCATTTTTTAATATATCCCATGATTTCAGTTGTTATAAGTTACATTTCTTCAATCAGTATGCATGATCATTAAATATCTTCATTTACAGTTTTGAATTTTTTTAAATAAATTCATTTTTAATTAATTATTAATAAAAATATCATGGAAAATAATTTCGTTTCTATTTTGATATAACAATGTTTTTTTTTTAATACAAGTATAAAATTTAAATTATTCCCGTAAATAAATAAAAAACATGATTTTATCTCTTAACATACTACGTTCATCATCGCGTGTAAATACACATCGACAAATTAGGATATTTTACGCTCATAAATTATTTTTTTATAAATAATGACCGAGTTGGTGTGCGCCAAGACGCGAGGAACGAGTATAGTAATATCAGGTGAGGTGTAGGTAATAGAACGTGTGAACAGCCAAGCACATGTCAAGTGCGGGGAGGGAGGACTTCCTGCTATTCAATGGAAGCGTTTAATTCCTTCAGACATCTCAATAGAGGTGTTCGGAACGCACCGCAACCGGTAAATGCCTCCTTACCTGTCACCATATACAGGCCGGTCATCGAAATCGCGCATCACGATTTATAATCGATTAGGTTGCCTGCAATTATTCTGGAAAACACAGGGTACTGGCGTTTCCTGTTGAATTGATTGTAGTTGTTCGCAATAGTAGGAAATACATGATTTTAATGTGAATTATTATGTAAATTGTTAGATTAACTTTCTACAAGAAATAATCAGATCCATGTTTGGAATGACTTTCTTACTGTAGATCAGAGTGATCAGAGTCGTTACCTTGTGAGGGGTGTCGTTTTGACCAACTTGTTGCGTCCATGATATATTTAGACCCTGCCCTTTCAAAATAGTTATGGTAATCTGATAATTGAAAATAACATGCAATTATTACATTTTCTGTTCCTTAATTAGCTAATACATCCAATGTGAATAGGCGTTTGGTGCGATTTATTCCTTCTCCAGCTAAACTTGTTTATTAAATGCTTCCTTGTGGTCAGATTCTGAGAAAAGTTGGCAATAATTCAAAGGGGAAATATGAAATAATTGCTGTGATATTCCCAGTAGAATTCTTTCTTTAAAAAAGTTATGAGTAAAAAGCATACAATGAATGGCGTCTATTGGGCAATTTGCTTTTTACGGCCAGTAACTTTGTCAATAGCTTTCGTAAACTTTCAATAAGTGAATATATTTCAATACACACACAACCACAGATTATCCAATATATTATTCTAATAACAAAAAATGTAAACAAACTTGTTCTGCACATAACAGACGATTTCTTTGCTGGAAATAGATAATGATAAACGTTTATGACTTTAACATTGAAAATGTTGATATTTGTGTCCAGTCATAAAACCGATTATTGATGTTCATCAAAAACGTATGCTAGTTTCTCGGAACTGGATACATTCAAGAACAAGATCAAGAAGATAACGTGGTAACAACTGATCTACACCATTGGTTTTTATTCAAATAAGCAGAAGAAAACCAGCTTTTTCTCGTCAAAAGCTCCAAGGACAAATTTTACATTAACTGCATGTAAACAGTATAATCATTTTTACACAGCTTAAACCATTAATAGCAGAACATAAACAAACACAAACTGTATACAAAATTAACTGATTCTAATTGTATGGCAACTTATATTAGTCAAACAATACAATACTTAAAACATAAATACAGTACAACATCTAACAAAACCACTGACTGCTTTATCCAAACATGCTAAAAACACAGGACACATTTTTGATTTCGATGAAACCAAAATTCTTACCAAAAAGTGGTATTTGGTTTTGGAAATGATACACATACAAAAACACACTAACGCTCAATTTATAATAATTTACTACTATGATCCTGCATCTTTCTAGATTGATTTTTTATTTTTCCAATGTTGAAACATACCCATCCAAACGTCTGTTTTCCATAAAGCATGAGGATTTTCGTCGGTCCACACATGTATGTTGTGTAAATTAAAAATTCCATTGCGTGCGAACTCAGAGTCATCAATGAAAATAATATTGACAAGAAAATTGGGATCCACAGCATCATTACGTAGACACCAGAGGTAAAAAAACAATGTTTGGACTCCTCTTGCATTCCCATTTACATGACAAGAGGCATAGCGATAATTCGAATTTTATACTAACCACTGAAGGTCAACTATAAACTGACTATGACAGCACATATCTCGACTAAGATAGGAAAAAATGCACAAATGCTACAAAAAGGACTAACTGTGCGTATTTCTGAAATGGTCCAATTGCAGATCCGTATTTATTAAGACTCTTCGGCATATTTGCGGTCGTACTAACACCCTCTAAAGTATGTGACACCTTTTTTAAGACCCCGCATATGCGATATTACCAGGGATTACAAAGTTGATGTATACACACATTTATCATGCTCACACATATTTGATGCGAACATATTATAAGTACTCAAAATGTTGCAAATGTTGAAAACGACATAATTTGTTTAGAAATAAATTCATGAAAATTTGTTGAAAAAATTTAAATTAATAAACAGTTTTTTTACAATAACAGGCAATGGCTATATCAAATTACTCGTATTTGAATTTATAAATTCTGACATAAAAATGAACCGGAGTAGTAAATCACTTAAAATATATCCTATATTAAAACATAATATTGATTAAAAGCACGCAATTCATAGTCGATTTATAAATCCATTATCAAACTTAATGGTTTGACATCATTATTAAATTAAACCTGATATATTAGTTCATCGAAATGACCGTCCTTCATTTATTTAATTTGAATCGAGATGAATGTCTTTATCAGTGATGATTTATGACCGTAATTATCCTGTTACTCCTTGCACAAAGTGTCATTCGTTGTCTGGCGTGAATCGAACTAGTATCAACTTCTTTCATTTAATATGGGCCTCATCGAATACGCTAACCTCTATCTGACAAAAAATTCCACATAAGTATTACATTTTATTAATAAATTGCACTGTACTTCGCGAAAACCAATACAACCCAACCCAACCCAACCCAATTGTTGGTTTTAAGACCTTTCTTCGAAATCTCACTTATCATTCGTATTTTTATTATATGAATCTCGGATATTCTCACTACACTCACGTTAGATACAGAATTGTCTAAGATATTTCCCAAATCAAATGATTTATAGACTTTTATTGCAAATAAAATGAAATAGTTAAAATCAAAGGCGAGCTATAATAAATCACATTTGTGTATGTTTCCGTTGTAAGGCGTAATTAAGTGGTGTATAAATAATTTAGAGTGTTAGTGTTAGTCGTAAATACACACAAAGTCCTGCACCCCTGCAGTATTAATTAAATGAACCATGTTTATTGTATCTGTTGCTAGGCCAAAAAGATAGTAGTAATATTTTCTTATGGCAAAATGTCAGGGCGTCAAACATTCGCTATTGACATCGTTCATCGATATGAAGAATTTGGTAGAGTAGGAAGAAGTGGCGTATTGGGCGCCAAGATTGTCGAACGAAAGGGATGCTCGTTGTTTGGTTTAATATAGCCGTAGACATCGAAATGCTTCAACTCCATCCCAAGAGATCATTTCCACTGTGCTTGCAAGGCACCGTGAGACCTATTTCCGCTGATCACGTGAGGATAAAGATAGGCTTCATAGACAGTGGCGATGAGTCTTACATACAGATGAAACTATCACTGGATTGGTGGGTGATCATCATGGGGAAAGGATCTGAAGGACGCCAGGTCGTCAAGAGAGAGACTAAATTGCCAGTGAAACGGAGGGGGGAAGAGAATGTTTTAATTTCCATATTACTGAACATAACAAATGAAACTTACACCGAAAACGTTAATAATTGGGTGAATATTTTATCTTTATAGATGACAATGCTAGACTGCATCGTGCGAAAAGTGTTTAGAAATCACATGAAGAAGAAAATGTCACTATATTGGAATTCGTCTGATACGAATCCTATAGAAAACATTTCGTTGCTAGAGCCATTCACAATCGAATTAACCTACCTGGAATGGTACAACAATGCATAGGCGAGTCAATGCCAATTCTTGGTAGCAACATTAAATGGAAAAAGAATATACTTTTCAAAACCAATTGCATTTGCATTACTATAGGAATACCAAACAAAAATACTAGAGGGTCCACGACTTTTGATGTTGTGTGTATTTTCTTCAATACTATTTTGTTCAAAACAGCGACCAACATATAAATGGCATGATAGTTTAGTTTTATTCTAACAAGAAATTATATGAAAGTATGAACGTTTTACTTAGTCGAGGCATACGTTTTATGTTATAGTTATAGACTACAATACTGTGTTGGTTCCGCAGTAAAAAAAATTATCCAATATGTTACGTAAGCCTTCACAATGACATAACATATAAGACACTGTCGACCAACGTCTGAGTGGCAATGAACTTTTATTAGAACATTTCTTTTGGTCACCATAGCAATTTTTGCCACACCTATTTATTTTTATATAATTATATAATAATAATCAAAACGCTCAATACAACAACGCAATAATACGATACATATGCATATATATATATAATGTAATGTAAGAAATTATGCCATAAAACACTTTGTAGTGGAAACGCCGCGCGTAAAATATTCGTTATTAACATTCTCAGAGTTAATAATTCTATCAAAGCACACAACTACTGCGGGAAGTTAAGTTGGAAAGCCGTAGTTACGAAATTACCCTTTCCTGATTTGCGACCTGGCGAGCGCCAAATGAAATTCCAAATTAAGTAACGCTTGTTGTAATTAAGCCTCAAGATAGCTTATTGTAGCGGCGCGAACGCGACGACCCCTACGGACTGCGCTCGTAAGATTGGCTTTCGCGCACCAACGTATGTGCCCCAAAATACCAAACATTCCCTCATTATATTATTTCCGAATAATAACGTTGCACTCTACGTGTGTCTGTGTGTGCATGTTGAATGCGGTTTGGTCATAAACGGAACTTTGCCTTTTGCGAAACTGTAGCAAATAATTTTGCACATGGGACGTGTAAAAACATCAACGGCGGAAATGTCACGAAATAAGATGTGGGGAGAAAGATATGAACGGCAAATTCCGATAAGCAAATCATTTGAAACTCGCAGACAAATTTATTTACATGTGAATGCAATTGTCATTAATATAATTGTCCGCACATTTAATAATCCACACGTACATACAATTTTCAGCAAATTGCCGTTGTAAGTTGTAAATGTTAACACCGCGAAACGGAAATAAAGTTAATATTTATGACAGCGAAATATAAAGTTGCATCAATTTAAAGTTTGTACAAAGCATTCATCAATTTGAATCTCCACTTCATGGATATGGGCCAAGTCAAAATAGATTCAGAAAGAATTAATAACTCATTATCTAGCAAAGCAAATTCTCAAAGTCTCAAAAGGTAAAATCAAGATGAGGAAGATGGAATAAAAGTACAAATAATCGAAGTGCCTATATGTCAGTAAAACTTTTAATGGGTGTAATCCTTTGACGTTGGTGTTGAGGAAATTTTGCGTAAATATTTTTCCACCCACCTGTTGACTCAGATGACCACGTCAACTGATACATTTTGCCAATACAATGAAAAACTTCACACACATTCCAAAATCACGCAAACATATCCAATTGCAAATATTTCATCCTACCATTTCCGCTCCTTTTCTTTCCATTCCATTGGTTTGCTTACATATGCTTTATGCCATTGTATTAATTTTCGTTTCAGTTTGATTTATTTGACTTCTAAATTTTCGAGCATTTTAACTAAGAATAAGATTATCCTGAAGCAACTGATGAAGTGATTATACTAGAAAAAATAAATGATTCAAAGTAAACGATTTTTTTAATTCTATTATGTATTATATTTACGTTTATCAGGAGTATGGATTATGGAGTTTTCAAAATATATCAATTTTCTTTGAATAGGAACATGTCCAAAAGGTACAGAACTGTATATGTATATACGCACACCACTAATTAATTTTATTTGGTTCAAACCAATTTCAGAGGTTTTAAGCCATCCCCCCCCATAGCTTCAGCTATTCGCATTGAGTTGTTTTATGCGCCCGTAAAATCGCCATTAATAATGTACGTCCACGCCGTTCTATGACACCTTTGTTTTAAATTCCCGGAGGAAATATTTTAATCAGGCTGTCTCCTTCAAAGGGGTGCACGCAAATCGCAATGGAACGACTGTGCTGAAAATTAAGTCATTTGAAGTAAAGAACGTCACAAACTTAATTATATCAAAAATGCCAAGAATTTCAACTTAATTAAATGCAGTTTTCTTCAACGGCATCCACTTTACTGCGATGAATAAGTTTAATTAAATCCTTGTGTTTTATTATGTCCCGGCGAGCGCGGGGCGCGATTCTTGAACAGAGCTTTTTTAGCGCATCCTCAGTTCGCAAATAAGCTCGAGGAGTTTACGTGTCACTTATATGCATGTCGACGTCGCAAATAGAACTCGAGTGTCGCACATATACGTGCATCGCTATAATTTTATTCAGACGCCGTATAGTACGATGACTGGTCGGAAAGTTTATAAATTTTTCTTCAATTTTACTACCTCGGAAAAACATTCATGAACTAATTTCATTTAAGTGAAATAAGAGAGATATATATTAAATTATTTGAAAAACAATACATTTGTTAATTTATTTATATCATCTTAGGATATGTCTTCAAAACAGGTACTTTAGTGGACTAAATTAATTCAGTTAAATTTTTCGCAAAGAAGAATTTGATTGCACTGACAGTTCTACAGAAAATCGAAGGTAGATGAAAATTTATTATATTTTATTATATAATAATAATAGTAGTAATTTATTTTCCAACAGGAAAAAAAAATACTAAAGATTACAGGATAATGCTACATTAACTTAAATGTTATACATAAACTAACTATGACGAAAAATTAACTTACATTTTATTAATACCCAACGTGCAAATTCCCTACGCTAAAATGAGCCCTTAAGGAACTTAAGGTGATAAATCTATTTCGTGAACAAACTATTTAGACCTCTAGACATGGGCGAATGAGCATGATGGCGAGTGTTTGTTTGATAGATATAGAAAAAAATGAATTACGACTGCTAAGTCTTGGCACAAGAAAACTAAATAAACTCAAAAATCAGGATTTTATTTAATTTACAAAACATCTGAAACGGTTCTATGCACTTTCAGTGATTGAAACCCGAACTCCACTAATGCAGCAGCATAATCATAACAATGTTGCAAATACCATATTTTCGGTAATATATAGTTTATAAAATCAGGATTCCGCACAATAGAACAGTATTCAAGTTTGGACCGAACAGAAACATCTTGGTGTTTCTGATTAAGAATCCTAACATCCATAATGACCATCTACAAACTACAAACTACAAACCCGTATATGAAATTGAAAGTCAGTTTTTCATCAAACTACACTTCAAGATTTTTGTGAACTTCTTTACGTTACAAAGTTTTATTGTCAATTTTGTACGACTACTGAATGGAGGTTTTCTTTTTTGATAAATATAAAAATTTACATTTGCTGGTATTCAGAGCAAGCTAGTTGGACTTACTCCATTTATATAGAACGCTTAAATCCTTTTGCAAAGCATTGCGGCCATTATAGCACGCAATTCTCTTAATATTTAAGAGAATCAACATACATCGTGGATTGAGATGAAATACAGTTCACATCATCTGCAAATATCGGAAACAACAGAGGCGCATAAACGGAACCTTGTGGTACTCCACTGCGGTTTTTAAATGATTGAAAACCTCGATACTGTACAAAATACATTCGGTGTTTTAAATACGATCGGAATACTTTAATCGAGTTATGTCCAATACCATTTTTGTCTAACTTTATCAGAATCAATTTGTGCTGAACCTGCACTGAACAATGTACTGCTCGTAAGATTATTCGAAACCCTTGAAAACTAATATATCATTACACAAACTTGCACTATCATAATCGACATTGGAATCGCATTCGTGTTTAAAAACAGATTGAAATAACTAGGAAAATATGTTTGAAATATCTTCAGGGCAGTTAATTATTTCATAGTTTTTGATCATAGAACCACGAATAAGATTTGTGGTCTCATTAATAAAGGAAAAAGTTTCGTTCTTGATGTTGACTTCAATTCCAGTTATATAATTTCTGGAATCGGATTTAATATTCACCGTAACCCATTTACTATATCTTTGAATTTGGGTGAGTAGACTGCCAAGTTAGTTTTGTTTTACATTTAGTGGTCTTTAATTTTGATTTCTCTGCATAAAACCAAAATGGAAACGAACAATTCCTCTTACATTTTAAGGGAATCGTAAGTTGAACATAATCCAGTAAAATTTCGTAAAATTTTTCCAATCTTCCAATAGTTCACATCAGTCACAGCAAGTACAAATTTCCCGTCAGTATGTAATATCAAGTTATATAATTCTACAAAGTTGACATGTTTAAGTTAAAAACTATTTACCTCTTTTATTCATTATAGTTTAATAATTTGTACAACGTTTGCAACATTTTATTCTACATCCAATAATGTATTTCTCCTACATGATTATAGTTTGTTTTTTTATTTTTTTGGCTTTCACACCAGTCGACAGGATGTTTTTCTGATTGTAACAACTTTCAAGTTTGACTTTTGCAATATTCGTAAACAAAAATTAGAGTTTCATTCGTTGCAGACATTCAGTTTGGTCGCAGTAAACATATGCTTACGTCCATAACCAGAACAGGATAATATTTTTTAAATCATTTGCAAAATGTTCGAGGTTCAAGAACTTTTTACTAAATGGAATTGGAACACATACGGTTATGTGCATTGTTAACTATGTCTAATATATGTCATAAAAAACATATAATCTCACAAGGAGTCTTACTTATATTAAAAATTTAACTTGACAGTGAGATATACAAAGCACTCCAATTGGGACAAGATGTATGCTACCGACAAGGGCACATTATTATTTCACAACATGTGTGATTTACATTCGTTAATATAGACCAAGACATGCGTTTTGGCGACAGTTTCAATCATTTCAGTGCAACTTCAGTTGTACATCCTTGCGTTCATCGCATGTCCATCTTTATCAATTAATCTTATTTAAATCTTAAAATTATATTATCCTACAGTCATTTGTAGCTACAGACAAAGTGTCCTATCGCAGTTGTACACCTATCTATATGTTCCTTCCAAATATGAACATGTGGGGAATTATAGGGTTGAAATAAAAATGGGAGAGACAGACAAGCAGTTGTGCTATACAACATAAACAGAAGTGAGTGTATGAAAAAGTAAGTCCTAGAATAGAACAAACAGGAGATGAACGATCAAGGACAAGAAGGAAATTGCAATATTTTGCCAAGACAACCAAAAATTAAAAGAATTACTGGAAAATATGTAGGACGGTAGTGAACGTGGCCCAAAAGACTAAGGGGACAACACTAAGCGGGATAAGGGCGCTTGGGATGAAACATTACCGACACTGATATAAACGAATACATTTAAAGACGAGAATAAATTAAAACAAACTGACTAATAATTAATGAGTAAGGTGTAAAAGGATTGAACTAAAAATAAATCGAAACTGTAAATATGAAAGAAATATTATAAACATCGCGCACATATAAAATAATGACATCAAGGATGGAACAAAACAAAGATATAAGAGCTATAGAAATAAATATAAACATCAATGATTAAGTAAATATTTGAGAATCACTGGAAATTGATGTACTCGTATAGGTAAGTTTTAATGTCTAATGAAGTTAGACGATTCTCATATGAGATATTTTCATTGT
Source organism: Geotrupes spiniger (assembly GCA_959613385.1). Lineage (NCBI taxonomy): Eukaryota > Metazoa > Arthropoda > Insecta > Coleoptera > Geotrupidae > Geotrupes > Geotrupes spiniger. Next base: position 14,561,909 of record OY390734.1, read on the forward strand.
ATAAACGTACCGACATTCAATGGCATTTATAAGATTCTCTACCACATTGAAGTAGTATGCTTAGTAAATGTGATAAACCCGATAGAAATGATAACAATCTATAACATATAATTTGTACAGAATTCTAGGATTTATTCTGTTGATAAAAAGTTAGCAAGATCACACCACGTCGTATTCAAATAATTTGTATACGTGTGAATATTTTATTTTATTATATTTATTTAAAAGTGTAAAAAAAATTACGTGCTAGAAGTCGATTTGCTCTTAGGACCTTTAGTCCAATTTAAGGCTAGTAAAGGAGACCTTATTTACTACACAATACTAGCAACCTGAAACATCATGTATTATTAGGTGTGTAAAACTATCTAAGGTAACATCGATATTCCACACACATCTAATAATTGGCCAAACATAACATTAATAGGTTATATATTAAAAATAATCTTGGTGACTCACTAGAATTTAGGGAGACGCCAGTAGAAATATTTCTAATGATGACTCTTTTCTGTCTACATTCTACATGGTAGAAAGTTATACTAGAAACGACTATTTTACCCACTGCCCCTAGAATTAATCTTAAATATATCATGATTCATTAACCAACTTTAATATGGCAAATTGTTTGAAATAAATCCTTGTGCATTTTGCCAGTATCCCAACATCAATTGTATAAACTAGAAAAACCCATTGCTAAAAACTAGATAGACCATTCGACCAACTACTTTAATTCAATATTTTATAAAAAATACGTTTCTAATAATTGCCATAAAAATTAATGGTAGAAAACTTACTATAAATGCAGAAACTATTGTCAAAAAATTGCATTGTAATAATCGAAATATTGGACAAAATTGACTCTAATATTAATTCATTGTTAAAAATTAAAATCATGAAGGTCGAATTCTGAAATACCTAGGTAAGATAAACTCAAAAATTAAGTGAATAAGTTTTACCGAATTTTTATGGCAATACTAATGTAATAAGCAGCAAAAATCAAATAAGTGTAGGTATGTATACATAATTACTGTCCAACGTCTTCAAAAATATATATTTTTTTAATATTCAAATCACTGTCCTCCTCAATACTAATTAACAATTATAAACAATAAACAATAAAGAAAAGATGATCAAATAATTACTATATATTTAAAAGATATTAAATAATTCTTCACCAGTGAATTGTTTTCCAATTTCATTTTAGTCTCCGTTTTTTAAATTTATCCTAATTATTGCAAATTCCACTTCAGATTATTTCATTATAATTCTTGGCGATTTTTATCTACAAGCCAAAGGAAATTTTATTTTTATTTTGTCCCGCCCCAAGCAATGTCATTTTAGCCAGCACTATAATCTACAATTAGGTGAAAGATTCCACAGTTTGTGTCTTTACAAGTTCACAAGAATTTCCTTTGATCCTGCTCGGTTTTTAGTTCAGTTATATAAAAATGATCGTTGGTCATTTACGTGGATGCGAAGCATGACCGATACGATGTAAGTTGCGTTAATAGTCAATCGATATTTATTCGTATGACCAATATTATTACACCAACACATGTAGATATAACATAAAGGAACATTGATTTTTTTTTTAATTAAGGTAAAGCTTTTTATTAGATTGTCATTTGATTTATAATTGATCAGTCATCGGCTGAGCCAACTTAGTTGATTAATGTGTCCGATTCGCGGTAAAATAAAGTTCGCGCTTCTTCTGAATATTATTTTACATAATTGTGCAATTTATATATTATGTTAATCAACAGGGTTTTTAGGTAAATATGCTAATAAGAATAATTTTATCGTTATTACTAGGAGAACGATGTATACCTCTTCATGCTAATGACACTAAATGAGATTAACAATTTAACATTTAAGTCATGTTTCACGATCTTTACCAGTAAGCCATAGTGCCACACTTTATATAAGGCATGCTGTACATACAGGAATATTGCTAATGTCATTTGCTTATCACGGAAGTATGGCTTCAGTTAGTCGTAGCACCTGCAACTTCCATATTGTTCGTCCTTGTATCACCCCATCAAACAACGCAGGGTGTAGAGAAACCCAATTTTCTGTCCAGGCCACTTTCCACAATATTTTTGGCCCCTTCTCCAAAGGTATCGTCCTGATTCTTTTGTTCTTCCCCAAAGGTATTTTCTAGTGTATCCGCGAATGCTTCCGCGTTTTCGACGTCACTACATGCGAGCCCATTTTCTTCACGGATAGAAGCGTTTTAATTTCCGCTGTATGAGGACATTTTTCCAATTTCCTTCACTGCTTTCCAAAGTGTTTCATCTGTGGTGTTTAAACTATTCACTTTGTCGCTCCATTTTGAATTACGAGAATCTGTTAGCGTTGCGCGAAGTTGTCTACATTCAGCGCTTGCCGCTATCCTGTCCAAAGGGTCGAGTATCCTTTCTGCTTTCTATTTCGCTTTTCTGTTATCTTTGCAGACGTTTCGTTGGAATCTCATCCTTCATATTCACGGTGCAGTTGCTTCGATTTCAGCTGTTTAAGTTATAGGGCCAAGGTTTTTGTCTTTTCGAAATTTATGGTATGTCCTGTGTTGTGCCGGAGTGAATAGTTGTTTTGTTTTTCACCGCTAGTATATGTTACTTTACCCGAACTAATATTTTCCTGTGTGTTTGGCTAACGTATGTTTCCTGATAATCTTCACAAGGCCTTGTGTTTCTAAAGCTATTTTGATATAGGGGTTTGTGAGTCTTACAAGAACGTGTCGAGAAGCAAATTCATTCATTCGTTCATTCAAATAATGAAAGGCACATCAAATGCCAATCCGAGATTTCATGAAGAAAATATAAAATGCGATCTTATCTGGCATAATATTGCTTCGGCTTTTTACCCAACACAAACTATTAAAGATATTCATCTTGGTAAATTAATTAATAATATTAAGATCTACCTCATTTTTTGTATGGTATGTTCACTTGACACAAGACATTTTTCTAGGAAATGTTATGCTGAAGATCAATTTTACGGACAAATTGCAAATCCCAACAATTAAAAATCAAACATTTTACAGAAAATAAAATTGTGCACCTAAACTTTGTTAATGGCTCTTACTAGTCGCTGTCCCATAAATTTCCTAAAACAATGACTTTTTTGTATGAACATAAAGTAAAGGGTAAAAATAAATACTCTACACAGTTAATTCCAAGACCGTTGCGATTTTCACTTGATCACGATGACTAATTTTTGCACAAAGAAGTGTAGACAAACAAAAGAAACAAAAAGGCATAAAGTATCACATCCTGCAATACTTTCAATTCGAGAATTGGAAGCCACGTATGCAAATCCTTTGCCACCTATAAATAATTACGGTATGAACCTAAAGAATGTCGATGAATTTCAGAGTGCCATGTCCCGGTTATTATATATTAATTTTGATATTCTTTGTTGATTCGTATAACGTAAACAATATACTTTCGATTTTACCAAAATCATTTAATTGTAATGCTGTCGAGTTTGCTTCTCTCGATTTGTTACAGTAATTTATTTGAAAATGACCAAAATATCCATAATATTAATTATATAAATCACCATGATGTAGCTTACACACAATCACATTAAATATTCCATTATACGACTACAAACAAAAAAATGTTAATCTACATCACGTGCGCACAGAAACAGATTGCCATTATTTAGCGTAACGCAACCAACGCGCACCTAAAGACAAATTACGAAATTACCTCTTATTCGAAAAAGAGAAACGGTCGAGCGCGAACGGCAAGGCGAAACAATGTTATGCAGCGCAGTGCAAAATCTATACATGTAGAAAATTGAATTATACGAAAACAAAGGGTTTGCCGGGGGAGGTAGGTCGACACAGGGTTGCCAACAACAGGGAGGAAAGGGGTTCGTTAAGGCAGTAATTAACTGCGACTCGATAATTAATTAGTTCCAACGAGTACCGTTCGGTGCCGCCACTCTCTCACTACATTGAGTCTATATTCGCCGGCATTTGGTTATGCGCGACGCTCGTGCATCGACCCTAACGGCGCGGTGGCAGAGCCAACACAACGGACTGAAATATTTAACTGAGGGTTGTTTTTGTGCGCCATCGGTTCCACACCGACGACCGAAATTCACGTGTTGTGCTTTCGATCATTACTTTTCCGATCGATTCTTTTCGTCAACAATCGGGAAAAATCGTTATATAAAAAAAATAATTATTGTAATTAATGTTAATAAATTCTTGATAACATTTTGAATTCTTTACAAAAAATATCCTGATTTTTGGTATCCATTAGGAATTTTCACATGGACTGTATAATTTTTGTCAAATAAAGTAATATGATGAGGGAAATACATGAACACAAAATATTTTTTAGGCGACCGACATGAAAAATTGAAATTTTAGTCGTCAAACGCGGACGAAAAGTAATCGTTTTTCGTCCGCTTTCATTTTTCGTCCGCAATAGGGTGGCGCCATCTACCGACAGTTACCGAAATTGTATAAAAATAACCACATTGCCGTCAGTGTCAAACTGTACATCTTGTTTACATTAGTAAATACGTGTTGGTAATAGACTTTTTAACTGATTATTGGGTAATTATTGTTTATAAAGCCGAAATAACTTCGAATGTAGACAAAGAAAACATAAACATGTCTGAAGGTGTCACAAGTATGTACAATTGTTCAGTTGTTATAAATGACTATGTGAATAAATTATAAGTAAATGTTGCAATAAATTTGAAAATTTTATGAGGGTCGCCTAAAAAATTTTGTGTGCACCACGGCCAAAAAGTGTTTTTTCGTCCTCGTTTGCTTTCCGACCTCGGCTACGCCTCGGTCGTAAAGAAAACTCGGACGAAAAAACAGTACTTTTTGGCCTAGATACACAAAATACTATTATTCTCTCAACAGAACCTGCTTCGATTTATTTGCTCAAGGTAACCAACAAAATTTTACCAAATTGGCCAACAGGAAAGAAAATTCTGTGCGCAAATTAAATCAATGTAACACAAAGTACGAAAACTTAGATAGAATTCTAACAAAATGTAAACCCAATTAAAAATAAATAAAAAATTGAAGCAAATAATAAAATTATGACGAAAATGGAGTTGAAAAAACAATAAAAATAAATTAAATCAAAACTATGAAATCAATTTTGTTTTATTTTTTTGCCTGGAAAATTTTACTGAAAATCCTTTGTTTGCTTAATTTAAATCACTTTTTATTCATTGTTTTTGTTTTTATGTGTATTAACAATGGGGTTTAAATGCAAATTGATTTCATGATAATTATCAACAAGACGTTGATTATAAAGTGATGTTTAATCATCAGTTTCAAATGTTGCTACTATGGACAGAAAATGAAAGACCTAATAGAGAATTACTTGAAATGAAAAACTGGGAATTTTAATCCGATCGTAGCGAATCAAGTAAATTCTCTAATTTTGGTTGTCAGTGAGGGTTAATATTTTTCCACTTTAAAATCTAATGATATATAATAAAAAGGATTTTCAGGACACATCTTGTAACCTATGCTCAATTTCATAGAATTTTTCTTTCTCGTACTTTGGAACTATAAAGATTAATAGATCCTTCGATTTTTATTTATTCGAATTTTTACGAATGATAATAAAAATTAAAAATTATAAAATGACTTTTCAAAAGCAGATAAGGGTTATGAAATGTTGCCAATTTTTAGTTCGGGTTAGTTAGGGAAAATCTTCTAAATTGTGTGATTAAAATAATTTTTAAAGCAATTTTTACGTTTTGTGATTTTATTATCGATCAAGATAATAGCTGATAGATTTTCTTGACTAATTTATAGGTATGTTTGATTTATTAATATTTAATTTTGAATTTTGAACGAATGGACGTGTGAACTATCGTACGGATCAAGAGTAACTAAGTATCAAATTCTGCCATTATCAAAAAATCGTTCAACCCAGTATGGCTCAAATTCTTGATTCTGAATAGTCACTGTTTACGTTGTGAAAATATATTAACTTTTACATTCACTAGGATTATTGCCAAATAGCTAAATTTCATAGACAACTCATATATAGTGTAGCTATTCGAGTTATACAATAATTCGTTTCCTAAACATTATTTCCGTCGCGTTATTTGACCACAAAACTTTTGGTTGGTACCTTTTTGCAATTTTACCTTATATTTTTTTTACATTATATTATTCTGTCGACAAAATTATTTGCGAAGTAGTACAAAATATCTTAGAAAAATCAATTTTTCCAATTTTGATGATGTAGGTTTTCTTTACACACAATATTTATCGAACATCAGATACCTACTTAATTTTTTATTTAATTGTCTCGGAATTACCGCAAGTATATTTATGCTCCTGAACATAAATCAACACTTGCAGAAAAAAATCGCAGACCAGTGGGCTGGGTTGGGTTGGGTTGACAAAGTTTTTCTGTTGAATTGGGTTGAAGTATAAAAATGATTTCCGTAATACTTTACAACTGAATTGATTCTATCACCTTAATAAATAATAAAACTAAATTATCTTCTTAACATTTAATTTATTTTTATCTCTATATGATTTTACGTTGGCTCATCAGTTATTTTAATTCATTAATAGATCATTTTGTATACATTGTGTTTCTCCGAAAAGACCCCAGAAAAAAAAAATTCCGAGCTTAAACTACGTAAATGTCAATTCTGTGTATTAAAAAGTAATTATTCTAATTTTAGAATTTAATGTAAATAAAATTAATATTCTATGACTGGGCAATATCATAGGATAAATTGCGTAGGTAATTATTTATTTCTGTCTTTTGTATTATAAAAAAGTGAAGCGTTGTTACGTTTGCATTTTAGTAACACTATCAGCGAAAATTAAGTCATTATAATTATTCCCATATTAAGACTTCAAGCATTAAATAGTTTATTTAATTTAATTTTAGTTTGTTTATTACACAATTTTAAAGTCACATAATTTCATATGCCTTTTATATTTCATTTCCTCTACAAAATCTGTCAACCTAGTATAATTTAATTCTTGTAATTTTTTCCAATATTTCATACTTATTATTTTTAATCAGGAATAATAACGATTATTCAAATAAAAACGTTAAAAATATTAAAACAGAACAAAGTTTAATAAGCACAAAATGTCTCAATCTGTTATTTTATATTGGAGCAACTAAGACATTGCATTCCCTCAAAAGTTCTATTCAAATAAGTAAATTTTCTTTTAAACTTTACGGTTTACCCAATTTTGTTGTATTTTTCTCGTCTTAAAATCTCATGTCCTATGTAATCGACGTAAATAGAGATTTTTAATGAGCTACGCCGACTTTTTTATTTCAATTATTAAATTTCTGATATTTACTGAAAAATTTTATTGAGAAAATTCATTTGAATATTCAAAAGAAAAACAGCCACAAGTAAGAAATAATTTATAAATTTAATCGCATCTTATCAATCATCTAACTTATTAATTAGAGTGAGGTTCAGCCATCGCTATCACTGTTTGACTATTTCACCACTTTCCATGACAATATAAAAATAGTAGACGATACGGTTTTTAGGCAAATTCAATTCGACAAGAGATGATACCGAGGACGTTTTCACCGGATTTCAAATGCGCTGGCATCTGCCGAGCACGTCACCTTTCAACGGAAAGGGTGAGTATTTCTGGCAACAAATTGAGGTACAATAAGTAGGTACTTTAGATTGCTCTATTCATTGCATTGAGGTGGTGTCATGTAGACGATACGGGACACCTGATCTTGCACACCACAAAGATATTGCGGAAAATAGTATCCCCGCAGATTAAAACGGGGTAATTGAACAGAGTTATCAATCAAGAATATTTGTAGTTTGTTTCATTTTTATTTCAGTTGATTTATAAAGCATAGACTTTGTTAAAACAAAAAATTTTATATACATATGCGACATTATAATGAGAAATATGGGATAATAAAAAATAGACACATTATCATCGATGAATATTTGATACAGAAATAATAATTGAAATGATTTAAAAAAATGTAGAATACTAATCTCAATTCTGACAGAGCCTGTTATTGCGTTGGCTCATTAAGGATAAAATATTCGAATATATGATTTCTCAAAAGCAACACAGTAAGACTTTTTGATAAAAGTCGATCTTAAATTGTTTTGAGGTGTGGCGATTTTAATGCTAGAAAAAAGAAGTACAAATGAATGTGAAGAATGCACAAAAACTCGTTTCAATTAAAATGCTCAAAGTTTACATGTTTAGAAATTTATAATCGATTGACAAAATGTTAACCTTGTAACAATCACTCCCGTTATTAATGGTGGCAAACTTACATTCTTTAGGTTACACTAGGTATATGAATGACGTGATAAGGTCATAAAAGGGAGTGATATTTGATTTTATGGCCAAGTGACTGCTACCTCATCCTGTACACGAATGTGGTGTTTTTTTATCTATCGTGGTGACCAACTTTCAAATTGAAAATAGATAACAATAATTATTATCAATATTTTCAAATTATTATTTATAGCAATACAAAAACATAAAATTTAATTTTCAAAGTGTAATAATTATTTATTGGTATGAAATTAAATAAAACAATTCCTTCTATCAACTAAATATAATTTGCCATTACATTGGCATATTATTCTTGAAAATCCCCTGGAGCAATTTCTGCCATGATCTTCTGATGTATTGACTGGTTAGTGTGCAACAGTGTTAGTTCTAACTAATTCCACTGGTCAAGGTAATACTGGTGCTGTGATTTTATTCAGAACTTCCTCTCTAGAGGAACTTTCGCGTTTAATTTCCCTGAATTTGTGAAACTACCAGCAATATCTCCTATAAATATTTTTAGAGACATATGTATTGGATAATTGGCTAATTGATGGACATGGATTGTCTTTTTTCTTATCTTCTTTGCTATATCGTTTCACGATTTTCCCACGAAAAATTCTATCTAAAGTGCTTCCTTATAGAACACGTTCATTAACGTCCCATTTAGTCATAATTATGGTGCACTAGATATGCAAACATAGCTACCCCGGCCTCTTTTTATGAGATCTTTATCTCTATCTAACATCTCTTGGGTTATACCTTAATGTTCATAAACTATAAATCATAATTCTTAGGAGGTATTCAAACAGTTTCAAACTGTAAAAAAGTTAAAAATAATTATCAAAGTAAACGGCATTGTGGAAATGATTTGCAGAAAGTAATTACCACCTCTGAACCCACTCCAATTTTTTTTCTCCGCCTCTTAGTTTCTGATCTTCACTTAGCAGACCAAAGGTAGTTCCTTGACAAGCAAAAAAATTATAAATTATTTCAGATATTCCAGCTAATGAGAAGAATTTGTATCCCCATTTGTAGGCTTTATATATTGACGTAGATTGCGCGCACGTGTGCCTTTATAGAGCACCATTATCTCATCTGCCCAAAAATTCTTTAATTATTTAAACCTTCTTTAGGAAGTTTCATAGTACAAAGTCCATCAAAGGTCTCACTCTTTAAAATCTGTCTTCCGGTATTTCAGATTGACTATTATCATTATAGTGTATGAGTCTTCGGAGAAATTTGAAACATTTTACTGGTGGTATCCTGGTGGTCATAGCCCAGTAATTTTAATAACTAGGTAGGGAGGTTATTCCTATTGTCAATAATATCGGTAAAAATTCTGTAATTTCTTTGTTGTTCATTTCTACACACGTTCCTCTATCTTGAGTACTATATAAATTCGTGTGATCTATGTATATGGTGTATACATTTGAAGGGAAATAAATCAATTATATTATCTTTAATTACCTCGTGGAGAAAATCACGAGGTATTAGATCTGCTTTACTTCATTTGCAAACAGGTTTTTTGGGTTTTCTTTTCTTCGCTAGGGGTGCCTTAATAATCAGAATAAATTTCTGTTTATGAGTCAATAGGATCCGTTTAACTTATAATTTCCTCGCGTTCTTCAAATCCAGTTGGTAAACTTGCCAATTCAAAATCAGAATCGGGGAGCATGAGGGTCGTCCTCCGATTAAGATAAATCCTCAACATCTGAAATATTCGCAGCTGGAGGTAAATCAGTTATTTGTTTTGTTTTTTGGTACAAAAATTTAGTACATATTACATGGAATTCATCCATTGCAAAACCCTGAAAATAACAGATGTGATCATTTGATCAACCCTTGTTGTCATATGGCTACGGACAACATCAAGGGCGTAAAATTAGAGCTTCCAACAAGTAGTCCGTGTTAAGAAATATTATTATTCAATAAAGCACACCAACTTATTAATTAAGTAAATTGGTTATATGTATTTATACTTTATTGCACTATGAACAAGTTTAATAATAAAATGGACATTAACACATAAATGTTAATTGATATTTTTGCAAACTGTTATAAATAATTATGTAATTGTGCTATTGTGGGGCCACATCAGTCCGAGGCCAAGTATCCTGGATTATAAAATTTTAGTTTTGTTCAAAAAAGAAAGAATTTTTATTACTAAATAAATGCCTTAGATTCAAAACATCGGTTGTAATATTGTAATAATTTTGTCGAACGAGAAATAATTTGCAACGAAATCAGAATTTAAAGATCGATTCAATTTGATACCATCCCAACCAAATTCAACCAAACCCAACCAAACCCAGCCCAACCCAACCCAATCCAACCCAACCCGACCTTATCAAACGCAACTCAAACCAACTCAAAGGACTTATATCAATATAAAAAAAATTGACAATGAGTGCAATTATGTAGCAGTAAAAGTGTTTAGAGGGCAGTGAAAATGTTTATCAAGTTCTCAATATACTTCTTCTATTGCCTGATACCTCTATTGCCATTTTTATAATTTTTGTCTGTCGATATATAGAAATATTGTAGCAATATTTTATTTAAAATAAAAAACACATTCGAAATGCAAACGTTGGTATAATTATATTGTTCCTACATTATATTTAATAATATCTTACATCACTAACCAACCCAACCCAAACAAAGAGTGGTAGTAGCAACATAAACATATGTTTGAAGTGATAAATAATATTTGTAGCTTTTAAATGAACATTGACATCTCTTACAGGGTTAAAGTGAACAATCTTCGTGACACATTAAACAGCCATTGCTTTGAATGGTCTATTTATTTTATTTGATAGAGCGTACTAGCTACAACGAAACATCCCATTATGTTCACATGAAATTATGGTAGTATCACAACCACTACGATATTATTCAACACCAACGTCCAATTATAAAAAATGGCTATTTATTGTCAATGCCAATTCAACCCGATCTACTCTAAACCAACTTAATCTAATGATTACGTTTTTAGTGAGAGGTTTTATCGTAAACGGGAACGGGCCATAATCTGGTAATTAAACAACATATTACTGAAAAATCCCAGAAAAAAAGCAAGTAAATATCAAATATAACCTGGAATCATTGGAGACAACAGAAAAAATATGTCTAAGATTATTCCAACCCAATAAAACACTGTATACGACGAGCAGGTTAGAACAGGGATAACACCACAACCACAACAATCAGTCAGTAAACAAATGAGGATGCTGGTGGAAGAGAAACGAAGAAGTTACATTAAATTCAAAACACACTAGACGAATTGAGTTAATGGAATACTGACCAGAAGTTCGCAAGCGATATTGCCCACGACATACATGGGGCACACCGTTGAACGTATGTGCAGACAAAATGAATCACCAAGAATTTGTGGAAGGATCACCTTAATGAGGTTCCTTTGCTTATGTTTCTTACCAACTTTCAACTAATTCAATTTGAATTATTACTTGCGAGTATAATATTCAATAAAATTTCAGTCAAATTATAAAATCCGGTATTTTCAAAGTATTACTTTACTTTACTTAATATAAATGTTTCACACAAATTTTTACTTTCGTACAGTAATCTTGCACGTTTAAATCTTCCCTGAATCTATCATGACTATTTTCAGCATCATGTATATCTGTGTCAAACTCAAAATTTTTGAGAATCGATTTTCCAAATGTACATTTTCGAAATAACTTTTCAAATAGTCGCTTGGAAGTTGTTTAAAATTTCGATATCTTTAACTTTTAGATGAACCACATTTTTGATAACACGTACGGTTTTGAGATATGGGAAAACTCACAGCAACAAACAGTTACTTCCGGTTGAGACATTTCAAAAATAGGAGTTATCCTTGCTATCATAAACAAATCTTAAATTTGAAGTTTCATTGTTTTACCTTCTACAGTTCGGACGCTACACACACACATATGTGTGACTAAATTATTTTATTTAATACCAAGATTTTGATTAATTTTCTCGTGGAACAAAGACGGTTCCTTCACCCAAGCGAAATAATAATAATTACCTTCCAACTACAATTTTTCAACGTTACCCGCCAAACGACACCCCACCCCACGCTTCACAATAGAAACGCGAGAAAATATTGACTTATTTACACTTTCCGCATTGTCGTGCGACCACTAAAACGATTTAACATCCTTACACGCTATAGGATTACACATAAAGACGTGAATATGCCCTATTATATGAAAATCCGGCTCACAAGTCGACAAAGGCGCATCTCTTGTGGTCAAAATACTTTTAAATCGATCCCCTGCGTCGTCGTCGCATTCTAGACCTTGTCGCACGTACCCTCAAGGGTGCTGGACTTCGCGCGGGATTAAATATGGCCCATTATGTTCGAATAGAGGCAGTAAGTAGTTTTAGAAAGCTCAGGTTATCTAGCATTGTTGGTAGATTGTAGTGTGACGGCTACTTAACATAGGTCCTAATATAATAGAGCACACGGAAGCGTAGTACGCCGCGTTCCGCGTGAAATTCGATATTTTTACGGTGGAAATGTTCTGAAATTCCCTTTCATGACGTACCCACCACGGAATATTTTTTACAAGCAAAATAAGTTCCGTATAGAATTGTTCCCACATTTTTATTTCAAATCAATTAAATTAAAATGGACTTAATAATAATGCAATTTAATTATAATTTTCGGTCATATTTCATTTAATTAATTCGTGTTTCTTTTGCAGCATTCTCGCAATTAAAAACCTTTGGATCATCGGGGCCAGGTTCTTGTCTTTCTGGTAAGTAGGTATGCCACGGAATGTAGTTCACAGTGTGCGTTTTTTTCACTTTGCTTTTGTTTTATCCATAATGGAATTCTTCGGAGCGTTAAAAATATATTATTTTAAGATGCAAAGCCACCATTCAGTTGTCAATCAAACCAACACATTTTATTTTAGGTCATGAGCGCTAGAAAAGAAAGGGTCTTAGGTACACACATATCTGGTTTGTTTGTTTGTGAAATCTAATCGACTGAAATCGCGGTACGGTAGGTATATATGAAGTTCCTCGTTCCTGCTTGCAATAAAATTAATGATTTTGTATGTTGTAAGCGCACTAAGTGGAAATAACGATATTTCTTAAATAGTAGAGTATGACTGTGTACTATATATATATTTTTGCTGAATACTGAAATATCAAAGAGACTAAGAAAATCAATATTCAATAATTATTGGAAATATTTACTTTAATAGGACAATTGAAATTATAATACACAATGTAGCAATATGATTGGAATTACTATTAATAATGTTTCCAATATTATTTATTAATAAATATATGAAATATCAAATATCGAATATGAGCGAATAATATTCATTTAAATAGAAATGTATTAATGCATACATATACGTAACTACCCTTGCCATGTTATGGCATTAGCAATATTTTAAAAATATTAATAATGGAGTATTAAACATTTATGCGTATACAAAAAATGGCTCAAATTTATATTTGGTATGAGCATTTATATGCATAATATTTTGATTTCGGAATACAATTTTTTCTTCCATTTTTAAAAAAGACATTGATTAATAAATCACTATTAATCAAACTGTTGAAACCTTACAAGTAACTAATTTTATTTTTTAAATTAATCAAACTTAAAAAATTTCTTCAATGGTTTTATGCAAAAACAGGCTGGGCTCTCCTGTCGATTAAAAGGTATATATTCCCTTCCCAAAAGTAACGTGTGTGTGTGCATCCCTATAATATTTCAAGCTTCAACATTCTAAAATAACTAGATAGATTAATGTGATCAATATTTCATAGGAAGCATAACCACTAATTTGGTTAGAATAAACACACAAATCCTTGGAAAGTTATCGGGCACTTATCACCGAGTTCTAATGATAGCGTTACAAACATTCAATCAAGTTGCCATCTTCAGTAGAATCTAAAGAAAATGTTAACCTTAGTATTTCTAACTAAGGTGATACCATTGAATGTATTCTCTTCAGCACATCACCAGTGGAATAACACTAAAGTGGCAATAAAAATACCGTCCACTTCCTACCATTTTTCTACGTATACTTTATTATACTCTTCTTTTCACCTAGCTCGTTCATTCTTCATTATTTATTCCACCAAGAGTTGAACCAGTCGTCCATCGACGCTTACCCTCACCTTCAGTTCATTCTTACTTCAGCTAACTTCAACTTCTCCTCTATCTCAATAAGAGCTATGTAAATAGGGGAAAATGTTCCAAGCGTAGGTGACTTCTGATTGTGACTAGTAACGTGTTCTTTAATCTCCGTTCCCATCTCTTTACAAATTATTATCTTCTGTAGCAGACACCCTCAATGCCTTCTCCGCCTTTCTTACCTTGCCACCTACACATTTAATGTGGACATAAAACTTGTCGATTTCACTCCATGCACACTCTTACAACTTTCTCTTAAATTCTGTTCTCTTCTGCATGCTGCTAACATATCATCAATTTCGTTTCTGGGTCAACCCCTTGGTATATTCTTAGATTTTTCTCAAACCTTTACATGTTCTCAATTTGACAGTAGTTCTGTTTTCACTCTGTGTGGATCTATAGTCACCCCACTGGCCATTGTTTGACTTGTTTGTATTATCAAAATTTTTGTCTGTCTACTTCATCGACGGTCGTTCGACTTCAGATCGACATATATTGTGTTTCCTGTCTTTGTTCAGCATCTTCTTTCAGCTAAATAGTTCAAAATATATACCAGGTATGCCGGGTTAACATTTATTTCAAGAGACGAAGTTACGCATCATCTGTGTGTGCATTTGACACGTATGCCATTTTCATCTATTGACAATAAGCCTCAATACCTCATATCCCAAATTTTCTGCAGGTTTACTTTACTTTGAAAAATAAGCTTATGGCGAACATGCACGATCTCAATAAACGTTAAACGCGATTTAAATTTGAAAGACAAAGAACATTTAGGTCAACGGAAATAATAAGTTTGAAGATGCATGCCAAACTGAAAAATAACTTACAGAAAGATTAAACGGTACACGCAAAAAAAATAAAACGATCGTCTATGGAAAAGATTTTAAAGAGAAGGAAATGTATGCCATATCATTTGAACGGAAGACCAATAGGAAAATTGATGAGTGAAATGTTGCTTCAACTGTACAAAGGAGTTAAAGACACGTTAAAGGATCTTGCTTAGGGTATATTAACTAGCTTTGTTCGTCCAGATTACCACTTGTTCAGATCGATGGCACACGCATTTTCTGAGCAATACTTCAAAACATAGTAAGTGGAAAGTTTAGCTCAAAACAAGCAAAGTCCATTGGGATGGTATCCACAAATTATCTAAACTAATGTGGAAATTGGCACTTTTATTGTCGTATTTCTTTTGATAAAAAATACACCTTATAAAATCCCACGTCTTGCGACATTTTCATTTCGTTTTCATCTTCCTCCAAGGTTTCTCTCACATATATCTTATACGCCGTCTCCCTTCATGATATCCAGGCGATTTATTATATTGTTATATTTTTTGCTCCTTGGCACCACCGTCCATATCCCATAACTTTATATACCTCCCCGTCCTATTTTGTTTACAGTTTGTAGAACGTCGTTTCACATTCTTCTATTCTTCTGCTGCCGTCTTCCTTCAATTCGCCTGCCCACTTTTCAATGTCCTTCTTCCATTCCCCTCATGACATAACACTTCTTCAACAACCGTCGGTTTTGTAAGTAGATTTTTTGTTTTAAATTAAAATGACTACGATACATTTTTTTGTATGGAACGTTCTATATCTACCAGAAATGCGTCCTACGCTCTTCGCAGGTTCAGCTAGCTACTAAAGATTCTACACTACATGATAATGTGACTGCAATATTGTGTCAAAACTTAAATATTTTCGGTACTTGAAAGACCGAGAATTTAGAACAAGAATAAATTAAAAATATCAGAGATCTTAGAGGTACAGCGATCCATCAAACTTAGACATTCACTTAGAGAAGGGACCATAACGAAAAGCTGGAAAACCACCACCGAATTTTACTTCGTCCACTATTTGAGCACCAGATCGATAGAAGATTAAAAAGATATTGGCCATCTGACCGAATAGGTGGTGGAAAAGGAACCCTTAGATGGATGGTGCCCTGTCACGCCATCATTACTTCTGTGTTAACAAAAGTATCAATTATGCGAATTTAAACATACGTATAACAGGAGAATTCAAAATGTTAGTTGATTCTATTCATAATATTAAACCTGAAAAGAATAACTTATGTGTATATTTTCCAAATTTCGACGTCGTGTTTTTACTTTTCCTTTTCCAACCCGCACTTGCGAAAGAGGAATGAAAGAGCAACCTCGTTTCTGCAATTTTGATTTGCTTTCCTCGAATATCTGTAAGGGTAGCTTTAGTTTCTTCATCTATCGAGTTTATTCAGAGTCAACTATCGATCGACAGTTCCAAGGCTTTCATTGTAAAGAATTGTTTCACGCAATGGTTGTTGGTGCTGGATAGGCAACAAGCTATCGTTTAAATTCAAGGAAAATTCTAACGAGTCTAATGATTGTGAATTAATTTATTATAAACAAATAATTCAACATTGCCCTTGCCATCTGCGATGACTCAGTTTAGTGACCACTACAATACATAAACGGAAGGCTATATATTATATCTTGTTTTTTATGTTTATTTTTATTAGGATTATGATTAATTTGTAATTAAAATGAATAAGTAAAATTATTTTACCCAGCCTTTTCTTGATGGAAATGAAGTAGCATACGAAGCACAGTAGTATACGAGAAACGAGAATTGAAATATGGATTTAATAATTATACTCGATGTCACCAACTGTTTACAATATGTAAATTGCAATTTTTTAAGGGGTACTAACATATACATTACTATTTATTTTATTTTAGGGCTTCAATATAAAACTACTGCCATAATAAGGCTTTCTCGGTTTAACAGATAACTATTGGGTATGATAATTTAACGCTATTAGTCAGTAATTAATAGAGTAAAAATATTATTTACATTATATATATATATATATATATATATATATATATATATATTTGTCTGCATGTATATGTAATATATAAAGTAATGAAATCAATACCACATTAAATGTAGCATTCAGCATTGTCGCCGACTGCATTAGCCTAATCCAATTATGTATTACAGAGGTCATTAATCAGTAGCTCACTCTGCACCAGAGGCCCAAACAACGGACATTTTATGCACCATTAAGTACACTAACTCGTGTTCAGTACAATTGTCAATTATTTATATTAGAATTAGCATTTATCACATATTAATTTATTTACGCCCGCATGAATATATTTGACGCTGTGACAATTTTTTCAGTCTGTTTTTGAATTACGACTAATAAATGAATAATCATAATTGATTAAACGTTGTAATAAATTCAAAAATTACCCCTTTGAGTTATACGAAATCCAAAATATTACAAACGTGCCAAACAAAACGATACACATGAAAGTATCAAGAGGGTACCTACGATATGAAAACCTCCAAATTGAGTACGTGTGGGAATAATATTCCATAATATTATCAGCGGAAACAACTACTATTGGAACTTAATGGAAACGAATATTCTACACATAAATTACAAGTTGACAAAAAGTATAATCGCACTAGTATAACGTACCGATACAAAACAAGTTTCTGACCACAAGTGTTAAAAGAAATCTCAAAATAATTGAGCGCAAAATACTGCGCCAGATATTCGGAGTGCCCGAATGAACAACGAGGCCACAAAACGAGAAAGATAAAAAATAAGGAGAAAGGTTGGATTGGAGAAGTGCAGCAGAAAAGGCTAAACAGATTTTTTTATTACTTAAGTCCAGCAAATACGCTACGCTATTTCATAAAAACAGAAATCAAATTTATTTACTAAAAGTACAATTCCAACAGACAACACAAATGTACAAATAAAATTATTTTTATTTCAAAAATTATTTTTATTTGTACATAATTATACTAATTATTGTGGTTCAATGAAACTCTAAAACTTCGACTTTATTTTCAATACAATCTATGTCCTAATATTTGTAACATTTGGTAATACAGTTGTTAACCAATTCACACTTTAATCACATTTTTGTGACTGTAATATTTTGATCAGTTCATGTCAAGATCCTAAAAATAAATATCAAAATAGCATTTTCTCAATACTTTATGTAACTCAGATATATTTCTATCATAACCAATAATGGAAGAGCCTCAATGCTTAAGTATGTCAGAACAGCAAAAACTTATTACCGCCTCCCATTTTATTTAAAATCAAAATACTGGTTAGTACTCTACTGTGACTTATTGTCAAACAAATTACAATTATAGATATCCCAAAGACGACCTCTTTAGTTAACGGGGCAAAGGCACAAATGCTTAGCAGAAACGCAAAAGCCTGAAGAAATATCGTAAAGATAATTCGAAAAATAAATAATAACATTACATCCAAGTCTGCTAAAATTTCTCCTTTTTGTATCTAAAATCTTTGTGCCTGACGGCGTCGATTATCGCGGCGTGTCTACCCAATCCTTCTACATTTCCCTGTCTCTTGGCAATTATTTCAGTTCCTGGGTTATGTTCCCACTTTTAGTGCCAATTCTTCATTTCTTTATTCTATCTTTTTTCTTGGTTTTCCCATCTCTTTTGGATTCTGCTGTGGTCGATGTTTTTTGGGTCATTCTATGTACATGTTTATACCACTCCAGTTGTTGTTCTGAAACTTCGCTGATTGCCTTTTGCTCTAAGCTATCACTTACCTTACATGATATTTAGTTCTTATTGGGCAGGACTTACTTCCATAGATCATGATTGGAACTAATCAAATTCGATATTGTTTCTTGTGGGATATCCACAGAGTAGTCTTCTACTCCAAAAATAAGCTGTAGGATCGAGGTTGGGGCTATCAGGGTTGATTGTATATCGTTTTCTGCCGGTTTCAGGTTGTATATGAAAGGATTCAGTATCCTCCTAACGTTGGTACATTGTTCGAACCGCTGCGGGTGTCATACGCAGTTGTCGAGCAACATCTCGCTAGCTAAGTCCATTTTCGATTAAAGCAGTTACTTGGGCTGCTTTTTTCGGGGTAGCACGTATTAAACTATCACACTTGAAAACTGATCAAATTATGAAAAACGAATAATGTCCAAATTTCAGGTGCAAGGCAATAATTTCAATCTGTCAGGAGTTTATTCTTCTTCAACATAAATTCAATTAATTTGTTTTAGATGATGCGCATCTAAACGATACTTGGTGGGTATGTATACCACTATTTGTGGGCCACCTGTGTCCAATATAATATGATTCAAGGTATTCAAATTAATCGCTAATATAATAGGCACACATCTGAAGAAATATGCATTTTATCTATTAATAATATTTGTTATGTGTTTCGTGGTCTTTAATAAATACGTTGTTATTATATAAGTTACAAAAATAGCTCACACTTCGACAGCATTATTCAAATTAGCATTGTTGTCAGCTACGATAATCAGTGGCATTGGTAATTGCGAAATAATGTTATGTTTGAAAGTACGTTTGTTGGTAATATGCTAACGTGCTTGAGAACTTGTCATATCATTGTTTATGAATATTCGATAAGAAAATTTATTGCAACAATTCTAAGTAAGTTACGTATTAAATATGCTATTATTATTACAAGTAAGTGTTTAAAAATGAAATTTCAATGTAAACGTCATTTGAAATATGCGAAATTAACTCTGAACTAATGAAAAAAAAATGTTTGCAATATTTCAATCAATACAAATGCCAGCCAAAATTTCCCTAATCAATAAAACCCATTTAAAATATTAAATCAAAATTAAATAACTCATCTAATATACGTCCATTGTGTTTAATCCCATGCGCATATATTACGAATTAGTCTCATCAATCACTCTAATGTATATGTTATAACATTTTTGAATTATGAATCCGGTGGCAACATGGCCGCCGTGAATGCGGTAAGGGTCCTGGATTCCGGGAAACTCCGGGTAACTTGGGGTCGTTGATAATGAGCCGTCGACTGGTCCCCTCGCAACCCCTAGCTACGCAGTTATAACTCCAAAATATGGGGATCGAAAGAATTATTATATTGCCGGCCCGGCGCGGCGCGGCGCAGTCGGGGAGGTGTGCGCGCGCTTTGTTACCGAATCGCACAACCGTTAATGAAAACGTTAATTCCCGTTTTCGTTGTTAATTTCGCCCGCAAAGGAGGAATCCCGCGACTTTCTTCGCCCCGCGTCATCGCGTCGTTATCCGACGAGTTGGCTGCATAAAGAAAATTGCGGGCAATATTAAATTCGCCGACCATTATATATTTTCACCTCAACTGACACGACTAACAGCCTTTTAAAAATTCATAATTACATTTTTCGGGGTGTGCTTTCTGGAGAAACTTTCCGGTCCGCTCGCAGCCAGTGCCCGAGGAAACAAATAGAGCGAATTTTCGCGGAATAAATTAATGCGAGTTAACAAAAGGCCCTGGGAAAATCTCCAATTATGAAATTATTAAGTCATTAAAGGGAAATAGTAATTGTCACTTTGGGTCCCAATTAAATAAGTGGTAATTGCTTCGGCTTCGTTTTCTTGGAAAGGGTGAAAGACGCTTGCGAATGAGATTTTCAAATCGTAGAGAGGGCGATAGAATAAAGTTATCGAATAATAACTTTATTTAAGAAAATATCTAGCGATTTGATTGTCACAATGGTGACTGAGTTACATTTATTTATGTGTATTTCTTCAAAACAAGTGCTAAACAATGTTTTCTTCTACTAAAAAACTACATAACATTAAATGTCAGACTACAAATTTACTAGATTACATGTTCAAATCTCAGTCGGTGTCGTTGGTATCTTATGTCGTAAAGACCACAATGTTTACCACTTTGACTGGGCCTGACCTACTCAGATAAAAAAATTCAGGATTCTCTTAGTACTTAAGACAAACATCTGGTACAATACTTATACCAATATAAGAAATAAATAAAGAAGAAAAATAGAGTATAATATAAGTTAGTAAGATTAAAGAAAATCAACAAAATATAAAAAGTCCAAGAAAAAAAGAACCGTAACAAGTCTAACAATTGAGTTAGAAGGAAACAAGTCAATGAATAATAGAAATGCACAACAAAAAATTACTATACTAACGTAAGGGGTTTTAAAGATTCTTTATACGAACTTCCGTGGACCACTCTATCTCAAAATTGTGATCTGAAATTACCAATACGATGAGGAGTAAAAATGATCTGCCCAAATATCACATCCTGGTTATTTGATGCATAAATATCGACGTATGCTATACGAACCAATTTGAAAAAAGTTGCGGTTTGCACGAATTAACAGAGCATCGTTTTCTCACAAATTAAAAATTATGTAGTAATAATAATTATGAATAACTTATCATCCAGGAAATAAATAAACCAAATTGATTCTACTGATTCATTAGTTAGGTAGTTTAAATTCATTATCTATTTTAATCTGCGGAGATTACAATTATGAACATTTTTTATTCTAAACGAATTCGATTAAGTTGGATTGGGTTGGGCGGTGTTACTACGTCACTATTATGACTTCGAAAGCAAAATAATTAAGCGTAATGAACCAGCTGCAAATATTCATACAAATAAAATTCCAACAATAACTGACAACCTGCGTTGACAAATGTGTGTAACCTGTAACACCTTTTATTCAAAATATTTATATTTTTGATGGGTGTGACATAGCCCACACTCCAGGTGGCGTGGCGAAGATTTTAAACCAGAAGAATGTGCAATAAACTTGTTACACCATTTTGTACAATATTTATTCTAAGTTATTCAAAAGTCAAGACATATCCAAGATGACAGATATACAAATATGTAAACTCTATAAATGATACTAGATCTCTACAGGTGTTTCTATCTCGGTTGAGTCATCAGCAGGACACACCCATACAACCTACTCAAATCGTATTTAAGAAATTTGTTATCCAAAAAATTTTTAGTATCCCTTCTTTATAACTAATGTTCAGATATAAAATATTTTTAAAAAATTTCATATATAAAATATTATTAAGTAGAAAACCGAGCTACGACGTCCAGCATATAATCTGAATTTTTGACACAATAGAATATTTTTAAACATCAAGGTTGATTACGCAAGATGAGTGTATCCTGCTGACGAATTCAAACGAAACGGAAATCCACACAATACAGTTTTTACATATTTTAGAAAAATATCAAAAACTAAAGCCTAACAAACGAAAATAGCGACGGGAAATAATAAATTATTAGCAAACAATTGACTGAAAATTTGGATTTGAAAAAAGAAGAAATAATTAAAATTCGAGATACACTACACACAGGTAGTGTAATAAAAACACCAAAAATCACAAAATTAACTTAAAAAAGATTAAATTCAAATCTAGATGAATGAATGAACAAAAGGATCCAACCATATTAGCAAAATACAAGTGACTCCTTGACAAAATCAAAACATTATATAAAATCGGGGAAGAAATTAAATAAATGGATACGAAGAACGAAAACATATAGCCAAATAATAAATTAAAATAGACACCGTTTATTTGCAAATATGGGCACATGTTTGCAATGTTTCTACATACTCATCCAGAATGTGAATAAATACGTAATTTGTCAAATCTATGCATTACAACTCTCCCCATTAAATATTTATTAAAAACATTGCTCACGTCTACAAGGACAACTTCTGTTAGTATACACCGGCGACATCTGTTAATCACTGTGGCGAACGCGGCGTATATAATAATTTGAAATTTGTGTCGCCGAATTAATGAATAACGTTTGAGGATGCTTTGATATTATTTAACAACATTAACGTCGAAAGAGAAACCATTTGAATCTACGAAACATTTCTCATTAATAAACCGGTCGTTGTAATTCGTAAATGCTAATGACGGTCAATAAGGGACGTTCGTTAATCATCCGCCATTTATTTTCTATCCCCGGATCAATTTTTATTCAAATTATATTTTAGTACAACTGCGAAACAAATGACAATACCAATTCATGTGTTTTTATCAATGCAGGACCGAGTCCAGAAATTATTGAGAGAGCTAAACACAAACATTTTAATACGTTAATTCAATTAATTAATTTATTTATAGAACTGTAAGGAAAATCTATGATCAATCTACAAAAATTGATGAAACAAACAAATAAAAATAAAAAGTAAAGAAATAAAAAAGGACAGGAAATAAATTAATTGTTATGATTCTGAAGCAAATAACTTAACAATTAAAGAAGAAAATTGAAGAAAAATTGAATAGCGGAACGAAACAAGTGAAAACCACGAAATTGGAAGAAACTCCAACCCAACCCAACCCAAACAACAAGTGATAAACAAAACTTTAAATGTAACTGCAAAAAGGAATAAAAATAATAGCAATGAAATTAAATTAAATGAAAATAAAATTAAATAAAACTAAATATGTCAACCAAAATTTATATGCAAAATAAAACGACTGAAGCCAATTAAATGTACGCGATATAAATGTATACAAATTGAAAGGAAAAAAAGGCAAACAAGTTTAAGGAAAAATGAAGTAAAATAAATGACAATAAAGCTAGTAAATATTGAAGTAAATCTAACAACATCGGAAAAATTATCAAAATAAAGTAGAAAATTGGAGTTAAAAGATAAAGAGTTAAAAGAAGGCCATAAATCAATGACTGCAAACAAAATCAATTAAAGTAAACAAATTAATAAAAATCAAATTATAATAAAAAATTTAAATTTATAGCACAATCTTGAGACAAGAACACTGACAGATACCTTTGCTAGCAGGTAAATAAGAAGATAAAACTAAGAAAATACGGCAAAATAAACCAAAATAAAATTAATAAAAATTAAACATGACCTACCAACAAAATAAAACCACGCAAACACGTGGTGATCTAACAAATTAAATAATATTGAAATTTCATTCCGCATTTAAGTTGGGCAGCCATTTCCAGTTCCCTAGACCCGGTCCTGCAACCACATCTAATAATATCGTCAATCCATCAGACGTCTCATCCGAACGTGTCTCCCTTATGTAATCAAACCCCAAAACCACACATATAAACAATTTAAAAATATTTAGGCGAAAAGGCCGCGCGTTATTAATTCCGAAGAAATGTATCCAAGCCTGTTAGTAAAGAAAACAACGGGCGGAAATCTAGTGACGGATGTAACTCAATATTTCTCCAGCAGCGGCGCCACGACCAATATGTGCGTCTGTCAAAACATTTCAAAGAGATACTTAAATATTTAAGCCAATTTAAATACTGTCAATTAACTTTGCAAAGTACATCGATAATGTTGTACGCGCGTTGCAGTTTTGCTGTATTTACAGGTCCGTTTAATTTGGACGGTCGCCGTAAAAGATTCCGCAAATAAATTAAACTATCAATTAATTTCGAAACAAACGGGCGCTTGTGCAGCAAAACGCTTTTTGCGGATGCCACGTAATAAATTTTTAAATGGGTTCTTATTTGAGTGATTAATTGATACAAATTCAACAAAATCATTTGGAGTTGATAATTGTAATAATCGATTGAATTGGAGTGATTTTGTGGAAGTATCTCGAAAGCAATATTTTTCGAAATGATGAAAATGTATAGTTAACAGTTTAATAGGAAAATGGTTAGATCTAGACTTCTCCTTTGCAAAAGAATCGATATTAATAGTAACACTCGGTGATCACATGACTTTATTTAATTAGTTGTTGTTTTTTTCCATCAACGTTTTGTTTGTTTTTGCTATTGTTAGTGTATCTCTAGCAGTAATTATTTCCTTCAAAATGTCTCGATGTAATGTGGCAAGTAGCTGAAGGCGAAACGGTCGTCCAAGAACCCCAATTGTGTTATTTGTGCAGATGTAACTTAATTAATTGTTAGTATTTAAGTAGTAATATTAGTAATTAATTTTAATATTGTTTCTTAATTATTAATAAACTGGCGAAACTTCATATTCGTGTCTGCATAAAATATGAAAAGTACAAAACAAATTATAACAATGGGAAACAATGCATATGTAAAATATTTAAAAGAAACAAGCACAAGAGCTTAAAGCCACGTTGATATTGATCCTGTGCGCAGAACACACAAATGTACAAAATTGTAAAGGACTAAAACAACTCACGTAAATTGCCAGCTAATTCTAAAAAGGTTTGTTCACTTGTAATGCAGATAGTCTCGTTATTTATTCAGAAATACGTATAAGGGTTTAAACTTTAAACAAATAAACAATCAACAATCATCGTTACAATAATTTTCAATCGTCCAATAAGCAATACAAATATAATTTAACGGACCCAGTTTAGCAAAAAATTTACATTAACAAAGTCGCTTAATTCGTGTTAACGCTTTGTAAGAACGTACTATTATGCATTTAACTGGATTTTTGTCACCGTAAAAGACTTTCCTAAAGTAGTTAGAAAAGTTTCAAGCTTAAATTCTTTAAATTCTTTTCAATTAAATTCAATTCTCCCTCGCCCGGAGCTATTCTAACTTAACAAGTTAATTCCTATTCGTTATAAAGTTACCCGTGCACGTTCTGAAAGCTCCATTATGCGAGTCCTCGCCAGTGCTTGCGTTGGTCGCGCTCATCTCCGCCAGCTTTTCACTTATATAATATGCGTCTGGAAAAATTCGCAGCGACGCGACAGTTTCCCCAATGGGTTCGAGTTTATTGGAAATATACATGTTAATTTCGAGCGTAACGAGATCACGAGGAGAAAAATCCCGCATTCCAATTATTCGGCGCACTTAAAATTTTCTCCATAAAGGTTTCCGAAGTCGCCAATTATTTTCGTTCCTTTGGAAAGCCGCTCTCTGTTTGTTAAAAATGCCAAACGACATGGAATGTATAGGTTTCTTAAAAAGGGCCGCGCGCTCAAAGAAAATATTGGTTGTTAAGAAAGTGTACATAAAACACTATTTTTGCTTTCGCTGGTGCAAGGAACTGGGGAATTGCAAGAATTGAATTTAAATATTAATAACATTTAGTGTGTCCAATCAACACTGGAATTCTTTAATAAATCAGATGACGGTTATATTAAATTAATTGTAGTAATTATATCTTTCAATTAATATAATTACATTAATTTTTAACATCATTGTAATGTCTGTTCCAGGAAATTCATTTCACTTGTTGACTTATAATTCTTGTCAGGTCTTTTATATATTTATAAGAAAGTAAAGTTAATCGTAAAAGTATAGAGCTTCGTGCAGTAAAATATATTTGTTGAAATAATTTTAATCATTTTATATTTAAAATTTTAATAATCGATCATACAATGTAGAAAACTGGAAATTTTAGGGCTGATAGTTTATTAAACAATAATTTTTAGGCCAATAACTGAAATGTGAAACGTGATTATTTTGCGAAACTTCTATCGTTACTTGTTTGAATTACAAAAAAGTAACAAAGCAAATTGAACGTTTGGACTATGTTGATATCGGTAATCATCACATCCACTACATTTTTGTATATATTGAGCTGCTGCGCCATACAAGATGTATAAAAAAAGTTAAACGTCACACACTCTGTCATAATAACACCTTAACCCCATTTACGACCCCTGAAATTTAATATTATAAGGGGGTAACAAATTTCAGGAAACTAAATGTTTTTAACCTATAATGATATAACGAAAGAAAATATTAGAGATGATATAATTATCATTAAAAAGACGAGAAAAGAAGAGAAGTCGAGCAAGGCAAGGTTAGGCTCCAAGGAAAAAATATTAAAATTATTAAGAAGTTGCACTCGGTTGTTTAAAATGGCAAGTTTTATTAAGCGATCAATCCATGAGCGTTCGTCTTGATTGGATTCAAAGAACGTCTATTGCAGCTTTGATGTAACTATCACAACGGTTGTCTTCCAAATAACCCAATTACACTGAGTAAACCAGGTAGAATGGTCGAGATAAAAGGGTCAACATGGAAGATGAGTAATATATTTATTTAAGAGCCATTAAAATTTAAAATACCAGGCTTTGTTTCATTCATCCGCTATGTATCCGGGAATCTAAGGAACGAAGACGAAGACGAAATGTGGCAGAAGTTCCTATTGAATAGAGGAAGGCATAATACCTTTGGACATACCAATGAAGAAAACACTACCACATACCAACCCAACCCAACAAAACCAAACCAATTTACATCTGCGTGTTTCTGTTGGCGTCAGCATACATCAAAATGGATGTCACTATTTTTTGTTTATTTTAACTTTTACTTCTTTTCCAAGAAATTAATTTTTAACACTATTGAATAATCTTCCACGTTTTGTTACTCTTTCTCTAATATTTTCCAATATATGTCCTTCGTGGGTTACCATTGATCATAGATATTTGTCTAGTACTTGTTTTAAATGTTTTCGTTTCAAATTTATGTTGTGCTGCTCTAAACTTTCCAGATTATAGTCGCTTCTGTCTTGCATTGATTTTCTTCATTCGAAACTTTTCTAGGACTATTTTTGTATTTCAAAGATGAAAATCATCTCACCATCTTTAGCAAATGTTACCCTTTTATTATACGCATAGCAAATTTCCTAGACAGTTATTTTTTCCATATTCGATTAACATATCATATTTTTTGACTTTTTGCTGCTCGAGTTCATCGAGTACCAGTGAAAACAGTACTTAGAATGCATCCTTGTTTTACTCCTAGAATAGTTTCAAACATTTCGTCTCATCCTAACATACTTAGTTGTAAAATAATTTTAATTCCTTTAATACATTTTTTGAGACACCTCCACTTGTCTCTTCTCACCTGATCGATCAAACGTTTTCTCTAGGTTAACAAATCTGCTACTTATGGGATACCTGAAATCCCATCGTTTACCGCTAGATTTGGTTTTTAAAGCCATACACACCCTCATCTGGTCTCATTTCCATTTGTTGCCTAAATTTCTTTCCCAGGACTTTTTCACATAGTCTTGAGATTGCATTATCATTACTGTCGCCAGTTTTATATATTGATGTTAATATTCCAATTCTTCAATCTTCTGACGTTTCTACTTTTTTTAATGCCTCGTTAAAAAATGCCGAATCTGTATGATGATCATCTCTGTAGCCATTTGACCATGGCCTGACTTTAATTTCATTATTTCATTTGTAATATCGTCCATTCATTTTTTTATCCTCTTATTAAATCTTTTGTCTTGGAATTACATTCTTGAGTATCCGTTCAATTCTTCTACGAGATCTTTGAACTATTGTCACCATCATTCCATAATCTTTTCTTCGTCTATTACTATATTTCTTTCTTTGTCTACGATATTTTTTATTGTCTCCCAATACTAATTTTCATTTTATTTCCAAAGCTTTTCTACATATTTAACGATTACTCTTTTCTCCCTATATTCTTCGTAAACATTCACGTCTGTACTTCGCTATTTTTTCTGTTTCTTTTTATCTTAACTGCCTTTGTCACGTTCCTTTTTAATATACGACTCTCACATGCTTACATACTTCTTCTATTTTTTTCGCCTTTATTATTTGGTATCAGTATATAATCTAGTTTACTTTAAAATCTATCATTTTCGATTCTGAACTCCTAAAATGTAATTATCATATTAGACAATAATTGAAAGTGGGAAGGGCTTCATTCATTAGATGTATAATTTTGTTGAATCGATGTCGCTGTTGAAAGAAGGGTTGGGTGTGGGAGTGGTATCTTTCATCAATGTTAGTCTACCAGTGTTGCCACACAATTAGATTTTATTTTGGATAGTAAGCCCTTTGTCCAGATATCATAAGTGTACGACTTCAGAAACATATAAAAAAAAAGCAAACGAGATTTATGTCAGCAACTCAAATTGGAAATATTCGTCGAGTTGGTGGCAGGAATGGAAAAGGGGTGAGGTCCTTGATAGAAAAGAAGATGAAGAGTGAAAGAAACATTCAAGTAAATAGAATATGAATATATACTAAAGAAAGCTTTAGTTCGAATATTTTGAAAATAATGAATTAAAAAGTATCCAGAAGTGGAAAGCAGTGGGTGCGCAGGAAGCTTCAAAGAATCGAATAATACCGGGAATTCTGTAGGCGAAAAGAGTAAGAAGGATCGAGAGGGCGATAAAGGTTACGAGATACGGTAGTTTATGGTAAATCATGGAACGTGTAGGGAAGAACTCTACGAGGTGATGATAAACGGTGATATTTAGATAGCCAAATATATGTACTTTATGTCAAATATTGAGCACTCGTTACGGCTATTCATTAAACTACAACCATATGATGAAGTCCTATATTTGACCCTAATATGGATTATGGGGTGCAATTTGTTTAACCCCCACCCATACACATGTTTGATAATCTATATTCGGTGCATTTTGTGCAAATGTGAAAAATTAAAAAATAAATAAACACATGTACTCTTTGTATGTACTACATACGAAACGCACTGCATTTATTGCATGATTAACATCAAACTTACAATATTTTTACATATTCGAAAATCACCTGCCGACACGTTGGGTCGTTAATTAGTTTACGGTGCCGAATCATTAAAGATTTGACTAGGTACTGATACATGTTTTGCAATCTTTGATTTGACATTCTCAAATAAAGAATTCCGTTTACCAAAAAAGTTAGCCGATTTCAACAATGGTGAAATGAAATTGAATTGACTTACCTGGCTGCGTTTTCTTCAATCTGCTGAGTCTTCACCTGAATCTGAAAATAAAATTTTACAAAGTTACAATTTTATCAAAATTTTGGATACAATTTATACACACAAATGTACCTTATATAAGTAAAATTTATATATCGAAATGATTTGCATATTTTTCAATTTAAGCAGCCTAAGAATTGAATTATTTAAATAGAATCATTGAATTTTATCTTTTTATCTAATTAAGATATTGTAATTATGAAGTTTTGATATAAATGTTCGAACCTTATTAAGGCATTTAAGTGGTTTAGACAAATAATCTAAACACCAATTTCCTCCAGTTGATGGTGTTTAAATGAGGTTTCAGATGCGCACTTTGCCAGCAAAAACGCTGCCCACCCTCGATTTTTTACCAACCTATATGAACAATTGACTTAATCAAATAGTCGATGCAGATTATGCCGTTTGAATCATAGAGTACGGTGGCCATAAGCTATAGACCGATGGAATCATCTTCGCTTACTTTTGGTGGATATTTCCCACTGTTTTGACAATTTCCATGTTTCACGAAATGGAGAAGTAACTCTTTCGCATTGCAGATAAACAGATCCATACACTGCTTAGAAATGGTCTTTGATAACGTATTGTTGGGATCATTTCGTTCATGAACAACCTGGAGGCTCTTCATCTAGGACAGGATGTTCGACCATGCTTGAATTTATTGAACCAATAGATAGGTCCCCATAAATGTCTTTTTGATTTCCAAACACTTCTTCCCATCCAAAATAGTAAACATCTGTCAAACACACATGTAATTCTATCATATCCTGGAGTTTCTCCATTGTTAAGCCATTTGATAGACTTCGTTAGTTCTTCCTGACTTATTTCGAGTGTGTTGTTCTATTCCAAAGTCCGTTCTTTCATATTTTATATTCGTACCTTGCAATAATTTTTGAAAGTATTCCCTCCATTATAACATTATTTCACTACCAGAGTTTAATAAGGGACTTGCTAGAAAATTAGTGCAAATTGTAAACGTTTTAGGGAATTTCATAGCAAATTTTCATGCTTAAGTGTAGTCGCATGGAAAAAAGACAAAAAAAGCAAATTGCATTGTGAATATCACTAGTGATAAATGCAGTAAGTACATCAGAAATTTTGGTTGTCTCTAATTGTTCACATTGTTAAAAAAATATGAAGAAAGACTTATTGATAAAGAATTTGACTAAAATAAGCGATTTAAAAATACATGTAGCATTCACGGAAAAATAACCACTACAGGCTTGATTTTTCATTTCTGAAGTTACTTAAGGCCCACACTAATAAGCAATATTTTTCAAATGATTGTAAAACGAGAAACAAATAAAGGAAACAAATATTCGAAATCTACATTTCATAGTTATAGAGAAAAAGATACGAGGCAAATTAGTTTACACCAACCCAATGAAACTTAACCCGACCCAAATACCTATCGTTAAGCAACACATGTTACATACACAAACATTGTCATCTCGGCAATAACGCTGGTATTTAAAACGTATGCATAGTTTGCAATTAGGTGCAAAGTTAGAGACGAGCTAGCAATGCGTCGAGTCATCGTAGGTCAGAACTGTGAAAGTTAAGTGAACAAGAAATGAATTTGTTAGAAATATTTCAAAGAAAACTGTTAAGAAAAACAAAGGTCGGCAAAATACTCTAACACAGTTTGCCCACAGAACAAGGACAAACAAAAAAATTAGCGAACTATCTATAATGAGGACAATAACGCAAATAACTCGTTGGTTAGACAGGTGGCAAGGTTTAGTGAGGAATGATCAACAATTCTGCTAGCAATAGAAATTGACTTTGACGAGATAGAAAGAACCAAACGAAATTTTAATAAAATATGATTTATCAGGAGACTTGTACAGACATTTTTAATGATTTATTGGCTCAAAACAATGGAAAAACATGAAATCGCGACTCGATATAGCTCTAAATATCTCTGGCCTATGAGTTGTAAATACCGATGGGTTGGGTTTGGGTTGAGGTGTGGTGAGTTAGGTTGGATTGGGTGACTAAAGAGATATATGGTAAAGATTCCTCTAGATAATTATATTTTCAGTAACAATATTACAATAGAACAATTCATTTACCTTAAGACGAAAACTGCTTAGGTTTCTCATCATTTTCTAAAAAAAAAACCTTAAATTTTATTTGTTGATGATCAAAGAATCAAACAACCTTTTTTTCAAATACAATTGCAATTAAAATTCGTAGCATTTTACAGTGTAACGTATCATAATTAACACGATACAATTGCTTTTAGTAATTATGATCAAATACAAAATTATTGGGTGCAATTCTCCAGTTGGTAATAATGTTTATTAGCAAATACTTGGAAGCACAGAACAGAAACAGAGCACGCCATTAATATTCGAAATTAGTTCAAAAGTTGTTCGCAATTTTCTAAATGGTTATAAACGATAAGCACAGAAATGAAAACAAATGATATTTCACGAGAGCGGAAATATCCGATTAATCATTCACACTTAGCGCTTCAAAATATTCCAGTTCAGCACAAAATCGATAAGAATAAGCATCGTTATTTGTCTGCTTTAAACAGCCATGTGTGCGCCAAGTAAACAAACATTAAAATATGATAATACAATTTGTGCGCTTTATCACTGATGTAAGTAATGTAAGTCGAATGTACGCATGTTGGTTAAACATCTGTCAACAGACCTCCCCATTTACCCGTAACCTGTCATTACCTTTTATGATAATAATAACGTGTCTGATTACACAGGACATAGTTTAATATATCACCTCCATCGCGTTTATACCTACACTATACTTAGAAGGATATTTTCGTCGAAAGGGTTACGGACAGGGTTAACATTTGTCTGCATTGTGTGCATAACAAATTTAGGTAGCCCCATTATTGGACCAATCGAATGTTAAGTTGTAATTATGTTTCGTTTCGAAATATGGTCGAAAGGGTTGGGGCCGCCAGGTGTCGGACGCGCTGAAAGAAAATGGACCGCTGCTTGTGCGGAGATGAAGCGATTAAGTGGCAATTACTTAAAATAAGTCGCCAAAGGAAAAGATCTTAAACGATTCAAGGTGCGACGCTTCACAAAAATGCAACAGTTCCTAAAAATAACAACTGTGTGACAAGTGGGCGACATCCTTTAGATGCTATCCGAATGGCTGGTGGCGTTCATAATTGATTATGTGAGACGAATTTTCGAAAAATCTGCGCGTTTCGTTTATAAGGATATTTGATTACAGCGTTGACATTTTTTACTAAAATAATCATCAAAGGTGATTAATAAATTTATGTATATTTTTAATATGCAATATGTAACATTGTTTGCGTCACCGATTGCAATAAACACAATTGAACACAACATAAAATTACACAAAAATGTAATATATGTAGGTAGTTCATTCCCCAGCATTTTTTCATATAGTTTCTGTTCATCATTGATTTTTTTGTATTTTTGTTGGAAACCGCTTTGTCATGTTTTCAAACTCTCAATAATCTATCTAAAGCTTTTCAGGAATTAAATAAGCCATATTACAAAATATACTCTTTCACGGTACTTTTGTACTAATGTGTACTAATTTTTGAGTATGCCACTTAATTAACTTTTAGTTACTGGGATAGTCCTGATTAAGGACTTGAAATAAATCTATAGCATGTGGTGCTCTTAATTAAAACAAATATCGTCCTAGCTCTATGACTGTGCCAAAATTAACCATTAACCTACCCTATCCTACCCAATTGTAAAATTTTGTTTATTGTATTTTGCATTTACACAGATTACACAGATTATTTGAGGGTTCTCTATTAAAATCTTTATTTTCTATGAATGCCCAAAGGAAATAAACCATTTAGAGGAAACCTGGGTGACCTTGTGGACCTATCTAGTTTTCGTCCATGTCGTGCTGTTACCACCAGCATCATCATCAGGATAAGCATTTAACGGCTTGAGAGCTCCGTACTCAAGGAATTCTAAATGTAGTTCGTCTGTAATAGTAAAAAAACGAAGTTAATATGACTTTTAGTTAACCAAGCCCAACCATTAAATTTTGTCGCCTCTGAGTCCTTATACAATGGCATCCGAGGAAATTTTGTCTACACCACTAACGGCAGTTCTGTGATTTAACTTCATCATGCAAATAAAATGTTGCTTCGCCTGTAAAGCAAATTCTGCGAAGTAAACTATCATAAGCTTTTTCTTTTGTAAATGACACGACTTAAAATATTTTCGTTTTAATAGTTTATGACTGGAAGCTTTTCTTACATTTGCAGTTGGTGCCAAAGCTCTTGTATAGAGCATGTTCTAGTTCTCAATTGCTTCTAGAATTTATTTATTTTTATGTAATAATATGTCTCGTTCCATTCTTGTTAATATTGTTAGGAACGATTCACCCATCATTGTTAAACCTTCTTGTGGCTAGGTCTTGGGGGGTCAGGATTTTATTAACAAAATGTTTCTTACATTTTTACACCATACATGCTTCATTGAATTGCAACTACCACTGTAATTAGAACTTTTGATAAATGAGTTTAGATAACAAACTGAAATTAATAACAATTTTAACAACCATTGTTTCAAATTATATAAATGATGCCTTGTAATCCTGTCATTTCGTTGTTGTTCATGTTTCATAATAAAATAAACTCACAGCAGAAAGGATTTAAAAATATAATTTCACAGTTTATCCAGGGGATACGAATTTATTTAAAATAATCACAAAATTAATGAAATTTTATATTTAATATTTACCACATTGATATCTAAACTTGCTTTTCCAGAAATACTAGTTTGGATCAATTAACGTATCACGTAAAGTATCACGAGATGCTGATGCACATGATGACAGATTTCTTTCGCGAATTGATATTCAACTGATTCAACTGACTATTCAACTATTCTCCACCATGGTAATATAGAAACTGGTTCGTATTTAAGATTTGCTACGGTATGTTTTGTAAATCTAACAAGTCCACTTGATTTTCAGCTTTATCATAATATTTGCAACTTGTGAGTAGGTTGGTTATTGCTTGAAGAGTCTTTGAATACCCAGTTGACTTTTTTCTGTTCCTTCACATTGATGACGGAATTCCTAAAACGGTAGAGGGTATCTGTTCTACCCTGAGGATTATTTCCTTCGAATGCTGTCATTTTTTTTCAACTACTTTTGTGATTTTATGATATAATCTTAATCTTCTTCTTAATGATCTTTGACGCAACAAAAGTTTTATATTGTACACAAATATTATAAAAACATTTATCTTGCAATTCTGACGAAGACAATGTAGTTGTTGAAATGTATACCCATTAATAGTAATAAATTAGATTGCAGAGAAAGATAAAATTATTGGTTTATAAATGCAAATAAATTCTCTGGATATTTATTGATGCAATTACAAATATTAAAGTCACCTCTACTCTTCAATGGACCTATTTAAATTTCTTTAAACTAAGCGATAAAACGAAAAGAGAGATTAGTCCTAAATCGTACAACAAAGAACACTTACGCACTTGTTGCATTGTAAAGTCAGTGATTCTAGTGTACTATTTGAGATAAAAACTACTATACTTCAGCTTAAACGGTATAACGTGCAGTAGCCGATTGGGTTTCTTTGAGGCCATAGGCGCATTTTCTAAGTAAGGTCATTACCGAATGAGGATTTTATGTTAAAAATACAATAAAATTCATAAAAAATAACAAATGATTTGTATATTTATAATTATTTATTTTAATTGTCTACAACTTTACCTTTTAATTGTACTTTTAATTTTGAAAAATCAATTATTCACTTATTACATTTGGTGACATTTTGCAGTTAAATGAGTTTCTTTATTTGTAATTTCCTCACTAAGTGTTGGCTACCTTTTTGTTTCGGTTTTCATTATATGTTGAAATAGTGATTGTTATACATTTGATCCTTGAAGGACATTAGATTGCATATCTTAAAATATTCTCACATAACTGCACATAACATTCATCGAATTTTTCACAATTTTATTAATTTTAAGTTTACCTAATGGTTTTTTTCATTATTATTTACGTCAATTTCCATAAGGACTAGTTTCTTTGAAGTTACTGCCCTTGATCTGCCCTTGAACTGAATATTGCATTTTCTCAGAATTATTATAGGTCCAGCTATGTTATTTTTTAAACAAATGACAAATTATTTTACTTAAGATACGATATTTCAGACGCGATGTTTTGCTATCAGAACCTGAAAGAATGCCCTAAAAGCCACATATGCAGAAGAACTCAAACTTTTTAGCAAAACTATGCATGGTCTAACTTTGAAATCGATAGTTTACGACTTGCTGTTCTTGCTAGTGTCCTAGAGATATAAATTTGAAACTTTCGCTACAAACAAAACTTTGCATTCGTCTACTTTTACATGTTGTGAGGAACGATTTAAACCAATTTATTATCAATGTTTACGGATAAATTTTCATTTCATACACCAACATTACTTAGCTAATGAAGAACGAACGACGACGAGAATGAAATTTATTTTCGTCGTATGTTGGTTGATTCGAATAAGCAAATTTTTTAAATTAATATATTTTTAGCTTCCATTCAATTCAATTTGATTCATTTTGGCTTCAATTATTTACACCCAGTATCTTTGTTTTAATTAAATTAAATAATTA
Source organism: Geotrupes spiniger (assembly GCA_959613385.1). Lineage (NCBI taxonomy): Eukaryota > Metazoa > Arthropoda > Insecta > Coleoptera > Geotrupidae > Geotrupes > Geotrupes spiniger. Next base: position 14,598,501 of record OY390734.1, read on the forward strand.
GATCATAAATGTTCGTCAGTCAAATATTAATTGTATCAATTGTGATTTAAAACTATTATTTCATCGTTGAACTCCTTCATTCGCTAAAAATGCCCACTTGTGATAATTAATAAAAGCAAAGATAACTTTAATTCAAATTTAAGTTGAATTTGGAATAGGATCAAAATATAGATTCCTGTGGAATAGTTTTCTCCTTGTGGTAAAATCTTCCACACATTCCACCATACATACACATCAATTTCTTGTAATAAAATATTTAACCGGACCCACCTTGTCACTAACCAATCAAAGAATGAAAAAATAAATATAATCATTTTCTTATGCCCGGTTTCACAAACGATTGTCAAATGGTGAATTAGTTAACAAGCCTTTAACGACTCGTTATTGCTTGTGAAATCCAAAACAATGGTAATTTTTCTTTTAACGGTTCCTCAAGGTAATCCATCGTCGAATGTTTGACGATTGATTAAAGACTCGTTAACGAATCGTCAAACTTTTGAAGATTCGTTAACAATCTGTTAACGACCGATTAGCGTTTGTGAAACCGGGCATTAATGTGCATTCCTTTTTAAAACATCTTACCACAAATAAATCCCATTCATTAAATAGCCATGGGCATTAATTGTTTACTGAGTTAGGGATTCTAACTGTACCCTCGTTGCATATCCTTAGCTCTGTATCTCATCTAAAGTCAGAGTCAAATTTTGTGAATTACAGAAGTGAAATCAAAAATTATTCAGTGAGACAAAACTGTCATGCTCGGCAAATGGGGTTATGGTCATGCTAATAAAATTATAATAAACTCCCAGTTCCAATAAAGAGTTGTCAAATTTCGGCCAATTTAGAAGTAAAGTCAAATCATTCCTGTTGAGGAACACTTTTTATTCATTGGCGGAATATTTAAACTGCACTGGTGCAGTCGAGTGATATTTTTTATTATTCTAACCTGGCATTTCTCGTATTGCTATAAATTGTTTTTATACCTTTTTTATTTTATACCTTTTGATATGTGTTTTATAATGACTATAATATATGTGATTATTGTTCCCACTGATGTATAATGTGTATATTCTATTGACGATTTTTAATACTTGTACTGCAAGTCTGATGAAAATAAAGTTTATTATTATTAATATTAATAAAAAAAAATGTCGGTTTTGCAATAAGACCATCGTTAAGACTCTTGGACGATCGTTTTGTTCTTGTTGCGAAGTCTTTGGCAAATGCCACTAAATATTTAAATCAAATTTTTGTATTAAACATTTACCAGGACTGATCTCGTCAGTAACCAGTCATTAAATCAAATAATGAAAGAAATATAAATTTAATCATTTTTTGAAAATATGCCTTCTTATCAGAAAAATGCCTAACGTATCAAAATGGACTTGGACACAAGTCGGATGTGTAATGAGAACATAGTTTAACCTCTTGGACGATAGCTTTGTTTTTGTTGTGATGTCTTTAGCAAGTGGTACCAAACATATAAAAGAAATGTTTGTATAATTGGCCAGTTGCACGCGCTGGCACTAACCAATCATCAAATATGAGACGTTTTACCATCAGAAATCCCACGTATAACTTTATAAAAGTCAGACATATTATTAAATGTTAGACAAACAAATAGATCAACGTAACTAACAACTATGTTTGAGGCATATTTTTTTTTGTCTTGGTGAAGAGTTCACAACAAGAACGAAACAAGCATTCAAGATCTTTTTCTACGGCGACTTCATTTGATATTTTATTATAATCTAACTAATTTATTTCATATTTTGATTTTTCTTATATATGACAACGTTTTGTATTGGATTTTCTGTTTGCAAAATGCATTTTGTGCGGTGTTTGGATAGTTACAAGCTGTGTGAGCAACGAGTCATGCAGAAAAAGGATTGAATAACCAAGTTTGATGCGAATATTTTGCATCTCATGCTGATGATGTCATAACAAGATCGAAGTGATCGTCCAAGAGTCCACATCTCAAGATTGACATATTATTTTACATTTACAAGTAATGTGCGCTTAGATTCTTAACATTCTTTGAAAATACTATAAATTAATTATTTTATTATTATTAATTAATTAATTATTATGTCAAATTTTTGTTATTGGCATTTATTTTCTCATTTGATAAATAACATTGCCAAACAAACTGCAGAAAGCAGCTTTCTTATGCCAACGACGTCACATCAATATACCATTCTTGTTTCTAAATCCAGTTATTTGCACAAATCTCAAGGTTACCATAAAACTAAAAAAATATACGAAGATTTTTCTTAAGTTATAAAAAAAACGTGTAACATAGAAATTGTGTGAAACCAAAAATAAGAGAAAATAAGAGCTATATAAATTAGTTATGTCGTTGTTATAATAATTTTAGTTTAAATATTTCATGATATATTTTCAGGAACTCATCAACTTTAATGTTATGTAACATTTTTTATAATTTGTTTTTATTACATTACCTTGTAAATCTAGCTTCTCAGGCTCACTGTGTGTGATTTTTAATTAAGGATCTGTTTACTGTAAATACGCAAGCAAATATTTTACTACACATTCTAGCAGTATTTAAAAATAAAATCAACATTATACGTTGCTCTCCTGTGAGGTACCCTTTATGTATACCTCTTTCTGGATAAATTAATGCTATTAATTTGCATAAATTAAAAAAAAAACTATTCTCCCAAGTTTTCTTAAGTCAGCCATTAAACCTAATTGTACGTTTCGCTTACAATAACACGTCTCACTTATTTAATTAACGTCAATGGCCCAAGAGCTCCATCTATGGCAGGAACAAGCGATACGGATCTCGTGGAAAAAAGGCAACGACGCCGGTAACAAGATCCCATATTATATTCCACGCGTAAAACAATCTCGCGCAAATAAACATCGCAGTGTGCGATGAGTTCACAATGCGAGGCATTTATACACGAGGTGTGAACCGTGAATGGTGTCAGGTGTGAGGAGTGAACTGCTCGAGAGCCCCACCTTCTCTGCCGCCCCTGTTTTGTGCCCTAACGGCCAAGGGGTTAAGATAGGTGTGAATATGCCAACTCCATCATGGACGTTGATGGGGATAATTACGGACTCATGCACCGGTGCCTTCGCCTTTAATTACTCCTGTTGTTTGGCAGAAGTGTGTTTTTGTAATGAATTAATTTGATTGCGATTTATTATTTTTCGAAGCTGTCCCGCGCCAAATATAATTATTAGATTTTGAATGATGTATTCAACAAATATTAAAACATTAAGATATTTTATGATATCAATTAGCACATATCCATTTTAAATAACTTAATTAAAAAGGTACTTTTCAACCCTGTTCATATTTCACATTTTTTAATTAATTTTATTGAGCTTATTGTGTATTTGTTTAATTTATTGTGAAAAACAATATTTTACATAGATTACACAAATATTGCCAATAGTGCCAATTTTTCTTCGATTTGTAGAATTGCAAAAGATTTAAGAAAATTGTCTCGCTAGTAATATTTTTTTTCAAACAATGTTTACAGTTTGCCCAATTTTTCAAATTAATTATGGCACCGTTGGTTTGGTGTAAAAGATAAAAGTGATTTTTATAATAATTAAAAATTGAAACATGGGACTAAAATTTTCTAATTACATATCATTGAATTTTTTCAAGTTTTAGTGGCAAAATTTGTATTGTATTGCCAAACGTAATTTTAGCAGATATCGAGATAGGAATAAAAATTGTTATTAATGGATAAAACTATTTAAATTATTCATTTACTTTTTAAAATGTAGTAGTAATAAGGTCCAATCGATTAAAATTATACGATTTTCTGTATGATGTGATTTTATTTGTGTGAATATTTTTAATTGAGGTTAAATATAAATATAAACATAAATTGACCCGAACGTCCCACACATTTACAAAGTATCAATAACGCTGACATGAAGACGGTTCAATAATACAAGGACAATGATCTGTAACTCCCATATTTTGGTTCGTAATGTTGATAATGCGGCCATAACATCCAATCAGAGAGGATTTATGAGTGTAGATGCTTGTAAATTTACCAGCGGGTGGTCCACAAATCCAATTGTGCCAACATAGTAGATTAAGCCGATTGATATTTGGAATTGCTCCAAAGATATACTGGACATATCCGCAAATGCACTTAATGCATATTACACGCTACACTAAATTTTACTCTACATAGTCGCAACTGTACAATTTCATTACGCCATATTGCACTCGGACGTTATTAAATCAACACGGTTTCGAGTCGGATAATTTTTAAATCACCCGCTGACGTGTAACGAAATCCCTCCGCGAGACCGAAAAGTGGATTAGAAGACTATAATAATAATTCGCAAACGCACACAAGGGTATTAACTTTCCAAACAAAGCCGAAAAAGTTTGAAAAGAAGTGAAATTTAAACCAACCCCATTCGAAATTGGCGAGCCTCAAATGAAGTCTTAACGGAGAATAAATGGATCTTTTGGGTTTCTTAGGGGAGGGTTGTTTACATCCGGACGGAGAAGCCAAGGGAAACAACGTTAGAAATTTAGACGCTGCAATGTAAAGCAAAAATGTCTTCATTATTTCACCCCGCCGTTGAAAAAAAAAAAATCTCGACGCAACGCCGGACCATTTTTTTTTGTCCTGGAAAGTATCGGATTTCCCGAGGTACGTGATATTCGACAGTAAAATGTGATTTACTATTTAATTTACTAATTTTGTTGAACGCGCAGTTTTCAAATAAATTAGCATAATCCAATTTGAATAATTATATATTATTATACAGGCAAGAGTGTGATATATATCTGCGTGTGTCTGTGTTTGTAATATAAACATTACATCATATTTTTTATACACTGTCTCAATTTGTTTTACAATTGTAACTAGAATTTTTTAACAACCTTAATAATACTATTAATATTTTTGGTCATTTAGTTCCCTCAAGGAACACCCCCTATTTTAATACATTTTATAGTATGTATTGACATTATTATAAATGTAATTCGACTCCGAACTTTAGTTCGTTTAATAGCCAATATGACAGCAGGTCATTTATTAATAACACTTGTAGGTAATAATATCTTATGTATTGGCAGTTCAACTGTATGTTCTAGAGAAATAAAGTAATGTCTGGACCCAAAAATCGCCCATATCACTTGAGTTACTAGGTTTAGAATTTATAATTACTATGGTTGTAATTATTAAATGATTTCACTATTACTATCATAACTTATTTTTACCAGGGATAACAATTAATATATTAATTATATATCAATGACAAGGAGATATTTGTTTGGGAGGTACTTTTCAAGGATTGCATACGTATCTTGTTGTTATAGGATTATGTTGAGGAATAATTTTATTTATTATATACGAAGTATTTTTTATAAAGATTCTCCAACAATTGAATTATGAATATACTGACCGCCAAAAGAAATTACTCTCTTTATCCAATTCAAATCCCTAACACCTTAATTTTATTAACAGTAACATAAGCTCGTCATAGTTTAATACACAATAATAATTATAAACATTATTATTATTTTCTGATAAGTTTTGGGAAAAAGTTTAACAAGATATAATTTAAACAAAAGATATCCTCAGTGAGAGGAATGTCTGACGTGACGTCTGAATTTTGTCTGACGTGTCGCATCATGGCTTGGACGCTTTCTAAATCCACTTTTCTAATTTTTCGATAAATCAAATATTGTAAACAAGTTCCGCGACCAAAATATTTTACTGATGGTGATTACATATTTTGGCCTGATCTTGCTTCATCGCATTATGCCAGAGATACACTCAACTGGTTGGATGCCCATCACGTACCGTATGTCCCTAAAAATGATAATCCTCCGAATGTCCCCATGGTCGGGAGGCCCAGAATGAACAAGAATTGCGACAAAGAATTTATCGATAAATTAGAGAAGTAGATTTAAAAAGCGTCCACGCCATGGCATTACAAAAGAGTAACAAAACTAGGTAATTACTAAACGTACATGAGAAAAGAAAGACCAGTATAAGACGTGGCTTCAGTGTAGCTCTTCTACTACCTAAACCTTCAATAAAGTATTCAATAACGTAATCAAAGTTCATCAATTTAACAAATTTATCAAAACTAACAAAAATATTCATTGTAAGGTGACGAATGAAAAAAAATAATCAATTACAAAACAGACCAGAGTAACTGGACCAAAAATTCCATATCACAGCGAGGTACAATTAATAACCTTTCGAAAAATAAATCATTGAACCTTATATTGCTTTTCTAAATGATGTAATAAGAAATAGGTTTTCAGCGGGAGGCACGCATTTATATGCGTTTACGACTCGAAAAGAAAAGTGATCTTTGAATCGGTGGAGTTAAAAGCCCTTTAATTATTTTATGATACAGGCACATTGTAGTTCTCTTCTCTGTTACAGATTGGGCTAGTTAAGTCCTTTTAATTTACGAGATGTATGCTCAAATTTTATAATTCTTTGGAATCTTCATCCAGCATTCTGATTTTTTTCTATTTCATCGATCGAGGTCACACAAAGACCAGCATGATAACTAACGAACAAAACGAAAATTTTGATAAAACTAGGGCATCATAATATTGTCTTTGATTTTATATTATAAGAGATGGTGGGGAGGAAACCACAAACGAAGTTTAATTTATTTTAACATCCAATAAATGCCTGATGCTATTGCAATAAGTCGTTTCTCAGCAACAAAACCTCAATCTTACTGGAATTTAAGTTTAAGCCATACTTTTGTAAAACGGAATAAATACTTTTTAAGTCTTTGTTAATCATTTTTTTTAATGAATGAGAATGGTTGAATGGTTCAACAGACATATATAATTGAGCATCGTCCGCGTACATATGAATCAGACAATACTTAACTATAATTGGACGTATATGACTAGAAGAAGAGTGGCCCCAGCGACGTATCTCGAGGAACATCTATATTAACTAAAACGTGTTCAGACCTATCACTGCCCAGCTTAACGCTTTGTTTTCTGTTGAAATGATCGAGACAGACGAAAGCTTTACAGAAGTCAAGCAGGATCTTTATCCTTTATCACATGTTTTAAGTCATTGTCAGGTCATTGGTGACCTTTAAACGGGCAGTATAGCATCTGTAATTGGACATCTTTTGCTGGTAACACACAGATATCGAAATGGGTGGTAACGTAACTCCTAATTTTAGACAGAGTTTACGAATTTCCCCACAAGGATTGTCATCACCAGTAGATCCGTAAGTTATTTCTACGAGAATACTGTTTTCTGGTTCTAGTAATTTATTTTTTCACAATTAGTTTTGAAATGACGATACCTTCACCTCACAATTCTTGGCAATTGCACCGATATTAAATTTTATTTCGGCTTTTAAAACTCGTCATTGTCAATATTACCAACTTTTGCAGAAGCTGTTTAGCGAACATTGTTTATGGAAAATTATCGATCAGCTACCTAACAGGTCCTCACACGACTGTAACGCCGAATGACGGTTTGACGGTTTGTCTACCAACCCAACCCAACTTAACCGAACCCAACCCAACCAGCCCGAAATATGTTGTGAACATTGTTATTTCGACATCATCTACCATGGATTTATATTATACGTAATCTTGCACATTCTAGGTACTAATTTTAATAGGAATACAAAAAAAAATACAATCATACCTTGAAAGGCAAAATAATGCAATGAACCTAGACGAACATAAATGAAAGTATTACAAAAGGCTTATATTCATTGAAAGCCTCAACAACTAAATGAAAATAACAAACGGAAAAATTCAGAAATAATCGGAAATAAAATAAAATCAAAACCAAAGGAATGAAAAAAGTTATTATCGTTATATGGTCAACTGATAAATAGAAAAATTTATTGTGAAAAAATGCTTCCTGTAATTATGCATATAAATGGCGTTAATGTACAGGCACATTTTTCGGAAATATTCATTTTAATGACCCGTAGGACCCAAACAATCGGCATGGACTATATTCCAAAATGAGAACACAAGCGAAATTTATAAATCGCATGTAATTGAAACGTAATAATATACAAATCAAGTGCTTAAACAATGAAAATAAGGAATGACCTAGTTCTAGTAATGAGAATATAAAACAAAATACTAGTAACAAAAAAAGAATAAATAAAAACGAAAAATATAAAATGAATCCATGTCGAAACAACAGCAAAATTTGACATCTAAAATTGGACTTGCAGACAGAATGAGGTTTGTTGGACAGTTTCGTCCATATTTTGATTTCATTGTGAAGAACACCCCAACGTTGAGCAAAAGTGCAAAACTTATTCATAATTCGGTTGTTAGCCGCCAAAAAAATCACTCAACACAACCAATTAAAATCAATCCGACGAAGCACCACGTCCTGAAGTGTCCTTACATGTCAAGTGTCACATATATAGAATGTGTAGTAAACCTAAAGTTTTTGTCGCCTTTGACGACGCCTCCAATTGATATAATGACTATGCTAGAATTGTAAACTAGATTTGATGGAGAACAGTCGGCCAAATAATTTTCCGGACAGCATTCAAGGGCATAGGCAACACACAGAAAAAAATTCAGAGCATTGATAATGTTTTATTGATTTAATCCGCACGAAACTTGGTGTTTGCAGAAAGGCAGTGTAATAATTTTTTAGACGTGGCAAAACATTTGGAATAGCTTAGTATGTAAGTTGTTTTTTATTCATTTCTTTACCGCCATTAATGTCAACTCAGAAAACCAGGATTCTCGATAATTTGTTGCAAGTTGGCCTACAGATTTTCCTAAATTCTCGAAACATGATCCAAATTGTGCTCCAACATCTGAACCAGTTTCGCCCACAAATTCAGTCAATCTAATAAAATGTGCAAATTGTAAAGTCCTTCCAGATTTCAAGACATTTTTGTTAAACTTTGATGGATAACGAAAGGAATATAGACAATGGATTTAAAAAATACCACGAAAATACAGTATGTAGGATATGAAGTCGAAAAGTCTAAAATACCTAATTTGAATCCACTAGTCTTTAATTGCTTTCGTAAAATTTGCAAATATCCGCTCCGTTTTGCAGAACGGCCAGTGAATCACCAAATAGTGTACTCCACCGTTACGTATAAAAAAAAAACAATTAAAAACGTGCAAAATCGTATGGTTGTATCCACATAACAGTATAGATTAATAACAAGTGGTTTCAAAAATACATACTAATCACATAATCGTCGGTGTATGGAGTCAGTGAAATTAACAACGATCCAATTTAAGAGGGAGCATTGCCATCGGGTTGGTACAAATTGAGGTAGCGCACAAAGATTGTCAGCAACTTATTTAAATTTTTACTTTTATGTGAATTTGAGTGAAATTGAGACCATAACCGCATCTTTTATTATAAACGTTGAACATATAACTTACAGCAACATATTTCTTGGCAAAAGCTGCAAACCACAACAAAGTAAAAGTTATAATATGTTTACCGAGATAAAAAATTACCATTCGTACGTTTTATTGTGGAAGAATATGTTGCCGCAGTGTCTTCATCGATTCAAGCATCTCCGTCGCCTTCCTTTTAATAGTTCAACGCAAGAAATTGCCAATGACACGCCGAAGTTTAGAGGGTAACTTTACAACTGACATCTCGCGTATCGGATGTAAACTGGTGGCATAAAACGAGCCGCAGTGCAGCGGTAATAAAACCGAACGGGCAGACTGCCCGAGTGTGCAGCGCAATAAAACGGATTACTAATTCACGGGCTGCAACTTAACACCAAAAACCCATGACCGACACTTGAAAGCAAATATCTTGCAAATTTAACGTATTTATATCCGTTGGGTCGTTCGAGATAAGATGCAGAATATGTTCGAGGATTTATAAAGAGCTTGCTCTCAGAATAAACGCTGCACTGACCAGTCTGTAGTAGGTGGGTGTTAATCATTGAAATATATAATGCATTTTCCTTCTCATCTAGAATTTATCCTTCAAAAATTTTGTTAAATCTTCGCAGTAATAATGATTATTTGTCTGTATTTTGGGAAGCTGGTTGAAATAATCAAAGAGATAGTCGCTAATTTGTTATTTCTACTTAGATTATGGGTGAAATAGTGGTTTAAATTATTTAGTTGATAATTAAAAAAATTGGACCATAAAACGATTTTTTTTGAGCGAGGTTCTTACCGGACAGAAATTTCATTAACTTATTTAATTATTAATTCTTACTCGAACAACAAAGGTGGGTCCATGGGCCGACAGGTATCTAAAGTGCTTGTCTTAATGGCAATGAACGAAAATTGGTGGTGAATTGATCCGTTTATTGTTAGTAATCTGACATCCATAGAAATTCGTGACAACTTAATTATAAATATCGAGGACGTCGTGTCAACAGCAGCGTCTGATCAATAAAACATGGACCATTATTTGTAACGTAGTATTTATTTAGTTTAATTTGATTGTAATCCGCGACACTTCTACATTCATCCCGTTTAATTCCCCCGTGTCGTTCTAAATCTGCACTCGATTTATTTTTGTCTCTCCACACTTTCCCAAATCTTTGGTTGCCACACATTAGTCATATTAAAAATTACAATATCTAATCAATTTTATTGGGTACATTTTTTAAACTAAAGCCATTAAGATTAAGTCAATTTCAGTAACATTCTAGAACGAAACTAATCCAATTAAAATAAAACACTATGTCAGCATATGTACAAGTATCGCATTAACGCTACACTTGGAAAGATACGATTTGGGGTAACTACCCCATCTCATGGGGCGACTTGTCGCTCGATTAAGGCCGCTTAGTGGTCCTAATACACTTGCTAACATGTGGTCATTTACTCAATATCTGAATTTAATCAATTATATAGCGTTCCGCGCAAACATGCCGACTGACCCTTTTACAAGCTACAGTGCGTTACGCGACGTTTTCGATTAAAAATATTAACAAATCGACGCGGTGCCAATTCGAACAAAATTTGCCAGAAAATTTATTAACTGTTTCAGTGCGTGCACGAAAAGGGTTAGATGGTGGAGGGTGAGAAGGCAATCAAGCAAAATGTCGCCTATAAATCGTACTAATGGCCCTCTGGTATTTCATAAGTCAGCTATTTCTGGTCCGGTCAGTGTGCGATGCCTGATCTCATGGTTGCGGTGCATGAAAAAAACAGCTTATCTAACAGCAGCAATATACTTGGCTGTGCCGTATTCATAGGTAACTTATGTTTGGAATGAAATTAATGTTGCCTTTACGTAAAATTGCCAATTCCATATAAGTGAATTTTTGAAACAATTTTTTTAAGGGGAGAAGTAATTTGAGATAGCATGGTTTGGTATCCATGTCGTGTAGCTATGATTTTAATTTCAATTTCATAATTGCTGCACAGAAACAACCAGTTGAAATTACTATACACATATATATTTCAAAAAAGACGAGAAAACTGTACAGGTGTTGAAATTCGTGAGGACAATTTCCCCCCATTCGCATATATGTTGACAACTGGGTCTCTGAGACATCAGCAAATAGTTTCATAAAGAAAAGCACTACGTTAACGTAGCGAGTGTAGCGCAGGTCATCATGTAATCAATGTCACGTCACGTATCCGCTACGACTAAATCACGACGAAGACTGCGTGAGATTAACAGCTCGCCTCGCAGCACCTCCATCATGGATAATGCTCATTAGTTTATTAGTTTCACATTGCAATATTAATATTAAGTTACTTTAGAGACTGCTAAAATCTAAATACAACTTTTTTCTACGTTAATCGTAGACTGGATTCGTACAACATTATTGAAACATAAGCGGAGTTCCGAGTAATATTGGCAAGTATATTTAATATGCAGAATAGGATTGAATTTTGAGTATTTATTTAGTGTAATTTGTTATTGTATCATTCCTGTGTAAGTTATGAAATAAAAGAATTTGTCATTCTAAATGTGCAACATAGATTAAATTTCTATAATGAACACCTATCCATTAGCCACGTGCCCTGCCGTTTATTGCTGATGTAGTGCCAATTTCGTTATTCGTATATTCTCTTGAGTTTCTTTCTTTTTGAACTAGTTGACGATTCTTCTTGCAGGGATGCTGGACCTATAGCTGGATTTATAGCAACCAGAGATATGACGTAGTGGAAACTACTACCACAACAAATCTAATGTCTGTAGTTTGGTTCTTGTCCTATCTTGTAGTTTCGTTCTGATCAAACAAGCTGTGTATAATGCTAAATGGCCCCTATTGACATTTCCCCTACCTTGTAAATATTCTTATATCTACGTCTATACCATACATTACGTCTATTCCTGACGGAAGCCACCTTTTGACGCGTTCATGCTCAAAAGTTAATCTTCTCGCCAGTCATTGATTATTTTGAGGAATTGTCTTTTTGCTTTTCAGTAATTCATTCACAATGGCATAGTAATTCTGCTCGTTAAGTGATTGATATATTAAGTGATTTTGAAATAGACCGCCTTGTTGATATCCACCGCGTTGTTCATTATGATGATAGACATTTTATACATTTATCCAATAAAATTGCTATGTTAATTGAAACCAGAGGCATGTTCATGTTGATGGATCAGTTGCAAATCCAGGCTCGGTTAAATTATTCTTATGTTAGTGGTCATTGATTTACATCTGGTGTATGTCAGTTCACCTGATCAAGCAATGGGAGTTTATTGGATAATGGAGTTTCTTCCTCTCTGCTTATTGAGAGGTGTCGCATGTGTCATTTTGGATTGGTTTCATAACAATAATTATGTTTTCGCGCCTAGGAAAATTAATTAATTGTGCACAACACATTGTACAAATAATTTTATGTGTAGCACGTGGTTTTTGGTGTACATATGCAGTGAATGACAGGTCGATGTTCCTACGACCTGATTAAATGGGGTCGTGATCGTAACAGTGTTGAATGCGCAATGTGCTCAAGTACGCAGTGGTAGAGTGTACAGGATAAGTAATCAGGAGTATATGCTGTTGTTAATGAGATACATGTTCAGATGGATGTTCTCGAACGATTCTTAACATCGCCCATATTAACCTCTTACAATCCCTTCATTTGTTGCCCAATTTTTCTCAGTAGTGGTAGAAGTATCAATATTCCATTTTATAAATGAAACTGACAATCTAGAATTTTTATTGGGTTGTGTAATATATAAGTCCCAACAAGGCCAAGCGATCAAATAGAACTAATGATGAGACAAACACCAATGCTACGCTTCTGAAGATCGGGTATTGTTACAATCATTCCTGGTAAAATAAAAATTGTTAGAAAAGTTACACTAAAAGTAGTCCAAAAGGAATAGAAAAGACGACAAAGGCCATAGGTCCAAATGATTTGGTCATACTGACTTGGCACGTAAGATCGATATATGTACATGCTACTGGAACAATAAGAAAATGTCAAATCCAAATTGTAAGATATGGGATCTAGGGAAAGGAGATTATGGTCTTCGGAAATATGGTCTATTTAACAGTGGGGTAGAGATAACATGTTTGGCATAGTAGACAGGACTGAATTAAGAAGTTTGAACTTTTGTTGGATAGAAAAATAAAAAATACATATCACGAGAACAGCCTGGACGGTTTTAACTTGTTAAACTTAAGACAAATATGTGTGGGTGAACAATAAGAATTGAGCTGAGACTACTAAGGATTCATTTCTCGTTTTCATTTTGGCCCACTGAGTGAATGAACGTATACAATCAGAATAAAGGCGCCATTCTTCGTAACAACATTAACGAATGTACTCGTGCCAATAGATGGATAATAATGAAAATTACGACATATAGATATATACGTGACTCCAAACATGGCGTGATATTTTAGATCTTAAGAGTGGGTGATCAGAAATATAACTAAAAGAAAGATAAAAAAAAGCCGATATTTGTAAATGCCTCCCTGAAAAAGGAGAACATATTAAGAAATAAAAAAAAGGTAGAGAGAAACTCTGAAGATACGGCGCACAGAAAATATTCGAAACAATGAACAACAAAGAAGTGTTTCGAAAAACAGGAGTTAAGAAAGAGACAGTCTGTGCAGATGCAGCCATAGAGAAGCAAGTAGTCTATGTAGACCGAGAGACACAAGACCCAAGAACTGAGCACAATAATAAACTGCGACTGTTGTTTAAATTGTAAATAAATAATTTATAAAATAACATCAATTAAAAGCTCTTATCACACTTGATCTTTCCTTATTTTTTATATATTTTTATTAATGCCTAATTTATGCCGCTGGTGATATCTTCAAATGCTCTACCTTAGCTGGTTTAACATACTTTAAGCTCTACTCTGGATGGCAAAGTTGTTGTTGAATTGACTCCTTTCATCAACTTTTTTGTTATTTGAGATTACGTTCATCGAGTTTCTACCAGTTACGGTAAAACGTTTCTATGAAACAATTAAGAAAATTAAAAAAAACTTGTTCAATCAAAAGTACCCTAAAACTTGGTTGGCTGATTATTTAATTTTATGAAATCTAGCATAGGTGAGTTGTCTACAAGACATCGATTACAACGAGACACAGAAACGTGTGTATGGACAAACAATATACGATGTCATTTACAAAATGACAAAAAAAACAAATTAATTAAAATATTCAACTATTCCAAAGCAACCCAACAGACTAATCTAATCATAGCAGTAAAGTTGAATCAAAACAAAAAAGAAAAACTAAAGTTGTTGATAGGAGCATAAAACATCCATCTGACACAATCCAACCCAATAATAATTGATATCAAATATATTCGCATTAATTAATTTCCGATTTTCTATCGCCACCACTTTCACAATAAGATCTTCAAGTCGATGAAAAATTTCATCGTCGCATTTTCGTCGATTTATTAAATAAATTCAATGGCCACAGCAAAACACAACTATATATAACGTCAATGGGAGCCTGTAAGATGCCATGTGCATTAAGATGAGTCAATTAAAAGGACAATTACTCAAATTGAGCGATTGAAGTCCATATGTGTACATCTTCTACAGAGAAACAAGTGTTAACTATTTTTAATTTGTAAGTTTCATTTTAATAGTTCTTATAAGAATTGAGACAGACCTTGGAAGATACCGAAAGGCTGTATGGAAAAAAAACGGAACACGTAATTTTTTGAAAACATTAAGAAAAATAATCAACATATTAACCCAGAACGTTAATGATCATAGGTAAGGGTCTTCCTTATCTAACCACATGAAAACAAATTATGTAGAAAAAGATGAGTGGAACGCAGTTCAATGTTAAGATGCAAGGCGCTGAAAATAATGGTGGAAGGACAGAGAAATAATACCAAAATAAATACAGAATTGCCCACAACAGAAGAAGAACACAGGACAATAAAATAATTGAAAACTTCGATACAGCCAAATGGAATATTTTCAATATGGCTTTTAATGGTAAAATACAAAGTGTTGTCTCAAATCATAGCAAATATAATACGATCAAGGACTCAATGTGGCCTATGAGAACCAATCACATCTTTAGTATAACATAAATATTAGAATATATAGAAAAATAAATACAATATTACGTTTAAATCAGCTGTATGTGGTTTTCAAATATGATGCAACCAACTATATTGATGGGAGACCCTAAACGATTTTAAAATCCTAGAAAGGATCATTAGCATGGACCCTCTGGCACAAATCCAACAGAATGGGATTTTCAAAGGAACGAAAAATGAATATCAAACTAAGAGGAGAATAAGTGGGTACTTTCAAAGCCATTGGTAGTGACCAGTGGTCACATATTCTACAGAAACAGAGAAGTAATGACATGTGATTAGGACCGCGCGAGGAAAATCCCAACAGCTGAATTAGAGAGAAACCAGGAATGCAAAAGAAATGAGGAACTGTCGGAAAAGATA
This sequence comes from Geotrupes spiniger, assembly GCA_959613385.1. Classification (NCBI taxonomy): domain Eukaryota; kingdom Metazoa; phylum Arthropoda; class Insecta; order Coleoptera; family Geotrupidae; genus Geotrupes; species Geotrupes spiniger. Next base: position 14,614,342 of record OY390734.1, read on the forward strand.
TAGAAGGCACCGAGGAAGACGTAAGAATACTGCATTAAATGCTGACGACCAAGAATTGATGTTGGTTAGCAAGTTAGTAGACAATACAGCAGAGTTGTGTATCGGAATTTTGTTGACAAGATGTGTTTTTAGCTAATCATGTTTCCTTCGATTCAAAGGGATCCATATAGAAACCTTATTTAGTATTGCAGACGATGCACCCAAACATAGTACAAAGAATTTATTACGAACCACCAATTGAGGATTTTAAACCCTTTGGTTTCACTTTCCATGAAAATCGAAAATATAAGCCCGTTATATGGCGATTTTCGTCAAAGGCATTACGAAATATTTCATCTCGAAAGACGTGGATTTGTTTGGCTTCCCCCACATATATTTATCATGTGTTTGTTAAATGACTGTACATGAATTATATTTATCATCATCCAATGGCACAGCTGACTGTGATTTAAACTGCGATTTAAAACAAATTGTTCTTAAGTTGATGTGTTGAGGTGGCTTATCAGGGGTCATTTATCTCCAACTTTGAACCAAACATGCGTTCATTCACCTCAATAAGTTCAATGGACTTACCCTCCTTGGTGTCTGACCAAATAATACAAATCAGTTTTCAAGGTGAGTCGATCTGGAAACCCAAAGTACTTTCCATGAAGAAATTACGAACTATTATTTTGGGAGTGCACTTGGGAGTACACTTTGAGTGCAAATTAAAAAAAAATAATCTGGACTGTTTTCAATGTTTGCTAATAATTATCAATAATTTACAGTTATTATCGATCAATAATAAATAGTTAAATTATCAAATATATCGAATTGCTTTCAGAGAATTTTTTTAACGAGCTAGTTTGGTGAAATGCATAATAATTATTCTAGGAATAATTTGTAAATAATATTTTACAACATTTTTTTCTCGTTATAACACTTCACTTAATTAAACTATTTACTTTCGTAATTTCTCTGCAAACGCATTTGGAAACAAACACTAATACCACATCGTAATCGCTGCACAAATCCGCAGCAAACATGGACTATAATATGGAAAGGCATTGCGTGCGAGCAAGAATGTTAAATGAATTAAGATGGCGCAAAAGCTATTTAGGGCATTTAGGGCGAGGGATTTTACATGCATCCTGCTTTTCAAATTAACTGACTAGCTCCGGAATTTTCAATAAAGAACGCCAACAAATATGGGAGATTAGGAGGGCAAAAAATAAATCGATGTTAAGACCTCAATGCGTTAACAAGCTGAAACTAATACAAAATAGATTCATTTCGTTTTACACCTGGCATTATATATTATTTGGATTTGTATTTCTGCACAAAAATTATCATGAATCTGTTATTCGAATTTTGTTCTTTGAGCAAATTTATTCGTCAGTTCTACATATGTTAATTATTCGAAATCCAAATTTATTTAAAAAAAATTCATTACCATCAATGTCAATATATCGATTTCGCGGTGCAACTAGGCGAGCTGTGGAACACCGCGAATCGCGGAGACAATAGCGCAAAGATCTTGATAAAATCCCGCGATCAATCTCGAATAAGTAGGTTAAGTCGCAGATTAAAAGCGGAACGAAAACGAAAATTTGAAACTCATCGACGTTTAAAATTACCCATATGTTGAATTTCTGAAAACGAAACGAAATAACTAATCAGCACAGAGACGCAATCTCCTACCAATAAGCCACCGGTTTGAAAATTCAATTATGCCCAAGTGGAGTACCGTTCCCCCGAGGATAGCATCCGCCCCCTCGCCGGGGGGTTTAAATCCCCTTTGTGCCACCATCGACGCGAATTTTACTAGTGTGCTTGACGAAACGCGAATATGTCTATGAATTTTTATCAACTTCAATGATATGACTGCAAGGCGGACCAAAAATTAATTGCAAAATGGTTTCATTTGAGGAAATTTGTGATATACTAATAGGCTTTGCATGGGGGTACATTTGTGCGTAAAAATTTCTCAAAACATCGATACTGGAATCTTATGGAAGCGATAATATATTTTTCATAAATATTAGTTATAATATAAAATATTACATTACATGCTGAATAACATTTACATAATATTAAAATTTATTAAAGCGCATATTTATTTATTTAGTTCTGGACATGAGCAGCAAGTTAATGGCGAATGCCTTTTCTTTTTATGTTTCTTTCCATGTAACTTTCATTAATTTATATTTATGAACATATCGTATTGATTTTAAATTCACTTTATTTTATTATTTTTTTTTTCGTTGTTTTGTTGTTACTTCATGCTTCCTTTTCAAGTATACGTCCTTAATTGTCTTTTATATAACTATTTCTTGCTTTATCTTAAGTCGAGTTTGTTTGCTCTTTAAATATTTTCGAATGTTCATTATTGTTTTGATGTTATTTTATTTTTCGTTTGATTTAACTTGTGTCTTTCAATTAAGTTTGGTTTCTTGACACTTTATTTGATTTTAGTTCTGGTTGTTGTTTCTATTTTTCGCACAAACAATAAAATAACGTTAGAAATAAAGGAAATAGAACGAACCCAACGCAAATAAACAAACATCAAAAACGGAAACCAAACAAACAACAAATTCGGAAAATACTTTATCATATTCCATTTAAATTGTTACTGAAATGGTACTTGATTATAACCAAAAGCAAATTATTCCTTTGTAGCATTTACACTAAGTTCCAACAAAATCACGTTTGCCAATAATGCCTTTCTTTTCCAGGTCAGTTAGATAACTCGAAAGATTTCTCGGTGTCGGACGGTATGGGCGGCTTCAACAAAAAGAAAAAGAAGAAGAGGCGTCATAGGTAACTATTAATTTTGATTTAATTACATTAGCCTCATTAGTTGATTGGACAGTGGCCAAAATCGATAAATTTGTTCGGGAGCCCATTTTTTGCAAATGTAATAAATCCCGTCCCCCAAACAAAACCGGGGCGCCTCTGTGTAACATATTTAACTACCCTTGGTGGGTGTGTGGCAGGACGATATTCACGAGCTACCAACTGGAGGAGCTAGAGAAGGCCTTCAAGGACGCACACTATCCGGACGTTTACGCCAGAGAAATGCTTAGTCTAAAGACGGACCTGCCGGAAGATAGGATACAGGTAACGTGTTGTTTTTCTTTGTGGCCGTTATTTGTGGCGTTGTCTGTATTTATTACAAAGAGTGTGCTGTGCGATTTTAAGTAGTGTTTAGGTGTAGAACGATTTTGAAATGTCGATGATTCAATTTTTCTGATTCATATAACTCATGCAATGGGTTTGGTGATTAGTTAAATAAATTATAAAATATGGAAAAAATAGTTCGGTAGGGAAGTGCATGAATGATTTTTAATCACCATGCAAAAGTACACACATTTTACAAAGGAAGCAAGATGATATTGTGTAAATTTTATTCCATTTACAACGAATTTAGTCTTATGGGGCTTTCAATCAGCTGCAAAGTGCAAAGTCATTAACTAATAAGTTTTGATGTTAGATTGATTTTTCAAATGACATCTATTTCCCATTTGATCTAAGTAGATAATGGAGATCTGAGCGAACTGCCTTAATAAGCACGACTACTATCGGAAAGGATACATATAGATTAAAAAAGATTGACACACATATTTGGAATTGCATATATATGGTGTATTAAAATTTATGTGAAATATTTTTATAGACAATTTACTAGCTGGTGTTTTAATTTACAAACTGTGCTAACTTTTAGTTGTGTTTTATTTTTATTTCTCAAAACCCGACATTTAACAAAAACACAACTGCTTCAACAGTTATAATTTTAAAAATATTTGCCAAAATTATGTATGTGTAAACATCTATGGTGTGTACCAAAGTATATATAACCTGTTTAATATGTGATTTTCTTTTTATTTGTATGTAATGTTGTGAGCTTTTTTATATATACAATGTCACAAATAATTTAGTGTTCACTATATTTTCCTTGGCTTTTACTACTTGCTAAAATCAGGCCTCGATTGGGCCAAAATATTTAAGATACAATATTTTCAAATTACGAATATAATAATGGTTTAATTCATTTTTCATACATAACATTAATTTTTCTTTATTTTTATATAATATACCTACTTTTTCACACTTTTATTACTCTAAATCACCAGTGTTTGTTTAATGCTACTGGTGATGGTCTAGATCGTATAGTAGTAATGGGTTCAACTTTGTTATTCTACATTAAAATTTAATTTAGATATACAGATTGTGTGTCTAATTATATTATTACTTATTATTAGATAGATAGATAGATTCCTGAGTCTTATGATTTAAGCGAACCTAGCTCTAACCCTAGCATGATTATGTAGAAGCAACAAATACAAGTCCACAACATTTATGTTTGCATTCTTAGGGTTCTTACAGGGACGGCTTGTCTAGTAATGTCCACAAAAAATCAGATTTCTCCTTATTTGTAGCAAATATTTCTGAACAATCCACATGTAAAGAAATTTTATTATTTCTTAAGTTAGAAATTCAACTTAAATAATTTAATTATTTGTTGTACTTCAGATTATCGTGTGCATAAAATTTAATTTACAGATATTTAATAACTTACACAAATAACAATTTCTGGAATCAATATTTGGCTGTACAACAAGCTTTAAATGTTATTTTTCAAGCTTGTAAAAGCACCAATTCACAAGTTTTATATATGGTAGGTGTCCAACAAATTTTTAATATCAATTTATTGAAACAATGGTAAATGAAAAAACAAAGTAGCTTTGTGTAAGTTAAAGTTTGGTAAAGTTAACACAAGTTGAATTCATCTTGGAATGAAAAATCCATATTTTCATTTAAAGTAAAACTTGAAACGATACGGCTGTGATCATATTAATTAATGCCTTTCACTTAAAAATCTATAGCTATTCACTTGTTTTATATCGTACATTTATGTGCGGCAATCGTTTCTCGTCAAATCGATTTTCAGTAAAAAGCTCAAATGATACTATAAGAAAGTTCAGTGCGGACTACTGCACTTTTTCTATATTAAATTATTTATTGATTCTTGTAACGTGGAAGATATAATGAACGCAAAAATGTTTTAATGCCAATGAATCGAATAAATCCTCATTAAAATAGTGTAAAAAATATATATTTAACCATTTAAAACTTTAGTCCTTTTTGGGCCCTGATCAGGAGTTCGTAGAAAAATTTCAACAAAATAGCGGATACACATATGTTTTTGCCGGTTTACCGATAGTCGGGTTGAAATGGTGGACAAAAATCCACCACCTGACTCTTAGTAGACGTCTATACTGGGTTGTCAAAATAAAACCAAATTATTGTCAAGTGTCAGGTGTAAAAGAGGTTTTTCTAATATACAAAACATATTTGTTAAATCAATTGTTTTAATTCAAGAATTAAATATGCAAAATTTGTCAGAAATGCAAAAATTTGTAATATTGAATAAGTATCAAAAAACGTTATGTAAAATTGAAATTCTAGAAAAATACAAAAATTAAAAATTTTGACTAAGTCAATATTGCAATTTAAAATAATCTACACATTAACGTATAAATCGATAAAGATAGGAGATACGTCGGCTTATGGGCAACATATTTCCAATTGCTGCATTTTTGTTATCGGAAACGATGCAGAAAACGATCAGGTCATCTCAACCTGGTGGTGAAAAAGACGTGAAAACGTAGGATTCGGTGGCCACCATAAAACTTACATAAAGTATAAAAATGCCAAAAATTAAATTAAATTAAAATCTCCAAATATGTCAATGATAAAAAAGTGCATAAAAATAAACAAAAAAGTCCACAGTAATAAAAAAAAAACATTAGGAAAAGCGAATGTTAAAAAATGCAAAACTGTGAAGAATTTCAGGCTATTAAAATACTTATTCAAGTCACCAAAAATTTCGAATTGACTCCGCAATTTAAGGAACTAGAAATCAAAACTATCAATAATTTCAAGATTGCCAAAGAATTGCAATTGTCTCAAAATCGGAACCGGCAAAGCCTAAAATTTGAAAATAAAAATAATTTGCATAGTTAAAAAATTGGAATTTAAAAAAAAATACATGCTAAATTTTAGAATTGCTAAATGTTCGAATTGCGAGAGTTTCAAAGTAACAAAATTGTAATAATAGTCAAATTAGGGGGGGGGGTCAATTATTAAATTTATCAAGAATTAAAAGTAATTAAATTGGCAAAATTGGTATAATGACAAATTTCTGCAAAACTCCATAAATAAAACTGTCAAAAATTGACAACACTGTGATAAGTGCAAACACTGCAAAAAATTACCAAACTTTGTAAAAAAACGTCACAAAGATTCTCATCAATGCTAACATGATAAAATCGTAAATATATTAAAATTCTCAAAAATTCCACGTACGAAGAAAAAGACCAGTTGGCAAAACTGTCTAAATTACATGAAATGCAAACAATGCAAAACATTACCGAATCAAAGGGCGACAATATCAAAATGTCAACATTGTTTAAAATGCTAAGATTGTCTAAAATACTAAACTACAAACTCAAATACAGTTAAATAAAATATGAAAACCTCCCTAATGGAGTGCAAAAGCAAAAGTGTGAAAAAACACTGAATATATAAAGCAACATGGTCGTTTCAGTTTTATTTGAGGTTTTCAGCAACACATAAGAAGCTGTGCAAACGGAAAGAGATATTAAAAATTTTCGTAGATTCTATTCTCAGTAACTTACCACTGTAGCATATTATTAACCATCAATCTCAAAAGTTTAACAAATGATATGGTACTACTTAAAAAATCCATGTTATTTATAAGTGAATATGTAAATAATTAGATAAAACAAAAAAGTCTTTTAATCATCGATGTCTCTAAATTGCTAATTATGTGTGAAATCATTATTATATTTGTTACCACCTGTATATTAAAGGTACATTTTATTTAAAAAAATAGTATTAAATTAGTAACTAGTAAACTGATAAATAAAAAAGTAGACCATTAGTACAACCACATACTTCATTTCCCCCGCCTTGCACTGAAGAAGTGTCCCGACACTTTCCTTTATGTAACACTCGTAACGCCAGACAATAATTAAGTCTCATGATGAAATACAGGCGAACATCCTTTGGGCGAAAAAGCTCGTATAAAAGCATCTTTGATTCGCAAGACATTCGAGATTAATCCGAGTTCAGTATTTGGCAAACAAAGGAAGAGAAGCGGAGCCAACTATTATAAATCATAGAGAATAGGGTAAGCGCAGCCCACTAATTATCCTGCGAGTGCATCATAAAACATCTAAAAGCGCCCAGAGTTGAATGTAGTACGTTGGCTTGCCGATTGGGCTCGCTGACGTCGCGCGGTCTGATTGGCCGATCCCGTGCCGCCCACTAATGGCTGCCGACCGCTCCGAACTGATGAATGAACTAAGTGTTTAAATATGGAATTATGTGCTCATAATGCCGTATTTACCGTCAATCAAACTCTGACCATTGTGCGTCCGCGTATTGAATGAACGAAGCGAGCTGACGGGCAACGGTTTATGAGCGAAAGTGGAAAAAAACGCGCATTATACGCTATAATGAACATCAGAAATTTAATTTGTTAAATCGACAAGTACTCGCTGACACAATGTGATGTTATTGTCAAAGATTGTTAATGAGTAATCTTGAAATGGAAATTTAAAAATATTTACGACACTATGTATATATTTACCTACATACCTGGTGTATTATCTAATGCACATCAATATGAAGGAAACATACAGTGACATAATCAAAGTTATACAATAACATGTGAGGCCCTATGCTAAATATTATTAAATGAAATTACAAGAAAAAATTAGTTTACACAACTTTTTCAGCGATCTGGGTTGGACCCCCGAAACACCCCCTAGCGTACGCCCATGGTTCACTGTTTATTCAAATGGTCAAAGTACAAAAGTTGTATAACCAAATGGTCTTAAGTGAATATTATTAATTCAATTTTTTAGTTTCTTTTTCTTTTTATCATGAAGGTAATAATGCCCCCCAAATGTAATTTTTTAGTTTCTTCTTCTTTTTATCATGAAGGTAATAATGCCCCCCAATGTAAGGTGTATTGTTTATGGCATGGCTATGGCTATGGCTATGGCAACATGATTTTATTGGAATAATTTCATTATTAATTCAAGCCAGTGTGAAATAATTTCCATTCAAATTTAAATTTTACCGCCGGATTTTTCTAGTTTACCTTACAAAAACGGGATGGCACTGTTAACAATGTTCAAAAAATGTTACACTGAGAAGGTGTAATATTCTAATTTATGTTGGCGATTTCACCCGTCATCTACGTAGTCGCGCCAGTCTGCGGGGAGGGGATGAATTTAACTAATCATAAGAAAGTTCGGTGTGGACCTCTGCACTGTTTTATTTTTGGGTTTGGTGAATTACTATGGAAAATGTATACCCAACTTGACAACTGATGGGCTCATATCTCAGAGCTCAATTTATTTGAATTTAAATTTAATGAATTTAAAATTTATTTACTTCAACTACCAAAGTCAAAAACCACTTCATCGCATATCTAGACATTATTAACATTGACAAATATATTTTAATACACACACGCGACCAATTTACTAGAAAATCACTCGTCTTTGAGAAGACAGTGCACGACCTATGTAACGTAGTTCAGAAAAAAAGTCGGCGATTTTGTTGCGTCACATTTAACGAAGCGCTCATCGGCTTCAACGAAGTAACACAGTTCACGATTTAACCGAAAACGAAAACAGCGTAAAAATCTTAAAATCGACTTACATTCATCAGCCGCCTTTCTCGTAGTCCTCCACCGCGACCGCCGTCCAAAATTTTCGCATAGCACATTACATAATCCCAAATCAGTCACGAAAAAACCGAAACTCGCACCTCGAATCGCATGTGAAAACCGTGCACTTTAGCAAGGCGCTATTGCTATTCCACGTCGCGTATATCACATCTTGAATCCGCGGGTAATAAATCGAAATTTAAAGAAACTGATCGAACAGAGACGACGCCGCCCGCACGCGAAGGTCATCGCACAAGAATGCGTCGCGTCACTAAACTACTTAGATCACATCGTTCGCGACAATTATCTAAGGAATTTCTTGCAAAAAATTGTCACTTTTTGTCTCGCCGGTTAGCTTCGTTCGTCTACGGATTAGCTCGCCGAAAAACGGCGATTTGATCTTGGCATTGTTTTATTAAACAGATGTACAATATTTTTGTGCGATCGACGCTCGTTTACCCGAAGAAAAAAATCCCATTCGTTGATTTGCAATTATACGTTATTTCGTTAAAACGTTTCGATTCTTAAAAACGGTTAAATGAATTATTATCATAATTAAAAATATTTATATTTAAGGAAGATCAGCGTGGGTCACTGTAGATTTTTATTTTCTTATAAAGCGTATATTTTTCTTTATCTCCAAAACGGTACAAGTTATCGCAAAAGTCCTTTTCATAACATTTAAATAATTTGAAACAACTTTTGTCTGAAAAGTTCTTTCGAAAAACCGATCATTTACTGGAAAATTGCTGTTGAAAAATTCTTTGTAGTCCTCTGAACGTACGGTAAATATTATTATTATTATTATTATTATTATTATTATTACCGCGCGCGATCGTGGGAGCTGCCGCAGTCACAGTTGCCATGGATATTATATGTACTAACCCTAGGGACGAAACCTTCGCAATTTTGCCTTTGTCATCAAGTTAAGAGTTAAATGAAGAGTTTACTGCGGTTTTTAATATTGCATTTCAGGTTGGGCTTAAAGGACTACTTTGTAGTAATCCTGCGTTTTACACCTCATACGAGAAATATGTGTAAATTACTTTATTTGCCTTTGATTCGGAAACATAATTGTAGCAACTTCCAGTGACTTCAACCTTGTGAAGCAACACCAGTTGGGTTGATCTGTAAAAGGTTGACTTGGATGCTGATGTTTTATGAATTATTTGTTTTGGGTTTGAAGGAATTGCAAAACATATTCAATTACTTTCCGCAACAAAATTTTTGTTGACAATGACCATGACTTTCAAATCTATTAAATCATTTAATGTACAATTGAAGTCAAAAGTGGACATCGAAATGTTAGCAAAGAATTAAGGACGTATTTCTTGTAGAAACAATTTTACTGTGAGGCGATTATTAACACAAATTATATATGTTAGCTATTTAATTCTCGATTTCTTGTGCATATTTTTTAACAATGTTTATATCCAACTAGATACAACATTAGCATCAGTAATATTAAAATTATTATTAAATTTTACATGAACTTGATTTTTACTTGGGCTTTTTTCAAAGCAAATCTAAAACAAGGGTAATGCCCAAGCCAAGCCGGCCTCTGAAGATTTAGTGGGTATTTTTTCAGTTACAATTTGGGTTGGGTTAGATTCGATATAGTTCTAACGAAGTTCTGTTGACTTGAACTGGACTTGCTTGAACGCGCAGCATTACCAGAGGTATACTGTCATCATTGATTTATTATTATATTCCTGAGTCTAATCGGCAGTCTGCAGAGTGGTTGGAAGCAAGTAGCAGCCGTCCAAAGCGTCTAAAGATGCAACAGTCGGTCGGGAAGGTTATGACAAATGCTTTTTGGGACGCAAGAGGAATATTCATGATTGAATATTTGGAAAAGGGAAGAACAATCACAGGTGACTACTACGTTGCTGAACTGGACCGATTGAACGAGAAAATAAAGAAAAAACGGCCGCACATGGCAAATAAGAAAGTGGTGTACCACCACGACGTCGCACCAGCACATTAATCGATGAAAGCGATGGTCAAATTGAGCGAATTGCGCTACCAATTAGTTAGCCTTCCCCCGTATTCACCAGTTCTGGCTCCCAGCGACTACTATTTATTCCCAAACATGAAAAGGTTTCTTCAGGGAAAGACATTTTCGTCGAATTCTGAAGTCGTGGCCGAAACGGAGGCATATTTTGAAGGCTTCGATAAATCATTTTTTTTAAAGGCATTGAAATATTGGAGGACTGCTAGAACAAGTGTATTGCTCTAGATGGAGAGTACACTGAAACATAAAAAATGAGGAAATGAGGAATCTTCTGACTTTGAACGAAAATGAACCATTTATGACATAATTTCGACACAATTAATTACAACCCAACCCAGCCTCTTCCACGTGTTCTCATGTCAGGTATCAACAGCTTTTATAAATCAGAGTTTATACGATGCCACGATGTGACATGAATTGGAAAGTAATAAATATTGTTTGTGATGATTATAAAAATATATTACGATATTACAATTACCTAAAGATAATGTTTTGCATAGTGGTATCTTAATCCATATACCACTTCTTCATATCTTAAACTTTCAGTAAATGAGCGCTGTAAGGTATAAATATAGAATAATTTTTAAATAAAGTAGTAGAAAGTAATATAGAAGCAATATGTTATCGGAAATATCATGACATATCAGACCAATCAATGATACTATAGCCTTCCGCCATCTTTCAGTGACCTTCATGAAACGATCTTCCTTGGATTGGAAAATTGAACAAAGTACTGATTTATGACCTCGTCGGTCATGGACGTTATACTACGCAACGCGTATTGAAATGCATGATACAAGCAGGCGAGTATGCTGGGTGTGGTAACACATCCCATCCAAGTGCCAACAATTATTGACGGATGACCAAACCTGTTGGTGGTCTCGCATCGTCCTTATAAAATATCACTCCTTTAAGATTAACGAGCTTTGGACGTTTCTAGATGTTAAATTCGTTCAAACCGTCTAATTCCTGACACTACACATTCTGCTTGATTGTTTGGTTCCTTATGGGAGTTTGAAATACACGACACATTTAAAATCTCACCACATTGGGATTATCTTCCTCTGCTTTCAATGTCGTTTGAGGCGAATCATCAGTTGATTTGTCATTCCTCAAGTTTTTTGCACGTTTTATGAGCATATCGCAGTTTTTTCAAGTTAATGCTTAAATGATGAATGACTCGGTTCATTTTTTGAGTTTGTCGTCATCAACGGCGGACTGATCGATATTTCTGGGATCAACATCATTAGCACGAACTTTTGTGTACCATCGTTGGCATTGATGTTCTTGTAGAGCACTCTCATCTTAAAGTTTATACAACTTTTCAGAAACCTGAGAAGCGCTCTTTCTTTTACAGAAGTAAAACAGTAAACAAATCTTCAGTGGTTCGCACTGCAGTTTCTTATATTTATGTAATATGATATGAGGAATTCGGTTTTACTAGAATATATTAATTATATACTAATTCGATATTTTGTTTGTGTTATTTTTTATTAGAAGAAAAACAAAACCCTTAATGTTTTTATAAAAAAAAAATCAATATTTTTCTATTTAACTTGACAATTATTGTTAAAACTAAATCGAAATCATTAATAAGTCCTTCAGTAGATACATAAACTATTCCAGCCTATAACATTTTCCAGGTTTGAAAGCCAACATCGATGTCATAACCTTTGCAGCGATTCGAAAATCAGTTTTTTTAATGTATTTCAAAAAATATATCATGGCTAGTAAGTAGTTATTAAAAATAATTTCAATGTTAATCTCACCTGCATTTGGACAGACTTGACGAGTAGATATCCTGAGGATGAAGAAATTGAATATTAGTATTAATTCGGTAGAGTTAATTATGTTATTTATAATTTTGTATAAGCATAGAATTTATCAACTTAATATGGCCCGAAACGGATTAACAATTCATAGCAGAACTGGATTGATTTTCTGGATATAATTCGTATTCAGTATAATTTTGAATTTTTTTTTAACCTATCCAACCTTGTTTATGTGGTACAGGGCATAGTTCGGGCTCCACATCGATGTGTCATACGTAAGTTGACTGCGGACAAGAGATTTATATAATGTCATACATGAGACTCTTTAATATCATGGATTTGTTAACGATCTGATTTATATCGAAAAACATACCCAAATCACGAATTATGGTGGGTGGTTAATTTTATATTCAAACGTGTAATTAATCTTCCTTGTAAACGTGACACAACAGCGTTTTGTTATAACTATTGTATAAAATCAATAAAATTATTTAATACTGATCCACCATGTTTTATGATTTAGTCGAAATCGTTGCCGAAATCTCAATGATCAAAATGTTTACAAGTTTAGGTCAGGTTAGGTTCAAATTGATCCAACCCTACCTTAAATGCCTTCAATTATACCAACCCGACCAAACCCATTTTGTATTTAATGCCTAAAATATATTCCACAGCTTTGATGTCATTTTAATAAATTTAAAACGACATAGAAATCGCCAAAACCCAATGTTCTGCAACGTTTACTATTCAGTAGTGACGAAAGCTTAGAAGTAACCATTAGGTTGTTCTAGGCTATTTATTATTAACACAGAAATATATTTATGATCTGCTGTGCTCGCAAAAATATCTTTGGATGCCATATTTGATTTGTTGTGAATATACAACGGACTTTCTTTTCTATATGAAACTTTCGTCGCAGAATCCTTTGATTTTACACTATATGGAAAATCACTTATAAAAAAAATTCATTAGAAAATCTGCGGCGTCATTTTTATACCTGAACATGGACCACAATCCACCAAATTATTCAATGTGTCTTGGTTTCCCCAAACCCCATCGCAAATGTATTTCCTATTTCCACCCTTTCTAGTTTTCGTCCTCATCCATAGTTATGTTTTTGCATTAGCCAATGCTTCCGTTGTTCACTATGTCTCATCTGGGTCAGAATTTGGTACTCTTCCATTTTCAAATCTTGTCTTTTTCCCAATAATTCATATTAGCTCGTATCGTTCCATAATATGTTTTTGCTAGTATTTGTGTTTCCTCTTCATACCTACCACTACTATCGGACAATTAAAACATATTAACTTTTCGTCGAAGATCTAAGTGATTTGACACCAAGCAACACCAACATTTGAACATGCGTTATATTCAAAGATCAAACGCAAAATAATGGATCGTTTCCAGGTACAAAATTATTTACAATAATCGTTTCAAATCATAGAAATATTATTTTTTAATTTTTCTACGGTTAGCCACGTGTTAGAAAATCATTACTATGATTTCTATATTCAAAAATATTGTTTTCACAATTCCTACGTAATAAATAAAATCATAAATTCATGTTTGATCGTCAATCCATTCTTGAAAAATGTATTTTATATATAGTCATAAATGTTTATGTATTTACATATACAAATGATACCTTTATATTCAATAAAAATGCCAAGGAAGCAATTTGCAATTACCTTGGTCAAGGGTCATTTTTTGAGTGTCAAAATCTGTCAAAACGGAGGACATTTCCAACAATTACTGTAATTTAGTTTTTCTTGTTGATAAAAACGTTATTGGTATTTCATAACTTGTAGTTCATTACTATTTTACAGCTGTAAGTTATTGATGATGTCAGTCTAGCTTGACAATGACAGAATTATTTCAAAAATATGATTTAAGCTAACACAACCGTTTTACATTCCATGGCAACATTTGACCGAGTTAATTTTTGATATCACGGTACGTTAACTTGTAGTCTTAAATAAATTATCGTGACCTTCTTGCGCTTAAAATATAGAACACAAACCTCGTTTGTTCAAATTATTTCATACAAACACAAATCGTATTGTCTTCAATTTCACCATCAGTCTGAATCAAGTATCGCGAGCCAACTCAGCCATGTCTAATTTTCTCTAACGTAGAGTTAATGATTTTACATCAAGTGTAAAGAAGTCCCGTCAAGAATTTACATTTTACCTCGTCTTAATTAAATTAAACTCGTAAAGATAGCTTCTCTGGTAGTTAGCAAGAATTTTACTAACGAAGTAATTATCTGACTGCTAATAGAGGGCCATGGAAGTTTTGTTCTGACATTCGGTTGTTTAGCGCGACTAATGACGTAACTTGAGCAGAAAGACTGCTTAGTTTTAATGAACTCGTGCTCCGTCTCTTAGCAATTGTTAATTATTACGGATAGAGCAGGATATCAATACACATCAGGCAATTTCGATCGGAAATGCAGCGTTTCCCCTGCTTCCCGGTTCGACGGCATCCGGCATTTTTCTTCTGAAAATATGCATTTCAACTACGATGGATGGATGGATTGGCGGAAATCGTTAAAAATACGTAGTACATTTTTTGTTATGCAAATCGTGAAAATTTTTATTAATAGCAATTAATTGCTTTTTTAATGTATACATTTTTGCTGATTTGTATTTAATTTATTTACATTTTCGTTCCACAAGGTTTTATGTTTTTATGTTCCATTGCTTGCCATTTTACCATTTCTTCGCATGTTTGTTTAATTTGCACACAAGCCACTTTAACTGCTTTCACGCAGGAATGATTCTCAATAAAATAAAGTATCGGAAATGTTCTGTAACAAAACTGTCCTGAGGGAATAGACGGTGTAAAAATGAATTTTTCCCCGCACTCGATCAACATTCATTGGTCTGATTCAAATCCCGAAGGTCCATAGCTCCCAACGCAATTAACTGTATATCGTTGACAACTGTCATTGGCTAAATAGATTAATATCCATTGCATTTTGTATTAAAACGAGCAACAAATTTCACCAGTTGCAATATTTATTATCTAGTTTTATGGGAGGAGGGTGTAAATTAAACGGACTCAAACTGTGCAACAAAATGCAACCACAAAAGATAAATAAATGAAATACGACAAAATAATATTTACACCGATGGAAAAGTTGAAAAAAATAATGGCTGTATACATTTTAACAATTAATATCTACTTGATTTATATTTTAAAAAATGTATACGTACTTGTAATTACTGTGCTGTTAAATTACATTTACTATTGCAATTAATTATGCTTACTTCAAAATAAATAAAGTAAACCGGTCCTGTAATGCAAAATAAAATTGCAACGTTTCTAAAGTAATTTGATGCCGAATTAGGAAAGTTCTCGAGATTATTTCTTAAATTTGTGGGCTTTCATAGCGACAGACGAGTGGAAGGTATTCAAGTCGTGGTTTTTCAACGATGTCAGAACTTCTCGTGAAGAAGTGGGCTGTAAAAGCACAATAGCTATTGTAGTTGAAGAGCAGCGTTCCTCTATATTGTCCAAACTTCAGGTTCAAGCACAAACATTATACGATTATATAGTTGAAAATCCCGATCAGTTCAATGTACATGAGCATTTTTCAATTCGGAGGGATCGAGTTTGCAAGATAGAAAATAAATCTGCAATCAATTCCACTAAGTATTACGCTTTGTTCGTTCGATGCGAATCTTTAAACAGAGAATCGACGCGTCGTTTAAGTGACTGCGATGATTGGGAAATATTAACACGTCAATTACACGTAAGCGCACAATAGAATGTATATCTAACTTTATTCATTAAGCGGCAAACTGTAACACTTGTAAATTAATTTCAGAGTAATGCCCTAATGACTAGTTGTATTCCCTGAGGGCGCAAACCCCAAAATACATCCTAAACATGTATGTGTCGCGTTCCCCTCGCTTTGCCACCCCATCCTCGCGCTAAACTGCTTGTAAAACTGTTACTCATGTTAACAACATCGATAATCATGTTGTTTGTAATTTATTTTGCGCTCACGGGTCTCGGCTCGTAGGGGAATCTTTTAAAAAATCGACACCCTGCGTTAAAAATGCAAACCAGTTCGATAATTTGCACACTTTTTTTGTTACAAATCTATTCCACTTGTTTTTTATATAGTGGTGCAAGATATTTTTCTAATTGTCATCATAGCTATATATTAGTTACTTACTATAAGGTATCAAGTATTATCTAACAGTAAATATTATTACGAATATATTAATGAATTTAATTAAATTAATACCTTCTGCATTTCAGTTACTTTCGATCGAAATGCAACTAATCTGTTGAGAACTACATATGTATGTAATAAACGACAAACGGAAATGCACATACAAAACAAGAGATTATATCTTGTATTTTATTTTTGTTATGTTATTAATTTTCCGTTTGAGTAGACAAACTTTTACTTGCAATTAATTCAATTTAACTGATGGGTAGTACTTTTTTAACGGACAATTATACATCTATTCGTCATAAAATTTCAAGAGCCCATATCATTAAATTTCGTACATTTATGAGTTTTGTATTTTTCTTTGAGCCTAAATTTAGTTTCTTGATTGAAGTAAAATTTGATTCTTTTCGTAAGTACCTAGTATTACATACCTTGAAAATTCTCACAAAATGTTTGGAATTCGGAATTTTTTGATGACATTTACTTTGATGAGTTCTATTTATGCAAGGCTACCTGTTACTAGATCCCTTTCAATAATATCGCCCCTAAATAAGAGCCAAGTCGGTACGAACGGGACAATTAGATAATGATACATTGATTGATTTAGATGGAAGAATAATTTTCTGTTTACACGAGGGCGCATATGTTTGCTTATTCGTGGAATAAAGAGATATGTTGTTGATCATTTTGCATTGTATATATTGCAAGTTTTGTGGGTCATCAAGAATCAATTCCCACGTTAGTGCACTGAATAATTTTATGTGTATAATATCCAATTTCATTCTTGTTCTGTAATAATATTTTTTTGCAAAACATGTTATGTGCTGTATTTTATCATATTAGACATATTTAGATTTTTTGATTTGTGGTAATGGATTTCAATTTATAAGCATCGAAACCTTTACTTCAATAATAGATAATTTGAGACATGTAAAGATAACCAACGAAAAACTGGAATGCAAAAATATATGCAATTAAATTAACAGCAGCAACTAAGGAACCATACTGAAGAAAGGGTAGATTGAAGGAAGAAAACAAGACATAATAAGAGGAATTATTTAGAAAAAATAGGCAAAAAGCTGGCTAAATCAAATACACAACAAATAACCCAAATGAAAATACGAATTGAATCTGTAAAATTTGAGCGAACAACTAATGAAGAAACGAATAGAACAACACAAGTAATAAAAAATCACGATTTGACCGAATAACAAATAATTTAATAAGAAAACCAAACAACACCCTTAATGATAAAACTGAGAAACAACGTTCTAAAAAGGGCCACATTATTCCGATGTAAAAAAGACGATAAAAACTTGATAATTATAGACAAATATCGCTGCTATCTTCGATGTGTACATAGAAAAGAATTATGCAGCAGATGTATAAAAATGAGGTAATATAGTATTCACCAAAATAAACAATATCAAAAATGAAAATTTTATTAATTTATATAATCGATCAAAATATCATCGCGTTGCAAAGAATCTTATTTATAAAAAGTATATCCTGAAAGAAAGGTATGAATGAAATTAGATATAAAAAATAAATAAATAGTAAAGGACATAAAAATTAAAAGAAGCAGAATAAATAGAACATGAAAAAGCTTATGACCAATAGCATCATAGTAATCCTAAACATACTCGAAAAACCTCGACAATATATGTATTTTTTTCATCAAATATGAAAAAGTTTCACCCCAATTAAATTATTATTTTTAACTATTGAAAAAAATTTTGTTCCTTAATAATGTCCCCTTGTATTATTTTTTCTTGTAAACCGGTTATCAAACATTGATGATTGATGATGATTTTCTTTACAAGAATTAATAAAAATTAATTAATCTTTCAATAGTTAAAAGAATAATTTCATTTGGGAGAAACTAGTGAGCACACGAGCCAATCATTAATAACATAGATACCAATTTAACGGTTGACTGCTTATTGGGCGATTTTAAGACATGTGAGGTATTATGGTTTAAGTTGGGTTGGGCTGGCTCGGGTTGACTCGGGTTGGGCTGGGTTGGGCTGGGTTGGGTAGGTTTGTAATAGATTAAGAATTAAAATTTGATAATAAAAAATAAGTGCAAATCCAAAAATTCTTAATTTTGTTATAAGAAAATTGATGAAAGTATGTCTCCCTCTTTTCATAACTACACTCACTCATATGCAAAAGTGATAGATGTTTTTCAAAACTCGTGTTGAGTGTTCTAATCATAGTTCAAGCCCTATTTTGGTTTTCTATAACAAAACAATTTTACCAATTGCAAACGTAATTTGGTGGTTCTCCAAACTGGTGGTCGTAAAACATAGATTTAGCTTAACAAATCATTTACTCTGCAAAAGTAGTATTGATGAGTTGCATTGTGTTTAGATTTGATCAAATATTGTCAATGTTAACTAGGTTCTATAGTGTTTTGTAGTGGGGATTAGTGCACCAATAGCTAGCCCTAGTCTAGACATATTTTTTTACTATCATTCTTCTCTTCTTTGTTGTTTTCTGCGCTTCATCATATTTCATTTTTATTTTCTTTTGTTACCGAAGATCTTATTCGAATTAGTTTGGGTGATAACTGATGGGATTGTGGATTTATTTATGATCAAGCATATGGAAACCACATGACTACCGAAGGTGGGGGCAGTTTCTAGTCAGTTATAACTAGCTTCGGGCAATTCTATCAATTTTCCACTTCTCTTTGTTCTCCGTGTTAAGTGTTTTATTTTTGTTTACTTCATTTTCATACGAGTCTTATAACGCGAGTTTTATTTGTTTTTGGTATTTTATGTCTTGATGGTATTTTGCACGTTGGTCCATTCCAGCAGAAGTTCCCGATTCTCCTTTGAGTCCAAGCATTTTTGTTCAATTATGGTATTCAATTGTATCTTCCTGGTCACGGCCAGTCGTTAAGATAAATGTTCAAGTTACGCCAGTTTTTTGAATTTTTTCCTTTTATTTATAGTGCACTACTTGATTGATATGGTTTGATGATCACGTGATGATCTTTTGATGTGATGAGACTCGTAGTGTTTGCAATTATTGTTTTTAAAGGTTTTGGGATTAGAATTTGGCATTTTGGAAATTTTGTTTTTATTTCCGTTTTTCTTTGGTTCGATTTTGGATTTCTATTTCATCTTCGCCTCTTCTGCTTTTTTGCCGGTTTCACTCGTTTCTAACCATCAATGCGATATATTGTATGGCAAGCGTGTGATCGGGAATATATTAGAATATATGTACTTTAACAATTGGACAACTTTCGAGATTCCAACTTCTTAAGTCATGTACCATAATTTTAATTGCTGCCTTTTTTGTGTTGTGGTGAACAGAATAATAAAAATAAATTTCAATTCATATAAATCACATAACATAACATATAAGTCACATCAATGTCAAGAATTTCCCGACTAATGTATCTGGCGTGTACTATAAACCTTCTAAAATGAATGGCAGAGGCACAATGATATTGGGGTGAGTTATTGGATAGTTGACTAAGGTCGAGCCTAGTGTTCATATCACTTATGCTTGTTGTACATTGTGTAGAAGTAAAATCCAAATCAAATCTAATTTATGCTTATACGTATATGATTGCAAATGAAAAAGGTGCACTGCTACCAATTACCATAGGTAGTGGAACTAAATGGAATAAGTATAAACATTTTGTATATATCGTATTCCGTGTTAACACTGCATGTCGAATCACACTAAACATTCTCGATCTGAAAACATTTACATTCGAATTTGGGACATTATTTTATTTTTCATAGATTGTATATTAAAACAATCTTTGAAAGACTATGAGAAAATCTCATCTTATCTGTATGTTACTCTATCAGGGGAGATTTAGTAATCACTATTTTATGATATATGCACAATGTCTGTAGTTCTCTTCTATTAGTCATACATATAGTACAGGCAGTCAGTATCCACCAGCTTATTTATAATGTGTATGTAATTATCGAATTCTGTAAATATAACTAGATTCACAAAATATGAACTGCGATAGGACAAAGGATTCACATAATTTCTTCTTAATGTTAACATTTAATGTTGACCTATGAGGGTGAAACAGTTTTAGTTGTGTATATGCATTTTTTATATATTTAGATGCCTCATCTTCATACCCAACAGTGTTGTCAATGATACGGCTAAGGTTTCGTACTTCAATTCAATATTGTTAATACTTCATTTCGGACATCATTTCAAAGAGTGATTTTGTTGGATAATATTTAAATTGTGCAGTATTGACACTTAAAGGTGTAATAAAGTTGGGTGGCATCAACGTAAGCATGAACCTTACAGGATTTAATAACATTCGTGAGCTGATATTAGATTGAAAAGAATAGTGGGCCCAGTATAGATCCCTGTAGGACCCCGTGATCAACTATTAATAATGGTGACAGCAACTCTCCTAGCTGGACACACCGCCTACGACCTGATAGATAATCTTCTAGTGAAGTTGCATCGTCTTCATGTAAACCAATGTTTCTAAGAACAGCTAATAGTATTTCGTGTTTAACAGTATCAAACGCGTTGCTATAGTCTGTTAACGTTAATGGTTACCACAATCTGTTGTGTACACCTGTCAACTTGAGCAATGAGGTCTTACAAACATATCCCTTCCGGAAACCTGCTGGGCGTGTTGCAAGTGTATTTTTCTCATTGACAAATTCGACAAGGTAACTCGATATCAAGGTAATTGGACGTAAATCAATAAGGTTTTGTGGTTAATTTTTTATTGGTAATGGTTGCACGAGAGCATACTACCAGGGATGTGGAAACACATTTTCCCGATACAATTAATAATATGTGTTATGTAAGGCATGATATGTAGGCAACACAGTTTTATCATGACGATATTCACATTATCTGAGCCTGTGGCTACGGATTTAATGCTATAAATTATATTTTGTGTATCCCACGCAAGGTGGACAAGTACGTGACTGGCGCGATGCTTGAAAATTCGTGAGGTGAAATTTGGAAAAGGCTTAAATATTACGATAAATTCTAATAAATTCTAAATGACAACTAAACAAAACAACAAATTCAAAACACGTAAAGATAATTATACCCATTCATGCTCATGTACTTTATTCATTTTGTTATTTTTCTCAATCCATTTCATTGTTTAATGTTACCGATTTCTGCTCTCTTCCTGAGAATTTTTGCGCGCTTTTTCATTTTAGTTAGGTCGTAGAAGTTTAGCTTAATCTATTACAAATTCCGATTAAAACTTCGAAACAACATGACACGATAAACCCGGTTTATAAACATAGTAGAGACAATTTATGAACAACAGGCGCGGCAAATCGAACGTTATGATTCAATACATTCGATTTATTGTGATTAATTAAAATTCGCGTTCGCAATTGGTCTGAAGCAGCAAATCGCAGTTCGCGTCCACCGCCGTCGAATCATTGTTTTCACGTTGTCAGTAATTTCGTGATTTTCAGTAATCTCTTCGCGCACAATTCGGTGTGACAATTTTTATTCTCGCAGGCTTCACGCTGCGATTCGATATACTAACAAATTGCTGTTGGCAGATCAATCCTGGATGCTTTATTCGCCAGGAAAAAATGTTATTCCGGATCCCCGAGCGCGCGGACTTTATTGTGAGGGCGCAAAAGGATGAAATTTCTTTAACCGGATGTCAGCCCGGGTGAGTGTTTTGGACAGGCGGCGCAAAATAAACTAAATACAATGTAGCAACGCGTGCACAGTTAATAATTGGATAATTTGAATGAATTTCCGTTTTTGTTTTTGTTATTTTATTTTGGGCGCGTTTAAATTTTTACTTGATTGTATGTGTTTACTCGTGGACATATGTTTAGTTTTCGGCGTCGCTGCTCTCAATAATAACACTTTCGCGTTAAGTTCATTAAATTTTAAATGGGGATTTCTCTGCACGTCCATAAAATAACGTGTGCATTTTAATGATGAAAAAATCTCCAATCATAATCAATTTGTTACAATTCTATTCTATTAATATATTCTATTAATAATAATTAATACATTAATCTATATCCCAACAATCCAACGGACTAAGTTATATTTTAAGAATTATAAAAACAATTAATTAACAACTTTGACCATTAGAATCGATATCCTTAAAAGGTCGTTATCTAAAATAAATCCTCTTCGATATTCATCTTTCACAATCAATGTTTATCATCGTCTAGTATTGAAAATTCCAAACTTTAGAACGAGTGCAGTTTAAGCATTAGCGATTTTTATTTTAGAGACCCCATTAAAGTTGAAAATAAGTACGATATGTATCAAAAATGGAAATTTCGCTTTTTAAAACTTCCCTTTTCTATTAAAATCTTTGGAAAATTTGCCTTTATCGTTCTAATCTAAGACTTACTTTAAAACCAGCATTTCTTGAATAACTTGTTACTTTCGTAGATTCATTTAATCAAACTTAATGGTAAATCACATCGTTAGGTCAATTATTTATCGAAGTATATTTTTTTCTAATACACTATAACTCAATACTTAATTAAATTATTTTTCCATACGTAAATTTATTCTGATGCAAATTTAAAATCTATTCGTCTGCATTACTTTTATTAATTTTAGTCCTGATTAATAGAGTTTAGCTTGGATACGTTTGGTGTTTGCCTCTTCGTGAATACCCACATAGCAAGGTGGCAGCTATTTTTACACAAATTACAAATTTTCTGACTTGACTGGTGCATTTATTTCGTTTTGAACCCCTTTTGGTCCTTTCCGATTGCCTGTTCTTTTTATTTTTTACATAAATTTCAGGGAACCATCTCTCATCGTATATTAATTGTTTTATTAAGCTGAAGATATGGAATAGGGGTGTAGAAAATCAGTAGATTTAAGCATACATGCAGATAAATGTAAGTTTACGACGAAAAGCAATCAAGAGCGATGTATTATAGAATAAGAGGTCGATAGAGCAAAAAAATCCTTGGAATTAAAATCAACAATATGTCAGAGAATGCAAAAAACTTCAATATTCTTTTTTTGTCAGTGGCTTTTGTGCAACCGCTGGAAATTGGACAACAATGAATTGCCGTCTTGAGGTGTATTATTTCTCGTTAGTGAAGCGGATATAAAAATTTATGAATTAAGAATTTGATTTAATTTACATCACACAAATGACCCTCAGCGCCATCTCCATCAAACACTATTACAATTCTAGCTTCTTATGACTTACTATATTACGTTGGATGCATTGATATTGTATTTTCAAATGCATGTCACTGTCGGAATCATTTGTCATTAATAATCATACCTTCGTATACATACCATAAAATTAGTTGTTTCCAACACAATCATTCCAACAAAGAACTTAATAGCTATTTATAAAACTAAATATTGGTTTAGTCAAATGAACTCTTGCCAAAAACACATATATGACAAATGGGCAGAAAATTCAGAGATAGGTACAAAGAACACGTTAAATCATTTGAAAACATGAAAAACTACTCCAACACATTTATTATGAAAAGGACATGGTTTGCTATGGATTGAAGAAAAAACTACTTAAGGATTAGCAAGGAATTAAGGAAGCATGATTAACAAATGACAGAACAAGGGTATCGAAGTATATCTGGTACTTGACTACCACCACATCAATGAAATTCTATTGCTGTCTCCAAGTGGCACGACCTGAATAAAGTTGAGTTCAAAATTAAGGCATAAGGGGACCAAAGGTGGTTTTCCCAAGGATAAAAGTTAACACTAAATTTAAGTTGATCCATATTCTGTTATTAATGCAGTTCGTAATACCATGTTCCTATGTATAACAAATTTAAAACAATCATATTTTCTTTATTGGAATTCATGATTCTTTAATAGGTTGATAAGTACACCTATCATTATTTTTATGTGGAGAATTTCGTATTAATGTAATCTATTTACCGATCAACCTCTATATAAAATAGTGTTTGACTGTTTATGATCGATTGACAAATAAGTTTAGTTTAAACAAAATATTTTATTGAGTCAACGATTAAGTGTTTTAGAAATGATAATGGAACATATTGTCGTTTCTGCATTAATAATGCCCGGTTTCACAAACGCTAATCGGTCGTTAACAGCGTGTTAACGAATCGTCAAAAGTTTGACGATTCGTTAACGAGTCTTTAATCAATCTTAAATATCTGACGATTGGTTACCTTGACGAACCGTTAAAAGAAAAATTACCATTGTTTGGGATTTCACAAACAAGTCGTTAAAGGCTTGTTAACTAATTCACCATTTGACAATCATTTGTGAAACCGGGCATGACAGTTTCAGGCATATTTGATTCCTTAAGTTAGCCAAACTTTCATAACTTTTCATCGTTTCTGGTACTTATATCTTCTTTATTCAAAATACATTGGTGGTCTTTATGGGTAATATTGTGGACGACACAACGGTACGGATCGCACAGCAAATAAGCACACGAACGTTCGTTCGTACACTTTCAATAGTCGAAAACAATGATTCTATTGATACTGCACGAACATATTTTTCTAAGGCAAAGAAAGATACCCAGTGTCCCTATACGCATTTTTGACTTTTAGTAAAAGTGGATCCAACACTATCAGCTAGTTATGACCTAAACAATATAATATTTAATTGCCTTTCTATTATTATCTAAAAAAATCGATAAATACAATTTAGAATTTAAAGTTGAGTTTCTTAGTACCCTAACGTCATGTACAGAATGCCCGCATGTGGCATTTAAGAATTTCGTAATTGTCATATGAACCAGTTTTTTTTTAAATATCTTGGAGAAAACGTTGGCCATTGAGATATATAGATCGACAATTCTGGATATCCATGTTATCAAAAATGTGCTAATATTCTAAACGACTATACGAAAAATTGAGTATAACTAAGTATAGGAAAATTCAGTGGGGAACAAACGCAGATTTTTTATAAATGATGTCCGGCCAGCCACCAACAATGAAAAGATACACCGTGAACATGAAACAAAAGTGTTAAACCTACAATAGATAGAATAATTAAATTGCACACTTGGAATTTCTCAGTGTAATTTGTATTACGAACGTACGAATACACATGTTAAGAAAAAATCGAACAATCGAAAAATAATATTTTGTATGTAATTATAGGATAGGAAACAATGCGAAATTTTAATACATTGGCACAAGAATCATTAACGGAATTATTAATTCGGATCGAGAAAGAGTTTTAGAAATAGGTAACTGACGTAGTACATATTGATCCGATTATCATGCTAAAGTATCGTCAGAATGATCGCTAATGCTATTCAGCGAAATTCCGAAAAGTACATGCCAGAGAAATTGGAAGTGTTTGTAAACATCGTCATATGTTAGTTATGCAAGGAGGTATATTTACAGAAAACAAAAAAAGTTTTGAAAATAAAGCCTAATTTAATTTGTAATCGATCCTGACAATTGAACAAGTCGTCTATATCGTCGCTCCATTCGCAATCGTCATTGACAAAAGTAACTATATTTTAGTAAGCAAAACATGGATACATTTGGAAATATATTAATGATTTTTTTTTAGAATAGGAGAAAAATGCTATGACGAATTATGATTACTTTTATAAATGAAATTTGTTCCATGCGTTTTACGAAACCTAGTGTGAATATCGGTGAACTAAAAATCACCTGCCGCAAATTTGATGATCGTATACGAAGAAATTTTTAGCCTCAACTAATGACGAAATTTCTTTAATTTCTTCGTCAGGTGTTATACATATTGATACAAGGGAAATAACGAGAGAATTTTTTCGAAATTAACAGGGTAATGGATATGGGTAAATGGACATGGAGAAAATGTAGACGATACCATTTTCCAATCACATCGAAAAAACCGTTCAGAAATATTAATTAGTTACCAAGCGAACAAACTTAATTTGCGACAATCTCTGAATCCCCAACTTATATTATTAAACATTAAGGAACACATTTACTTTTATATATCAGGTGCGATAGTATCCAATTAAGTTTTAACTCGCCTGGTAAGAAGCAACTCTTGCATATTTTTAAGGAAATAATAACATCAGTATATAAAACAGGAGACGGTAAAGATTGTGAATTACGAGAGTATTACGCGAAAAAATATATGCAAGGTCCTGGAAAAGAGACCAAGATAACAGATGAGAATGACATTTAATGAAAGTCAGTTTGGTTTTAGAACAAATAGGAGTAAGCGATGGGATTTTTGTTATCAAGCAAGTAGCATAAAATGCAATAAATATGGGAGGCAAATTACATCGAATTCTGAGCACCATCATATTTCCACTGGTACTCGATGAGACCATAAGCGAAGCAAAAATAGGCCCATACATCTGAATAAAAATATACACTGGGATATTGAAAAATAGCGATCTCCGAAATTTGCTATGCATATGATATATTTGATATATTTGCTAAGGATGAAAAGTAAAGAATGAAAACCTAAAAATATATAAAATACACTCAGATAAGATACACTTAGCTTAGACCAGATTTGTCATGCTGGTCTAAGCATCCCTATTATAAAAATTGAAATACCCAAGAAAAGAGTGATACCTATTTCGACATACACCTTCGAGACATGGACGCTAATCGAAAGCAAACAAGCATGTGTTAATTCGTGGAAATAAAATTTCTAAGCAAAATAGAGAACAAAACAAAGTTAGATACAATTAGAATTAACGCAGAGGAAACTTAAAAGTTGGGTCAAAAATAATAATGTAGATGAAGCATTCTTGCGATGGTTTCAACATGCTCGAGATTACCAAGAAAGAAATTCGAAACCAGAGGTATCACGAGGAAATAAAGAGGAAAACTTAGGAAACGATGGCAAGCATTAGGCTAGACAAGCAAAGAAGTGGGAAGACGGTGAATATGGTAAAAAAATAAAAAGGAATGGAAAAATAAATATAAGACCCAAACAATTGGCTCACATCCAACTACACCCAACGCCTTACATACAGGAAGTGTTAAGTATCTATTACTATTAAAATTAACCCTGAACTTAATAATTTTTACAAACTTATCTGGTATACTGGGGTCTCAGAAGAATGTAAGAAAACTGAATTTGGTAAACTCAAGGGACGGCGTGTAATTCAATGTTTTATTCAAACTGATAAAATTTAAATAACGCTACAACTATATACAAAAATATTTCTTGAAACCGTCTTTTTTATATGTACGTGAATAGAAGAACGTGGGTGCGTAACACGCAATAACCATGTAGGTGAAATTAATTAAAAGTTAATTATAAAAAGGTTAGTTGAATAGGATCGCATAATTAGAAATATGTTATTTGTTAATTGCTATTGAACAATTTTGATTGTTTGATATATTAATTGGGTACACTAAACGCTTAAAGTTTTTTAGTTTATCAACGAATCGTTGAATTACGATTTAACTTAACGCGAAACACAAACGCGATTGTGCACTCGCCAAACGGTCGCGTTTAAAGGTTGTCGAGTTATTTATCGGCGCGACGGAAAATTACATTTTAATGTAACGCGAAACAAAACGTCCGTTGAAAAATGAGTCAAGGAGCGTCGCAATTATGAGTAACCGGCGACTGCATAATCACCTTTTTTGGTGCAAAACTGACCATTGCACCTAAGCGACGTTATCTTTGCCTTTTTTCGGGGAAGTAATTATCGAATTTTTGATACATGTGCCGGCGACAAACAGTAAAAATGATATTTTGCAAAAATGCCAACTGTTATTGAAAGTACAAAGTAAAATATAATTAAAAAAATAATAATTATGTTAAATATTAAAATTTTAAATATCATGAAACTCAATTAAGAATAAAATACAAAATACGAATAATAAGTTTAATCAATACAAAAAATAAAGTATAGAAAAAAACGAAAACTTGCAGGAGGGAAAGGCAATAAAATTACAAAAACAAAATATTTATAACAATTACAAAAGAAACAATAAGTTAAAGTTACGTTGACAGTTAAATTGACATTTTATGTAATTTTATTATCGATCTACGCTTCGGATAACGGAAGTTCACGTGACTCAAAACGTCTTATTCCAATTTATAATCCATTGGGGGGATTAACGCCCAAATCATGATTATCAA
Organism: Geotrupes spiniger; assembly: GCA_959613385.1. Classification (NCBI taxonomy): domain Eukaryota; kingdom Metazoa; phylum Arthropoda; class Insecta; order Coleoptera; family Geotrupidae; genus Geotrupes; species Geotrupes spiniger. The sequence goes on from OY390734.1 coordinate 14,643,111, forward strand.
CAACCTATTTTTAATGAAAATGCATCGTCTGGAAATTTCATCGCCGGAAAATTCATCGTGGAGAGTTAAAATTTTGATTGCATTGGGTTGGGCTGGGTTGGATTGGATTGAGTTGGGTTGATTTTGGTTGGGTTAAGTTGGGTTGGGTTGGGTTCGGTTGGCTTAAATTTCCACGATACATTTTCTCGCGATTAATTTTCTACGAAGAAAAATCATTTTTAACGAATTACGTCCGGGTTCCAAATCAAAATGACGACACAAATTGCAAAAGATTTGACCCAAATATTAAAATTCTACTATTTAGGCCAATTTAAATGCGTTGCACGTGCACATTTCGATTGAAGTAATTATAATAAGACTAACAGCAGAAGATGTCTTGGGTATTGGTTTAAAATTTTAGGTTACAAATTTCGGACCATAATAATAAGCAAAGATAATCCACAAACACAGGTATTAATTCAAAAAAGTTGTTGGTAGGTAATTTTGTACACAACCTATTTTACGCCGAATTGGTCCAGTTCACTTTGATGTCCCGTCCCGGACCAAAATAACTAACTTTCGTAATCAAATTTCGATGCGTAACTTCATTAGGATATCTTGTACTTCGCCGACATAATCGTTCGTCTAATTCGGTAATCCGTAGCCCACTAGACAGATTAGTATTTTGGTCAATTGACGCGCTGATCGGCTTATCGTCCTCTGGGCTTACAAGATTCGTCCTGCAACCCTTTATCCTGCCGGACATTCCTAGCGTGTGCGGATTCGTCCCCGCACAATCGGTCGACCGACTACTCCGAATATCACGGATGGAAAACTAATCAGCAGTCGACTGGAGAATTGTAACAGAAATAGTTAATCTAGGGTCCGACTGCACTATGTGTGAATTAGTCAATTATTTCGCGTGTTTTTGCCGAAACCGTTATTGCATTTGTCGAATTCCTAACCCGTCGAGTAATCAGAATTTGACGCGGTAATTTATCATCGGGGATTTTAATTTCGGGCTGGATGAAGGGGTTAATCGGACACGAGACTTCTGTAATGGCCAACGTGTGAGAATAAAATTAAATTACACCCGATGTTAATTTTATGGATAAGTTCATATGCTCATAGTTATGACGTATTGTTGTTATTGTGACAATTCATGACCACATCTAATAACAACAATACTTTTTCAACGTACAACTGCCTAAATATATTCCAGTTATTTTTATTGCATACATGCTATTGACATAAATTTAATTAATTTCCCTGCCTAATTCCCTAATTTCAATTGAAATTGTCCCCATACTGAACTTCATTTGCACTCTTCTCTTTCCAGGTAATCGTTTAAATTTTCCACCCCTCCCATACTCAATCATTTCAACACGTTTTTTATTACACTGTTGATAAATGATAAGACAACTCAACATTATTATTTTACTCTATTTTCAATACATGTCACATTATTGACGTTACATAATGCTAGAGGACATGTATAATATGAATAATATCTTAGATTGGATTAATTTATGTATATTATATTATTTAAAACGAAATGAATGTTCCAGAAGTTTTAAAGCTTTGAATTATTACGCTCTATCTCAAACAATTTAGAAGTATAAACATGATTCAAAAATCAAGTGTGCAAGTGTTGCCTAAAATATAACAGTCGAATTAATGATTGTTTAAACCAGCGAAGCGTAGAGAGTGCGTGAACTTTTCAATTATGAAGGTTTGGTTGCTAGATCATTATCTAATGCCTTCTTCGCTTTTCTATTGTTAGATAGATAGACAGCTAGATATTGATTGCGTCTATAAAATGTAAATACATGTATTTAACACAAAGAGATGTCATGACATGGCAGAAAAAACATCCAAATAACTGAATCAATTAAATAAACACCTCAATACATATAATTTTCAATGATTTAAATATTCGTCTATCGTATACTAAACATTATCTGTAAAGAACTCAACGCAACGTCTTTTGATAGACCGTGGATTTTTTTTCAGATCTAATTTTGGAACTCATGTAGTCCACTGAATGTTGGGAAACAGTAAAAGTCTGCAGAAATTTGCCCGCACTAAGCTGCGACCCTTGGTGCTGTGTCCATTGAAGTCTTTAATTCTCTCAACTTGTTTGTCAAAGTTGTGAAGCACAAGTTTAAACACGTAAATGGAGTACACAGTCACGATCTTGTATTGTTTGAACAGTCCATCAGAGCTAGTTCCAGGTTTTGCACCATCTATTATGCGCATGATTTTTTTTGTAGTCTAAAAACACCACTGACATATGTTGAGACCCCCCAGAAGATGAGACCATAGGCAAGATGAGATCGTACAAGCCCGAAATACAATTGTTTGATCACCACGATGGACACAGTTGGGCGTATTCTCCGTATCATCAACGTTATTGTCCTGAGTTTGATCTTTAAGAGGATGCTGTTACAAAGTTAGGTTGTTGTCTAACGTGAGTCCAAGGAATCTTGCGGAATCTGATTGGACGATAGATGTGTGATAACTCTTATTAATGTAGATCGATCTATTTTTTTGTTAGTCGCACGGAATTGCACCATTTAAATTTTATGCACGTTCAATTTAATGCCATTGTTACTACACCATGTTTGCAATTCGGTTATAGCGTTTTGTGCACAATTGATTAAGTTGTTGGTGGTATCTTCAACTATCGACATAGTTATGTCGTCTGCATATAGTATTTTTTCTGCATCTGGGTATATAAGTGGGATCCATCATTATAATAAATAGGAGTGGTACAAGAATGGAGCCCTGTGGCACACCCCTAGCCATTTGTAAGGTTTCGGACAATATGTTATTGATCCACACAGGTTGGCTTCTGCCAGAGAGGTACGAAGATATCCACTTTATGGCATTTCCCCTTATGCCTTTCTTGGTCAGCTTGTCTTTCAAAAAGGCATGATCAACAGAGTCGAAGGCGGGCGACATATCAAAAAAGTGTAACAATTTGTAAAAAAATACATCAATACTGGATTGAGTTTGTACGGTAATTCTAGTTGGGACAGATACTCCATTTGTCAGATTATATTCTAGCAAATTATTAGTAAGGTCTCTTGGTGCCACCCCTTCTTTTAATAAATCTATATTAAGGTTTGTCTAGGCATAAATAATAATAAATCGTCATATCAAAACAAACAATATAATGGAATAAAAAATGTCTACGTTCTTTTATTATAAATTATTTTATTACTCAGTTATCATCGCATATCAATGAGAGATATTTTAGCACATACATTTCAACCAGAAACGTCGATAGTTGGTTAGTTTCGTGACTAAATTAAATTTCATTATCCCCCTTCATTATCCCAAGAAATATCCACGCATAAAATTACGATTCATAAAACCATTCGGTTTCCTCACGTGATACATCTTCGCTAGATTTTGCGTTAACCCAATCGTCAGTTTATTGCGGTGCCATTAAATTGACACTCGCGACTAGAAATTACAATACAATAGCACAAACAGGATGAGTTTCTCAAATTCATCGCGTGAAGTAAAATGCCGACCGATATCGATTCCTGATCAGAGGAGGTCGTTGAATAATTCAGACTTGGCTGAATTCTTAATGAAAGAATGTTAAGTCCTAGTTATTCAATTCAATATGAATGGGTGACACCTCGAACTAATAAAGACCGACTGCAGCTCGCATTGATCACGACTATAAACCTACGAATGGTACAGCGTCGGCTCGTTAAAAGAGAATAATATGAATTGGAGAAATTGTTAAGAATATTATTATAAATAATAATAAATCAGATTATTCCCTTAAAATAATTGTTCATAAAATTTCAAGTTATTGCTAAAATGTATTCAAATAAATATGGGGTTGTAAATATGGAAATGAATAAAATAAGACCAAAAATAAGAAAATTAACGAATAAACAACTTGTTTTTGTCATCGTTTTAATTGGAAATAATCCAAAATTGTAATCAGATCTTAATTCAATGAATTGTTTCTGGGATCAGTTGAATCGAAACATCAGAAATGGCCCAACAACCTAACTGCAACTTTATCCTGAAAGTTTGATTTATTAGAATTAATGAACATTGGATTTCGTTAGCTTGAATTGGGTTCCACTGTTTTGTTTTTGTGCTGTGAGTTGTGTTAAGTCTATTCTCAAAGGTAAGAAGGTGAATTCACAATTTTATTTTCTCTAAAATATCAAAGATACGAATTAGAAAGTTCTGCTTCTTGCAGTTTATAAAATTATGCATTTTTGTGTTAGTTAATATTTATTAAGCCCAAAATGCTATTTATTTTCCTTTTTAATGCTAGAAATATTTTCGTCATAAATTATTTCGTTTACAAGTTTCTACCAAATTTGGAAATACTTGACATTTATGTGAAAAACAAAAACAGATACAAGTGCTGGAAATATACGTTACTCGTATCTTTAGGTTCACGTTTTTCAAATTTTCCTTCACCTCCTACCCCCAATAAATTGTATTTAAGGATTGGTAGTATTGATCGGTTAAATTAACGAGTCGCCGCTGCCCGTCAGTCATTCTGCAGGCATTCGTGGCTCGCAGGAAGGGAGGAGACCACTCTTAATTGACTAATTCCTAGCATAATGGGTAATTGCTATGCCGGTGATGTATTACCACCGGCTAAGCCCGGCATTATATTCATACTCCGGGTCCGAACTCTCATTATTACTATCATCGTATTCAGCCTCGATATCATGCTATCTCCACGGTCATAAACGACGGTTTATACCAATTACACGGCCATAAAGTGATATATAATATCGGTATTAACCAAGCAGGGATTTCAATAAACGTATTTCAAATCGTTGATTGAAAAATTGGATTGTGTATCATCCGGTATTATAATATCATAAATCGAACTTGATAAACCAATTTGTAAATCAAAATTACGGCCATTTTATACGTGAAAAAATATACAACTGCAAATAAAATTTGAAGAATTTAGATAACTGCAACGAGACAGCCTGTATATGTAACGAATTTATATTTCTTTTAATATATAACGAAGACATAAAATGTTCAATACAATTAATTTATTTTCTTTTCATATTTCTTTAGGCGTTTGTTTTCGTAGTGACACGTGCAAATTAACTATCATGTCTAAGGATAACAGCTGCACGGCAAGAGTATAAAATAGAAATATCATTGTTAGTTAGGCAAAGGAACGCTGGCCCAACGACAGCACTCGACTTCTGAAGTGATGATTTTTAAATTCTAGTCAACAGAGAATTTAAGACCTTAACAAGATAATTACCGCAAGTTCTTTGCTCGTCCTTTATCTCGCGGGAAAATCTGGGAAGAGGATCTCGTTAAAGTATACCACACAGGCAGTGAATTTCAATGTAAACAATCGTTTGTTATAATTAAAATTTCACAACATTAATTGCGTTCGGTGCTTAAATATATTTTTCTATGGATCTAATATAAATAAAAAATCTACCAACGCATGTTATTAGATGCGTACAATTGCTACAGGTGAATAAAAATCTACAGCGACTATTTCGCAACTGATTATTATGTAAATTTATTTATATAACACTACTGTGTTCTCCATAAAAACTAAGTAAATTCTGGTAAAGAAAATCACATTTCGAAAATTTTCTGTAATGTGAAATCCAATGGATGGCGCAAAAGTACGAAAAAACAGTAAGAAATAAAGATTTTTGTAAGTTAGGAACATGAAGTGTGAATGGTAAAGAAATGAACACACACGACTGGATGTATTGTATGAATTACAGACATTAAGAACAAATGAAAAGGCTGCATTACCGTGAAATATATTGAATATTGATGCGAGGGCAACTGCTGGAGTAGGATTTGTAGTCAACAAGAAATAGTCAACAGAAAAAACGATAGCAGTTGACATACACACGAACCCAACAACACAATGACAGTCATTATAACATACGGACCACATGCAAACGATAAAATAGACAACAAAGAAATATCTTGGCAAGAACGAATATACCTCATGGGTGACTTCAATGAAGCAGTTGGAAGAAATGATCCAAGGTATGGGGAAGTACCAGGAAATGACATAAGAAAATTAAAGCTTTTAATTGCTGTTTACTCCAAAATATGATTATATCCTGGTTCAAACACAAAGAAACCCACACATATAGAAGAGAGATGACAAGCAGGGGAGAAAAATCCCTAATACACCATGTAATAATATGAAAAAACTAAACAAAAGGTGTAGAAGATATTGGGAGCGACTTTCTTGCCACAAAACTTAAAGACAAACAAGACAAAGGAATAAATGAAAATAGAGAACAAAAATAGAAGATGAAACCATCAGAAATTTTTGATTGAGGGACAAATAAACCGCTACAATTTTAAGAAATAAGTAGGGCTAAAATTGGAAGTAAATGTAAAACTGGATGTCAAAACTGGATAGTCAAAAAATCATGGTCGATGAAATGATAAAAGACACTGCGATAAAGAAAAAATCAGCATGGAGGAAATACCTAACAAATAAAAGCGATGATAATGGTGAAGCATAAAAAAATTAAGAAAGAGAGTTAAAGACCTAGTTAAGAAAGCGAAGAAAGATAACTGGATTGCAGTTGGACATAAAAGGAGCAAAATAATAAGGATAATAAGAAACTATTTTACAAAATTTTAAAATCATTCAGAAAAAGTAAAAGTGGTGAACCCACAAACATACGATGGAGGGAATGCTTCCAAGTACAGATATAAAAGGTGAAACAAGTGATTTTTGAATACTAGAAAACAATAACAAAATCCAACTCGAAACAAGTCAAGTAGAACTAACGAAGACTATTAGAATACAACAAAGGGAACTAAAACTGAATGAATATGAAATGATAATGAAAAATAATATATATAAATTATATCAAGAATAATGAAACTGGATGTGAGGGTGTAAAGAAATGCAGATGGATGAAGAGAAGAAGAGAAAGGAGGAGATTTGAGAAGAAGCATGAGGGAGAACGAACAGGGGGGAAGATCCTTGGCAAAGCTAAAAGAATTGAAGGAGAACAGGAGAAAGACGGTGAGGGAAATGCAAGCAAGAGAAGACACCAAGGAATATATGAGATGGTGGGGGAGATAGTGGTAGGCCGGAGAGAGATAACATGTAAATACAAGGTATGCAAGGTATGAAACATGGTGTACCTAGGTATCGTACCTGGGAGTAAAATAAGCCAACATATTTTCGCCAATTTTACAACAATTTTACAGCGAACAAAATTCAAATAAGCATAATTGTCCCTTGCAATACCATAGCAATTATTGAGATACCCACATTTGCACATAAACAAATATAAGTACACTTAGAAGCGAAAGGAATGGAAACATAATTAGAAAGAAGGAGAAACTATTTATGGAACGAAAGACAGAAAATGTACCATTTCAGAAATTTCTACATGACAAGCAGGGGAGAAAAATCCCTAATACACCTTGTAATAATAGGAAAAAAACTAAATAAAAGGTGTAGAAGATATTGGGAGCGACTTTCTGTCCACAAAACTTAAAGAAAAACAAGACAGAAATAAATAAAAATAGAGAACGAAAAATAGAATATGAAACCATCAGAAATTTTTGATTAAGGGGCAAACAATCAGCTACGATTTTAAGAATTGGTACAACTAAAATTGGAAGTAAATGTAAAACTGGATTAACATGTAGAACATCTATGGGAAAATATTTAAAGAGGCTTATCAGAGGCAGCATGGCAAGCGCGTGCGGTTTGCAAAATAGTTAAAAAATTATGGTCGATGAAATGATAAGACACTGCGATGAAGAAAAAATCAATAATAAAAGCGATGATAATGGTGAAGCATAAAAAATTAAGAAAGAGAGTTAAAGACCTGGTTAAGAAAGCGAAGAAAGATAACTGGATTGCATTTGGCCATATATAACAATAATAAGGATAATAAGAAGATATTTTATAAAATTTTAAAATCATTCAGAATAAGTAAAGGTGGTGAACTCACAAACATACGATGGAGGGAATGCTTCCAAGTACAGATATAAAAGGTGAAACAAGTGATTTTTGAATACTAGAAAACAATAACAAAATCCAACTCGAAACAAGTCAAGTAGAACTAACGAAGACTATTGGAATACAACAAAGGGAACTAAAACTGAATGAATATGAAATGATAATGAAAAATAATATATATAAATTATATCAAGAATAATGAAACTGGATGTGAGGGTGTAAAGAAATGCAGATGGAGGAAGAGAAGAAGAGAAAGGAGGAGATTGCAGAAGAAGCATGGGGAGAACGAACAGGGGGTAAGATCCTTGGCAAAGCTAAAGGAATTGAAGGAGAACAGGAGAAAGACGGTGAGGGAAATGCAAGCAAGAGAAGACACCAAGGAATATATGAGATGGTGGGGGAGATAGTGGTAGGCCGGAGAGAGATAACATGTAAATACAAGGTATGCAAGGTATGAAACATGGTGTACCTGGGTATCGTACCTGGGAGTAAAATAAGCCAACATATTTTCGCCAATTTTACAACAATTTTACAGCGAACAAAATTCAAATAAGCATAACTGTCCCTTGCAATACCATAGCAATTATTGAGATACCCACATTTACACATAAACAAATATAAGTACAGTTAGAAGCGAAAGGAATGGAAACATAATTAGAAAGAAGGAGAAACTATTTATGGAACGAAAGACAGAAAATGTACCATTTCAGAAATTTCTACCAATGTGTAACGAAGCAAAAGAACATTAAAACTACTAGGAAGATGTTTTGTAGAAAAGATAACTGCGATTTTTTAAAACAGAAATTTGAATAATGACACAGTACACCTGGATGGTTTCAGAACAGAACAGAGCATGGAATGTGGAAACAATAACAGCAGATTGGGAAACGACAGTGGTACTACCGTTTTTTTAAGGGAGACAGCAAATGTAAAAAGTACAGCGGAATGACTCTGTCAAGTATATCAATGAAAGTATTCGAAAAAATATTTAACAACAGATTAAAGAAGGAACACTAAACGACATGCAGAGTATTCAGGACCATGCAATGCATTCGCACTAAAGAAATTAATGGAAAAAGTACTAACGCAGGACAAGATCCCCTCCTTACATCCATAGGCTTAGAAAAGGCCTTCAGTACAACGAAGACAAAAAAAATGCGAAAACAATACAGGCCATTAATACTTTATATAAAAGGAACAAAAACTGTACATATGGAAAAATTGCAAATCAGATGTGTTCATGACAAGGACAAGAACTGAGAAGCACAGAGGACTAATCCATGTGATTTTCATTATATTTATGGACAATATAATGAAGAGACGTATAGAGAGAGCTACGAAATTAAATGCAGGATATAAGAACCTATAACTGGTTAAGACAACCGAAGGGCATTTGCGGATGATGCGATGGTGACTCCAGAAAGTGGAGTGAACTGAGAATATAAAGTGACAATGAATTAAAAAAAATAAAAATGCATGACGATAGGACACTAACAAGAAATAATATAAAAGTAGAAGGCACGAAAATCAAACTGATCGAATTATTTCAATAACTAAGGGTCATTATTGAAAGCAAAGGACCGCAAAGAGGCAGAAATTAAAATTATTATTAAAATTACTATGCTATTAGGGAGGAACTCATATGAAAAAAGTGTCTCAGAAAACGAAGATGAACGTGTTAAAAAACAATCTATAGGGCAATACTAATATTTGGATTTGAGACTTGGATGCTGACAGATGTACAGAAGAACAAGCAAGCAGCCGAAATGATGTAACTGAGGCAGGTTAGATATGTGACAAGAAAAACTGGTATGAAAGACACACAAATACTCGAAAAACTGAACATAGAAACGATAAGCACATATATTGAGTGGAAACAAATCAGCTGGTGAGGACACGTACAAGAAGGAAAAGAAAAGTAGTGCAAGTATGAGAAGCAAGACTGTCAATGAAGAAAAGGGAGGTAGACAAAAAAGTCATGGGACAACAACAAACATGAGGGTCAAATTTTAATATGCATAATTCCACGCATCATAAATGGTTGAAGTGGATACTATATACATACATACAATTCCAAATTGTATTATAAATTAAATAAAATTAAATCACAAATGAAACTGAAATGTGCATAATGATTAAAACAAACAGTCCAATTTTTAATCACACCCATATTCATTGTTGCCCACCGTACATACATGCAACTACGAATAATTATCGTGGGATCACAACAAAAAATAATATCTGTGATGTTTTATTCTCCAGAGGACGATTAAGCGGACGCATTACATAATAACAATGAAACTAATACGAGGACAACAAAGATACGTGATATGCCATGAGAATATTTCTCATTTGCGTCCGCGTGCCTCGAAAGCATCACCACCCTTAGCGCCATGCTGTGAAGAGGGTAAAACTAAAAATTGTATAGTTATTATATCCATATATGATTTTATATGGAAGACACATGTAATGCTGTAATTATTAGTACTCGCATTTGTATCTGGGTGATTGTTCCAATTACGTTAGTCTTTGTTGGGAATTTTTATGGTGCATTATAGATCATTTTATGTATTAATATAAATTTAATGAAACATTATCGTGTTTATTTGCAATGTAGATAGGATACCAACCATTTTTCGAACATTCTTCTGGAAAGTTATCCTATCACACGACGCTTTCTTTTTGTACAAAATTCGTTGAATATTTCACACTTATATCGCAGTAAAGATAAGATTATAACCAGTAAATACTAGATGAATATTAATAATTTACAGGATACATAATGATAATGAATGAAGTGTTGTACGAGATTGCCATGTTTGTAAAATACATGTAGGATTAAATTATTGTTTCAAACAGGTAAAGAGTGTTGTTCTATTGTCGGACTAAATATGGTTTTTAATTGATTTTAGCTTTCACGATTCTATAAATAAACACTATTATTATTTATATTTGTTCGTATGAAGTGTTCTGTACCGAAGAAAATAACCAATGAAAAAAGCAGAGTATTTGTATAATGAATTATTCGTTCTGATAACGTAATCAACTAAACAGAAGCAAGAACGAATATAATTAATATGTATAACAAATACTTGAAGTAATTTATTTCGTAGGGTGCAAATAAATTTGAATACTACTGAAACGGTTCAATTATGAAAAAGAATTAAATGATATATTGCCTTGAATTGTTTGATTTTTATTGACATCGAGGTATAGAATATCGAAGAATTCTATCATAACCTTTATATAAATTCCAGGAGTAAACAATGCACTCTGTAATAAATGCAATTATTTTCCAATCAAAACGTTATTTGCCGGAAAAAATATCCCAATCATGTGATATTAAAAACACGCAGAAGAAAAATATTACTAGCTTATTGCCTCATCATTACCTCGTTAAATATTGAAATTATTCGTCGGAATTAGTCCAATTACGCGTGATTCGGTGAAATTATTTAAGTCCGGTAGCGTTTTCCGCCCGAAATAATGTAATAGGTATAATCTGACGCGTCGTAAAAACGATGGCAGAAAGATTTAAAAATCTATCAGCATGTAATTTTCAAGTCCTCGCTCTAATAAACAGAATTAGATCGGTCCTCTCCGTCGTCCTATCGCAAACCGCCGGACAAATAATTTCGGTAATTTCGTGAATTATAATTCGGGCCGCGTACTAACAGCAAATGACGTGTCCAGTAAATTACCCTAAATGCCTACGAATTCGACCAAATAACTATAGTTCGGGCCGTAATGACCGCCTTGCATCGGTAGCGGATGAGAAACAGAAATAGTCAACTCACGCTGGATGCAGTCCATTGTTAACCGTTTCAAAGAGTTCTTATATCCTCATCAGATTCACCATTCAGCTGTCCGTCAGTTTACCACTAGAACATCTTTGGATGATTAACACCTCGTATTTTATTGTCATATCTTGTTGAAAGTATAATGATACTTGTTATACGCCTGTAAGGGTTGGGTATTTTTATTTTCATTATATATCTATATATATATACATATATATATATATATATATAACGTTTTCGTTACAATAAATATTTCTTTACAGCGCAAATGTAAATCCATTCATGTCACGCACATGAAATCAATGCATCAATCCATTTATAATTAATATTGAATTTTATTACTAATATTCCTGTCAACGCAAATTGTAATAATATCGGGGACGAAAAAAATACGCTTGTTTTCAAATTGATGATAAAACTAATTACTAAAAATATATAAAATGTCGTTTTTAATACAATAAGAACAGTTCAAAGAATTAGATTTATTGAATATAAAATAATTAAATGTATTTAACAAACGTTAGACTTTTACAATCACAAAGCAATCACAATCACAAAACACTCATAATTTTTCTACGTAATAAAACTTGTTCCGGACATTATATAACTATTATTCGAAAGGTGACTAGTATTGAATAACATGTTAAAATTATTTGAGAAAAAATGCAAACAATGTCCATACATTGGTACTGGCCAATATAAATCAGTTTTGCTCGAACAATGTGCGTTTTATCGAAAAGAAGTAACTAGATTTTTTCATTCAATTAAGACATAGTTTGTAATAAAAAAAACATGAACGCAAATAGAGTCCCATACGATGCACAATAAAATTAATAACAAGGTTTCGACAGATTTCTTTAAACATTGTGCTAAATTATAGCATATCTGTTTCATGGTGCTATTGACATTTATACTAAAATGCTTATAAACTTATAAATGTTAGATATCATAACATACCAAGGACGCATGATGAATTTAATATATTTATTTTAACATTAAGAAGTTACGTTAAAAATCATCGGCCTTCTTTTCTGAACATTAATAAATTAATAAAATAATGTAAATTTATATAATATGTCATGTGATATTTACCGACGCGAACTTAACCCGGACAAAATAGTAATAAGTCATTATGACGTTGATATTTTACCTAAATAGCATTCTATTCAAAGTGCATTCAACTTTATCCTAATAATTAGAGTAGGTGGGTGTGGGAGTTTTTTATATTTTTAAATGATTTAGTTTTATGCAAGTTAATTAATTGAAAATTCATTAAGCCACTCACTGGAATGAAATAGTTTTTGTTGTAATTAAATTAGTTTTATTAAATCATGAACATTTTTCCACCAGAATTAAAGTTAACGAAAATTATTTTGGGATAGGTTTGGGATGGATTTGGGACCAGTTTTTTGTCTTCCCACCTCTACGGAGTCCTTCCTGTTCGTGGTGTCATATACGGTTCAGATTCGAGGATCATTCACGCGAGATATTTCTCGTTCATTCTTTTAACGTGTTCCAACCAGTATTTCCTTCGTTGTCTTCCTCATCTTACTGCATCATCCATCCTAAATTCTTTTGCCTCATTTGTTGGTTGTGGTTGCTCCTCTAGATGATAGCATGCATAGCAAGCATTCAAATGTAGCTGCTGCTTTTTTTATTTGTGATTTTAAGTCTAGGAATTCATTTAGGCTACTTGATATGTCCACCCCAAGGTAATTTACTTGTTCGATAACTTTGGTATTTATCTTTAGCTTATCTGACTGGTTCTTTTCAAAAGGTCATGTCTGAAATAATTGTTGCGTCATCTGCATGGCCCATTATAAAACCCCGTTTTAAGGAAGCAATTTTTTATATGATTTTGTCTACTATAAGTTTGAAAATAAATAGAGTGAGACTGTTGCCTTGTGGCAGTGGACGTTTATTTGGGTTGGGTTAAGTTGGGTTGGGTTGGGATGGATATCAGATGCTTGCAGGTCTGTTGTGATTCTTTTGATTCAATGTATTATTTTAACTATTTATTTACTATTTATATTTAACTACTATTTGATTTTCTTCTAGTTTCGAATGACATCCTTTAGTTGAACTTTGTCAGATTTGTTGGTTAACTTTTTTTGTGAAGCTGGAAATAAATAACACATAGTGGTTTGTATTACAGCCACAATTATTTTGCTTACTTTGTGTTGGTAGATCGAAAGATAACAAATTTGTAATTTAAATGGGTGGAGTTGGGTTGGAATTGTGTCATGTTTATGATTTGAAGGCCAAAAGATCGAGTCTGCATCTCCGAAACATTCGGCACCGAAATCAAAATTACACTTGTTTTTATGTTATATTTAATAAAATAATACTCGTGGGAATCCAGGTTTTGAAAATACAGTTTTGCAAAATTCACTGCAAATAAGTAACAAGTATGAGAAATTAAATTAAATGTATGTCCTACAAGTTCTGCAAATATCCACGGGAATAATAGTAATAATAATTAACAATCGAGCAAGTACTATAACAACAACCCATTATGTATTTGTAAGAAAAATGGGAAACTAAACTAAAAAGTGGGATGAACTTTTCTAGTAAAAGTTTTATCTCAAAATCTGAAATATGAATATAAAATAATAATTTCAAAAAAGTACGAATACTATTAGAACAATTATTTGTTGATGTAAATGATGTTATCACAATGTGTTTATCTTATATACATTTATACATCTATACACATCTTCAAGCATTTTCTTTTGCAACGAAAAACAACTCAGAACAGCCAAACCAACCTTCAAGTTTCTGGGAAGCCAAGTAAAACTAAACTAAAAAAAAATATTAAATCGATGGAATTCAAACTAATTACAGCTAGCGAACGATGTTAAGATCAAAAATGTTATAGGTTTCGTAAATTGTTGGGTTGGATCAATCGAATCTCAACACACGTAAACATGATCCAACACAATCCAGCAAGAAGCAATAAAAAACAATCTGGCTGATGATTTCGAAACCAAAACAAATCCAAGATCCAAGCATTAATTGGTTGGCAAGAAGAGCAATAAAAAATAATAATTTTAACAGCAAGAAATTAATCAAAAGTGCATATAAATCATTCACAATATCAGCCAAACACAAGGTGATGATAAAATCCAAATCCGTCAAAGGTAATCGACCAAATCGTTTCGAAAAGGACTCAAAGATGCAGAAGCTTATTCGGTGAAATATTCGAATATCTAAAGCCAAAACTTTGTGTTGGCCATTTTCGCAACTTTAGTTGAATTAAAATGTAAATTTAGAAGCTTCGGTGAAAACTCGACTGCGAAACCTATATATCGAAAATAATTGAAACCCGAAGACAACGATATGTAGAATGCGATGAGTAGTTAAAACGCTTTCCCTGCATTTTTGAGATTAATATACCGTGCTCTTTTTTCTTATTTTTGATCAGAGGGCTATGTTCAGTTTAATAAGGATCATGACAACACATAAATCGCAAATCCTTAAAAAATACTATGCAAACCTTTCATCATCACTTGGCATATTGTTTCAGTTATTATAATTATTTTTAATTGAATAAATATTTCTGCTGTTAATGTTTATCATTACAATTTAATAATATTTAACCTAAAAATAAAGTATGGTTCTTGACAGTTTGTTTGTTAGCAAACGTTAGCATCCTTTCCAATGCGTTGACACTTTCATTATAAAATGAAACATAGGCCTGTTCAAAGATAAGAAGAGAACAAGTTATTGATTGTGCACAATTGACTAGTTTTGATTTCCTTGTTGTTTTACATGACATGACAAAATTTATAATAAATATACTAATGAGCTGGCAATCTCGCGCAGCTTGGACAATCTAGTTTATAAATAAATCCATTAATATTTTGCTTGGTGATCTTTCGTAGTTCCTTTTGTCGAAGTAAGTTCTGTGGATATTTGCTACAAAGATTTTTAAAACAGTTAATCTTATTACTTTTAGATACATAGAGCAAATATTCTGTTTCGCATCACTGATACGAACACAGAGACGGCTACCATCAATTCATCAAAATATGCGTTCTGCAACAGCCAAATAACGTACTTAATCTTCCTTAACTCGCACATTTTTAAATCAAATTACAAGATTAAAAAGTCATATGTCGCATTTGACTGCGCCGCCGACACACTCAAACGCGACTAAAACAAATCACTTCTGAACGATAAAAGAATACTAGACAATTTGTAACGATTATATTTGCATAATTGCATTATCGCGTCAGCGGTGGCGCTAGGATCGCGTGCGCGCTCTTTATTCAATTGTAGCGCAAAGAAACGACGATTGATGGTCGCCATAAAGAGCCGTTTGTGTAGAAACAGCTTTTAATTTAATAATTATCCCTCGACGCGAAGGGGGAAGTTATGATGGATAGCTGCGATTTACGAAATTTGATTATGCATATATTTTCGTTCGTTGTGATTTTGTTGGCGTATTTGCTTCGGATCATCGAGTACCTTTCCAATAATTAATTGATTTCAATACGTGCTTCGTAAACAGCTCTGAACGTAATAATCAGCTACAAAATAATCCAATGTTTTTTGGGGCTCTTGAAATACATAATTCATTCATATGCATTACAAATTTTATACCCAGCTAAATTAAATGATTTATTCCCTTTCTTGCCATAAACCAATTTCATTATTCCACTCGAGCGATGATCGTACTGTAATATTCATGAAGTTACTCACATACATAGACCTAATCAAATAACGCGCACCATAATGAATATTAAACGTATATTTTATTATCTGCCGGCAAGTGAAAGAATAATGTGTTATTATAAGGCGATATTCACACATTATCCTTTAAAGGACAAAGGACACGTGCTCCGCACAATAGTTACACGTGCGTAGTCGCCCGAAACTGTATAAAACGCGCTAAAACACGCCTGTGTCTCTCTCGGATCCCTTAAACTAACGAACCGTGGCGCCGCGTGCACAAACAACGTCCAATTACTTTGCGGTGTTATTAAACAATAATTGCAAATACGGGCGGGTTCTTTTCTTTTGAGTTACGCGCTCCGAATTGTTAGTTGAAATTGTAAAATATTGGACGTTTCGTTTTCGTTAGTAAAATTTACTAACGCGAAATGAAAATATTCAAGATGAATTATGAAAATTGCTAATTATTTGCTAATTTGCGAATCAAATTTAAAATTATTAATGTCGTAACTAACTAGACGACAACAATAAGCAGAAACAATATGTTGTTCATTTACACATTCCTTATGATTCAGCAGTACTTTACCCTATTCAGGCCTTGCATTTTCCAATCTCAACACTTGTTTTTTACACACTCTATAACATTATTTCCACCCTGTTTATTATTACTTTCTTTGCTTGTACACTAATTGCAGTGATTTTTGCCAACATTTCCACAAATACTTTTGACTTGCCTTTATTACCGAAGAAGGCAAAGTCCTGTCAATCGGCTGGAAAGATAATGTTTTAGGATTTCAAAAGGTTGTTGTTAAATAGATGGAAGATTATCGCCTTCACAGAACCAATGCTTCTGAAATCAGCCAGAATCCCACATTATTGGATTTTCTGCCTCTAAATGTTATGAATGTATGATCGATAAAGAAAAAAAGAGTGGCGAAACTTACGACCTGAAAAAGTCTGATATTGGAATCAAAATCAAAAAGTTAATTTTCTATGTCATTGTTATGATCGATGAAGAAAGATGCCTGTATAAGTGAAGATTGGATGCATACAAAATGATATCTAGTCTGTATAAGAACTGTTGCCAGAAAAAGTTAAATTAAATTCAGCAACAAGCTGAATGTCAATAGTACAATCTGATAAAATGTATGTGTACCAAGGAACCTATACACATGTTTATAAAAAAATGCATTGTCATAATCCCGAAAAAAATTATATGCATTTATAATATTAATTGATTTACGTTGGCTCACCGATGTTAACCAAAAACTAAAGATGACTTTATCAGAATGCAATAGTAAACACATTATGGAAAAGGCGTAAGAAAGAAAAGCACAATAAAGAAAACTGAGTCGTATAAATGAAATAGAAGATTAACTAAGAAGTGAGTGTGCAATTGAAAAATTATTACTGAAAAAATGAAAAAACTCTAGTTACGTAAGAATTAGATTATTTAATCCATACAAGATTATAGAAAATGCAAACAAATGGTCAAAAAAAAATTAGCACTGAAAATGCAACAAGGGAATGGGATAAAATGGGCATTGATGGTAATGTATCGCCGTGACTAAGATGAAAGCAGAGGAGGGAGGATTTTGCGAAATGCTGATTATGAATCTATAGGTACCAATATTTTTTAAGGAACAATAGATTTCAATTCTTACATATTGTCATACATTAACCGACAACTCTAACAATTCTCAGGCAGGGAAAATAAAAAAAAGAAAAAGTATAAAAGTACCAACGAATTCTTGTGGTGGACACAGACGATATAATGAACGGTTAATTATTACATTAATTACAGAGAAGTGATGGGATAATGCTAAAAGGTCACTTGGATATTAAAACTTCAAATGCTTCAACAGATACGTTGGGTTGAGTTGGGTTGGGTTGGGTTGCAAGTGATCACGAAAGGAAAAATAAATACAAAACAAAGATGAGACTGATATCAGCCATACATACGAAGTTGAATACAATAATAATAATACATTTATGGACAAATATGACTAAAATAATACATAGAGCAAATATTATCATAAATGCAAAGGTGCTTTCTAAAAGGTGAGAAGGGAGAAATATATAGAATTATTCACTGTTAAGAAGGTAATTTAGATAACAAAGTAAAAAAAACATAGAGTGAAAGTGTTAATAATAAATTAATATGGTTAACCATTTCTACATCGATACAATACAACATATCCAATGAAAGATATGTGAAAAGAACGAAAAACATAGCAATGGAGTGTCGTAATCAGTCAATTGTGATTATTGTTCCAAAAATAATCAGAATAGGCTTAGGGAAAGTCAGAACGTGTATATCCCGTCGACTTCGAAATTTTCCATGATACCACTATACTACATATACATAAAGCAATGTAGTAAAAAATTCATGCCTACATACGAGCAGGTGAAGGAAATGACCAGAAAACTATATTTACGTAAAATTGTATGTAGCAAAATCCTAAAATTTTGAGAATTTTGTAAATAATGGTAGCTGAATATGAAGGAAATTATATTTGAAGCAACAGATGATCAAATGTAATGGGATGGAAATAATAAGAAATAATAAGCGAAAAATACTAATTAACAAAACTAACCAATCATAGATTTGATATTTGTACCAAACTATAGCGAAAAGAGCCAAACTTATTTGGAGCTAACAAAGCAGGAATAATGAAGGAAAACAACGAGTACAAATTAAAAAAAAGCATTCAATTTATTTGTAAAAGAAGAATGGCTGCTAAAGACGGACAAATAATGCTAAGTGAGAAGGACCAACAGGATAATGTATTAGTGTTGAACGAAGATCTGACCAAAGAATAAACTTAAATAAAAACAGAACAATAATTCAAAAGCAATAGCTGAAGCAAAATGTAACTAAATACGAAAGTAGAACTTATGAAAATGAAACAACTTAACAAATTTAATTATCTACATAAAGTGACCCAAGAGTGTGACATAAATGGTATAAAAGACATTGGTGTTACATGATTATAAGAAAAACTAAAATAAACTTATACAAAATAATATAATAACCAACAATAACATGTGACTGTGAATTATGGAGCTATCCAGAAGAAATGGAAAAATACAGTCCACAAAGATGTCATGTCCAGAATACAAAAGCAATCTATGTAGGGGGTTATATACCAATTATTATTTACAAACAATTTCCTCTTCTACTCGTTCGATAAAACATTAGATTTCTACTTAGGTTTGAAAATCTTGTATACAATAACAGATTGAAATATTACGCAATTGAAATATTACGATTTTTCTTAAAAATGGGAAGCCTTTGAACAGTCTAGGTAAACTTTAGAGATGATGTGATACGATGAAACATGTTAGGTCCAATATTTTCTAGAAATTGTCCTGTGCTACCTTACCCATAGTCTAATTTTTTAGTTTTAAAAATTAGTTCGCGATAAAATACCTCACTTGTGATTACCTTCGTGGGCTTGGATTATATGAAGGTTAATGTAAGGTCTGGGAAGAAGTTCATGGAGTTTTTCAGGATAAATGGCGTCAATTGCAAATAACAGGAACACACTAAATGGTCGCTGGAAAGGTGATACTCCGATCGAAATTGGTGCAGTGGTTGGAAAGTTGTTTGCTTTTGAATATGGAGAAAAGTAATCAAAAATTGCGCTATATTTTGCAATATTATTACGACAAAGGGAACAACACTGCTGCCCGGGAATAGTTCAGTCGCTTTCTTTCTAGTAATTTTTATGTGAAAAATCAGTAACGCTCTGGTCGTCCAATCACTGAAAGAGCTGATGAAATTCTTGAAAAGTCCAGCAGTGTCGATATTGGTAAGCATTGATCACAAAACTGTTTTGAACCACAAAACAGTTTCGCACAAAACACAAATCTGGCTAGAAAAAGAAACTAGATGTATGAGTTCCTCATGATTTGAACACGAAAAACATGATAGATCGAATTAACATCTGCGATGTGCTGAAACGCATTGAAATCAAGCCGGTGATAAAAAATTGTCAAGTACGACAATCGGAAGCGTCAATAATCGTGATGGTGGGCCGTCAAAAGTGTTCGCGAAGCTAGGATTGACGCTAAAAAATGTGATGCTATACTTGTGGTGGCACTGGAATGGAATCGTCCATCATGAGGTACTTCCAGCTAGTCAGACGGTTTATTCTCCGGACTGAAAATAGCAAAGGTGTTGCCTTCAACCAGAAAAATGGCGAAACATTATCGATAATAATGGAGAACTTTTTCCCAGACACTTAATATGGTAATGCACCAATATTATTCACTCTCTTTAAAATATCACTGATTTATACAAATATGTAAAAATAATATAGCAGGACCTGTGTCTAATGATTTATTTAGGATAACCATTTGCTACGAACTATGCAAACAAGGAATACTAACTGCTTCAGGCACAACAATTTTGAGATTAAGATTGTTTACACAGACCTAGAAAGAATCACGCGAGTCAATTTCTGCATTATCAAGATTTTCATTAAAATTAGTTGCATTTAATACCAAAAGAATTTTTATTTAATATACAGCTTCTTAAGTAACCAAGTAAATTTACAAAATGATTCAAAAACAACGAAGAATATCATTTTCGATATGAAACTTTTTCATGTATCCTCGTATATGCACACCGAGCAAATTAATATCATTATTATCAGAATTTGGTAACCAAATTACGAACAATCTTTTTATCCAACGATGCCAATAGCTCAGGCACGCCCATTTCTCTAACATAATTGAATTGTGCGTAACCCAGATATATATAATTGAGTCCATAGCTGGCCACTTATATGTGAATCTGGCATTTATAGTCTTCTATAAATAACACAATGATAAATATAAATTCTAATTTACACGAGATGGTATGCGTTCGAAGGACATAATAGCGCCGATTCCTTGCTTAGTATCCATTAATAATGAAAGAAAATTTATAGTTTATTGTCCCGTAAAAAAATCGTAAAAATAATATAGACCTTAGAAGTTATTTACTGTACTACTCTTTAATTATATATAGTTGTTGCTAATTCCTTTCCTGGAAAATGTCACTGTACAAAGCGTGAATACTTTTCTTGTTGGAGAGATCTTTCAATAAAACCTGTTAATTTGTGACGCGGTGCTAAACTTAGTATTTACAGAAAACTTTCATAGTTGAATAACACGAATACACTGTGTAACTTGGTGTAAAGTTCCGATATTGTTTAGTTTACATTTTTAAAGATCTAAATATTTAATCGCGTTTCGTAGTTTGTTTTGAAACGTGTTAATTTTGTAGAAAAAAAAAACGATCGTGATAAACTCATTAATTGCATTTTTGCAAGATTAACGTCTGTGCATTATTTTACATCGTGTTGTGTATCATGAGATTATTTTTCGCATTTGTGCCATATGCATGTTATTATGTTATTATTTACATGACACTGTTAGTAATATTGTTGTATCTAATTTTAAACTACATGTTATATAAATATATTTATATAGTATTATTAAATACGGATCAATAATCTTATTATTTTTCTGTTTCATCTACGTATAAATATTTAAAATATTTATTCTCAAAGAATATAAAAAAAATTAATTTCAATCTAATAAATTCTTTCGTAAATTAAGCCGGCTAGGTATAATCCAAGATTTATGCAATACTCGTACGTTTTTGAACTAGGTTTGAATATGCACTAGCAGAATGCAAAACTGAATTGTATGTTGGGTTGCATATACAATGGCTTACGACTTCATTGAAAATTAATACTTCGCGTTAAAATAAGTACTCTTCACCTTCGTCAATTATTTCACCATTTGCTTGAAGCTGGAGACAATTGTTCCGAAACGAATGTTCACTCTAAGAATTTAATTCTGCTTTCTTTATGAAGTCCATTTCCAAAAATCGACAGGAAATAGCTAAATTTTAAATTGGGGCCACATAGTGAATGACCGGTTCGGTCATGACAATCAGTTGCAAAGAGCAAATGAACAGGAACAGGAAATATTCATATTAAATTGTACTATACTTATATTGTAATACGGAAAGCGTCAAAGTATACAGATGCAACAATAGAAGAAATATAGCCAGGAAAACATAAATGGAGACATACGTTGTAGTCAGCAGGATTTCATCTTGACCTTTAGAGGTTCCCAACCTGAACTAGATAGAATATGGTGAATTTTATTGCCAATTAGTATTATCATTATTATTGATGCTATACTACTAGTTTTATTTTTATAAAAATATTAATAAAACTGGAAATATGTTTTATGTCTTATTTAATTTTTACGGAAAATTAAATTATTATCGTGCAAGTTCACATTTATATATTCTGCAAAAAATAAATGATATTGTTCAATAAATATTAAAATCATTAAAAAATATTTCAATTTAATCTGTAATTGGATTGAGTTGGGTCGGCTTGATTTAGTGTTAAGGATTCTTGTCACATGTCATTTCCTTGTGAGGTGGGGTGATATTTTAATGTAGTAAACTTTAATTGAATTGATTATTCAAGTAAAATTAGTTATGAATTAGAAAAGCTTACAACCAACTTCGTGAAATTTAATTTGGCGGTAAATATAAATGTAGTAGTCATTATATATATATATATATATATATATATATATATATATATATATATATATATATAATTCATAGTTTAAAATGTCTTTCACTATAGGAAATCTCTTAAATATATTCATTTGATGAGTCTGGTGTCATTTCTTTGGTTACATAATATCCATAAATATTTTTTATAAAATTTAAAACTGACTGGTTAAATGAGATTTGATTTCTACTTGGTATTTTTTTGAAAACTGGGACAGGGTGAAAAATCAATTTTAAAGGTGTTTATTAATAATCACATTTATAATTTTTTTTATAGTTAACTGGGCTATGGCCCAATTCATTATGAAACAAAATTCCGTTTCGTGCTAGGCTACATTGTACACCACCAGAGGCTCAAAGAAAATATGCAAAATTCTAAATGCTACATGCTGCCCATTTTTGTGAATCGCTTGGTATATGTAATGTTGTCATTTTATTAAATAACGTAATCCACGAAAATGACGACGCCTCAAGATTTATTACTTTAACTTTAATTCATAGTTACTTATTTAAAAATTTGAATTTTTTTTGTTCTTAAATACGTGAAATGGAGCTAGAGTTGAATTTCTCCACTGATATATACACAATGTAACATTTTCATGTAATTGCTGAAATATATTGTGAAAATTTTAATAATAATTATTCAATTCCGCAAAACTCCAAACTTACGTACACGCCAGTATTTATTCAAGCAAAACAAATTCCTATTTCATTCGGCTACGAAGTCTGACGACGATCTGATTTCGGCTCCAGTTTCTCCCATTACCCTCAATCATCGTTCACTTATTCGATGTTTATGGTGTTCCATTTCCGCGCAATTTCATCCGGCAACTTTATAACTGCCTGAAATATGGTGGCCGCTGGTAAATAACTCGAATTTGTCTGAAACCTACCCCTCCGGGAGCTACATTTATGCTAACGCTTTAAATTTATAACGTTGCGCCGTTTGACGCTCAATGCATCATTCTGCTTCGTTTGCTCTCGACCAATATTCAGCTAAAGGCGCTAAGAAACGACCTCTGAATATGTAAAATGCTGTCATATTCTCGCGTAATCTTTTCTAATAAAAACGTATTAAGCGTAATGTCCCATCTATATACGGCGCTTAAGACGACGATTGTTTTGAACCTTGCAATGACGCTTTGTGTGCAAATGCGCATAAAAATTGGCGATTTTCACTCCATTAGCCACAAGATAAGTTTCATATTGCCCTGCGATCTGGTGGGAACTTACGAAATTTTGTTTTGTGCAAATAAATCTGCATGAGTAAATTTGTAAAAAAGAAGAAACTTTAGTACCATCATTTAGTGCGATAAGAAAAAGCTACTTCGATGTATTTAAAGTTAAATAATTAACATAATTGTTGAAAATTCATTCTTCTAATGCGTGTAACGCCCCCAATTCTTCACAATAAACGCATCTCCTAACGAAAGTCATCGAGTACCTAACCTGGACTTCACAACAAGATCTGCCCAATATTTTTACTGAAAGATTTTTTCCTACTTCCAGCGGTTGTTAGCACATGTGGATCACCAACGTACGAGATGGAAAATGCATAGCCAACAACTAGAACAATATATTCGATCAACAAGTAGTTTCGTGAAGAATTCAGAATTCAAATTTTACAACAACATACAGGATGTAGTCGAGCTACGAACACCGTGCCTAACACTGCCTATTTCCTAAGAAATGGAAACTTCTACGAACAAAACAACGGCGCTACCCTGGGATCGTCACTCTCGCTAGTTTAAACGTGTTTATGGAAATCTTCGAAGATGAATTCATTGGATCTATCGAGATGACATGTTGGAACCGCTACGTTGACGATTAGTTTAAAATCTGGCCTGGTCGAAGAGAAGGACTGCAAAAGTTGCTAGACCTGTCACACCAGTATCTACTTCACAATGGAAGTTGCAAAAGAGAGGTGCATCATACCACCATCGACAACAAAAACAATCGGTAATTGCAAACTCTACGAAGAGCGGAAAATTAGTGATTTAAAGAATAGACTAGAAGATATCCGACATGTTAAGGAAACGGTACAAAAGAACTGTTACACCAGCAAACCAGGGTCTACCAAGAGGAAGAATGGAAGGATTTACAACCGCAACCAGTGGGTTATGCTCACTTACCTTACATCGTCGGAGTTTTGGATAGACTAAAAAAATGTCTACAAAGCTTAACGGTCTGTTACAATGCACTGAAAAGGATTGAACTAATTTTATAATCCAATAAGGACCCGGTAACAAAGCTGCAAAGTAAAGGCATCCGCCAATTACAATGAAATGAAAGGAATTCATATATTTGACAAACCGGATGTGGTATGCAGAAAAAAGGAACATAGAAGATGTGCGACAATAAGGTACGCACAAAAGTCTGGGTTCGCCGAACACCTAAACCAGGAAGGGGACAACAATATTCATCACGACAAGGTTACGATATTGTCCAGAAACAACAAATGATGGAGAAGACCAATAACTTGAACAGAGACTTGAGGACTGGCAGCAGAAGAAAATAAGTAATGTGAGAATGACCCTACAACGGTCACAGTGCAATCGAGGTAACGTAGCTGCCTTAGGAAACCACATAGCGCTAGAAACGATTCATCCACTCCTCATAGCAATACTAGAACACAAATACTAGAATAGCCTTCAGCCGGTCTGTTACAGCGTTCGAATGTTATCCAGTGCCCCA
Organism: Geotrupes spiniger; assembly: GCA_959613385.1. NCBI lineage: Eukaryota > Metazoa > Arthropoda > Insecta > Coleoptera > Geotrupidae > Geotrupes > Geotrupes spiniger. The sequence continues at coordinate 14,668,843 of OY390734.1, forward strand.
AAACAACACCCCTTCAGGTGGTTTCTCAATCGATGGAAGAGGTGAAAATCACAAGGCTTCAAGTCGGCTGAGGATCCACAGAAATTTCTTACTCGCAAAAAAACGATTTACTGAAATTGCGTGTAATAAATCGCATTATCGTGATGCAACACCCAGTTTGTTTTGATATTGGATCTCGTCTCTCTCGCATGACTCAACTGTCTTCATTGGGTTAGTGCGAATGACGTAAAAGATCGCGTAGACACAACACACTTCATAAAAATCGCGGCCCCACCACACTTGCAAATCAACAGGGTCCCCATAGTGAATTTGTTAAATTTCCATTCTCATATTGTAATGACGATTTTTTAAAGAAGCCAACCCAACAAGATTAACCCACAGAATACAGCATTCAAGACCACCTGAGCTTCCGCGGTAAAATCCATCTCCAACTAAATGGACTAAATGGACTAAATGGACTAAATGGACTAAATGGACTAAATGGACTAAATGGACTAAATGGAAAAGACAGCTTGAAAACCTCCACCCATTCCATCTCCCGTATGCAAAGCATTCTCAAGGAGGTCGAAGTTAAAAAAATAAATGTACCTCCAATTTTTGATTAAAGAGATTGTGGTTTGGTCTCAAATGAAAGGCATTTGCTAGTAGAAGACAACAATAAAGCCATATCCGCTGAAAGCTGAATTCGTTGCAGATATGCGATGTTGGGCTTCAAATGGAAGGTCTTTGCAATTAGATTTAAAAATTACTGCAATCTACGTATAAAACGGTAGTCGTTTTACTATATGCGTTCGTCATTGTTAAAGGAAAGGTTTATTTGAGTATTAATGAAAAATGTTATCATGTTATGTAGGGTCTCAAATGAATTTCCGATTACCGCGAAAGTAGATTGGGATAATTTCAGTTAAAACGGAATAAGTTGCATATACCATGTGTCCCCGGATTGAGTTTACAATTGGTATGATTGACGAAAAAGTTTCGAATTGGAATTTCATGTTTTGGGATTTCTTGATCTGAAATTTATTTTTAGTTTACTTTCGATTTTTTTTAATCAAGTAGGCCTCTACAGTTAGGCAAACACTATTTCAGTCCTAGGTAAACTACCTCTTCTGTTTACAGTACGCCAAAGTGTTAGTAAGAAATGTCGTCCAGAATGTAAAGTCAAATGTGTTATTTAAAATATGATATATGATAATGTTTATAAAAAAAGTTTATAAAACTATGAGTGTCCTCTAAAAAACAAATTAAACAATAAAAATGGGCAACGACTTTTCGCTAACTTGAGTACATAGATCAATCAATTCATCTATAAAGAACGAGGGCACCCTAGAATATACGAGCGCGAAAGTAGTTGTATCTGGCCCAAGTTAGACGAGCTAAGGATGTTTTACTCTGACGATGCGACTGCTATCCCACTCTACACTTAGTAGCTGTACTTAAAAGTTTTCCTAGTATTCAATAATTACTTAAAATCGTTCAAAATAATTATAAGGTCTTATCGAACGATGTTTGACATATTCTTACAGTAGAGATATGTTTACGATGGAAGCTCAGTATGTTTGGAAGTCATTACCTGCACAAACTTACCAGTGTTCTAATTGTGCTAATTTTCATTTAAATTCATTTAAATTTTTGTTGAACTTTAAGTTATGTGTATTTTTAATTGATCCATTTCTACATATCCAGTCAAATTTTAAGTATTTTAAAATTATTTACAATTCAAATACATTGATTTATTTCTAATATTAGAGTTCGTAATTAAACATCTTTATGTAGGTACCATTGAAAAATATTGCCAAAAATTTAATTATCGTAAGTTATCTCCAAATTACGAAATCAACAAGTCCAGGTTCACACAAGAAATAACTGATGCATATTATACCAATTTTTGTGATGCATTATAATTTACTTGAATTTTTATAAATTATCGTCCAGTTATTAGCGGCCAATCAAATGTTCACTTCACAATAAAACAAAATTAAAACTTAAACACATTTGTTATTTAAACAATGTTCGATTCGTGTTAATGTATATAATAAAATTATTGATATTTTTTCATAAATCTATAAGTGGAGATAATTTAAAAGCATGAATACACGGCAGCACTAAATTGCTTTTAATGAAAACCAAATATTGAATTAGTATAATCGAATTAATTAGACGCACACGATGCAAATAATTATTGCGTGGAAAATATGTTTCAAAAAAATCAATTCGCCAGCCAGTGATAATACCACTCAAGGTTTCTGTTACACGATATATAAGTTTACATATTGTTAGCCCTCTCGTGTAACGTAATATTTGCCAACAAATATCTTTCCTGTCGTAAGTGTCTATTAGTAACTGCTACTTGTGGAAACAAGTGTACTTTCCCAACACCTCTAACCAAAACTTCCTTTGTATTTGGTTTTCTATTTTTGCTTCAACGTTCAGTTGTATTACCTGGATATAATGTTTCCCATCAATGTTGTGCGTTAAACCAACGCCTAGAAAATTATCCTAATTGATAATAAAAATATTTTTATCCTACTTGTTTATAGTATTATTCGGAATGCGTGTCATATTCTCGTCATCATACAGGGTGACTAATCTATGTACATAATTTAACTAATAAAGTATGTTGGATCAAAATGACAAACTGTCACCATACATTTTTCACATTGAACTTGAAACTAAATTGTCAAATGAATTACCCATCCCAACCGCTTTGAATAAGCATGCATGTTTTTAAAATATCTTGGGGTACCGAAACATACTTGATTTATTGCAATTAAGATATAATATTATGTTATGTAACCTTATTATATTTTACAAAAAAAAATGTTTGGTTGGACCCAATTCATGCCATTAACGGCTTCTGAATTATTATTGCGTCAACACACTTAAAATGTTTCATTCATAATCGCGCATAAATTGCATTGCACGAACCAGGGATCGTCAAATCATGAATGTTACAAGTTTCGTCTGTAAAAGGAAACGCAAATCGACCAATAAAACAACTCGAGTTCATTCATACAACCGATAAAATTACTAAGCATAAAGCGTGGAAAAAAATACAGAAAAATGATGACTGGATGATTCCGATACAATGGCTCCGTCAGTTTCGTGTCTTAAAAACCCTAAGGATCGGATTCGAATGGGCGTGCGCGGGACTTTCGCTCTTACGGACCGAACAGTTTCCAATTAGCACCGTATTTTGTTATTTCAGGACATATAATAATATAATAGTTGTATAATTTTATTTGCCGTTTTCAATTAGTAGGCCGGAAATATATGACACCTGTCTTGAAGGAAGTCGCTCGTTATCAACGGAGCAATTTATTTCACTTCAGTGAATACCTAAATGGGTTATAACAGATTAAAATTGTGAAATTTGCATCGCTCCTCCGGTTTATTGCGTAATTTATATTTGCAGCGTAAAACCAACATATTTATTGTTCAGAGTTCGCAAGGAACAATTTTAACTTGGGCGATGAATGTGAGGGGGCACGGAAGCGTCTCCAGAATTATAATTTTATTTATGTTTCGTAATAAATAATTATCAAGGTTGTGTGATCTAACTGTTTTAAGAATTTATAAATAGATTCAGAAAATCTACAAGTTCCTACATAATTGGTAATTAGCGTAAAGTGAGGCATTAGACAATTTCAAAAGATTTATATTGGGTTAGACTTAATTATCTATAAAATAATATCGAATGTAAATTTAACAATATTAGAAGTACTACAATGTAAATGAATAAAATAAATGAAATCGAAGTAAGCAAATTAATCAATGTAATGTATGGAAGATAAGTTTTGAGAAAAAATAAAAATCTCCTGTCATATTTAAATGAATTCATAAATATTTATCTGGCGCCTTGATTTGCAAATGTTGGTGTCTATTAAATTTTCCAATAATCCTGTCACTTACACATATCAAACCTGTTTAATGAAAGTGAGCGACGTTTCATGCAAGATTAGCAACAATGTAGTAGTTATTAGATTATCCTATTGTCAACCTAACCTAACCCAACCAAACCTTTTTGGAACGAAATTGTTGAAAACCAAATTATGAACAGACGGAACTTCGTTAAGAATTTAACTAACCTAACTACCCATCCCCAACCCGTCCTTTTCGTAACGAAATTTAAATACAAAAAAAAAACATTTTATACAGTCTTCGAAATTGAGTTTGAGTTTGAAAGTTTAAGTTTCGTCACAACAAATTTTGGCGTTTGATATTATATGCAATTTTATTTAACTATTTTATATCTTATTATATGTTATCACAAGTTTGATATTTGTTGTCGATTTTAAAGTATTTTTGAACGATGCTTTCAATTTTTACGATTTATATAATTTTTGGCGTATTTGATAATTTTGTTAGCGTTAAAATGTTTGACATTCTTTGAATTTTTTCGAACGACTTTAACATATTTTAATATTTTTCAATGAGATATTTTGACAACTACGACTTTTTTTGACGTCTCCGAAATTTGTTACAATGTACGATGTTTAAAAATTTTTTTTGGAACGATTTTAAAAATTTTGCATTTTTTATTTTTTTGACACCTGCGGCCTTATTTGGCGCCATCGACAATTTTTGCTACGTTTGCAACGTGACATTTTTAAATATCAGACAATTTCAATAATTTTTAACATTTCGACGGTTTATAATATTTATGACAACTGCACGTATTAGGCATTGTTTGCCATGTCTACAGCATTCGATATTTTTTATTTCAGTTTCAAAATATTTTTCGAACAATTTCAATATACATTTTGCATTTTTAAATATTTTTGATAACCGGCTCGCCCATGGAAAGAAATGCCATTAATATTTATTCAGAAGGTTGGATTTACAACAAAATACGGTGTGTAATACTGGTATCGGCAAGAGATAAGAAATCTACAAAGTCAGCCTAGTTATGATATCCTTTTTGTGTAACATGTATGAGAAAACTCACCATTTACACAGCTCGTAACCAACTAATCAACCAATACAGTTTACTTTAATCGCATAATTTCTAACGACTGTTGAATGTCTTCAAGTAAACAATACCAATGTCATACTAAAGCCTCAATATAAAAATTAATCAACCAGAAGTTCAAAATTATTTAAAATATAAAATGTGTGGTGTCAGTTATGACATAAACAAAATAATATAAAATTCCTATACAGATAATAATTATTTACAGAAACTCTACGAAGATTTAATAAAAGGTTGGACATCCACAACTTACACTGGACAAAACTTGACTATTATTGGATGATATGTAGTTTATAATTATACGCAGTGATGCTGTTGTTCGAACTCATCTGTTAAGTGTCTTGTGTTGGGTGATTTGTTTCAGGCGTAGAAAATGTACATTTTCAGAAAAATCGTAGACCAATATATATTCAACCCAACCCAATTTCCAATTGTGTATATAGTTAATATTGAGTTCCATGAAGTTGGCATTAAATAAATTGTACCCTATCGACAGAATGCAGTAAAAAAATAAGCCTGTGGCAGAAACGGTTTTATCTACTGAGTAAGTACCGAGGAAAAAATATCGATGCATAATTCATAAATTTGTTATAGATAAATTGTACAAATATTTCTTTTACGTAATAGTTTAGACTATTTCCATTTAATAAATTCTATATAATAAATAGTTCCAAACAATTTCATTTTAGATTCTCTATATTAACGAGTTACATCTTTTCTTCAAGAAAACAAACATTTTCAAATATTTTAAACAAGGGTCATTTTTATTGTCGTCTCCATTCCCTCTGTTAAAGCTAATAAAGTTTTTAGCGCATTTATTGCAGGTAGCGAACAGTGCACATTATGTCTTGAAACAAAGCTCTACAAACCTTGTTCAGAGGTTCAGAGGATTGTACCTGGCTGGCATAATCAGTGTAAAAATTATTTATCTTTTATGCTGTCTTGCACAATCCAATTTGAATAATAAATAGGCTTAGATATAATGTCATGACGTCATACTTGTAAAAAATATGCAAAATATTAAACTGCAATTTGATTAATTAATGTACTGCAACTGGATTTTGCTTTTGTGGGGTAATTCAAATAGTCGAATGCATTCTATTATCCTTGCCATAGGTAACGCTATACTGGAAGAATTCAAATTCATGTATATTTTTTAATGTCTTGCAAATATTCGTTTTTTAAAATTAGTAAAACAGTTAATTATTCTTCATGGGTTGTTTTCCACAGCTACAAAAGGTTTCATCGAGACTATATAGTTCTAGTAAGATGGTTCATGCAGCGGTGTGAGAACTGGCTCACTTGTGAGCTTAAAATACTTGTTAAAAAGTTAACGTTTGAATACTTTTTACAATTTCTTGTTCTTTGAACTCATCATCATTTAAAAGATATTACCGTTGCCTCAAAACATGTTGCATAATTTTCTTTTAACTAGAAGTGAATTCGTTTTCTGACTATAAATTTTACAACACAAGAAGGACATCGTTATCATTTAATTCTGTCACATCTACTTGCAAAAAGAAATCATTAATATGATTGAGGCTGCAAGGCAGCAAATTACCGAAACTCGCGCTTTGTCTTTATTCGTATCCTTTTTACAAAGCTTCATCTAACAGTACGAATGAAAATAAGATCGATTACTCCACTTTCCATTCATTTCTTTCTTTGGGTACGATTGCTAAAAAAATCTGGTTTCAAACCTCTAGTCCAGACAATGCTTTACATCGATTTTCAAACAAGACAGTTTACTTCACTATGCATGGGATTGAACTTACAAGGATTACCTAAAGAAGTGAAAAATTCATTCAGCTGACTGTGTCCAATGCTAAAGGTAACTTTTTAAGAGGTACTGTTATTAATATTTTTTTCATATGCATTACAATCAATGCTGTATACCAAGAAAGATCACCTTAAATATTAGGTACACCAATTATACCATTATACAAAATTTTTGGATGATCTTTGTTGATATACAGCATTGATTGTATTCCATAGGTTTTAAACTCCTGAACAAAATCCTATTTCCGAAAATTTATGTGCTTAGTTGTTCCAATTTATTCAATTTTAGTTTTATTAAGGACACTTCACTTTATTTTACATTTAACTTCGTGACTTTGATTTTCTTATAAACACACCGTTGCTTAGCAACGTTTTATTTGTATTTGTATTTGTGACAAATTTGTATTATCATCGTTTTCTGACGTCTCTTTTATAGACTGCTGTGCCTCGACATGTTTGCACTGTTATGTTCCAGGATTTTAAAATCCTTTAAATATTTTCGAATTTTATCAAAAGTTGTAAAAAACTATACCTATTTTTTTTCTCTTTACAATGGTGCTTTCATTTCCTCTGAATGCCTTATAAATTGCAAAAAGGTTTTTCGCAAATGTGACACCACGTAAACATAACCCTATACATAGATATTTCAATATATTTTCATCCTAGCTTCAAAAGTAATATGTACATTTCGTTAAGTGTACAAGATTATTTAGGTGTCAAATTTCTAGACGTAATCGCTAAATTTTGCTCTCTGGCTACGTTTTATTATTTTCATATTAAAACTGTTTTCTAATCGCCAAAACTTCTCATATTCCGTTTAATTCCATAATTCCACATTGAATTGAATAAATCTCCTGCTTCCAATTTACTTTCAATTCAATTTAATTGACTTTTTCGCGAAAATCTGTCAGATCGATATATCATTTAAAGTTAATATTTCATTATCAAATTCACAAAAAAAACTCAGATCCACTGCACCTGCATAGACTATCTGCAAATTTTGTACACATATTTTATGCGCTTATGCATAAATATAAATAACGGAAAGAAATGCTATGAACTATTGTTAAACAGGTTTATTTTGCAAAAAAAATATCGCTTATATCAGATACTTCATCATCATTTTGACGATCCTTTAGAAATGATGTATGTCAGCCACGTTTGATTAAAGTAAACATTATTACGAAAGTTGAATATGTTTTTTAACTAATTTTATTTCGTTCCATTTAACGTTGAAAGTTTTATCGCCAACAATCTAAAATATTACCTTTCTTTATTAACATGCTTACTTTCTGCTTTTACGGCTTCATCCAAGATTTCAAAGCACTAAAATCCGTGTCGAAATCTCCGCCTCAAGAATTGGTACCGCGACGACGTACTTGACTCGCAATAAAGAGGCGGCGTTTAAGGTACTAATAAATGAGATAGAAATCGATTTGGAACGTATCGTAAAACTTATAATCAAACTAGTTAAATATTGAGTTCGCAATAGATGTCTCCACGAGTTAGAGTGCAAACGGTACCCATTGAACAAGTTAATTTCTAATTTAATTTGTTAATTAATTCTGTAGCGGGTCTCTCGGCGGGAGCTAATCGTTTCTATTGTGAGCGGAATTACGGATTTCCAAGACTCGCTTTTATCGGGGTGTTATATTTGTATAGAATTTGTATCTACCCTATCCGCTGCCATTGACATTTATTTTCAAAGCGGATTTATTATTAAATGTGCGTATTTAAATATGTATTTGCGAACCGACGTTGTTTGTAATTAATTATTTCGTACCAATTAATTAAATCTTGCCGCCGCGTTTATTTCCGAGCGCAAATTGAAAGCACATAATAACCAATGGTAATTATTCAAAACGAATTATAACAATACGTATAAAATGGAACGCAAAAAAATTGTTGACGGTATCGATAACAAACGCGAAAATAATTTCATAAAAATAATAAATGTAAAAAATCCAATTTTGTTGGAATAAAATACAAATGTATGCAACTTGTTTTTTATGCATGCGTTTTATTTAATGGTTGCATAAGCATGAAAGCTCTCCGGCACATACACGCATACGATATATAAAGATATAACACACGCATGTACATATTACACAGTAATACTAATAATATATATATTTATACCGTGTTTCATTTCTATTATCATTTCACAGTCAAATAATTCATTTTGTTCGATTTTTCCCAATTTGTATGTATATAGTACGTATAGTTACGTAAGTTACTTTAGTTAGTATGAACATAAAAATTATTTAATAGCAACATATAGTACCTCAGCTTGTAAAATTAATAGTTTGCTTACATTTTATTACACCACATTTACGATAATATAAAATTTTGCTTGATGTCAGAGAGTATAGTTAATAATCAACTGGCTGGTTGATTCAACCGAATCTACATCATAGACCCTGTACGTTTAGTTTTAATGCTGTAACATATACACATATGTGTATCGATTAATCACAATCTTCATAAGAAAACTAGTACACTCATCGTAGATCCTTTTGTTATAGGATTTATAGTTGCTAAGAAGTTTTTAAAACACCATCCTGATATGGTTTGCTGTGCTGTGTAACTCAACTGTAAATATAAATAAGGTAGTTTATGAAGGGAAAATGGCGCAATTATTAAACGATGACAGTCTACATATCATAATCAAGGAGTTAAGGCAAAAGAAATTTATTGACGATATTGACTATAAGAGACTAACTTGCAATAAAGGTATTTTTCCGAAAATCTCCGAGTTAATTAAAATTCATAACATAGGACATCCGGTTAGATCCGTAGTTTCATGCGAGGTATCCCCCACGTATCAATTTTCCGCGTTTGTGTCTAAAATCTTAAATACCTTACACCTAATTTTTCTTACATCATTAACGATTCGTTTTCTTTCGTTAATAAAATCAAAGATATCAAACTACCTGATGGCCATGAGTTATTTTCCTTGGATATGGTTCATTTATTCACAAATGTACCCCATTAGATCTATAACAGATGAATGGACGAGCACCCAAGTTCGCACACCAATAGGTTTGTCTACATTTCTAAGAATTGTTATTTTCTTGTCCAACAACAGTTTCTTTTTTCTCCCACAAATATGGACCTTCTATGGGCCATCCTTGTTCGCGTATTCTTGCATCTTTGGTAATGAACATCATTTTAAAGTCTGCAATTGCGTCATTGCCTTTTGTAATTCTTTTTCTTTATATTTATATCGATGATATTTTTACTTCAATTTCACAAGAAAGTCATGGTCTGCAGTTCTAAGTTTTATTAAGATATTGATACCTGGATATACGATGAATTTAATTTAAAGAATTTTTAATCAGATTTAAACATTAACAGTTTCAATTAGTTTATTTTCTTGTTTAGGCGCTTAAAATTATTATAGGTGCATATTTAAGTTTTGAAGTTTTTTATATCACACAAATTTGGCTGAAGCTTGAACATGGTAGTCGTAAAATATTTACGTATGTAATTTTTAATCAATTAAAACATATTTTTAGACTGTAGATACATTTTGAACACAGGTAGATTTTTTAAATGTAGCTTCTGTTTGACAGGATAATAGTACAATAATGCCTATACCCTGTGTTGCTTAACTACAAATTGGTGTTCTTGCAATCGTGTAAATTACCTCGTATAATAATATCGTTTTAGTTCATAAACAGTTGATCACATTATCTCTTGAAATGAAATGAAATTATTTATGCACTTCGCCCAATCTGCAAGCTTAAAGACAATTGAGCTTTCGTGTTTTGAACATGTAGTCTGACAAATCTATATTTTTGAAAAATAACTAATGGTATTTGTAGAAAACTGTTTACAACATTAAGTTAATATCTCGAAGCCACTTAATTCGCAATAAACGAATGTTAGGATGTTTTTTAAACATCCTATCGAAGTAAGATATAGAAATAAAATAAATAATAAGCAAAAATTTAACCTGGAAACAAATTCTATTATGAATGTATTACATAAATTTCGAATCATTCACTTTGTTTTCGGTTGCAAGTTACTCTTTACTTCACTTTTGTGCAACATCGATTAAATTTGCAAATAATATCCATCGCTATTTTAAAATGCATTACGTTTGCAATTTGACCAAATTTTGTAATTTGGGTTGGGTTGGGTTCGATCTACATCTCCATAACACACTTTCTTGACCATTAAGTAACGTAATTTTTTATTATGATTTTCTTTTATTCGTTTACTTTGAGTATCAATTTAATTATCACGTGATGTCTTTGATTATTATCATAATACTGTAATTCTTCCATTTCCTACTCTCATTTCGAGATCGACTTTTCTTTTACTATAATTCGATCAGTTTCCGTTTATTTTCCATCCAGTGTATCCATTAGTTATTGCGTCGTTACAGTTCGTTGTTTGTTAAAACGAACGTTTGCTTCCGGCGAAAATATTATTTAATATCCAACTTTTGATTCATATTTAGCACATTGTAGTTTTTACAACTTGATAAACCTTCAAGCAAGCATTTTGTTTGGAATCGTCATTTTTTAAACAATTTGCATTGAAAGATTCACACCTTGCTATATGTTACCTGACCCAACCCAATGCAATCCAATACAATCCAACCCAATCCAATCTAATCCAACCTAATCCAATCTAATCCAAATAATATACTGTGATGAATGGTGATAAATATGAATTAGGATCTAATGGGCTAACTGATAAATCATGAGCCAAATATGATATGAAAAGGATTTCCGACCTCCATTAAAATTATCAGCCAAAAATATTTTTCTGTCGTGCCACACCACAATCGATGTTGACTCATCAAGATTTCTATATTTATTTATTTACTATTTATTTATATGGCCATCGCCAATTAATTGTTACGTAGTACATTTGGTGCAAAATTACTTCGAAATATTAGCTCGAAATTTGCAGTTGAGAGAGAGAGAGCAATTATTCTTGTTATGTTTTGCTATCAAGTTGCTCTTCATTTTCTGGGAGAAATAAAAAATGGTATTACTGAGGCACAATTTTTGTAACGACTTCATTTGCGTGAATTTATAATTTTTTGTTAATAGAGTAAATTATGAAAGTTCTATACCAGAATTATATTAATTTCATTAATTTTGAATTAGTATGTCTTATTGCACTAAAAAGTAAGTAATGTCCCAAATGGCGACCTTCAATCCATGGAGGAGGAAAATTGTCAATAAATTATTCAATAATATTTACACCAATATTCCTGCAAAATAATATAAGTTAATAATTAAATTCTGAATATATCAAAACAAAAACAGTATCGACGAAAGCCACGTCGTACAGAATAACGCAGCTGAGCACCAATCTGTTTAATGAAAAAAAATTAAAATATATGGGCTGTTCCCTTTATTTAACAAATAAGACAGATTTTCGAAATATTATCGAACGTTTACATCCAAATTTTCGGAAATTATCATTACATGCAACGAATGTTTAAAAATAGTATCCAACAAAAGATTCATTCGAGACGCACCAGCCTTTCATCTGCGATTTAAAGATACAAAAACTCTCTACGAGTGCATGTGTTCACACCGTCTTTATATAAGCTCGGATTGATTAAAACAACGCCACTACGAAAAGTCCCTCCCGCTAAAATTCTTTGAGGTATGTTTGAATTAACCGCGCAGACAAAAAATATTTGGTTTGAAAGATTTGGAAAATATTAAAAATGTATGAATTTTCGATTTATTTAGAATATATTATCATCTCAACAGATCCATCTTATATAATATTCCACGCTTATAGTTCTAGTAAGGTTCGTTTCAGAGAAACAATAACAATTAATTTAATAAATATGGCGCTGCTGTGTACAATAAGCTTACGATACAGAGGAAGTCATCAAGAAGTTTTACAGGATTTTCATGTCGCACATTTCAGATTACGTGCCCTATGACTTTCAAATGAAGATATGGTTACTTTTTTTTCTTAAAAAATATTTTCTGTAAAACGAACTCTATTATTTAAACTTACTATATATTGATGTACGTGTTCTGGTAGTTGAAATTAAATATCATAAATATTCTAAACCGACATATGTTGGAAAATTCATAGTCAAGTAAACATAGTCATGAACATTGACTTTTATGCTGACTCATTCAAAAAAAAAATTATTTACTAATCAATGTCGTTATCTGCAAAGTTATCTATTATCAGTCATGTTTTCAGGTGTGGTTTCAAAACAGAAGGGCGAAATGGAGGAAAACCGAGAAGTGTTGGGGTAGAAGTACAATAATGGCGGAATACGGTCTCTACGGGGCCATGGTCAGGCATTCGCTTCCACTTCCTGATACCATCCTGAAGAGCGCCAAAGAGAACGAATGTGTCGCCCCCTGGCTCTTAGGTAATGACTGTATGTCTTTTACTATACTAAATACAAAAAGGTGCTGCGTTCAAGCATGGCAAAAATTTAAATGCATACAGACACGAAAAATTAAGTTTACGTTACCGATTTAAATGTTTGCTTTTGAACGAAGTTCCGTCTATTAAACTAAGAAAATTTATAGTGCAATTTCGATAGTCACGTTTGGCACCGAAACCGGTTTTAGATTGTGTCAATATTTTACGTGAAATTAAATCGGGTTCCCGACTTCGTTTTTTTAATAAACTTGTGATTTATTCGACAATCGATATTTCTTTCGTGCGAATTAATAAAGACAATTAAAGCCATATTGCAAATCCAATGTTAAGTACGTTGGCATATTTATATAATAAATACGACCGCCTCATACGTTTATATAAAAAAAATACCGTTTACAGTAAGTATTTATGTTGTGCGTACATATACAACGACATTACTTGTGAGAGTGTGGGTCATAAAGACCACAGTCACATACACTGTAAGAAAGTGTAGTGTTCTACTAAATACAGGGAAATGGTATCGTTCATTATTTATTATTCTGTGTATTTAACATAACATTAGTTGGTGATGTTAATGTCAAAGAAGATGTTCATAAATCTTTTTCATGGTTTTCAACAGAGGCGTGACAATTTAAAGTGTATACAGAAAATCTCTCTGAAAAATTCATTAAATTGACACCCGTTTTATTTTGTTACAAATTGATTTGTAAAATGTACTAAAGATATACAAGATCGCGTATTTTTCACTTCATTTAGAAAGGGACAAAATGTTGTCCTATAGTAAATTTAAATAATAGGTACGTCTAATTTTTTTAATTATAATAACATTCTTTAAACCTTTTTTTTTATCTAAGTTGAGTTAAAGTACATGTTTTTATTTTACTGCTCATCATAACATGCGACCATTATATTAAATTAATTGCATTAAAGACAAAAACGCACAATGACAAAACCACATTTTTACACGTTCCCATATATGTATGTTCTCAAACCTATTAATTTCCTAAGCAAGGTACATTCTTCATAAAAAAAATCAAAGGAAAACAATATTCGACGACAACATTCTTATACTAAAAAAGTGCTTCGTTTTCAAAACTCCTATTTAGTATTTTGTTTCATTTTATGAAACAAAAGCACAATAAATTTTCAAATTAATGTTTTCTCAAACAAAAAGAAGTTAACGTAAGATCACCAGCATTTGATAAATGTTGATAAGTTCGTGAACCTGCAGGTAGATTGAAAAGTTTAGAGGAACTTTTGAGAGAAATGAATGACCTTTAGGATAAATTACAAGAACGAACTGAAGCAAAAAGAAGTGTGCGTAGAAAAATACAGGCAAAGCACTGTAGACAGAATTCATGCAATAATTTATTGATTATTATAATTTGATATATGATAGGTATCAATATATGTATAAAACAATATGTTGAGTCATAAAAATATAAATAGATTATAACAGTGAAAATAACATCTATAATAATTATAGAAAATACAAAAATACAAAATAGGTGATGTCAGGATTAAAAGAGGTTGTGACATAGGCTGACATTGCTTCTTGGTGGGAACAAAAAATTCTAACTGAGGTGCAATGGATTATGTAAGCACGTACGTTGAAATGAAGAGAATGTACCAGGAAATAACAAGAAAGGGATAGAAAATAATGTAAGGTACGAATTTGGACGAAAACCCAAGGAATTCCTGAAACCAAGGAAATGTTATCCATTTTATTGGTTTCAGGAGAGGCTAAACAAAGCTACGAACTATCAGACATATCAATTAATAAGAAAATAAATAAAAAGAAGAAAGAAAAAATTGCTAGATAGGGATCTGGACGAATTATAAAGAGGGGGATAATAAAATATATATATATTTTTTAATCTGCGGTATGTCAACACAATATGAACAAAGAAAATACCACCATGCATGCACAAGACGAAAATAAAAATCGCTGTGGAAATAATATATAGGTTTAGGGAAAACTGAAAGACAGAGAAATACAATCAATAGAATGAAAAAAATTGAAATTTTAACAAAATACTACTGGTAATAAAATGTTATACAGAACATTCCAAGGTTTAAATGCAAAAAAGAACGAACGTATAAAAATACGAAAAACGATCGAAAGAAATATATCATGAGAAGAAAATTATTTTAACTACAATAATAAACACTCTTGGTAAAGTTTCACAATTTTATTTTAATTTTAAAATTGTGAAACTTCACCAAGTGTGTTTATTATTGTAGTTATGAAAAATGTTTCACCAAGTGCCCAGCGACCAGTGATCTCATAAACCTGCTGGTAACAGATACTAACGATGGAGAAAAAGAACAGAAGGAATAGATGAATGAACAATTATCAAAAGAACAATTTCTTATCAAAACAAGAAAGAAATAATAAGATCTGTCAAACATCGGGCATTGGAATATGTATACATCAATGAGCTCAGCTCGGTCAATAATAAAATAGTACATTGCAAAGAGAACGCAGTGCGTGAATTGGAAAAATGATGTCTCTACAGAGGCAAATATTAGCATAGGAGTTCCACAAGTTTCTATACTGGGTCCTTTGGTATTTGTGGTATATATACACTACCGTCCATAAGTATTTGACCAACTATGTTTTTTCTTAATTCGTCCTTATAAATATAAATTATCTACTGCAAATAATGACAATATATACAAACAATCCTCATATGTATACACATTATCAACAAGGTTTCATTAGCATACACTCCATTAAAGATTTCTTAGAAATGAAAATTTGTTTTGGCTATAAATGAGCTACAATGTTAATGGATTTTTGGAATTTTGATACAATATACTTCTTAATTGCATTTTATAATCCGATGTCTCTTTATGTCATATCATTGGAGGAGTTTGCGTTAGTTCGAAATTTATTATCGAGTAAACACAAAATAGAACCAAACTTGTGCGTTTTGATAATTTTATAGTATTTGTGTTAAAATGTCGAAAACTAAGAAGTTTTACGTAGAGATACGTCCGATAGTTATCACAGAACTGGCAAGAGCGATCGACAAATTGCACGAAAAAAGAATATTAGTAGGCAAACAGTGAACTACAACAACAATGGCCAAATACTTATGGACGGTAGTGTACATGACCTACAAAACATTGCTGAAATTTTCTGAACGTTTAGAAGCAGCTTCTATCCAAGAAGCGGGTTTGATGTAAACGGTCTAAAACTAAATACTGCAAAAACTCAAAGCTTGACGGTAAATACGAACGACTCAGAGCTCAAATTACTGAATATCTATTTTGAATGCACATTATCCTGGATATTCTAACTTCCATTCCATAGCTACCTATGGAATTTTATTATGGGGTTCTTCTGCAGAAGCAGAATACATCCTATTGAAGCAGAAAGAAGCAATAAGAGTTATGTGTGGTGTAAACAGACTAGCTGCCGAAATTTATTCAAGACACAACGTATACTAACTATACCATCTGTTTAGTTGTTTGAAGTTTGTCCTGGAGAAGAAGAGTAATTTTTTTCTCAAATGCTGACTTCCACTTATAACACGAGAAACAATGGGGATTTCGCAATCGAACATCACCGAATTAAAAAGACGCAGTTAAGCACGAATCACATATGTCTGAAAAATTACAATAAGCTACCACCATCCCTGAAGCTATTACCCACCGCCAAACTGATGGCCCGAGTTAAGAAGATACTTCTATCGGAAACCTATTATTCTATTCAAGAATGTTTAATGAGTAACGTTATGAATATTGACATTAACATTATGTTCATGTTGAGTTTTTCTATGAAAATCGACCTGTCATGTAATTTTCTTGATGACAAATAAATTATTATTATTATTACTATTAAGGTGTATTGCGATGTCCTGTTGATTTTAAATAGAATGGAAAATAAATCAGTGGGACACAAGTTGCGTACCTAGAAAAGAATTTACGGATTCCTAAAAAGACGCAAATATGTGTCATGTATTATTATAAACAAACATTTATTTGAGTTGCCAAAGAATATGTAGATTAATTAGATGTCTCTTTCGTGCTTCTTATGAGCTCTCAGTAAGAAATGGTAAATAGTGTACATCCAATATTTGCAGTTGAGCAACAGTTGACATATGACCGGACAATTAAAAAAATAACATGTCTTGCTGAAGACCTCAGAAAGAGAGCGAAACGAGTGCCCAATGCCACAAACTATTTTCTTGTTGTTGATCCTATTAAATTTCTGTACATTTTATGTTACACAATTATTCATAATAATTTTTAATTATGTAAGTAAAGTTCGACTTTACATTTTTATCCATACACAAGGGGCACATGCATAAGTTTAAAATTCCATTAGGATTGTAAACATTGGCCCCGTGTCCTCAAGAATATAGGGTTGAATAGAGGCAATACTTCCAATTAGATTGGGTTCTCTAGATCGTTGGCCTCTGAAGACATCTCGGAGATGCAAGGATATGTTTACTATTTATGCTGATAACCCATACGTACAGTCACCTCGATTTACAACAAATCTTACGAGTAATTATTTCTATTGTTAAATTACTGCACTTTCTCCCCTGATTTCGCAAAATTTAATTCATTCTCATTCTCAAACTCGGTCAACTTTTTTCTCCATTTCCCTCGATACTTGTCAATCGTCTTTAGGCCTTTGTCATACGCCACTACAGCCTTACCCTATCCAGATTTCTGACAATAACCGTTTTTGAGTGTTATATTTCTGATACAAAATAAAAATAAACAACTCAATTTATTGAACAAGTTAATAGGCTTAAAATTAATACTCCGAAGTCAAGGTACATTTCGATAGTTTATTGCATGTTTACTGTGCGAATTACAAACATAGTGTGGTTTAAATTATTTAAATTATTTAAATCATCAATACTAATATTTAAAGGTGCGAATCCACACTTGACCACCCATATGGCCCTTTAGAGGAGTAAAATAGTTGAACACAAACTCAAAATCAACACAAAAATAATTCTCGATTTGAAATATAAAACGAAAAATCCCTGAAATCAACCCAACTAGGCTCCATAATTGAACAAAACAAAATTAACAAATCTAAGTTTGTGTAAAACATTGTATAACTCGCTTTTTAACTTGAACCAATGTTTCTATACTCACAAAGAGATTGGAAAATAAAATTGAGACTAGCGTAATAAAGATCCTTATAGTTACAAGGTATGAAGTGAGAAGATGAGAAAATTAATTCAATTTCAGATGGGTTGGGCATTTAAGCAGGATGCAAGAAAGTAAAAAGGTAAAAGTTATATGAGAACTGAAATTGTGACAGAAACGAAGAAAATGCGGAATGTGGAATGCTTTCTGTCTCAAAAAAACTGGAAGATAAAAAGCTCAACTACACCCAAGCTAAAATAATCGCTAAATATAGAAAGGCACCTTTCGCAGATTGGGTTGAAGATTTGTTCTTTGGTTCTACTGTCAGTACTACCACAAAAAATAATAATAATGGAACCCATTCAGAATAGCAAGCGATTGAAGATAGAAATATAGTATTATCTACCCAGACCATAGGTACAAAAAGAAGTATAAATAAATTTTTGATTATGAACGAAGGTAAGCAGATTGAGGTGTCTGAAAACTATGATTTGTTGTTGAAATTATTAATGAAATGAAAAATAAAACGGAGAATTTCAATGGGAACATAGATGAGGAGGTGAGAAACATGACAAAACATTGACGAACATGTGATGTCTCTAATAAGACGATTGAAGATGAGATGATCCTGCTCGACTTATCCACTCAATACGCTTGAGAATTGAAAGAGGAAGCATAAGGACGATTCAATTTTATAACAATGGTATTTTAATGGAAAGATTATTGGACGATGAAGAAACTTCTACTATAATTTTAAGCTAATTAGAGGAGCAACAGAGGATTTAAATTATCATTTTATTGAAATACAATTGCAGCGCAAAAAAACTAAAATTCGGTTTAAGAAGCAATTAACCGACTTTGATTTGAAACATTGTTGACTTGTGTAGCCTGAAAAATCGTATATCAAAAAATTAACACATCAAAGTTATTTCATTCTCACAGTTATTACACAATACAACTAGAAAATTTGTATTGCATTTAAAAATCGTTAATTTATTAATCACAGTTAAGTTAAAACAAATTTTCATGTACTTATTAAAGTATCCAATGAAAAATGATTTTTTCGAACTATAATCATTCGTTTTAAAAAAGTTATCTGTGCGCCATGATAATAATTCCTTTATCAACATTGAGCAATTTACAAAACAATAGATAATAATTAATCGAATTTCACAAAATACAGCGATGATAACCGCGAATAAATACACACTTGGAATTCGATATACCTACGCTAATGTAAGCAAAGCAAAGCTAACTGTACAGTTACTTATACTGTTAAACGACGCTGCATAAAATTATCAGTAAAATTCCAATATTACACAACGGACGTACAAATAGCTATCGTGCGATGCACCTAGTTCGTAAGTGAATCGTTTGGTGTCGCCACAATTCAGCATATCAACAGCAACTTATTATGTGCAGGAGAATTACTACGTTCTACTCTTCCCATTTTTCTACTTTATCAGAAAGATAAACACTTTCCAAACCGGTTAATTCGTAGTTACGATGGGTTTATTAGATACACGTCGCTTTCATCGTTGAAAAATCATGGGCTGTGAAAATACGAAACAATGATTTCATTTTTCACCTGCAGGCCACGTTTGTGTATTGTGTGCAATTCATGGACGATTAGTACAAAGTTTTAAAAATTAATAATAATTACAGCTAATTATTTGCGTAATAAATCACTTATTGCTAACAAGATAAAATGATCGATGCATATTTAGTTATAGTATTAACAAAACATGTTAAACTGCAACAAAAATTATCAAGATGGCAAAGATTTTAATACTTATGGGTATCATGTGCAATGTGTTGTAACTAACTCGTAATTTGTTACCATCGTGAACTTTGCAGACTATGAATATTTTTTTGTAATAAAAACATTATTGCGAAACGTTCTTACAAATGTATGTGTGTATGCTACACTTGCTAAAAACAAAGGAAGTATGTGCTTCTTGTCGAATTATAGCAATACAAGAAAAAATAATAATTACATGAATAATAATTAAAATTAATCATATAACAATTATAGTAGTTATATCACAAAAAAATCATTATAATTTTTCCCATCAATTGTCTTGATGGGTACTTTTTATTTTAGATGTTGGAAAATAAGTCTTTCCATTTGGTTGAAACTTGAAAATTATTTCCCGAATGTGGACACAAAAGAGCGAAAAATTTTAAGCAATAAATAAAAAATTATTAAAAGTAATTTTTAAATATTTTTCTGTTCACATGAAAGTAGTTACCAACTATCAGAGTACTCTGTCGTAGTACTGTCGAAATCAAATTGTTTGTCTGGAATTTGATTATCGTCCCCTTCCCCCAATCATTTATTAATTGTATCAATAGTTATTATCCACGTTTCTTATTACAAATTGCGAGCGAGAACAAGCCAACGATGATTTAGAAAACTCGTTTCAAATCACATCGTTAAGTTACAATTTTAACTTATCTCAGTATTTAGTTCCAATTAACATAAATAATAATATAATATACTTTCCTAAGAAAATGTTTAATTATAATAAATGTTTACGAATTCTTGTTCCTTTCAACTTTTTTTAACAAAAATTTGCTAATTAATTATATGATAATATTAACGCCCGTTCATCAACAAGTAAATGTACATAATTGCTATTATAAGAATCATTTCTATACTTGGAAGGGTGTCCTTGAAATTTCAACCCCAATATTTACCTGGTACATGTTACAGCAGCTGTTGTGCATTTCATAAGATAAGGGTGGGTCTTATATGTCTGTGGTTCTATGGAAATTTATATCACCGTTTCTAGATTCTGCTCTATATTAAGGATCAAAAAGTACACGGAAATAAATATGAGAAATTATGTTGTTCCATATCAATATTTCACAATATTTTCATAAATATATTTTATTTATACGAAAAAAAATTATATAGATATTATTAATGAATTCAAAATTCGGTGAACATAATTAGGTTGGGTTTGAAAAATGTGTACAAATCGATTGGACTCAATGTGACTTCTTCAACAGAATCTTGACTATCGTTCATTTGATATATTTTAACATGGTGTTAAAGACTACGAGTATTAAGTATATAAACCAAATATACAAGTTTTTGACGACCATTAGTTGCATTTCAATAAAAAGACATTTTTCAAAATTTAATGGCACTAAAACGGTTTAAACAAAGTAGATATCAAAAAATACTATGTAACTCAAAATATTACTTTAATTGTTAGATGATAAGGAAAGAAACGAAAAACTTGATATAAAGTTCATATAAATTATATATAACGAAAGTGGTGTCCTATCGATCATTGATTTAAAATTTAAAATTCATTTCTAAGTTTTTCTTCTTTTTTTTTGAACTTCTAACTCTAAGATAATGTCGTTGTGATAACTGAGTAATCAGAAATATCGGCGGACAATGTGACAGTGTTCCTTGCTCTTGGAAAGATGGCTGTGCCCTGTTGAAAGTTGCCCTTTTTATTCATTTATGTGCTTGTGCTTTTTTCAATATTCTTATTCATCTCTCGTTTAAGGTTGTATTTTGTTAATAAATATTTGGCAGGTTCTATTGCTGTATAAGAGGTTATGAAACATGCAACGCGTCCTTGATCATTTTTATTCCATTTTTGGTTGTTTCCCACCCGTGCTAGTTTCATGTATTGTTTTTGTGTCATTCATTCAAATAAATACAAAATATTAAAACTAAAAATTAATTAAAAAAATTTACATAATAATTTCAAAAATATGAACACGTGTTATATGGTTTATGTCATAGCAATGTATCATTTTAACAATTTTAATGAAACACTTACCAATTTGCTGGGATTATACCGCGACTTCGTTTTATCTGCAAAAGAGAAAATCAGTTATTATCGATTATGCATCGTGTTTCGTATGTACGTACTCCGCATACCAACAACGATATATTTAAAGTACATATATAAAATTATAAGATCTGCACACTCGGTATTTGGTCGTTTCCTTTGGTAATTTAATTATCGACACGAATAAGTAATTAATCGCGTTCAAATCTTGTAATTCCGTCGAAACGTCTTTTTTCTTGCCTTGAAAAATCCATATGCGAAAAACTATGTTAACGACAATGACCTCCTATTACATTCTTGTTGGCTTGATACGTTAAATATTGCTCTACATTTTCAACCAAAGCGTTTTTCAAGGGCGCCATCAATATTCTTACCCGCGATCAATTTTCTACATAAACGCCATAAAATTAAGTCTAAAACAAGTGTCTTTGTATTCATTGTTAGTATTATTATGTAGCTTTGAAAATTATTTTTGTCGATAAAATTGACACGTGGTATAATTTATAATTTACTGCCTTCGTTGATAATATTCAAACTTGGAGTAAAATTATTTAATAATACATATTCAATGCGTTTGGATGGACGGTGATGGACTTCATATGTTTGCAAATGTCGATTTCACTGTTCCCATTCCTTGTTTGTTCTTTGAATGCAGGCATACAAAATGGGTGGAAAAATCCATATAATTACTAGAAGAAAACAATCATCTATCTTCAACTTTCAAAACATTGAACGTCACACGAATGCCCCACTATATTATCTTTAATACAGAAATCACCCAGAAAATTGTACAGGTACCATTGACACAAATGTTATGCCACTTTGCAATAAGTTTGTAAACTTGGGTGAATGTACTATAAAATATATTTGTGGATACAGGGAATAAGAACTTGACAGTCGACGTCCTCTCCCCGAAGATATGTAAGAATATGCTTGACCTAATCCCTTGTGCGATGAAGGGTTTGATGAAAAAACCATGCTGGAAAATATATGTGTGCGTTGATGGTTGATGGACAGAACAAATTCTGTATGTAATGCTTTCCTAAGTTACATGATAATAAAAAAATACTTTGAATAAGATCCTGGAATTGTCCAGAGATCCTGATAACATTGTGATTGAAAATACTACGAGTATATAAGCTCGAAGGACTCATGTTTGGCTTTTGTTGTGGTACTGGTTTTATCATCGCTATAAACGTAAATGGCATGCATTCGCACTCACTTTATTATGCATAAAGTACCAAACAGTCTTGTTGAAAAAATGTGAAATAAACTATGCAAATGCTATCACACTACAGTAAAAAATTATATAATAACAAAAAGCGTACCGTTTTTACTCCAAATTTGTATTACCAAAAGCGTATTTATTTTGTTATGACAATAAACTATATACACCAGCAATGACAATCACAAAATAATTTTAGTTAACAACTTTGAATTGCTTTCAACAACATTGCCAAGAATTTCCATTTTAGTAATAAACATTTGCTTTGTTGAAGCAATATACTGCTGAAGATGACAACTTAGTTGTCGAAATGTACATCTAGTGTTAATAAAATACTGTGTGGTAAGGGGAAGTTTGTTCCAATTCATTTGCTTTGATTTAATATCAATTATTATTTTTATTATTGTCTACCTCAGGCAATACATCCATATCTTGTGTACAGGAAACGAGTTCAAAATAAAATGATATTTGGAGATGAAATGAGTTAACGGGGAGAGCAAATGAAAATATTTATGAAAATATTTATTATCAAAATGAATTTTCAATAAATTAAAATGAAGTTGAGAAAACCTTTACGTACAGGTTACGAGCCACTGCTCAAAAGGTGTTTTTAAAGTTTTACAAAAATTAAATGCCTCTCAAATTCGACGAATATTGTGCTGTTAAAGATTACCTGCCATTAACCATTAACCACAATCTTACTTAAAAATTCTAATCTTGCCTTGACTACAGCTCAAGTTAAAATATTCACTGACTTGTTCACTTGTTCACAAACTCTAATTAATTTATTTATAATATAGCCACAATAATCTCGTACAATGCAAAAGTTGACGAATGTCACATAAATGACGGTTGGTGTGATGTCTGGAGTGGAGTGGAGTGGAGTGAACTAAAGCCGCTCAAAGTTGTATTGTATATCTCCGTTAGTTTGTTCTTAGACTCTGAAGAATTATTTAAAATAATTAAAAATAATCAAAATTTCTTAATATATATTTTTATTGTACAATTATATCTTCCTTATAATGATTTACGTTGTCAAGGTATACCTACAATGCTATACATTGCCAACATTTTTTTCTGTTTTACTTGTGGGACAAATGATGAACATCTTGAACAGTTCATGCTATATCAACTTGATCAAATCTGTGAGGTTTCATTTATGCATACAGTATGTGAAGCATCAAGGATGATATGGATAACCGCCCTGCGATGACAACAACTACGACGAACGCCCACATAACAAATTAATTATGAATCTCCAATATGTACTAATGAATTGCTAATGTGGTTGCCAAAACAATAACCAGATCGGGTGCCTGTCTTTCACTTTTGTAAAATATTATTCGAATGTAATAAATACTCATTATTTCAGACCATTTACAAGACGCTGGTGCTATTTTATTACAACCCTTACTTTTTTAAAAAAATATGCAGAATCTAATATAAAAAATATCCATCTTTAATCTTTACGTCTGCCTTATAACCACATCCCTTGGATATTAATGAATATATTAAGTCTTTTTTATTTACTAAAAGTTGCAGATAGAAATGTAGAAATATTTAAGTTTAGACGTCGTAATTGATTATAAATATCCGATATTTATTATAAACTTACAAGGTCACCCAAAGTTCCGCGTGCCGCCTCTAACTTTTAATATTAATATTAATTAATATCATAAAAAAAATGTTTCACATGAAAGTGGTTTAATTTAATTTTAGAACATTATATGACGATTTACAATTTTTTACACCTGAAAGTGGGGAAACCAAAGTAACAAAATTTCTCGAATTACTAGGAACGTGTATTTTTATTGATGATTTTGAATTTTCATAATTTTCGTTTTGCATGTGTAACAAAGATCTATAGATCTATAAATTATAGACAAGACTAGCAAGTTTTCAGAAAATTTTATTACCATTGACAACAATGCGAGGAAATAAAACTTAAGATAACGTGCGTTGAAAAAATGAACAAGTATTCTTAATTTACGAGATGAAAATAAATGTCAGCGGGTGTATCAGGTGATGGCAGCTGTGGTATGATGGGAATTTTAATAGAAGATTAGTGCTGTTTAATAGGGTCGATGCTGTTTGCTTCTCACGTATATTTTGTTTTACTTTTGAGAGGGAGTGGAAGTATTTATAGGTATATATATTTTCCCTTTAATGACGTTCAAGTAATACTGGCAGTGTAGATTAACAGGATTTGTGCATCAGAACCAGCTTTCATATCAACATCATCCTTGTAACTCAACCTTCTCGCAACGATTTTTTTTGTAGTTTGGATGACTCAAAATTATCTTTTGTAGTAAAAAATATGAAAAAAACCATCAAATGGTTGAGGGGGGGGGGGGTTCCTGCAGGACTCATCAGATCACAACGATACGTCCGCTGAGGTGCAGGTAGTACAGACATGATTTACTAGGAAATCAAAGAAATCGTCACACAGACGTCAATGCAGTCACATTTAGCTGCTGCTTGATCACAAAGGTCTATTTAACCTGTGTCGGTACCGTCGAGATTTGTAACTGCTTCGCAATGGTCGGCACGAATGACCGCTTTGTTGAAAATAAATTTCAGCTGATGACAGCCGTTTCGTTATTCACGACTCATCAGATCACAGATAACAAAGATCTGAAAAGAAGTCTCAACGATACCGACATTGTCGGTCAAAGTAGCACATTGATGTATAGATGTAGTTAGTACACTCACACGATTTCCTCCTCATTTAAGAGATGTTGAAAATGTTAATTATTACATTAGTATAATGCGATTATATTATATATTATTATATTATAAAATACACATCTCTTGAGCTTTCCCTGAAAAATGCATTGTACATAAAATATATAAAGTTCTTCCAAAACCTGCAAGAATGAAAGATCACAAGAACCGAAGAAATTTGTTATAAAAACACACAGAAAATATTTAGTGCATTTGTTTCAACAAATTTATTATGAATTTAAAATTTACTTGTGAAGAAATATTTTGTAATACAATTAATAATAATAACTTAAAAAGAAACAGTTAACACCATAATATAAAACCAATTAATTTTTATAATATGGACTGAATATTATTAATACATTTTATTACTATTTTTATTCACCACTTTTTAATATACAGATTGTTAGCAGTTTTAAAAAAAAATTACTTATTTGTGAAAGGAAATCCTTGCCATAATACCAAAGTATTAAACGTGAAAATCACAGACGAAAGTATTAGTAATTTTTTCAATTTTTATTTTCTTTTTAGGACATTTTATACGACAATTTATAATTTCTCGTATTTCAGAGAAAAATCTTTATCTGCATTAATTTATAATTTAATTTAATAAAAGTATACAAAAGAAAGTTGGCTACGTTTCAAACTACAAATGAAATTTTCAAATGGTCCATTAGTGACTCCAACAATTATAGAATTTTTTAAATTGTGAACCAACAATTTATTATTTAACATGTCATAAAAGTCGCTAAACAAAAAATAATGTAAACAACTCGTTTCATAAATGACTCAGAAATTTTGTCAGAAGTTTCCTTGCTCGTTTTCCAAATGGACTCATACACAAGATGCCTAATTGTGATTTTTGAAAATGTGAAGGAAACTAACAGGTCAATTTGATGTTCAGTTTGAACATCAAATTGACAGATTAAATAATAAAATGTTTAATTGACTACATCGTCTTCGTGGAATCGGTTCGCAGTACGTTATCGAACCATATTTTAGAAAAAAATTTAGTAAGGATCATTGGTTATACTCCACTGGTGTCCCTCGTTGTTTCATATACAAGTTCCTTCTATATCAATAATATGAGAAAATAATAAATTAGAAATTGTAAAATATACTCGGAAATAAAATGTATGTTTCTGAAATAGCAACCTGTATTTTTTGCGAGCCCTCAACAATGGAAATTTTATTACGAAATCAACGATGGAAACAATTTAATCCTCAGATCAAAAATTCTACGAAATTCTACTAATTATGCGACGAGCATCCTATTAATATCTTTCTCCACTAATTTCTAATGTAATCAACCCTTGTGTAAAATTGAATTTCACTCAAATACAAAAAAAAATGCATTTTCGGTAATTTTGATTCAAATAATATGAATAACATTGTTAGAGGTTTTTTTTAATGGATTTTAATATTAAAATCTGATCAAGGATCAAGGAAGAGATTTTAATCTAATCTAATTTAATAATGCACTATAACGTACAGCCAAACAGGTTGTATTTTTATCACTAATCATATACTTAAACTAAATTTAGCAGAATCCAGCATTTTCATAAATATGAACTTTTGGCAAATTTCTTTAAACAAACCAGAACCAGCTACATTTCCATCTACAGGTGTATTGACGATAGTCTTTATCAGTTTATTTTTCGATATCAGTTTAAGTATCTGCAATATTATATTGAGACAGTGGGCAATTTATTCCAATCAGCCAAATCATTTTCATTCATTTGTATTTGTAATAAAAAATGATCTAATAACAATACAGGTTGCTGTTCGAAACATTTCAATGTAATTATTTCAATTACTGTTTCCTTTAAGTTACATTTATATCAAAAATACTCACGCTTGTATGAAATATATGGGAAATATATGGGACATCCGGTATGTAATCGTACATACAGGAAGGTTTTGAAAATATTACAAACGTAGTACGTAACACAAATTGTATGAAGCTAAGGCAAGTGTCCTGGTCTCATAGACCTTCATTGAACTTCATTTAATATTTTGTTACACGTTTTGGGAAAAATTTTGTTGTGGGCAAAAAGCAGTTATTCAATCTATAAATCTATGAAATTAAAAAGTTTACTGTACTTCTTGACAGTCTTCGTCAATTTATTAAAATCGTGTGCATTTATTTACATAATTTTATTAAAACTGCTAAAGCTTTCTAACAATTTTGATACAATATTCCTAATTAAGATTCATACTCCGTTATTCATTTTTCCTATTAAAAATAAATTTCGCTATAAAACTTGTAGACGATCATTGACTCTACAATCGGAAACGGAAACATCGTACAAACACACACATTGATTTTTAAATGTATTTCCCAATATCCAAAATTGATTTATTTCAGTTTCAATATCTTCATTAATAAAAATTTTCGCTAATAAACCGTTTGGATAATTTTAATTTAATTTAAGAACTATATACTCGTGGCAAAAAAATAAAGAACCATTTCATTTAACAATGTCCCAGTTGTAACTCCATTTAAAAATATATTTGTATGGGTACGTTGTTGTGTTATATCCTGTATTCATAAAAGTATTTTGCATTACAAAATCGTCCACAACTTGCATATCATTGTTATAAGAAAGGTTAATAACGAGCTCTGTCGGAACTGTGAGATACCCCATATTACAAAAAACTATTCCTTGCACAAATAATATGCGTGTATACAAATCTAGGAAAATCGCATATAAACAATTCTGCTGCAACAATTTTCATTAAGTTAATAACGAGCAATTGCAGTTACTTTTAGAAAGCGCACAGTAGTAATTTTTATGTCAATGCATTCCACATTATTCATTATCTACGGGTATTACAAGAAGTAATATTTAAAATACTTCAGTGGTAAAAGGTCTTATAACTATGTCTTGTTTCAGATTACAATTTGTGTTTCTCATCAAGTTATCATATCAATCGATTCATTTCATCATTTTTATTCTCCATTTATTGCACTTTTTTATTATTGAACTGAAGCAGTTAAATTAGAAAAGGCCATTTTTAATTTGTCAGTTTTATTCTTGAACGAGATTTGGAAAGTTTACGTATGAATTGCAGCCATAAAAACTTTCTCAAATAACTATAAGGTTACTATTTTAAAAGGAAAAAGTCGTTAGCGTTTATTCCCATGTAGCTAAATATCACGTTACATTATCACGGAAGATGCGCCGAGGATCACGACTGCATTTTAAACACATTGCGTTGCAGATGTGATCCTGAACGCCTGGATTATCACAATTTAAAATTGAAGCGTTATGTGCTTAGTGTTATGTAAGGTAAGAAGGAAGAAAATTGTTTGCTTTAATTTATGGATGGACCAATTATTTTTTGGGATAACTGGCTTCAAGGATATGGTAAACGAGTACCACATTAATTCTATATTCGTTTCCTATTGCACACTTCAAATGTTCATATTATAGAGATAAATAAAAATAATAAATAAAACAAACTTGCAGATTTCTCGTTTGCAATATTAATTTCCTTTGAATCTTCTTATGTATGGATGCGAAGGAATTGCAGATAAAGAAAGAACTATTGTAACATTATACAAAAAAAAAACAACCAAATAATAACGAAGAATCAACTGAAGAATTGCTAAACAATGAAAAATCGCTTAAGGTCTAAATGAAAGCAAGAATTTAACCCAAACCTGCCAGTTTTCTTAAGAATGCTATGATAATCCAAATTGAAATTGATGATGATGATGATGATGATGAGCAATGAACTATGAATGATAAAAGTTAATTATCTTGAATGTTAAATTAAGGTTCGTGTTGGAAATTTTTCGTAATTTTCATTATTAGTATATTTTGAACTAAAATTAGTATCATTCCATCCCAGGACCTCGGTTCTTTTAGTACTATCCCAAATTTACTGAAATTAATCTTATCTTAAAATTAATTTTGGTGTATATTTTTAGTTGGAATTGCATTTTTATTTCTTGGTGAAAATGCAAAGATTTACATTAATAATTTTAGAAATGTAATATAATTAACTGGCTATAAAAATAATAAATAACTCTAAATTTGTTTTAAGTGAATGAATAACGTGTCACCCCCACTTGACGCTGCCATTTAACAAATAAATGAAATGGTAACACACGACTTTCTCCATAATTTATGACGAAACGTTAATAGCAAAACGTAATTTGAATTGCAATTTTCTCGGAAATGAACAGTTTCGTGCAAATTGTTTGTTGCTGAAAAATGATTTACCAACATACGTTCTTTAGTCCATCAAATTGAAACCCATTTCGATTGATTTTAAAATAGATCAACAAATAAATTGGTTTGTTTAAGGTAATGTAAGTATTATATAACTTTTTATCGTTCCAAAGATAACTACGTTATGATTGAATACAATACTTTCACACTTAACGAAACAAGTAAACAGGCGAATAATTACTATACAAGAATATTAGATAGACTTTCATTGCTACTTTGGGTAACGGGTGTGACTTCTTAGAATACGTTTACATAATTATATTTAGTGGAATTGAAGGAAATGGGTAGAAATTACACAGACATCAGACCACCGACAGACCATCTCTAATTATGTATTGGGAATGTCTTAATGCAATTCCCAGGACGAAGGAAAAAATATATATTACTTTCGTAAATAAATGTAATTAACTTTAAAATATAAATATATAGTAAAATAAAAAAAAATATAACTAAGACAAGTTTCTTCCAGTTTTTCTCTGGAAACAATATATTGTAGTTAGCATTCAAATTTGAATTTATTTTATTTGTTTAATTTAGATTTGTTAGGTATACCAGGTTTTTCTGCTTTAATTGTTCCAAGATTTATTTTCATCTTTTTATTTAGTCATAGTTATTAGTTTAGAACATTATTTTGTTGAATTAATTGCTCAATTTTGGTTTTAGGTGTACATTAATATTACGTTTATTTACATTTCATTTTATTTGCCTAATTCTTTTTGTGGTTCATTTTCACTTGTTCATTTTCTTTATATTTTTAATTCATTTACCTTTCTTTGATTTGTTAATATTTGTTTTATATACTTCAGTCGTTTTCCTGTTGTTTAAATTTTGTATTTTCTTATGTAAATCTCTCTCGATATTTGGTTAAATATTATGTGGTTAGAGTTGTTATAACTTTTTTATTATTAACAATTAATAATAAAATAGTTTCCCCTAGTTTTGCTTTCATTTCCATATTAATTATAGTGTTTCATTAATTTATTTCTTTCTAGTAATTCAACTTAGATTTGTTTGTTTAGACCGATATATTTGTTTACATCATTTTATTGTCGTTAACTTTTTCACAAAGAAAACAGCAAACATTATTAAATGCAACACAACCCAACCCAAGAACTAAGAATGTTTCTCAGATTCTTACACGTCCAGTTGCATTGTAAATTTTAGTTTTATTTTATCTCTAACGAAAAAATCTTTTAATTACATGTATTTTATGTATGTCCATAAAACTCAAATTCCCTAATTTGTCATTCCACGTCAGTGCAGTTATATGCACCCACCTATTCACGTTGCGTATTTCATATAGCGATTGTTTTTTCCATATAAAAAGTATAAATATTAATAATCCTGTAATTACACATACAAAGTTATAAGTTTATTTTATGACTTAACATTCATTCGCTTACAATATTTCATCCAAGGCCAAAGAGTTACTTTCAATGGAATTTGCACTTTTTGCAAAAATCGCGGTTTTAAACTTTCATTGTGGAAAATTATAAAAGTTTGCTGCCATTAAAAATACAAAACTAACAACGTAAGAAATTATTCAACCCGTAAGGCAAAATTTAGATGTTTCATGATTGGAGACTCCTTTTATGCACAACTTTACACGTAATACCAGTTTGCAATCAATGTGATATTAATTTATGTTGATTGCAAAAACTTGAAGCAAACCTGCGTTTCATTATACGTATCGTATTGTTATTTAGCTCGGCGTTTCGTTAACACCAATCGAAATAAAGACGTAATTATTTTAACATTCGACGCATTTGCGAGGATAACTTAGTGTGTGCATGTGCAAAAAGTTGCTTATTGTTTCGAGTACACTTTGGACCGTCGATTTAGAAGTAGCATCCAGCAGTCGCCTTTATCTTTACTTTGAAACGATTATTTCATGAAACTCAATGCAGATAACGTTATCTGTATAAATAAACATGCTAATAAAACGTTTAAATACATGTTTGCAATAATATTTTCAAATGTGTTCTATAAGCACAAATACCTGAATTTCGAATATTTTAGTATTTAGTAATCTTATATTATTTATAATTTTGGCCCAAATTATTTTTTGGTTGATGAGTTGACAACAATTCATTGATACATAATATAATCTTTTTGGATTTCTGTGTTAAAAAAATGAAAAAATCAATGTTTAATTGCGTTTCAGTGTCGAGTAGCTAATTAAGAAATGAAGCTATGCTTAAATCGAGAATAATTGGGATCGAAGATATCTGTGTCTATTAAAAAAAATCTTGTACATAATCATTTGGTATTCCAATTTAAATTAGTTCACAAATGAAGTACTTCGTTATAAGAACTTGATATTGTCGAAATTTTGTAAAATAAATTCAAATCAAATTTCGTGGAGATTTTTATAAAATGTTAATTTGAATTATTTGCTTCTCGTACAATTTGGTACGACGCTGACTAGAACTCATCGACATCTTAAATATTTATTCAACACTTACTCAATAAGATGAGTATGTAATAATATTGTTGGTTCAAAATGAATGCAGATACTGTTTACGTGCAAGGAAACTTAATACTACTTGAAGTATTCCACTTTATATGAAACAAAGTAATTATGAAATAACGGTTGCTCTAACTAACTGTATACAATAAGAGATGAAATAATTTACAATATATGTAATGGTCTAATGTACTATGTCGTCGTTAGTTGTCTCAAGGCTACGCTTTGTAAATTTAAAACTCTACTCATTAAGTTTTATTTATCACAACAAATCTTAAATAAACATTATTTAATTTGATATAAAACCAATACATGAGTGCAACGTGGAAGAGAGACACTGATCTGAGCATGAAGTAATAAAATGTGTGAAATAAAGCAACAGGACAAAATAAGCAGCTGGTATCATCGATGTTAACATTAAATCTTGATAAAAGTTACGGTATATGTCATTTATATGCCAATCAAAGAAAATGTAATAGAAATTTTAACGTCGAATAAAACATTAAATGCAAATGTGCACAATAAGTAACGCACATGAAAAATCGAAAAGGAGACCCTTAGTAGCTAATTGTTGTTAAACGATCGAAGAGACGTGAGCCTTTTGAATAACGTAAAGTAATACATTTTTATGTAAAGGTGTAAAAATCTAAATAAAAAGTAATCAAATCATCTACACCGAATTATATAGTTTGAAATTAGAAAAATGCATAAGCTATTATATCAATAGGTGCATTGGGTTGGGTTGGATTGGGTTGGGTTGGGTTGGGGTATGTTCGATTGGGTTTGGTTAGGCTCCATATAAAGTCATCTTAGGAGACGTCTCGAAGTGTAACAAAATTCTATAAATCGGCATAAAATTTTCGAAAATAGTTCATTATACAACACGTATAAATGCATGATAAGAATCTTGTTTGCATGTCAAGAGGTTTGGGGGGGCTGGTTTAAAAGATATCTTAAAATTCAGTTACTAGACAACCGAAGATGGCAGTTATAATTCAAATCTCATTTCATTTCGACTCGAAACATGGATTGACTGAGCAATTCATTCGAGCAATCATGTTGTTTCAAAAGTGTACGTTTACAAAGTACGTTGTGATTTTTAACCACAGGGCGCAGATGGGTTCATTATATGTTTAGAATAAGGTTATAGTCATTTTAACTTAAGGCACAATCATATAGTACTTTATAATAATGATAGTTATTGCAAGCTTAGTAAATACCAAGCTTTTAAAGAAATCAGCATTCTTGGAATCATTTTGATTGTCAATATAATTTAAAATGGGCCATGTTTTTAAAACGCCATATATTTCATCGTTTTGTATTGCACGCCATATTTCGGATACCATAAATTACCCCAGGTCAAAACTTAGGTACGAAGCCGATACACACCAACTATCCCTGAAACTAATTTTCGTAGTTTCACCCACACAGTCTATATAGCAGATACTAAGTCGAGTTTGAAATTAGCAGTCGACACCCAATTTAATGCATATCGTTTATAGTGACATACGTACAATTCTAAAATTCTATTAAGCCCCGAAATAATGTAGTACCGATTTAATGTACAACTGCTGTTCTTTACGAGTTTATAGGGCGCTTCCGTTATACGGTGGTTCCAGGTTCCAGCATTTTAGTTCAATGAACGTCATTCTGTTTAACTTGCAATATCATTTCAGATATTTTTTTAAAATCATATATTAAAATAAACGTATGTTGTTTCATACAATTACTTAATTCATACATTCAAATTCAAACATAAAACACCACGAAAACGAAAAATATAATAATTTATTCATTATTTCGAAATATGGTCATCAAAATCCACTCTGGTTGATAGTATCTAGCTATCTATCTATTAATATGTGTGTGTGTGTGTTTCTTCAAACAAAATATAAATCCTAGTACTCAAAGCTAACATAAAATAAATGTTTCCCCTTACCACGTAGCATTTGATTCAATCCGAATCTACATATCGACAACCAAGTTGTGATCTTCAGCAGAAAAGAGCTGGTTTTTTTCTGCTGATGATGACAACTTAGTTGTCGAAATGTACATTCAGATTGAATAAAGTCTTGAGTGGTAAGGGGAATATTTATTTTATATTTACAATCACAGTCTCCTATTTACTATTACTCAAAGCTGGTGAAGGTAACGTCACTGTCATCATGACGAAAGAGGACTATCGTAGCAGGATATCGGCGCGTCTGAATGAGGTTTTTACTATAAAGCTATCCCTAAAGATCTTACTTGTTTTTTGAAAGAAAACATAATGAACTTATAAAAGCCTTACTTACAAAAAATACATTTATAAGAATGCGTATAAATCGTCCATGGTTCATAATTCAAGGTCTATGGTTTGCCAAAAATACATAAAGATGACCATCCCTTAAAATCCACTGTACCGTCTGTTCAATAGCAATCATCGAAACTTGCCAAGTTTATTTCTGATATTTTGTACACCATATTTAATTACTCATACCATGATTGTTATAGAATTAAAAATAACTTTCATGTACCAGATGGTTTTGAATTTGTCTTTAGATGTTTCTTCCTTGTTCACTAATGTTCCATTAGATCTGTTTTTGGATACTATTAACACAAATTAAGATCTGATTGAGCCAGTATGTAAAATTACATATAATATATTCTTTGATCTTATTCGTTTCATTTTGAAAACAACTTATTTATTTGTTTCCTTCAGACCGTCTCCCGTAGTTGTTTATTTAAATTGTTGCGAATGTGTTCATAACAATTTAAACTACTTAAGTATACTGTGGAGAAACAAAAATTCCCCGTTTTATATCAATCTGTTATTATTATCTGTATATTGATATTATTTGTACCATTCCTCATGGCACTAACACTAAGGTTATGAGTGTGTTTGGTTCTTCCTATGAAGTTACCATCGAAATGGAAAGAACAGAACTGTACCTTTCTTATACAATTATATCAAACTTGATTGGTACCAAAAACCTACCAATTCGGGTAGATATATCGTTATAGTTCAAGTGCAGGGTTTCGACATAAATTAAACGTGGTTTAAGGCTTCAAGACCAGAATTTTAAACATTGTTCATCCTATATTTCAATAATAATATCCTATATTTTAATAATAATAAATATGTGAGAAGGGGAAGGTATTATTATTATTGAAATATAAGAAGATCCACAGGCTCCATCATTACATTTATTGTTCATCCTCAAAGAAATTTGTTTTCTGTTCCCACCTGTTCCCATACCTTTTTGTAGATGTCATTGCTGATAACCAATAAAAAACTAACGGGTGTTTTTTTAAAATTTGGCGTCGAAGTTGGCCATGAATGTTTAACTGTGAACGTACCACTCAAACGTCACTTAAGTAACGACTTTTGACAATTAAAAGTGAGGTTAGACCGGTTAGACATAGGTTAAGATGTCAAATTAATAATGATGGTTCGTTCGCAGTTAAACATTCACGGCCAGCTTTGACACCAAATTTAAAAAAAAACACCCGTTACTAATTTATATAAAAGGACTGCTAAAGAGCCATATTTAAAAAAAAACAAGAGTTCAGCTATCATCGCAGATAAATGTTTTAATGCCACCAACAAATCTTTCAGTAGACTTAAAGATCAGATTTAACACCGTTACTTATGAAAATCTGTTATATGTAGTCCAAACTGGGCAAAGATTATCCACTAGATTAGCGAACCACAAACAATTTAATTGAAGACAAGTACATTTCAATCTTCCTTGAAATCGCCCGGTTCAAGTAAAACATAAAAATCACTCACCGGCGAGATACGCCGAGCTCATCACCATCCGCCACCGAAGTCTCCAAGACAATTCAAAACTCTCCTCCGTCCACTAAACACTCGGCACTCGTTAATAATCGCGTCGCTAATCACCCCGAAAAGTGCAATTTTTCACGACAAACGCGACAAACCGACCGAACGGTTGCACGCGTCCATTCCCGAAAAAACTGACCTACTCATTTTTTTGTCGTTACGTCACGTCATCGGCGAGGCGATCCCACTAATTCGGAACTATTATCCATCGAGACAACGTTGCGACGTAGGTGGGAGTGAAACAATAAAAACTTGATAAGGTAATCACACGCAAAGACGATCGGTGCAACTTTTGTGATTTTAACCCAGAGCGATGAATTTTTACTTTATGCGTCCAAACTATTAAAGCCAACAGTATGAATGTGTATCTCGAAGAGGGTACGTGTTATGGAACGAAATTTTCTTTCGAAAAATGGAGAATAACTAAATGTAAGACAGTTCATTGCGAACCACTGCAGATTTTTTTATTAGCAAGTTGTGGATAAGAGAAGCTATGCAAAACATGTTCGTCGTTAATTAGTTATGAAATTTTGAAATATGGACAAACCAATCATGGTGTACATGTTGAATCCCCATTACAGATTTTACTCACAGTTTGTACTAGTTTTGATTACAGGGAGAAATTTGCATAATTCATATACATAATTAAAATCAATGTACGAGAACAAATAATATTTATTTTTATTTTACACACAATGAAGCTTTAAATTATGTCGATGAGACTGATGAAATTTGAAGTTCAAAAGAATGTGAGCAGATTTCATGCAAGAGTGCATTAAAAAATTATTAATACTAATTTGTTGTATGCATAATCACTCCGAACACAAAAAGCCGCGCGTTTTCTTATCAAGCAAGTTTACGACTGACCAAAAAATCCAAGTAAAAGTGTTAAATTATTGAGACTCTTTGACTGAATCCTATAATGTGGCTATACTAAAATTGTAGATCTTACAAATTTTTGTTAATTTCGACAGCATTTACACACCATGCGTAATATGGCTACTATGCCCACAATATCAAAACTTTTCCATCTAAATTTTCACCGTTCTTTCTAAAATATTTTCATTGAATTAATTACACACGAAATGTTTTAGTTTCTACCAAAAGTCTTATATGGTGAATTTTAACCAAACAAATAATTAAATTGTCTAAAACCAAAATGGTTACATGGAAATCATTTTATTTACATTTGTTTTATCAAATTAGGTGTAAAGTTTGAAAGGATTTTTTCATTAAGTGATCTAAATATACTACTAAATTTTTTAAAGCTAAAATATTTTATCTTAAATTTCTCTTTAGGTATAGTAATTCTAAAGACCGGAATTATATGCATACAAATAAAATATGCGCATATTTATGCACAAAAATCTGTAAAAATATGCACTAATTTTGTACAAATATTCGCAAATATGCATTATTTTCAAACAAGTTTCTTTGGGGTGATATACAAGTTTTTTATTTAAACAGCTAATAAAATTTATAAAATAAAATTTATTTTTTAAATCATCTATACACTTAAATATTTATATAGCTTTATAAAAATAATAGTTCAAATCAGTAATACGTACTAATCATGTAATTACAAATATTGTACTTGTATCGTTAACGTCTCGCAGTCTATTGTTTATTAGTTATAATTATTATTATTATAAGTTATTATTATTATTATTATTACTAATCATCAGATGTTTTTCAATATTTTCTGTTAAAAAATTCTTCTATCAGACAAAATATGTTTATAGTTAGAAAAACTTCTCTCTACATCTACAGATGTTATAGGAGCAAACCGAAGCGAACTAATTAAATTTGGAGCTCAATTTACATCATCAATATTGAAGTCTCCATTCATAATTTTTGCCACATTTGATAATAAAATACCAGAATTTTTACCTAAAACCTGCTTAATTTTTTTGGTTATAATTTCACCAATTTCTCCCGGTATATTATGTACACATGTTTTAAATTGTTCAACTAATTCAACAGACTTATTGTCATTTCTTGTGTTTCCAAACTTAAAATAATCTTACTTATAAATTCATAATTGGATTGAATAAATGCTAGTTCAGCACCCAATGAACTTTTTTAAACCTGCTTGAGATTTTTTTTAATAGCAATATTAATTTCGTTGTCGAAATCCATTATTATTTCTTTTAAGGGGACAAGTTTGGCATAAAAAATGCTGCATTGAGCAAAGTACCCAACCGCGTAAGTACTGGTTCTGGTGGTAGAGGAACATCGGGTAACTTTTCTTCATATATTTGAACTCTCAATGGAGACTTCAAAAATATTGTTTTAACATTACTAATTAATGAATTGGCATCCGGAAATTGATTTATGATTTCTTTTGCCACTCTGTTTAAACCATGAAACACATGAATTAAATTAGAATATATGATTTTAAGTTGTTGGCCTGCTTTAACCATATAGGCTGCCGCATCAGAGAGCATTAGTAGTAATTTTTTTAGGCGGTACAATTTCCAGAAGAAGAAAATCATTAAAGATTCGTTCACAAATCGCAAAATTGTGGCATTGTTAGTTTTTCCAATTGTTTACAAGCAAGTAAATACGATTTACTAGGACCTGCATTATTTAAAACACCAACTAACCAATTTGCAATATATAGGCCGCAAGAATCGTCGACTATAAAAAAAACATAGTTATTTTTAAGAATTTGTTTGATCTTGTCAACGATTTTTACTAAAATATGCACAAATATGCACTAATATGCCAAATGTGATAAAATCTCCAAAAATTACAATTATATGCAAAATACGCAAAAATTAATATGCGTCAATCAATTTTGGAATTACTCGTTTCTATAGCTTCTAACATTGCTTTCTAGTAGTTCGATATAGTTTCAACAACTTGATACATAAACTGATTTATATTAAATGAACAATACATCTTTTCGTATCAAACTGCATGGTCCCTTTGCCATAGTATTGAAGCTCAAAACAAAATCTGTTCAAGATAACAAAAGGAAAACTTTTTTGCAATGCAATTTAGAAGAAAACTTTTTTGGGTTGGGTTGTTGGAGGAAATGCCCTGCCTTATCTAAAATTAAAAATAGCAAGTTTAGTGTGAATAGTGCCACATTAGACGTTGACATTTTTACTAATTTAAATTATACCTCCACAAATACTATTTAAATTGTTTGTGGATTGCTTCTATATTATCTTCTATCTTGTCTGATCGTATATCCTATATTCAGTACATATTCTTTCAACTCTTTTCTTGGATTGCGTTCAAGTAGCACATAGTTCTTTTAGTTACCCATAAGAATAGGGTTATGTCTGGCTACCTTCCTGCCCATTTCATTATCGTTAAATCTCATGTATCATATTATCTCAATAACTATCAATACATTTGTTTGGGACATAATTATTAATGCCCCATCTAACTCATCATTAAGTTTTATTTTTATTATTTATTTTGTAAAAAGACTAACGTAAAAGTGAGATCCAATTAGATGGTCTTTCTATAAATATAAATTGATTGCGGCACTCAATTATATAATGACCTTTTTCTCTATTCCATTATGGTGAATTTTTAGAAAAAATTAGCCCATTAGTAGTCAACGTAGCTTCATATGTATAAATAATTGGTTTCCAAAAGTTTTTATTTTCTTGCATTCTTTCAGTCATTCGCCAAATCCAGATGTAAACTCAGATCCGTTTCTAGTGTTGTTTGTATCAATGTTGGCTGATTTGGATAATAATATTTTTCGAGATTCCTTGAACAGTACTATAAAGCAAACATAACACAACCCAATAAAACTTACACTTGGATTTTGTTATAATTTGGTGCCACTACAGTAACCAAAATTGAATCGTGACTACGCCAACCAAAATAGAACAAGAGTTATGGATGAAATACAGGAATATTTAACGTAAGTCGAGGTTCTGCCTTGACTTGATGGCGATGAAGCACGAATGGCTTGTCGCACAGCCAAAACTCTTTCTTTGCTAGGAATAAGGAACTTGGTGGGAAGTAGTAAATGCATACAAAAGCTGGGAGATTATAAGGACAGATAATATTTAATTATTTTTGTTAAATGTTCGTATTAAATACAATTAATTGATTCCGCTTAATTTATTCATTTTGTCTCGTATTGAAAAACATTTTCAATTTTTCAGTACGTAATGTAGTACAATTTTAAAGATAAACGTGCCATTATTAATTTAAGCGGTGGTTGGACTTATCTTGCATAAGAACTTTTCCTGAAAATGCATAATAAAAATACCTTCATGATGCACTTAAGGAAAAGAAATTATTGTTTATTTTACCTATCGTGAAAGAAGAGATGAACTTCAACAATGTGTTAACAGGTCATTTTTGTGATAATACTAATCACTACGAACGATATATATTTATATACACACATATAAGTATTCTATGAAAAGCATTTTAGTTCTAAAATCTGCCAATTTGATTAATTTTGCTGATAACAAAACCGTACTCACTGATTATGATTGTGAACGAGATAGTGTATATATTATTTAAACAAGTTAAAATTTTCGAATATTCATTGATGGTACGAAAATAAATTGAAACATAACTTCGTTTATCTTCAATTCACACTTCCTACACAGGGTATAACATAGAGAAAGTAGTAAAAATCTAAATGAGTCAATAAATATCAGATATACGTAGAATCGATTTATTAACTAAACACGAAATTATATGTAAATATTTTATAGTAACAACACACATTTTCTGGTCTAATTAAATTTCGGACGTAATAATAAAGATTTTATTAATGGCATTAATTATTATTATTAATTAAACAATAATGTTTCACAATCAAATTTTCTAAACAATGTGCCAAACGAATATGAAAACTTGAAGCCTTGCCAAAGTAATTGAAGAAGGTTGTTGACATTCAAATTAGAGATCATCTCGATTTATGTAACACTCCAAATTCTAAATCACGTTTCAGCTTCCACCACACTGACTATGATAAAAGTAAAAACCATGTTGCTGTGTTTATCTAATGTGGCTAATCGTATCTTTCTTAATGCGTTAAATTATATTGGATTTATGGCGAATTAAGTGTCAATAATTTATACTAACGGTCGCGGCAATTATTTACCAATAAATTATGGTGAATTTGTTATATGGTAATATTGCATCCTATATATTACATCTCAAAAATCAATCCTTGAGCGAATTAGAAGTTTAATATTTAGCAGGGATTAATATTTAGAAAAAATTAGAAATATCGTTTTGAGGATTGTTTTCGGAGTAAATAATATCGTAATATAACTGAAAATCTATCTTTTAATATATTTTTTAACTAAAAAAATCTCACTATATCTTGCATGATATTTTTACACCTCGTCCGAACATATTTTGTTTCATTACTTTTATTTATTGCAAAAATGTATATTTTATTCTGCAGAATAAAATTGCGAGATTTGTTATCATGCAAAGCTCATATTTCTTAAAATATAAAAAATTAAGTTAAGTTCAAAAAAATACAAATGCACCACCACAATTTAGATCATATATGTAGTAAAGGGGATTTGTAGAATTTACTTGGGTACTATTTTTTGCAGTCAAATTTGTTTCAAGATCAATCAATCGTCTGGGAAATTCAGGACGAATCCTAAAACTGGTTCTTTGTTGTAGTTTTATTTACCAATAATGACGTTCTAGTCTCTTCTTGTTCATAATCATATTAGCTTTATTTTCATCTACAATATCGAATATATTACAGCAAACTTTAATCAATTTTCAATGGTAATAAATGTATTATTAAAGCATGACATTAAACAAAAAAAATTAAATCACGCGAAAAATTGTACTGCATGTCAGACATTTTACATACACGTAGACATAATTCACACGTACTTTATCATCAAATTCTATTTAACAGGAACTTTAACTTTCAGGAATGCACCGAAAATCCTTAGAAGCAGCAGAGCATCTCAAAGACACTGATAACTGTAACAGTAACAGCGACCATGAAGAGACCACTTCGATGCGAACGGAGGGCAGCGACACCAGTTCCGCTTCGGCGAAGCCGACCCAGTCCACAACCACCTTCAACAACGTAAGCACCCCCGCCGAAAAAGAGCAGCACCCCCAGCCGTACCCCGAGGATCCTGAAGCGTTCAGAAACAACTCCATCGCCTGCCTCAGGGCGAAAGCCCAGGAGCACAGCGCGAAATTACTAAATCATGGTTTAATGTTACAAGTAAGACCGAACAGTGGACAGCAAAACTGCGATGCCAATGCTAATAACTTGCATCACCAAGAAATCGTTAAATCCGAAAATAACGCCGGCATGTTCTGACAGAACAACGTCGATAATTGATAAAATACGTGCTGGACACAAGTATAAATAGCATTTTTATATCGTTTCGGACAGGAAGGTTGCAGGCAAAATTTTATTTCGTTTGTTATGCTGTGACGGCTTAAAAGCGCCGTTACGTTGTTAAATATGCAAAAATACGTACATAAAAGGATACACGGTTTTAATATTTAAGATTGTATTGTAGTTACTTTGTTAAATTAAGTATATTTTATTGTTTAACACTGAAATAAACTTGATAGAGACTAGTTTCTAAAAAAAATGTGATCCAATATTTTAGACTATTTATAAAAAAAATTAAATATGTATGAAAAGTTTGAAGCAAATCAAATACAATATTATTCCCAATACAAAATCACCAAGTAATCGTGAACGTTGTTATTAATTAATTAAATATTAATTAATGTAATTTGTCTTCTTCAAATATATTTTTTATCAAACTTTTTTCATTTATTTATGGATTGATTGATGACTTTTAAAGTGAAAGTTAATAAAATCGGTTATTTTATTTGTTTATTTTATTCGTTTATAATTTTAAAAATTCATATAAATTTTGTAGGACTATTCGTTTGCGTATGAACAATATATTTCAGAAGGGAACTAATAATACTGAACTGAAATATGAAATCAAATCTTTAATGAGGATATCACGCAATAATGAATATAAATGTTTAGCAACCTCTGTACAAAAAAAAGGTACTGTTTGTGTTTGTGGTCTCTAGACCACAGTGATCTATTACTATTCAATATTTTTACTAAAAAGCACAAAATCAAATAAAATAAATGACTTTTAATTATTAACTTTTACCTAATGAAAAAACGAATAATGGAAACTTTCCATTTCATTTCCTAAGGATTAAAATTAATCAAAGTATATTTTTATCAATCACAAAACTTTATTAAAACCTAGATATGCACTTTAACAACAAAGTCCTGATCTTCAGCAGTAATTAAACTTGGTGGTCGAATTGCAAATCAAGGTTTTAATAAAGGATTATGTGGTAAGGTTGTAATTATAGTTTTATTAATTTTTTTAAATTTTTTCCAATCACAGTCTCCAGTCCATAGCACAACAATGTTGATGACATTTTTTACAATTTGTTTATAATGAAGGCTTCATTTATTGATTTTGAAAAAAATTGCAGCCCGATCAATGATTCTAAAAATATACTTGTTCGCCACAAAACCTAGATATGCACTTTAATAACAAAGTTCTGATCTTCAGCAGTAACTAAACTTAGTGGTCGAATTGCAAATCGAGTTTATCAAACCACTCAAACCACTTTATGGCTCAACAATTTGTTAATAACGAAGGTTTCATTGATTGCGTTTGAAAAAAAATTTCATTTCAATTGTCTGTTATTTTGATAATAGCATTTTTATGAAAAATTATTTTGTTTGTTTTCCATGTTTATCGAATTATTTGTTGTGAACTAATCCATAAATAAAAAAAAATAGTTATGTATACATAAAGGTCCCTCAAAGAATGTTGATGATTCCATAGTCTCGATGCAAAATATTTAATCGTCGTTGCTCCCACTCCCAACTTTTAAATCGTCAGCAAAATTTATTAATATTTTCGAAAATTTTCAATATGTTCTAATCATGTGAATATTTATTTTTCCTCTAAATTCTTCGAAAAATATTCTAGTTCGTTAGTTAGTAATTTTTTAAGCATTGAAGAATAAGTTCAGCCAGAGTAACATCAGTTGTAGAACCTGTTATTAGTCGGAAAATTACATGAACATATTATACTTGCAAATTTATGGGTGCAAAACGTAACAAAATTAAAATTCATTAAACAGGTTCACAAATACAAATCTTGTGATAAGTTAAATTAAATAATAAAAAATTATTTGTAATTTTTTTTACATATTTTGACCTGCAGAGTCTGCAATAAATTGCAATGTATTTTTGGGCCAGCTTGTATAACGGTAATGTAAATATACGGTGAAGGTGTTTAATAAATCTGCCCCAAGTCAGTAGCAACAATCAGCAAACTGGAAGCTTATGACATGGAATATTTTTTGTACATTTCAATAATTTCATGGTCATGGTCATGGTCAAAGATTTCATGCTTCCTTCATAGAATTTTCTTTTCCCTTTA
This sequence comes from Geotrupes spiniger, assembly GCA_959613385.1. NCBI lineage: Eukaryota > Metazoa > Arthropoda > Insecta > Coleoptera > Geotrupidae > Geotrupes > Geotrupes spiniger. The sequence goes on from OY390734.1 coordinate 14,713,823, forward strand.
TTCAACTATTTTATATGGTTGCATAATAAGTTTTGAAGAAAAATAATATTAGGTTCTTCGAATTTTAATTTTCTACAATAAAATAATTACAAAATAATATATTGCAAATTTTGCAAGGTTTTCACGAAAACGACTTAATTCGTAACAACGTCATGTGAAACAAATTCCATAAGTAATTTTATAAAAATGTCGATCACCAAAAACTTTTCTCTGTCACTTCGTATAAAATCTTCTTCACCAAGTAACAGACGTATAAATAAAACACCTAATATGTATGTTAAGCTGAGAAATACTGGGTAATTTTCAACAATAGCCCAATGACATCAATAATTATGATATAATTTTATCACAGTTCGAATGCACGTTGCCTCGCTCAACAAGCAACGTGCTCAAGGATCGTCCTATAATTATTAGTTATTTGTCAATGCTCGAGATTTATTCAACAAGGACATTTTTGCAACAACTCTAAGTTATTTATAATAGTACAATTTTCAATTAAATTAAATTTCAATGGCATAAGCTATAATTGGCCATGGACCAATGTTACCAGAGGAATGATAATTTCACAAACGTTATTTGATTTGCTAACAATTTTCGTTAAATTCCCGTTAATATTCTTAATATTTAAAAATTTTCTTACTGATCCTCATAGATTTTTCCATAACGTCTTCAGCCAATTTATCAAAATACAGGGTGTTAGGTAAACATTCGGCAAAAATTCAAGGGGTTATTCCTTGGCCTAGTCTAAGAATATTTTGTCCTAAGATGATTTCTGAAAAACCAATTTGTTCCGAAGATCCAAAATTTGCGACAGCAACAACATTTTATTATCAAAAAGTACATGTACAAGTAATGTTGCTCAATCTACAATAAATGTTCGAAATGACTTCCTCCAGCCTGGATACAAGCATTCAATCTTCCCGTCATTCAGTGCCGAACTCTTTCAAAGGCACCAGGGTTGTTTATAAATGAGTTACACTCAGCAATTATCCGATTTCGCGATTCGTCCAAACTCTCCACTGGAGTAGCGTAAACTAATGAGACCCCCAAAAGAAATAATAGCAGCTCATGCGTATGGCCCACCTCGGCCAATCCAACGATCTCCGTATTTTGCTGTCGAAATTAAATCACGAGCAACCAACCAAACTGAAATGTGATGGTGCACCATCGTGCATAAACCACATTGCAATTCTTGTCGCCAATGGTACATTCTGCAGAAACTTGGGCAGTGTTTCATCCAAAAACTTGAGATAGATTTCGCCAGAAAGTCTTGCTGGTAGAATCTTCACATACCTGATGCGAATTTTCATCTGCCCACACATGATTGTTATGAAAATTCCTTATTGCATTTCTTGAGAAACTGGCTAGAACTATTAACAGCCAAAAATCACTCAATGTAAACTGCGACCGATACAGGTGGTGAACACTGAAGAGACGTATTCAAATTAAATACCCTTGTACGTTAGTAGATAAAACAACCCGTTCCAAATTATCGTCAACATTTTTTTGTACTTGATAAACTCATTGTCGCACGCCATCCTTTTATTTACATTAATGATTCCAACAAATACCGAATATGGTTGTCGGAAATTTTGTTCACCCTGTATATTTGAAACATATGGTTTTTTCAGAAATCATGTTAGGACAAAATATTCTTAGAATATGCCAAGGAATAATCCCTTGAATTTTTGCCGCATGTTTACATAACACCCTGTATATTATCAACAATAAATTCAAGATGAAAAGCCGTTCACAAATGGTGTAAAATGTAGAATAAGTTGGGATTAAGGAACAAGACCATTGCTAAAGTCAAGTAAGCTCAGTTTATTAGTTTGTCCTTTTACCATAGCAACATGAAAATATATTAAAAACCTTAAATCACATTTTTATTTTCTAATAATTTCAATTCTTGAATTATGTATTTTAGTAAAATACTTTAATAAAAAAAAATTATTAAAAGTATTATTATTATTTATATTATTTGGTCAAGATTTTTGTTATGAAATTCACTGATTCATTTTTAATTATTATAATATTGTATAATATTATAAAGTGCGCACCTCAACGACTAGTCGAAATATTGTATGAAACTTCGACTTTTCCAACTCTAGTCTCCAGTCGTAAAATCGAGATCATAAATTGTTTTCTAAAGTGCACATAACCGTATCCTTTCATGTATGTGTTGCATTAATCGCCACTAAAAAAAAAAAACGTCAAACACCTTTGTTCTGCTCAAGAGACATTTTAAACGCGAAATTAAAGATGCAACGATAAGTGGTCTAAAACAGATAAACTAAACTATGTACAAATATAAAAATGCATCGAATAACAGACGATTAACACATTTTTGATGTACCCTCGCATACATAACGACTACCTACCAATTGTACATATATTTTATAAATAACCCACTACTAGTGCAATATTAATAAGTTTCGTTTAGTGTTTGGGTAGAAATACTTAAAGCAGTAACAAGTCATCGAAGTAGGAGATAGGTAATAGCAGTGTGAGAATTTTACGCACTAAACACGGGTACTCTTGGTACTTTAAACGAAAGTAAAATTCTCGTGCGTAATTTAGTCAGGTAAATCCGAATTTATTAATTATATTCAATGACGTATTACAGAATGGCGAACTTAAATAAATAAATAAAGTCGTTCACAACGAATTAATGGTATTTCTACCCAAAATTAACATACAGGCATATTTTTGTAATTTTATCTTGTACATATTGAGTAGCTTGAGTTTTATGTATTGTTTAGCGCACGTACTTAAAATGCATCGCAAGTGGTTATGTTTCGTTTCAATACAGTAATCGATTGATGTATTTTGTACAATGTATGAACGTCTGCTAAAAGAGTAATGTGAATGAGTGCAAGCGATATATTTAGACATCGGCAAAATGTATAATAAAGACATTTCAGAACAAAACGTTGTAAAAGGTACCTACTTAACTGTTCAAAAATCCTATGTACCCCCTAAGTTTAAGATACTAATATGTAAAGTGCAAAAGTAGTATGTAATTTAGGATAGAAGTTTGTAGATAACGTACTTATGTATAAATATATAAAAATTGCAATGTTTTTGAATATAATTAAGTATAAAGTATGTGTAACGTTCCAAATGTCTATAATAAAATATTTAATTCATTAATAAAATTTTATTTTACTAACAAATCCCACGAATGCCTCGCAGCGCGGCCATTAATAGAAATTGCGTCCGCCGCTGAAATCCAACGTATTTTCCACCCTCCACGTAAAATAATAAAATCCCTGGTGCAATTTCACCAACGTCCATCCGGTTTTCAGTGCAGCCGGCAATCAAAGCCACAATAACCGATCGAATTTGTGATCCATTTGTTGATTTGAGCCTTACGTGATTAAAAGAAAAAGACCTTGAACCTATCGCGTAATGAATTACCCTGGAAAATGAATAATACAAAAAGAATACGTCGCTTACTCCCTGGCGGAGAATCGCTGAATTAAAGTGTCTTACATTCCTGGCGAAAGACCACGTCCTATCGTGACGACTAAAATAATTCTTTTGGTTTTGTCAATTAAATAGATACGTCGCCGCGAGGGTTGAATTACCCGCAAATTCGACCACTTTTATCGCTATAATTGATTGTAATCGATCGAAAATCGCCTAAATATTCGTTATATTGGCGCAATTTGTTCATTTAGTGCGTATTTTATATATAATTTAGGAAAATATTATCGTAAACATATGGCTCGTGTCGTACTCGGCTTAGATCGTACAGTTCCGGAATTAGTGAATACGTGCTTTTAGACGAATAGCGACGCACATACAGTAGGTGGCGTTGTGAGCACGATCGGGGAACGTAAGTAACCCTTGATATTGTTTTTTTAGTTATTTAGCGTTTTTACCACCCTTTTATTCGGGTTTGTTGCACAGTTTCGATAGCGTAGACATCACAAATGGTAGATATTGACAAAAATTCGTCATTTAGCGTCGATTTTACAGTTAATTTGTAGTTTAAACGGTAGACAAATGAGGAAATTGCCTAACAGGTCATTCGTTGCTTTGTTTATATCGGTAGTTTTTCACAATTACTGAAGTAATAATCGCCATGTATTATACTTTTCTGACGTGCGGATTGTTTAAACAATGCGAAACGTCCGTAACGCCGTTAGATATTGCACGAGAAGCGCCAGTTCGGATAGAAATAACCTACAAATCGTGGATATGTTTTTCGTGTGATCTGTCAGAGCGGTTAGGCAGATTTAGCATAGTTCTCGGGTAGGGCGTACGACCAGTGCTCCGGCGGTGTCATAGAAGCCCCCGGACTTGGAGTGGGGCCACATCCTGCCCAGGCAGGGGGCGCTGACACTAAATTTATTTCCGTTTACATAGAAATTATAATACATGTGCGTACTCTCGTCAAGTTGATTATCGCATTTTGTACGCATACACATTGTGATTTTTTTATAATACAAAATAAGACATTATGTAATGGCAACCTACAATTACACTGTCAGATTAATTCGATAAGTTAAAAAATATATTTCATTTAAAAAATGTCAATTTTGATTTTTTTAGATAAATTCATACAATTCGATGCGAGCTTGCAATAAATTCATAATTTTGATAATTCTTTCAAGAGCAATTTAATCAAAATAATTAAAGAACGATTCTCAAAAATAAATCTAAGCCATTACCTACCGCGTCGGTATAAATAGAACATTTTCATTACAGAAACGCAAATTTTCAGGAATAACTTAAATTTAGTTTGGTTATAGCATAGCATTTTTTTAATATTCTATAATCTTGTTGAGGTTATTAAGAAGGACACAGAGTCACAGCCAATTTCACGTTTTTCCAAATAGTTTTTTTCCTTGCGAAATTGCCAATGACGTTACTTAATTTGGCGTCAATTTTTTTTATTAAAAACAGTATTTTTGACCTAAAAGTGAATCAAAATAAATTCTGAAACGTTAATAGGAATATCCTTATGAAATGAGAACCATTAGAAGTTTTTATTTAATATATTTCATCAATCGTTGGCCATATAAAAGTTTATGTAATCTAAAAAGTTACTATTATTTATCTGTCAAACATGCGTCAATAATTGTGTCAAAATCTAACGAGGTATAATTTGCCTCAGTGGCGCTGGCGACCGCGATAGCGGTGTCTGTCATTGTTTTGCACTGTTATGCATCCAATTTTTTTATTGCATTAGTAACCGTCAGTAACGTCAATCATTTTCATGTCAATTTTATTTTGCTTATTTAGAAAATACTGATTTGGGCAAGTTTTTTGGATTATGTACCTCAAACTTTGACAGTTGACAATTTGACAAGAAAATCATTCCGCTAACATGGTCTGATTTGATAATCTGTCAAACTGTTACACTTTGTTACAATGCAACAGGTTTTTGGCTTATAACCCACAATTTGGAAGTATTTTTTAAACTTTTTCCTTCCTACAATAAGTGAGGGGGCAATTTTCAGGCTTTGATTAGTTCAACTCATAGACAACTTTAGACTCATGTATAGTTCATAAGTATCGAAATCTAACGAGATATAATTTGCCTCAGTGGCGCTGGCGATCGCCATAGCGGCGTCTGTCATTTGTAAAATGTCAGCCACTTTAATGTCAATCTTATCTTACTTATTTAGAAAATACTGACTTGGGCAAGTTTTTTTTGGGGTTATGCACCCCAAACTTGCTAGACAGTAACAAATCGTTAGTTTGACAGAAAAATCCTTTCGGTAACATGGTCGGATTTTGTAATCTGTCATATTGGCACACTTTGTTACTATGCAACAGGTTTATGGCTTATAACCTACAATTCGGAAGTCCTTAGTATTTTTCTAATTTTTTCGAACTATGCCTACTTTACGTTCCTGAGAGGGCAGAGTGGAATAAGGTAGGGGGCAATTTTCGGGGTTTAATTAGTTCAACTCATAGACAAATTTAGACTCAAGTATAATTTACTGGTGTAACTTGTATTACGGAATTTGTCGTTAATTATCAATGATACTCATTGTAGACGAGCAGTGCAGTAAAATTTCCAGCACGTGATTTTGTCAATCGCCTTGATACTGTGACGCCCATTCGTATCCTTAAATACACTTCCTTGCACACGATATCTACCCTAAATAATTTTTTTTCTACTCTGCGATTATAACAACTTCATTAAAGTACCCAAAACAGTGTTAAAATGAAAATTCGAGTGTTAAAATGAGTCTGGTATAATTTGTTTTCTTTATGTTGGTAGCTGTTTGACATCGTTTAACGTCAACGAAATGTCAGTTGTAATCTATTTAAGAGCGACATTAATAAATAGAAATTATAGATGTGTTACCAACCTGCGCAAATATCCCTAAATGTTATAATACTTAACAAAGTTTAATTTTTCACGTAAGAAGGGTGCAAAGTAGAGAAATAGTATAAAATACTCGTACAGAAGGTTCTTCAGTGCATTCGTATGTTCAGGCTACTCGCCTTCAGCTCGTGGCTGAATTTCGGACTCATGCCTGAAACAGTGCCTTCTGTGACTTGTTTTTTGATTATAAAACTATTAGTATATGAATAATAAATTTATAGCAACAATTTGTTATTTTCTAACTCAATCTTTTTAACTGCAAGAAAAATACGAAATCGTTGTTATTTACAGTGAGAAACGTCACGTTTTGTGACAATATTCACGTCTCGTGTTAAAAAGCAGTTCATTTTGCAACTAGTTTTATAACTAGCTATTTATTAGTTTTAATGTTCATGTTGACATAAATTTTATCACTGATTTCTACGACTACAAAGCAAACGTTGCTAAGAACGCCATATTGAATTGGAGAAAATACGACTCCAAATATATATTACAGTCGTGTAAAACATGACTCAACTCAATAATGTTGGACGTCCATAACATTAGTGAGATAGATCTCATCGGCGTTGAACCAAACAGCAAGATCAAAAAATAAATTAATTAACCGATGAGTCTTTGACTTTGTATTCACTTGAATAATAATTATATTCATTCATGTCAAAATAAAATGCATAGGCTTTCATGGAACTACAACACTATGAAATCATAAATCTTGGAAAAAAATGATATCCAAAAATGTATACTTTTGACGTAATTTTAGTGGCATAAAAGAAATTTACAAAATATACATTTCACAGAAATTAAACGTCACAATTAAACATCGCAGTTTTTTTTATGACGACCCGATTTGGATTTAAGCTACTCAATTTATCATTAAATAACGAATGGATTTTAAAAGTCCATACGTTTTCTCATTCTGTGCCTGCGTGTACTATTTTTTCTTTTTAATGCTTCACATTTTTCTGAAAATAATTTCTTCCAATCATTAAATGTTCAGTTCCAAACGTAGGCAGCATTAGCAGGAACATAGACACCCAAACATTGCGATCAATTTTTATATTATTTCGAAAATGCAATGCCTGCCTTTTTTCATTGTATATTGTACAAAAATTTTAATCTGCGACTGATAAATTTTTGATTTGCCATTACTTAAAACTATAATGTCAATTATCATTAAATTACAAAACTATTCACCGGACGATTTAAAAATATTGATACTTTTTACATGAAAAATAAAATTTATTCGATTTATAAATACAGAAATGTTTGGTACTTGTCAAGTGCGTCAACATTACTAGGTTTTCACCAAGGTGCTTGCATTAATGATGACCTTAGTAGGAATACAAGTAGACTTTTATGTTGGTCCCTTTGATGTGTAGGTTCATTTTTCTGGTCGTATTTTACACGCGGAATTTAAGAAATTTTAACGTTTAATTATTCTAATAAAAAACCGAAAATACGCTTGAATGAAACTACCCTATAATAATAATGTTGCTTACGGCAGTAGATCTGGTTCAATTCAAATGAATTCAACGACGAAAGTAATTTTTGGCAGTGTCGATTGTTATTTATACTGTACCTGGACTGTGTAATCTATTAAAGGAATCGTACATCTTTCAAAACAGTAGCGAATTATGTTTTAATCACAACTACGCTTTATTGCAAAACCTTTTTACGTATTATTTTATTTAGTAATGTATCGAAACTGTTTTAATTTGGACCACAACTCTTTCAATGTAACAATGCCATAGCTAAAATGACGTACATCTAGTTGTATTAGTAATAAAAGTTCGAATTCGAATGATATTAATAAAATTGTGGCCAACCATGTAAACTAAGATATTATTTTATTAAAATGCAGGTCCTGATAACACAATTCCAATGATATGGCAAGTCGTGATAAAAAAGTTTCCTTGTGGAGGAAACAGTCGACAGCCTCGCCTGTACCACCAAAAGAAGGTGCAACACCCCCCGAAACATTAACTAAGTCAATTGTTCCAAAAACGGAAGCATCCCTCTCGCAAGACGCGCCGATAAAAGCTCCCAGACACGTCGCGCCGAAAACGATCGCGAAAAAAGTCAGGAAGACCGCGGCAACGAAAGTTATAAAAAAGACCATTAATTTAAAAGCGAAGAGCAAAACGAAACTGCATCAGAAAATAGGCAAGAAGCTCATAAACACCGCGAGGAATTTGGAAGTTAAGAAAACGTTGTTGAAGAACGGCGTCAAGCCGAAGGTCATTCGAAAATCCAAAGCTGCGTTATCGAAACAACAAAAAGATGCGTTTGATGGTCCCCCTGTTCTGGAGCCGATCTATCCGATCAACGTGAAGCCCAAAAAGAGGCCTAAAAAGAGAAACGATGATAAAATCGTAAATACCGACTATGAAGACTCGATAGCGAGCACGATCGAATCGATAATAAACGAAATTAACAAACCTGCGAAGAAAATCAAAGTTTTAAAAAAGGCTAAATTGGATAACGCCGCCGATTCGAAAGAAACTCTTGAAGATGTCATGAACGACCTACATTCGTTGATAAAAGACGACGGCGTTAAAAAGGAAGATGAAACGCCATCAGAAATTAAAGTTGATATAAAACCCAAGAAAACCAACACAAAAGCAGATTTACTCAAAAAGAAAGAAAATATCGAAAATAAAATTGCCGATGACAATAAAGTCATCGATATGCTGGATTTAAATGTGGCAATGCGAAAGAATAAAATTGTTGGCAATAGGAGACATAGCATTGAAAAGTATCCAATTGGCTATTCCGATTCAAATAATCAAAACGTTGCAATATTCAGTAACTTGCCACGATGTATAAGTCCTAAAGTAAAGAGGACATCGAAAATGAGGCAAAGTATCGAGATGATGTCTTCTAAACGAGGCAGTCCTTATACGACAAGATCGGATTCTCCTGCGAGGATCCTACGCAACGGAAAACATAGAAAACTTAAAGATATGAATTTGTTGGATGGTTTAGATTCAGATTACAAGAAGCGACGAAGATTGTGTTCCGATTACAGCGGTAGTGAAATTTCCGTTTCTAAATCTGGATACGAATCGGATAGTAGTTTTTCAGACTTTGCTTCACTTCACGGTGCTGAAAATAGTGAAACGTTTGAAGTAATCCCTAAACCAGAAGCTGTGAAAACCGAAGTGGATACATCAGAAGCTCATAATTGCGAAAATTTTAATTTGTCGTCCTTAACTAACAAACTTGAAATAACACGAAATTTATCAAATGAAACTCCAAACTCGGCAGCTGATGTCGAGCAAAAAATAATGGATCAAAATTTTGATTCCAATTCAAATTTATGTGATAGTGACGTAAAAGTAAATTTGCAAGATTCAGAAGACAGCAAGGACAATCAAAACATCCAATCAATCAAGACAGAAGACAAAAATGATTACCCGGACACGGAAGTCAGTCCCAGTATGAAAGTGCCTGAAAAGTCAATTATTTTAGACATTATGAAACAAACTTTTAACGATATAAACAACAGCGATGATCAACAGGAGAAAGAAAAACGAACGACGCGATCTTCAGCCAGAAGGAACTTAAACCCCGAAGAACTAGACATATCAGTTAGTACGCTTAAATTTTATTCAACGCCGGAATCGCAGAACGACCTGCAAAAATTAAAAACGGCAGAACCTCTAGCAGATGAAATTGGCGTGGAAGAAAACCTCGAAGATGCAATAGACGTCGTTGGAGATGTGGCAAAAAATGAAACATTGTCACCAGAAGTCCCAATTATCGACGAATCTAACGCAGAAGAAACGGCTTCAGAAAGCAAAGAGGATCTAATATCTGAAACAGACATATCGGAAAATGTACCTGAAAAGGTCACTGAAATAATCGAAACTCCAGAAAGTTTGGTTATTAAAGAAAGCATTTTCCAAGCTTTGGGCCTGGCAAGCTTAAAAGCGGCGGAAGAGGCAAGATTAAAAAATAAAGAAAAATCAGTTCCTAAACACGAAAACTACACCGGTACACTTAAAACTGTGATTAAATTAAATAGATATGAGAAAAAGAGAGGCAAACATCCTCTTAAGATGACTTTGCAGAAAACGAAAAAAGGGGCCAAAGATAGCGATAATGAGTTTGTTAAAGGAGATGAAGAGGCCAAAGCAATAAAAGAGGTAACGTATTTTTTATTAATTAATATTTTGTATAGCATCAATAAATATATGACAAGGAAAATCAATAAATACGTACATTTTATTGTATCTAAATCACTAAATAAAGACTAATAATTATTTATTATCTTGTAAAAATAATATTACAATTATTCTAGGTTAGACTTGAAATTTTCCCATTTAATATAATTTGGCAGTGTCGTAAAATTTCTTGAATATCCTTCATAATATGTTTTAAAATTATATTATTATTCTATGCCCAAGGGCCAATATTATACCTGCATGAAACATTTACGAAATATTTTTAAAGTTTGTTGTTTTATAGGGAGTATCAGCAACGTGGAAATCCCATGGAGGTCAATCTTCAGATACAGCTGGTGCGCTTCGCAAATCACATTATGTTAACAGATCTAACATGGGTAATAATGGTTTTGGGCTATGTTTCTGTGGTGTATATACTCTTTTATTAATAACATTAATAATTCGCAATAGTTCATACACCCAATCCATACCAATTCATTTATAAATACCTTGTGTGCCCATCAGCAATATATCTTATTGTTTCACCATTACAATCATACAATTTCTAGTGGTTTTCTGCATTCGTTTCTAAATTTGTCCTCCCACAATTTCAAGTTTGAGATCTGTATATATGAAGTTGTATTTGAATCTGTATTATATAAATACATTTTGTTATATTTTAATAATTTCATCCCATTAACATTTCAAATATACCAATGATGGGAATTTCGTAGATTACTTTACCACTATCATTATTGAAGGAATTCTTTAAAGCAAGCATTTATGTAGTATAAATTTAGACAAATGTACTGTATCTATATAGAATTTCTTCTACCCACTTTAAAGATATAATTCGTAGAGCTCTCGCCATTTCTTTTCATTAGTATTGATTTTGTCTGTAATTCTATGGTTAATGGTGTACCTGCCTTTTTAGTGTTATAGTCCTAGATATAAGTAACTGAGTATAATATAGATAGTCCATGCAAGTGTATATTACCTTTGGCAACAAATAATTTTTTTTGATTTGTTCATCATATGAACTAATTTCTTGGTAGCTAATAAATTCCATTATTACAAAAGCAAACCTGTAAATTCAGCTTCCTCTTTCAATAAGTAATTCAATCGAGACTGTTCAATTAAGTGCGGTAATTTTATATTTTCAGATAATATTTGTTGGTGTCCGCTTATATGCGAGTTGAAATAATATCAATCTAGGGATCAGTAGCATGAAATTTTATATGATCAGAAATTGTTATTACAAATGTATATTTTTTATTATATTTTTATATAAATGTTATTAGCATCTCTGATGAAGAAACATTGTCAACCAGTATTATTTTTACTTTGTATCAGAATTTTATTTGCAACATGTATATTGGCATCGCTTATTAACATGTACCAATAAGAATATTTAGCTCTTTGGCATGGACTGTCTATAAAATATTCAATCAATAGTGGTAACAATTTTAACGATTAAAACATTTCGTTATTTTGTTTCCAAAATAGATGGAAGTAGCGAGCACACATCTGACGGAGACACTCCTCCAACCGAAGAAGGACCCGGCAAAGTACTCGTTATTCCCGAAAAGGCGAGTTCGTTTAGCATTCATCCAGGAAGACTTTGTAAAGACGAATGTTCTTATTGTTTTGGAAAATTTGGATTGTTTGACACACCATGCCATATAGCTCAAATGAAAAGTGTCGACAGGCAAGACAAAATATTATCATGTGAGTATTTAAAAAAACACCGATCTTTATATTGTAAATGAATATTTGCCAAATGTTGTCTAATTGTCGGTTACTTTTCCAGGTGAAAAGCATCTGATGCGTGATTCGTGTCTATGCGACGCCTGCTACCGACACGTCGATCGAAAATCCAACACTCCGTCTTACTCGAACAACAAATCTTGGAAACGAAACAGTTTAGTCGCACCGGCGCCGCGTCAGAATCACTGCCACGTCCTCGGCTGCAAAAACGTGGCGACGAACATACTACGCCGCAAGTGGATAATCAAAATGAGGAAAAACGTCTGTCAAGTTGTGAGTCTTCGTCGTTTACATTTTTCAGTCGTTACGTATCGTTGTTCGCAGATAAACATTGACTTGGACAATCCCGGACTGCACTCCATCCCGATTTGCGAGGAGCATTACGGTGCGTTGGAACACCTGATGGTTTGCGCGATGTGCAAGAGGCGACTCGCCAGAAATCACATCCACTATTTAGGCGCGGAATCAAACGATCTCAACACCGCTTTAAATATGATGGGAATTCCGGTGAAACTGCACGACAAGCCTGTGGTGTGTAAGCTGTGTAAATACTTTGCGACGTTGGTTTTGAAGAATTCTGATGAACGTCCCGAAAACAGTGCTGAATTTTACAAGGAGTATAAAAAACGGTGAGAAAATGTCATTTGTATGCGTTTAAGTTCCACAATACATATTTTAACCAGATCTTGATTAATTGGATATTAGGTCTCGGAATAAAAAACTGTTACTCCTCCTGCTTTAACGTTTTTAATTTGATGGTAATGTGAATTATAGTTGCTGATCAATTACCATTAAATATTTACAAAACATATTAGAATAAGTAAATCCACCAAAAATTATTACAATGCCTGTGAGTATTGTAAGTTAAATACAAGTTAAAATATTGATGAAAAATTTAATGCTATTTCAAATGGGAAAGCACCAATAGCATCTTTATAAGCGCAGGAGCTGTTGAGCTAGATTTCACAACAAATAATATTTTACTGCAAATTGTCAATAACAAAAGTTGTTCAATAGCAATTTTTAAAATACATAATTTTCTATTTATATATCTAATCATTACAATTATCACATATTGCTGTGAAATTGTAAGAACAAGTAAAGGCAACAAAGATGGAATTGGTAGACCATTCAACATACAGTGAACACACTTGATTATTGCTTTGTGCATTGTTAGTCATATTTGAATGCAAATAGAATAGCTGAAGAATTTGCAATCATGATCTGTTGATGTTTCAAGAATAATGGAGTCCTTGCTGTAATGATGAAATAAAAAAGTAATTTCCTAAATTACTAGTTTCATGTGTTGTTTTCAGGAATAATTGGTTCTATTCTCGTGTCAAACTTTGCAGAGATATTGCAGTATATTTGTATTTTTGTATATTTGTATAAATGCTTTCATTGTTATTTGTTTGTCCTGTTTTATAATTTAGTGTTAAAATGTGATTAATATACACTATTTTTTTTGTAATATTTTTACTTCTTCAAAGAGCAACCTAATTTTCATAGTTCACAATAAGTTGGAATATAGTGGCATATAATTTTTATCAATTAATTGTTTTGATATCTTAATTATTTGAATTTCCAGTTTATTGCACTTCAATGACGTCGAATATTTGGACGACACCGAAGCTGAGGAACCTATACCAGTTCCGGCGAAAGATAAATGTGATAAGGATCAGTTGAAGAAAAAGAAAAAATTGTGTAAATTGAACAATGAACCACCCGTATTAGAACCTCAAGTAGACGTAGATCCGTCAAACGACCAAAATCGAGTGCCTTCTGGTGAATCGCGCCCTGAATCTCCAAGTGATTATATGGTGGATTATAATACATTAATACCTAATATTGCCATGGAATGTGGTAGTGATGCAGAGACCTCCAAGAAGGAACTGCCCAAAAAGCCTATTTTATTAACGAAAATCGCGCGGCCTGAATCTGTGAAGGAAGCCGTCGAAATTTCCAAAAACATGAAGCTCAAGAACAAAAGTGATATCGCCGTTCAAAGATTGGGTTCGAATCCGTCGATTTCGGTGAGACAATTGTTCCACGGCGAGGAAGATTTGCCCTTGCAGGGTAACGTGGAATTTCATAACGTGAAAGAAAGAACCCCGGAAGGTTGGGAAAAATGCACTTCCATTATACAGTACGACGCAGACACTAAACAATTGTGGCAGGAATTACAAAAACCATACGGAAACCAAAGCAGCTTTTTGAGGCATTTAATATTATTAGAGAAGTATTTTAGAAATGGTGATTTGGTTTTATCTCCAACGGCAAGCCACCATTCAATGAACTATAGTGAATCTGTCCAAAATAGGTTAAGAGCTTATGATAACACACCATCCAGTTCAGGACCCATTCAACCTTTATCAATGATACCGTTTAATAAACCTCAGAAAAGTACAAGTGGAATAATAACAAGCAAAGATAATTCTCAGAATGTGGCGATGATGAACGCTGCTAATATTCCGAAAAATACACCCATTACAATTTCGCAAATTAGCAATCCTAATTTTCTTGTCGCTAACGCAAACAAACAGAAATCACCTGGTGTACCACCCGGTTTAATGCCACTACAGCCTGGAACCAATCGACCCGTAGCTCCGCTCGTTAGAGTTCCACAGTCGCAAAAAATTAAATTTCCAATTACGAAAAATTGGAGGCCGAATTTAATTCCCATCGATCCCACCAAAAAAATGGAAAAGAAACCCGGATTAGTTCAAGTTATATCCGGCGGCAAGCCTTACCACATAACGCTAGAAGATTACAAAAAAATGTGCGCAATCAAAAGAACTTTCGATCTAAAGCAAAAGAAGATACAGGAAGAACAGAAGGCTAAATTAGATGGCAAGAAACTCATAAATTCAGGTCAGTCGCTTTTGAAGGCCATAGTACCGAGAAAGGGTCTCATTATTTCAAAAACGTCGACATTAACAAGTCCTAAAAGTGATCAAAATGCGGAGTTGGAAAGAGAAGAGAGCAGTTTGGAAAAGTTAGATAAACAAGTGGAAAAGTTGGAATCTATATTAAGCAGTGATTCAAAGTCAGTGATGATCTTACCTAAAATTCCAAAGTCCCTAACCGTTATTCCTCAAACTGTTACGAGGAAACCTTCAAGCCCCTCAAGTCCGACATTGCAGATTACTCCCAAAGCCAAAATATCGACGAAATCATGATTACATTTGACAGTGTACATAAAGTGCCTCAATCATGTTTTGTTTGTAACTCAAAGTATACTTAGATTTAGTGACTTACTCCGAATCTTATGTACAGAATGGACCAAAAAAATCAAATTTTACTATACTTTCCTCGTGTATTTTATACTTCTTTTGACAAATTGTAGCTGAAATATTAGGCTGCGATACCATTTAACAAAAGACTCGTGTAAAGAGAAACGTAGATAACAGTATCACATATGATAATTTATTCAATTGTTCCTGTGTGTCGTTTACCAAGACATTACGATTACGGGTGAATTACAGTGAAAGCAATCAGAAATTAAAAAAATCCAAATAAATTTTATATATCAGTCATTGCATTTTGTTAAATTATATCGTAGCCTATATATAATCCAAAAGATCACAAAGTAAAAAAACTTGAATTTTTGATTCACTCTATACATTATTCGTTTCGGTCCAATAAATTATAGAAAATGTTGTAAGATTCAATATAATCTTTGATTTAACAAAATTGTTGAAAATTATTATACAATATTTTACAATTGTTACTTGCTGATTTACAAATGAAGAGATATTTTTTTAAGGATTATAGAAAGTAATTATGTACATAATGTATTTATAAATGTTACATATATTAAAATAAGCTTAATTTTATGAGAAATATAAATGAATGGCTAAATTAATTGAATTAAACGAGTGATTTAATGCACAGGATGGTTAAAAATAGATCACTATTTCATTTACACAAGCACTTGCTGTTGATCTGTTAATTTTGTTATATCTAGTGTTTTAGGTTTTTTTTTTCTTATAATTCGTACATTCGTAATTTCACTCTAAATGATATGTATGCTGGTTATTTCATGGATACGTTATAATGTTTTGTTATTTATATGAAATGTATTTTGCAATAACTGAAAGAGTATACTATAAACCTTCCATGATTGAATGAATTACTTCCATTATATATTTATACTGAATTACTATTGTAGTATTTATTTATTTACCTTGATTAGACTTTAAAATTCAATAAAGGTATGGGTTCTTTTAATTTCCGCACATTATTTAAAATATTAACTCAAAACAGATGTAAATTATTAATGTTTTAATTTGACAAAACATGTTCAACAATTGTTTCAGTTCAAGTTGTTTCAGAACTTGTGAACATGAAATGTTAAATTTGAAGCATTTTAGTTATTCATTCTATAAATAATGATAGTGCATCATTAAACATGAATGTATCATGAACAGTACTTACCAACACCTTCCTTTGAAACTATGTTATAGTCATCTTTCCATTATTTAATTTTTTGTCAAAGCAGATCCATGCTAGACTTCAAGTCGTTCAGATTTGTTTAAATTACTGGCCCACCACTGCCCGAATATTTAATTAATTAATAATATTGTAAATTTTTAATGTGGCACAATGCGCATGGATCTTTTTTGACCAGAAAATGCTCATGTATACACTACAGTTAAGATTTATGTAATATAAGTTATTTATAAAACCTATTAAGATATCAATATCTTTTTTATATATACATATTACTAATTTTATGTGGGTTTAGTTTAAAAAGAATGTTGGATATTGAGAATTAGCGATGGTTTTTCATTTCTAATTTGCAAATATGTCGTGAGATGAACAAGGCTGAAAGTTATATTTGTTATTGTTTCTTGTATAGAGCCCAAAATAATGAATTATTTTATCTTGCTATTTAGTTGTATATACTGGGCGTTATTAATAAATAATTTGACATACGTAGCTTATTTCGTTTAACCCACAAGTGAGGTATAAATCTTGATGGTTGAGAGGTCTTACACAGGTTAAGGAAATGCACAGCCTAGAAAGTCTAGAAATTAAAGACAAAATGGAATTAATCAAACTAAACTTCAATCAAGCAAACAATACACGGATCGTTTTACAGAGTAATACAAAACTTAAATAAGTCGAGACTTAAATTTACTCATCCACTTCTGGGATGTCATCAAAAACTACCGCTCAGTCTTCAACCATACAACAAAGTTATAAATTCTTGAATAATGTTCATTAAGTTTCATTGAAACTAACGTTATTCAAACCAAGAAGGCATGTTCTTGGAATCATTTAAAATATCTCAAATATTACATAAAACACATAAACCAAGTTGTACTACAATGTTTATTGTTTGTTTCCTCAGCTTTGAGTAATCGATCTACACCAATCAGAAATAAATATTTTTTGTATTAATGAATTAATCACTGGTTGGTTTGAATAGGTTGACTAGGTTGTCGATTATGTGGGTACTTTATGTAACCATTCATTCAACTTCTGCAGTGGTGACTTTTGATTAAATATTATAAATGAACTATCTCTCTTGCCGAAGTATGATTTGGTAGCAACATGTTCTTCACATCAGCATGTTCGAAAAATGAGCAAGATTGAGATGTTCTGACAGTCCTAGTTGTGCTCATAAAATAAAACATATTAACAAATGTTAATATGCAATAATAATGAGTTAGACAGAGATGAGAAGAGAACGTGCTTAATAATAAATAAAGCTCTTTAAGGCACTTTTACACTTACTGGGCGATATAAAACAGAGGTAAGATTTAGGGTATTTGAATAATCCTTGAACTATTATAACGCCGAATAGAAAAAAAGAATAGCGACCATCCTAATCGCCTTTTAAATCCGGTAAGTTATTAAAGTCACATTTGAATAAAATATTTTATGTCACACCAGTATAAAATGTGATATCTAACGGAGATATTTTATTGTTAAAATAAAAAATTGAAACCCATAAAGTCTTTAATTTCATCAACTACAAGCATTAAAATTATGACTAACTTGTATACGCATTGTTTAATAATAACACAGAGCGACCAGATATGGAACGATTTTTTGGGATTATCTTTGAATTTCAAAACAAACATAGTTCTTTGAATTCTAATAATTCTCGATTTTTAAATCGTCGTTTGAGTCAGCGATCACTAAATAAAACGTTTAAATATTTCCCTATCTATGTTAAGTGAAATAATCGCCCAGGAAATCTCTAGACATCAAACAACTTTTACACCGATTTTCTCCACGAGAAAATCTCATCATCCTCTAACATAAATTTTAATGACGCCATTATAAACGAAATCGATAAGTTTTCGACTCTATTTCAACATTTTCTAGAACACCTAGTGCGCAGTTTTCTGAAAATAGAACAAGAAACCGATAGTAATAGAATAAGATGGTGAACAAGTATATTAAAAAAATACAAATTAGTTGCCACTAGAGATAAAGTTATCTCAATTAAATTCCGAATTTGTGCAAATGATATGTATGTATGTGTGAACTAGTAATTTAAATATAGAATCTAAATTAATCACTAGTCAGTTTAAAAAACTTGGATACAGTCGGATGCGGCGCCATAAAATTGGACGAAATTCGCAAATTCTAATCGGGAGAGACATTTAAGGTGAGCACACACTTTGTGTCGCGCGATTGTATTATATGTAAAATCCCCCGTACAACACCGCATCGATGGTACCGCATGAGATGCAATATAAAATAACTGCTGGCTGTGTGATAGATACTAAGTAGAAAAAAGTTCAAGTATTGAACCTAAAAGAAGAATCCTCTTACTAGAATTTTTATTGGTAATAAAAATAAAATAGTAACTAAATTTTTTAAAATTTTGATGAACACGTCATTAAGCCCAAACTCTTCGATGCAGAACACTATCAACGTGGTGACTAAAGGTCAGCAGAGAGTCGATGGCACTCCAATATCCTTCATTATATGTGGCTTGCTAATGCGATCCCCATCAATTGTATACGTACAAGGAATCAAAACCGATTTACGCGTGAAAGCCATTGCGTTGCATTTGCCAATATTCAATTTTAATCCGTTTTTTCTCGACCATTCAAAAATTCTACTATATATTTTCAAATCATCTGCATAAGCTAAGGCCTCACAAGTCAATAAGGATAACAAATCATTAATGAATAGAAGTGGGTCAAGGTTCAATCCTTGCGGAACTCCTCATGTAAAAATAAACTCAGCAGAAACCTATATCCATTATAAAATACATAATTTGCCCAATTTTCTAGACAAGAGCTCACTAATTTAATCAGTTTTTGACTAAGTCCAAAAGCATCATGTTTTCTTAGCAAAATCAGGTGGTCAATGGTGTCAAAAGCATGAGAAAAACCGGTGCACAATACATCAACCTGCCCAAGATTACTTAGAGCTTCAAGTGGGTTTGCCAAAACAAATCTTGCATCCTTCACCAGAAAACTCGGAACCAGGTCATCACCTGACGTTTGCTTATTTGCTAAACTGGCCATGGTGCTTATCAAGATTTCCCCCGTCACTCGTTCAATGAATGATGGTAGTTGAGTACGAGTGTCATGGATGCTTGAGTCAGATTGCAACTTTGGCCCGGAAATTTGTTATTACAAAAGAAATAATAGTAGGAGTCACAAACTCGCCTGTTTCCGTCCGTTACTCATAGCAAAAGCTAGCGTGCCTTAAAGCAACGTAATAAGTTATTTCATAGATTCTATAGGGAACAAATTAATGTTTAATTTGTTTGTTCATTCCATTGCCCTATAGCACACCAAAAATTAAATTAATCTATGCAGTAATTTACTACGCTGCTTGTGTCTTCAAGCAAGGTTTTTTTATCGATAACGCACGGAAACAGCCGAGTCTGTGAGCGATTGATGTACGTCACGGGTCCAAGAACAAACAATCTGGACGCGGCTTAAAAATTGCATATCATCGCTGTTTCATTAGACGCATTTTGTACGTCTTTCATCGAGAGTAACGTCCGTTATCAGCCCAAAACATGAATTTTGTTGACAATCACATTAAATTTCTTCGAGCGTTCGGTCATAATTCATTTGCTGCGTGTTTCTCGTCACGTATGTTTAAATTTAAATTTCAGGCCGAGATGGGAACGGATACTTGTTTATCCACACCTTTCTAACGAGATTTTGAAAATGTTTACCAGCGTTTTGTAAAAGTGTGCGGTACATTAGTTTATTTATCTTAAAAATGGTGATTTTATGAGATTTTATCAGAGATATTGAGTAGATGATAAAATCTTGTTTGTTGTTCGTCATTTTTAAATACCGTGTGCCAAAAGTTTTTAATTCGCGTAAAAAGTGTATGTGCAACCTTGAGACCATTATCTGCATTTCTACTTCGGTTTCGCCACAGAAACGTCAAATTTTTATACTGTCATGTGTAAGTAAAGTCTAGTAATGTGCATGTAAAGTTTTGATTAATATTATGGTCGAAACGCAAAATTTTTGGTAAGAAAATGAACGTTATTTACTTAGAAATTCGGCAAAAATGAACGGCTGTTTTATTTTGACAGCGTAAACATAAATATGCGTATTATTTGAAAACAAATACGTCAACTTTCCAGACGTACTAAACTTGTTTGCGCATAAAGCACATAATTATTTATACATTTAATAAAGATATTATTGAGATATCTAACGTACGTATTTTAAAGTAAATGAGTCATCATTATCTGTACATTGTACATAACCTGAATGTTCTCCAGGTGAGATTATTTTAGCGTATTTTTCTTTGTTACAGTGACCCAAATAAATAGCACCTTTTTAGGGGTAGGCAAAATGAACAACACCCTAGTAAAGAATGTTTCAAAGCCGATTCATAGAAACACCTCCATACTAAACTCGATGGAGCCAACATCACTAATCAACGAAAATGCTTCAGGAGACACCACAAACATAGCCGATAAATTGGAATCGCTCAATATTCATTTCGAAGAAGTCGAAACGCGAACAGATCTCGATTCGTTTCTGTTATTGGACGAATTTGAAAAGTTATCGGTTAAATCACCGGAGGAATTTTTGAAAAAATTAAAAATAAAAGATGGCATTGAGAAAGTAAAAGTGGTTTCTATTTTTGGAAATACGGGCGAGGGGAAGTCTTACACGTTGAATAAAGTTTTTTTTAAGGGCAAGGAAGTGTTCAAAACGAGTCCCGAACAGAAATCGTGCACGTTAGGAGTGTGGGCGGCGTACGACGATAATTTAAAAATAATTTGCCTCGACACCGAAGGTTTATTAGGTATTACGAAAAAACAGAGCCAACGAACGCGAGTGTTGTTGAAAGTATTAGCAGTTTCTGACATCGTTATATTCAGAACTCGTGCGGAAAGATTGCAGTCTGACATGTACACGTTTCTCGGTGGGGCGTCGAAAGCGTACAAGGACCATTTTCAATCGGCGCTCCAGCAAGTGTGGAAACGATCGGAATTGGAATCCCCGCCGGCAGCTTTAGGCCCTAGCGTTATAATCTTCCACGAGACGAGGCATACAAACACGCTTCATGCTTGCGCTAACGTCGAAGAATCACCCGAAGATCTTTTACGAACAAGATTTGGTGAACTGCAACTTGAGTGCGATGCGTTTAGTTCGTTAAAATACATTGGCATTCAAACGGAAGATCACACGTCCTTCGGCGAATTGGAGAATGCCATTCACATCGAGTTGGAAAATACCACAGTCAGATCCAAAAGAAATCCGAAAGTTGTCTTTCTTACATTGAAGGTAGTTACGATATAATTATAATTTTAATCAATGTTATTACGTTTCTTTTAGGGCTTGAATGATAAATTTAGTAGTGAAATTAAGAACACGCCTCCTAAATTATACCTACGAGAATATTTCACATGTCAGGTGAAATGTCAGTCGTGCAATGAAGGTTGTATGTTGTCGATGGGTCACAAAGAGGAAGGAGAACCACATCAAAATGCAACTAGGTGCAAATTTCAACATCAATTTCAAAATTGTGTTTACTTATGTAAGGTACGTTATTTCCAATGAAAGATTTGTATTTTATTTCTTTTAAGTTAAATAAAAATAAGACATATCGAGTTCCTATCATATATTTAGTTTTAGCGGCATTCAAATAAAGCTTATTTTGTGAAAACCATGCATTAATATTGAGTAATAACATATTAACTTTATCCTCGCTCTCTGACACACTATTAGAAGACATAACTGCACTAATATCGTCAGCAAGCATAATTAAAATATTACCTGACATAAAATTAATGATATCTTTTACAAAAATCAAAAACAACTGGTAGATTTAAAGAACACTATTAATACCATGAGAAACACTGACATATTGTTCTGCCCCTCAAATAACTCCTGAATCAATTCAACTCCAATTTGACGAAGCAGTTGCAAAAAAGAAAAATGCCACAACACCCTTAACCACGGCATCAATATTTTTAAGCCAATATATGGAAATGCCCTATCTTGACAAACAAAAAAATCCATTCGACTACTAATTTAGTAGTACTAATTGTCCCATCACTACTTTTAAGCATCCAATAGTTTAGTAGGACAGCAGAAATATATTGATTATGAGAATGCTTAGGTTATTAGGTCTGCTCAAACATGGTCCTTGTTATTATAATATTGATTTGTAAAATATCCATCATCATCATATAATGTCAAGTTTTTGCTTCAGCAATGTTTTAAAAATGGTCAAAGGATCGTCGTAAAACCCAGTTATCAATCCATCACTGAAAAGTCTTGGTCTAACTTATTGAGCTACGTATGGTCCGGCTACATAATCGAATGCCATAACTGTGGGGAAATATTTCGTAGCAGGCAGCATTGGTTCGGGAACAAGAATCCCGAAGAGTCCGCAGTTATCGCAGAGTACGTGCACGTATGGCCAGGCGTAAGTGCATTTTAAATAGTTCAATTCACAAAGAATTGAAGTCCTAACTGTTAATTAATTTGTACGTTTTTTTGTGTTGTTATATGCTTAGATATATCAATTGATAGGGGTTTCTCAAATATCCAATGAAAATTAGCATTTCATAAACTAAATTTATTGTGTGTTCAAGAAACCCAGCATGAGTCAAGTCGCATGTATTAATTTTGTATCCAGACAGTACTAGTAAGTTGTTTGTTGTTCGGTGACGGGTTGATTTACTTGTGTTTTTATAAATAGGGGGAATATATCTTCCAGGAAAGGAACTTTCTAGGATCCAACAACTCTATACAACGGGTGCTAGATGGTGTTACCTATATTAGTGATGTAGTTGCTACCGTTGGATCCCAACCGACGAAAGCCGTCAAGACTTTTATCACAGACTCGATCAAGCCTTCATATTGGCGACCAGATAGAGAAATAATGGTACGTTGTATTTTATTCTAGCATTGCTTAAGTTTTAATTTATATAAGTCTTAATATTCGTCGACATATAATCAATGAAATTTATTTATATCTTCAGTTATATACTTTTTTTTAATTATTATACTGTTTATTGTATTATATCTAAATCCTAAACAACAGGCTTGACATTCCCAGTTGGGATACCTGAACACCGTACTTTTTAATTCTTAGGTTTGTCATAAATGCAAAGTTCCGTTTGCTGTAACAGCGGCAAAACATCACTGCCGTGCCTGCGGAGAAGGATTCTGCGAAAAGTGCTCCTCAAAATCGCAACCTGTACCTTCGAGAGGTTGGCGTGAAAACGTCAGAGTTTGCGACGATTGCTACCAGGAAATCCCTCCTAGTTTGTCACACAGTATCGACGATAAAGAAGTCACGATAAGAAAAATCGGCGAAACGGTCATCAATTCTTTATCAGTGGTCGCATCGGCTCTTGAAATTCCCAAAGATATGATAAAAGATACCGCGAGGCCGTCCTATTGGACACCGGACAATGAATGTATGAACTGCATTTGCTGTGGAAATCCGTTTGGACTTGTCATTCCTTTGCACCACTGTCGGGAATGTGGTAAGGGTGTCTGTGATGACTGTTCCAACACAAGGAAAAAGGTACCGTACAGGGGGTGGGATTATCCGGTCAGGGTTTGTAATAACTGTGCTTAATGAGCGGTTTGCGAATTAAATGTACTAATAAAAACTAAAATCGGTATTTTAAGATTTAATATAAAATGATTACGATTGGTGTTAGCGGAAGTATAAAAATGGTTTATTTTGTTTTAAATATATGGATCTATTTGAAAAACGTTGCTCTTTATGTTTTTTTTTATTTCTAAAGCTAGTGGCAATACTACCTCATAGTTATATAAATTTCAATAATTCGGCGGTTTACCAGTTATTTTACGGCAGCTATTGTATTTCTTAAACCGATTTCAGTTTTTTCGAAGTTTTATGAAGAAAATAGACTTGGATATGTTTCTGTAAGACTGTTATGTAAATAAACGTTTGGATTTTAAATGTTTATATAGAGAGATGTTTATTTTAATTTTTTGTTAAATTAAACTGATGTTAATTATTAAAAAAAACTCAAACCTTGAAAACCTTCATATTGGCAATGGCTTATGGCCATGGTATATAAACATAGGTAGTGATACAATTGTTGAAAGTGTGTCAAGTAAACGTCGAATATGTGAATATGCTAAATTGACAATGTCGCGCATCTGTGATTTAATGCTTTTAAATTGTGGACAATTATGATTAGTGAAAATTTCCGATGTGTTATCAGTCGCCTATTAACATTACAATTACTTTTAAAATAAGATGCTCATGGAATATTCGTGCGTTGCATTGACATGACTGATGTACACCCTACCATGTCTTTATGGATTATTTCAAATTGTCAATAAATAAACTAATAAATATACGCGTCAACAAATTATGTTTTCGTCAAATTCAACGTACCTTCAATCTAATAGTTAAAGGTTTGAAATTTTTAATAGTTAACATTAATATTATGATAACCATTATGGTGCAGACTTTGCAGTTTGTTCTAATGTTATTAAAAGTAAGTGCCACAGAATGATTTTGCTTTGCTGTTGACACTGCAAGTTTCTTAACTAGCAAGATGTGACTGATATGTAGATCCTTGATTTTAATCACCTAAGATGCACGTTATTAAGATTTGGTCATGCACAATATTGCATAAAATGTTAGCCAGAACATGTCATCCATCTTAAATGTGTTTCTTGAGGTCCTAACGATTTAATATACTCTTGACATCATGTATTAGTCCAGTATTAAAATTCACTAACCTATTTTTTTCACAATTACAAGAATTTAATACTGTAATTGTAACCTTTTCCTAATTTTAAAAGTCTTACAAAACCACCATAATTTATTTATATGAACATGGTTCTTGAATAGAAGTGGCACAGAAAGCAGCGTATATTGAACAGAATATAAGGATGTTTTCAGATAAACCGTTTTAATGTTTTAATAAGTATTTACCATATACATTTGTAAATAAGTGAACATACATATGATAGTAGTATAAGAAAATATATCAATTTTTATATGTGACATTAATTATTATTATTATTATATTTGTGACATTACTGTTGAAATGTTAATAGTGTATAGTATTTCCTCGACGTATTTCTAATAATGATTGAACAGGACGCATTAAAAAAAAATGATGGGAAATTAAATATTACATTCCGAAAATTTACGATTAGCATTTACACGAAACTTCTTTTTAATCGAGACACATGGGTAAACTTTGTGTGATTTGTAGAATGTAGAAAAGACGATTAATGTTACGAAGCATTATATTGTATTTATATACTTGTGATATTATTACATTTAATTATTACTCTTTATAATTGGCTTTGTAAAATTCTTAAATAAAGATGAGGAAAACATTTCATGTTTTATTCCGACATTTATCATATACGATACCTATTTTCAATTGAAGTAAGTTTACCTGTGGGTGAATATGTTATTGGTGTGCCTGCCCCGTTGGAACCAAATTAGGTTCACAGTCTTTGATGAGACAAAACTTGAGCTGGGAGAACTTGACAAAATCTTACGCTCTAAAATCCTCTATCTAAAGAGAATGGGAATGAGGGTGAACTGTAAATAGTTGTGAGCCATAATAGATCTTTGCAGTCGCAGTGGAGGGGCGATTAAATGCCCCACTCATTATCACTGATAATCAAATTTATAGCTCCAGGAAGAACTTCCAACATGGTTAAAAAGCATAACTTGATTTTCGACACTATCAAAATGGTTTTAATTAAGTAATTAAATTTTGTGTCTCATCCTTTGAAACAAAGCAAAATCTATGTTTCACGCAAGTGTAATATAAGTAATAAGTGCATAGACGTACTGCGTACAACAATGGAAAATAAAAGTATAGATAGTATTGGTTTGTTTACAAACACTTACGATTTTTTGTTTAAAAGTTGACTCTTGCCTAATGTCGATTTTATTTATCTCGAACATGACGTCATTAAACTTGATAGTAAAGCAAATAATATACGTACAACTAGCTATTATATTCAATGAATAGCTATCTGGATGTGATAAAACTAATTTTCAAAAATGTTTATCGAAAGCCTTTAAAATTTATATGATTTAAAATATATAAAACGATCTGATTAGGTGTATGAAATTCGAGGGATTCTACAAGATTATTTACTCATTGCCAGATTTAAATTATATGATGGGTGTAGCAATTCTCTTTGAAACTATGCTTATAACAATGTTATGAATTTATTTACAACTTCATGCTCTTAAACAAAATTATGAATTAAAACGTTTATTTTCTGCAAAAAGAGAAAAGTGTTTAGAAATTTAGAAACGTAACCCATACAATACATTACAATAAAAAACAAACCACAATAATATTTTATAAAGTTTTGTAAAGTCATAATAGCTAATAACGTTTTATTTGGTGTCATTTTAATTTTATAATTATTTACAGTGGATGCGATAAAAAATTTATTGATCATTTTAAGGAAATTTTTATGAAGTTTGTCATTATTTGTCACATGGACGTACTTTTATATTTCGCCATACGAGATATACTAACTTTGCTGCCTAATATTGAGGAGAGTTGGGTTGATTAGACCCAAATCATTTTTATGAAAATATACGCTTAAGGATTTGGCCACATGACAGGATTGATAATTTGGACAATTGGTGGACATATTTGCTACTATTTATTCGATTGGAAAATAACTGAAAAAAATCAGGAAATCATTTTCCGATCAGCATAATGTTTGAGTCCTGATGAGCCTATTAAAAACAGACATCTTATGTACCTAAATATAGTAATAAATAATTATGTACAACCAGATGACGACACATAAAACTTAAAAACATTTTTATGGTGTTCATAAAGTCCTTATGGGGGTTTCTATACAAACATGATTTTACCATCAGTACATTCATCATCACTATTAATGTAACTTTGGTTGTTTTAAAAACATCAATGTCTTTTTCTAAGTCCCATAGTTTCTGTAAAGAGAACATGAAAATATAAAGAGCACTATTAATATGACAATACATAATTTTGTACAACTGCCCATATGGGGGTAATTTTGACTAAGCACTCCTTAAAGGGATATTACACCTTTAGATAAAATAAATTAAATATTACCCTTACCACACAGCAGTTTATTGAACCCAAATGTACAATGCTGTGTGGTAAGGAAAACTTGACACTTAAATAGGGTCCCAATATTTATGTGAATAAATATAAATGAATAATCATTGAAGTCATTCTTTAAATTTTTCATTTTCCATGACTAGTTTTAGATGAGCTTATTTGGGTTCTTTAAGAGAGGGGGCTGACACAAGTTTCGTCTGGTTCAGAAAAATATGTTCTAATACTTGAGTCAATAATTATGTGAATAATCATTGGTCATTTCTTAAGTTTCCATTTTGTATGTTTCTTGTAGGTTTAGAGGTGTTTAGTGGGGTAGTCTCTCCCATTCCCTAACTGGGTTCTAAACAAGAGGGCATATCACCACCGATTTTTTCGAACTAGGGGAACCTACTCTGGGCAGGAATCTCTCACCACCGACTATTCTGAAGAATGGAAGTAACCAATTGCTATCTCTTACAGTCAGATCTTACGTTGAGCACTATGAAATGTATCAAATGGAATTTTAGAAGTTCTACCTACGAACGTGTATGTATAACAGGCTTGAATCTGTTTTGTCAAATTAATGTATCTTACCAACTATAATTTGGAGTGGTTTTAGCCACGTGGAATTACTCGTTCAAGCACAAACATCTTGATATGTCCTTGTTCGTGCCCCCTAAATCTAATTTATGCAGATTGTAATATTTTTCAAAAAAATCCTAAAATTAGCGCAGATTGTCTATTAATAAACTGCTTATAATAAAAGTTGTTTGAATTTTTATTTCCTTGGATAATGTCGTTTATTAATGTAACTCGCTATTGTATAGGTTATTTTTTTATGCAATGCCCAGTACAACTTACATCGCTAAAATTTCGAAAATTCGCAGGTTGTTGCAGGTGAGAAGTGCGGCAATCGAAAAAACATTAAAGCAACAATAAGAAACTCATTTCATTATTTATTTAAAAAAAACTTTTAAACTTTTAAGTTCAGACAGACTGATGCCCGCACTTTTCCCACCTTTCTGGTGTTACATTCTGGTTGCATTTTTCTAGCAACAATCTAACATCTTCCAACTTAAATGCGTTATTGTTAGCAGCCACATAACCGTTTACTTGAGCCCACATCATTTCTATTGGATTGAGTTCACAGTGAAAGGGAGGAGTTCTTAGAATGTTGATGTTATGCGCCGCTGCTAATTCATCAACTGCATAAAGTGGCTGGACTGGTTTATGTAGTGATGTCAAATACAACATTTCACATTTGAATAAATTATTTTCAAAAGAAATTTGTTTCATTTCCAAAAATTCCTTAATTTGTTGTTTTCGCCAAATATAATAAATATGGTTAATAAAACGGTTTTGTTAAACTAAGGATGATCCTGTTCCAGTCCTTTAAAGACATTAAGAATCATCACGGATTGGACAATGCAGGGAATAATGAACTATATTAATCGTTAAATAATAACCTAAGAAAAACCACGCTGTATATAACTTATTTTGAATTTCCCGCGCTGCGTCGAATGCGAAAAGTTTAGAATACGAAGAAGAATACAAGCTTCAAACAAATCCGAGCATCATATGTTTGCTGGCAGAAAATGGTGTGCTCTTCGTAACTTTTGCAAGTGAACCTTGTTTTTTTTCAAATACTCCCTAAAGGTAAATATGTAGCTCGTAAAGTCCAGTTAATTAGCACGTCGGGTGTTCCGTGTACGCATTCGTGTATTTCGTGCGTCTTGTTATTATAATTTTAAGTGCAATACAAAGGAAAATGCTTGATCACATTGCTGATTTTAAGGTCTAGAAATGGCCGAATTTTGACCTACATTATTCAACACCAATTCGCTCACCAACACGTGTTGTATTTTGTAAATTCTATCACCATTTTTTTTACAGTGTGATCTAATACCGTAAGTGTCATTGGGAGTTTTATTGGTTATATGCGTATTGTCACTTTTGTTTGAGTTTTTTTTGTCCACGTAATGAATTTTTTGCAGCTATATTTGGTATAAGTGTCTGTTTCGGTTATTTTGTAATTTAGCAAATACCACATGGTCAAGGTTACAAATCGAGGGGTATAATAAAGCATTAAATGTTACCACAGCATCAATGTTTATTCCACAGAATGTATTTTTAATCCAAAATGAAGATTTTTGTGTATAAAACGTTTTAGGTTGATATTTAATTCTTATATAATTGTAACATCTGGAATCGTATGTGTCAATAGTATAAGAATTCATTAATTTGTTAAATTATGAATATAAATTAATCATTTATTTTATATAATAATAAAATGTACTACGGATTTGCTATTTTCAAAGGTGTATCTAATTACGTCAGCTTTCTCATGTGGTTGCCATAGTAACGATGACGCTCTACTTCGCGAACAGATAATAGACCAACGTCATTGTGTATTTATGAGAATGAGAGAGAGACGTGTATGTAGTTTTCGCGCTCGTACTCGTACGTGAAATGATGCATTTATAAATGGGTAACTATGACAACCTTGGCTTGGTCGCCATACATGTGATGCGACCATTTATGACACAAAAAATGCATAAATTGCCGTGTTAAGTGGTGTAAATTTAAATTCTGAATAAACTATTGAAATTGTGTACGTGTTGCGTATTTGTCGTCGCGAAAGCTAATTGCACGTCGCTGTTTTGCCGTTTTAATCGATACAGTTTTGGGAATTTGTAGTATTTTAGAGATAGTTAATTCTGTTGTAACCTTGTATTTTGCTCGGGATAACGCTCGATTACTTTATCTATTATTTATAATCGTTTATCTGCGGCGTGAAACGGCTCTTAAAGTTATCAGATTTGCTTACAGAACGTATGAAATTGTTTCGTTTTAAAGTTCGCAGATGACTTACATTATCGAACGCAATAGCAATAAAATTTTCTAGTTTGTTCTAATGCCAAGAAATTTGGTGTTGTAATCGATTTCATATCGGAGATGTCGCGAAAACTCACAGAAATTGCTGTGGTGGGTTCATGTGACTTACATAAGATATTCGTTATATTGTAGCACTGTCCAGTCTTGTAATTTGGATCTTTTACCCGTCGTTGCTAAGCAACAGGCGAGTGCACGTGACGCATCGCCAAGACGTTATTTGACAGAAATATCTACTGCTTACTGAAATAGAACTAAACGCTTTTTTACTATTTGATGCCCATTTTCCAGAGCGTCGTCATTGCATTACACCTTGATGTTTATTTAATACAATAATGATTTTAACGATGTTATGAGAACGAAAGTGTGTATTTTTGCAGCTTGACACATATGTCACCTGAAAGAGCAAGAACACCACATGAAGAATGTGCAATCACTCCCAAAATGTCGGTACCTGCCAGTCCAGTTGCAGGAACACCAATATGTGAAGCGCAGTCGCCTATGTCTATTTTATTAGCCGTTGCGCAAAGTCATGGCAACCGAACTAATGATGATGACCTTACCAGTTTGTCGTGGTTACATGAACGTGATTTACTTAAAGGTAAGTCAATCGCTTGTTTCGTTGGTTGGTTGCCGAGACATCTTCAGGGCTCAAAAAGTTGCTCTGAAATATCTGTGTCATTGTCACCGATGATGATTCGAGTTTTTCAAGAAAAGTGTCATCGAGCTGTGTGTTGACACCATACACTTATTAATTGTTGGAGAAATTGTTGTTAACTGGACGGTAATGTGTTAAAAATGTTTCGATAATTCAAAGGTATCCGATATTAGAATATAGTTTGCATGAGTGACACAGTTTTAATACTTTTACATTTTTTTTTAGGAGTTCGTTATGTCATTGGCTATACGAAGTGATTTAGTTAACTTTAAATTATTTGTGTGTTTATCGATATTTTGCATTAAAGGAATCAAATAATGATATGAACTAAACTTAGGTGAAGAAATTTTTTTTATTTCTGAATTTATAAATATTTTTACAAACTGTTAGAGAAAGTTTAAAAGTATGTAAATTAAGTCACTGATTGAGTGAGGAAAGTTTAAAAAGTTTTAAATGAATCTTTCACTTTGTATAAACTTTCAGATTATTTATTTTCCTTGGAACATTACATTGGTTTTCTGTTTAGAATTTCGTGTTCCTTCGATCTTGTTTGCATTGAAGATACTGAACGTTTTATTAGCCTTGACACACTCACTCTGAGGTTCCAAATACAAATCTCATTTCTAAGTTCTCATTACTTTGATACAAAAAATAAGCTATTTTTTACAATCCTTGATAATTTCTGTTGCAAAAAATAATCACGTCATCAATTATCACCTCTAGCATATCTATTGCATATTCGCCCATCAAGTAAACAATCCCACTTGAATGTTAGATTTGTCAATCGGATTAACTAATTAACTAATTAAGTCACTGATTGAGTGAGCAGAGTTTAAAAAGTTTAAACGAATCTTTCGCTTTGTACAAACTTTCAGATTATTTATTTTCCTTCGAGCGTTACATTGGTTTTCTGTTTAGAATTCCGTGTTCCTTCGATCTTGTTTGCATTGAAGACACTGAACGTTTTATAAACCTGGACACACACTATGACGTTTCAAATACCAATATCATTTCTAAGTTTTCATTACTTTACTTTTACATTACGATATAAAAATAAGCTATTTTCACAATCCTTGATAATTTCTGTTGTAAATTCATCAATTATCACCTCTAGAGCTCCATTCCATATCGCCCATCAAGTAAACAATCCCATCTGTATGTTAGATTTGTCAATCAATGTCATTTGAATATTTCATTGTAATCTATGCATTTCTGAAGATGTCTTGCGATACTTTATGTTTAAGATTTAACTATTGTAAAATTGCAACTTTGATGTACTAATTTTTATAGGTATGAATTTAGTTAATCCATCACCATCAAATAGTACAAGCACAACACCCATTAAATACACCAACAACATTTTATCTGATCAATCACCGACGAGTGATTACGTCGATGACTCTTCAGTTTCAACTGCTGAATCGTCTAATAGCTCCTTGAATTCTCCAATACCCTACCCCAATCATCCGAACCAGACACAACGAAATAAACATCCCCATAATATACCTTACGATCCGTTGATACATACCACTAATAAACCTCCTTATTCATTCTCCTGTTTAATATTTATGGCAATTGAAGATTCAGAACAGAAGGCTCTTCCTGTAAAAGAAATTTATGCATGGATTTTGGATCACTTCCCGTACTTTAGAAGTGCTCCAACTGGATGGAAAAACAGTGTACGGCATAACTTGTCATTGAATAAATGTTTTCAAAAAGTAGAGAAGGCACCAGTAAGTGCATAAACTAAGCTAGTGATTTACTGTTAAAGTATTTTCAATTTCGTTTATTTGCAGAATTTAGGTAAGGGATCATTGTGGACAGTTGACCAGCAATATCGTCCAAATTTGTTGCAAGCTTTAACAAGATCTCCTTTTCATCCCTGTTCAACTCTCGATCCGAGCATATACTTCAATAAAACTAGATCAAATCAGGAAAAGTCATCTGTGAATCGACTACCAAATCCCGAACTGTTCCCCTATTTATCGAATGAAATGCATAAGTTAGTTAAGTCGGAAGCGTCTGATGACTCTCTTGATGCAGTAGACGCAGCGACGGTCATGTTGAGCCTTCGCAACGGTCCGAGGCACCGACAAAAGAAGAACATGTGGCAAGTTATAACAACGTCTCCGAGCCAAGATCACACGTACAGTGCTGCTGAGAACTATATCGACGAAGCATTTGAAAGCGATGATGACAGGTAATAACTGAGATTAAATTAAAAAAAAGTTTCTTTACAGTTTTTTTTTTTATAGAATCCCAAAGAGTGGCACATGCAGGAGAATAGACTTCGAAGATGAAGAAGAACGTAAGATAAAGGAAGGTGCCGAAACATTGCTCAATTTAGCGGGTATATCTACTCGGAAGCGATACAGTTCAAGGAATTACGACAACCAGCCAAGTAAACGAGTAAAGGAAGAGCTGTACGAAAAACCAGTGCATTTTCGTCCTCGGTTGTTGAGAAAAAAGAAAGATGACAAACGTGTTAGTAATAATAATAATAATAACAATATATTTCAAGCCGACGACGCTTGGGTAAAACATAGACGTGAATTGGAAATTAACCAGGGGAGGTAATAAGATACGTTATCCTTCTTAGATGAAATTATATATGTAAGTTTTCTTAGCGTTGTTACAATGAATTTAATATATTTTATGTTTTGTTTATACTATATATAAGATCTATATTAAGGATTGTTCTCCAGACTGAAACTTATTTATTCCTTTGTATATTTTGACAATAACACATTAATAGAACAGTTGTCTCTTACCATTGTATCAGTAAATATAATTAACAAATTCTTTTTGGTCGTGACAAATGTGAAAAAATCATTTGGCCCTTGAAACAAAGCAATACATTTTTTGTAGGATAACCCAAGTTGAATAAAACAACTATTACCATTCTATTAATGTGTTTAGCTCAATACTTAAAAAGATAATCCAGTTTCAGTTCAATGTTTTCTTATTTGTGTAAATACAAATGGTAAAAATCTAAATTATTTGATTCAGGTGCATCGCCAAATATAATTTTATGATAATTTATAAGAGGTGCTCAATAGTTTTATGTTTTATTGGGGTGCTACCTCGGATCTTACGGGCAATTAGTTCCAATATTGTTTCACTTTTAATCTTTCATACGTCAGAAATATCATTTTACATTAGTTATTTGTATTGGAATATTATATTGGAATATCCTGCCCTAAAGATTATATTTTTTATTATATATATATGTAACATCATCAGAATTGGAAATGGTGAATGGTGTCTTTCAGTTTGCAAGAGTGGAATATTGAAATTTTAGTAACCATTTTTAATTTTATGCTGCGTTTTCATTAATTTTTATTAATTCTATTTTGTGCTTCATCGAGAAGTATTTGATTTGTAAATCAATCGTATTGATATATTAACCGTATGTATATTTATTTGCTTGTATATTAATTGTTTCCAATTTTGACATTAATTCTTGAATTGCAGAATTTACCATAAGCATGAAGCAACGTTTCTTTAGGATTCGTGTAAAATCGTTCGTAAAATCTCACTTTAATTGAATTCATTATAATGCAACAGGTACTTGAATCCTAAAGCAAAGTGGCGGTGAACTATTTGTTTTCGAATTACATACTACGAAAGGAAAATAAACGCTTTGACATTATTAATACTTTCTTATAATTAATTTATAATTTGTGGGCTTACTGGTTTAGTGGGTTAAGGTTTATTTTGGATATAAAGGTCATGATTACTACTTTCAATTAATATGATCGATTACTCTGAAAATTTTTTGGGGTAAAATTTGCAACTGTAACTTAGTTCTGGTCAAAAACACACTTTGGAATTGTGCTTGACTTGTTCATGTCCCACATGACGTATAAATAAATTTAATAATATCATGACACTCATTTACATAAACTTACTCGATTGTATGTTAATAATTAATTTGTGTAATTTCACATAAATGTAAATTTCAAAATAAGAGAAAAGAACTAATACAGTAAATGACGTGGTTGTTATTGTCAACGTTTTTTAAAAATTTGCATGTATTTATAAATAGTTTATATGATTTTTCGTGGTTTTGTAATTCGATAACTAATTGTTTTCTTCCCATGTATGTTTCATCTTAAAATTTAAGAAAGATCTTTTTGAAAGATCGTAAAGGTTAATTTTAGTGTTTTCGTAGTTTCATAGTAATATTTACCTCGTTATTTAGATTTTATTGAAAAGCGTGCTTTTTTCATATTGAGTAAGTTTGTATATTCATATTTTATTAGCTGTGTTTAAAATAAAATTCATTGCTATCAATTTACCTATCATACAAATAAGCAATAATTTATTGTGTCGTAGTAAATTGATATAGATTTACTGTACATATACATATATATTTTGTAAAGAAAATCACAGAAAATTATGAAAATGTGTTTACTGGCTGTGTCTGTTTAGAGACCATTTTTTGAGAATGTACGGCGTAACTAACTTTACGAGTTCTTGTATATCGTTGCATTCGTTTAGTGCATTTTCTGTGATTTTGCCCGTGTAGATACATACATATATGATTCTATGCTAGAGTAGAATGAAACTAATATATTTTTTCTATCACCCGTGATAAAGATGCTCTTCCTATCATATGTAAAGAGATATAACAATCATAGATGTCTTGATCTTTCAAAAGGGACTTTAAATAGTTCAACTTCTTGTGAAACTTCCATACGTGTTATATGTAGTTGAAAGTATTCAAAATTATTAATTCTTCTTCTCAAATACTCGACTTTGATTACATTGATTTTGCATATAAATAACAACTTAAAACAGAGAAACCAAAAGTGTAGAAGTTGAACTACACAGTTCCTATTTATTTGATGCATTCTTTAAGAGTAGCGACTCACAAATGGTTGTATGTTGCTTGTAAATGTTTAAGAAACATTGTTTTATAGTGTGATTATTCTAAATCTTTAATCTTATAGCAATACCAGTTATGCCTGATGTAGTAGTAAATACTCTGCTTTTTGCCAAAATACATTTGGCTTTATTTTATTGTTAAGATTCTCTATGTGCCAAATGATTTTTCTACACTTTTATTGCTGTTAAAAATTGTGCGCTCAAAATGAGTTTTGGGGCCCGTCTTCCAATTTTATAAAAATCGTTTGTGCTTCTCCCTAGATTTTAACATTTTTGTGAGAAACATACAATATATTTACTAAAATTTATAATGTATATAACAATACTTATCTGATTTTGCAATACTAATATTGATTGTGACACTGTTATCATAAATACATTATCTCTTACGAAATTAAATATATTAGAATTTATAAATCATGTTAAATTAAAATTGAGTTGAATTAATTAATTTTACTGTACATATGTGAATAATTAACAATTTTATCTTGGGGTGTGAGATAAGAACGAGAATTCGAACTAGTTTCAAAATGTAACAGTATCTCGAAAAATGTTAGTATCGCACATTTTATTTGAAGACTGAATGCTTGAGAAACCAGATGAGTGTCGTTCTAAATGAATACAGTCACGAAATCTAACATACATTTATTTAACGTTTAGTTGTATTTAATTTATTCTGGTGTATATTTTTCTATAAATTATCAATATTGTAGCAATAACTTAAACATATTCTTATACAATTCTTTTATTTCAATATATCTATAAATAATATCTTGTGTTTTCACAAGTTATTTGTACCTTAAGTTTTAAATAAATCTCATAAACTTTGAATTTTGTTTTATTATTTTTTATTTTATTTTGTGCTACACTAATCCAACACAATATGATGTGAATGAGTGAAGAATAGCAGCAAGATTCAAGTGTGGGAAAATGAAAGTGGAAACAAATTAAGCCAACAGTAAAGAGAACATTCCCTACGATAAAATCAAGTTCATAATTTCACTCTATACATTGTAAACTCCACATACTTAACAAGATTATGACAATAATATTATGAGAATTAAGTATTACCTTCAAATTTTACATTCTTGACTGCAAAGAATTACCACTAATATGTTCCTAGCAGAAAATTAAAAAACTTGCATGCAAGAATTTCTCTGGCTGAAAATCTTCAATCCAATGAAATGATTAAGCGATTTTACTTGTTAACTCAAAATTTGGTGTGTTAAATGGTCATCTGTGCGCATAAAATCCACCAGGCATTGATATTGACAAAGTGCTCATCAAGAATTACGCAACATCGTAAAAAACCAAGAAAATTACAAAAAATCACAAATCAATAAAACTTTCAATTCATTTCCAGTAATTTATTTGGTAGTACATTTGCATTGTATTTTTTATCCTATTTAGAATGTTTAGGTCTATTTTCCCATCAGTGCTTATGAAATCTTAAATATTTTACTGTATAACTGGTTGCTTGTTTTTATAGTCTATTAATATTGCAATTATCTTATTGCATTGTTTTATTATCTTCTTCATTTTTAGCTCAATAGTGAGTTGGAGTGTATTCCTGAAGTCTGTAATGGACGAAGAATTACCCAATGTGATTCTGACTGTTCATAAAATCGAGGGAGTGTTTACACTCAAAGTCTCCTAGATAATAGATCACCCGTCATATTTGGGAAAGTTAACCCTCATAACTTTATTTGTATATTTGTTATTAAAATGATTGAATACATTTGATTGGTAATTGCGAAATTATTGTGATAGCCAAAAAACTCAATATAAAGAGTCAACATTTTTATGTTCGCTATAACCGTTGTTATACAAGAAATATATTGCAGTAGCTTAATACAACTTTGGTGTTTCTTTCTCATATCACTCTTTCAAAAAAAAAAAATTACATACTCATGTATATCTTGTATCACTCATGTTCTGGTTTTCAATTGAGAATTCCATGCCACCATACAAAACATTCAAATTAGTATGGATTCCTAATCAGTTTCTCGAAAGTAGCGTTGTGACGTTTCAATCGCCAAACGCGCGTTCCGCCAACGGCGCATTGACCCATTTATGGTTTGGACAATTTTTATTTATAAATGTTTATTTACACTCGATCAAGTTTGAACAAAGCAACGTCTTTTTGTACGGTTCAAATTCATGGACCCGGCAGTTTGAATGATTCACGTCACATCCAGGCGACGTGGTAAGTTCTGTTAGTTAAACGTCACCATTTAAACTGGTCAAAGTTACGTTTTTGAATTTACCGGAAACAGCCACAGAAGTGCAGTGGAAGCAGCAAAAAACGGATGATCGTCAAGTATTTTTAGCAAATGTAAGACCAATC
Organism: Geotrupes spiniger; assembly: GCA_959613385.1. Taxonomy (NCBI): domain Eukaryota; kingdom Metazoa; phylum Arthropoda; class Insecta; order Coleoptera; family Geotrupidae; genus Geotrupes; species Geotrupes spiniger. The sequence continues at coordinate 14,752,427 of OY390734.1, forward strand.
TAGCCGCATCGACATTCGAATTTTTTAAATCAATTGATTAATTAGATCGTAGAGCTTGGTTTGAATTAGTTATAGCTTCGATACATTAACAAAAGTGAAAAAGTGGAGGTTGACTTAAGTTTTGCAATGTGTAGTGAATTCGATTAGCCACGATTTATTTATTAGAGACTCCAGAGGCGATGATTTAGTGAAACGTATGTACAATGATATGTAAAGCTCGTACAAAACTGTAAAAAACATATAATCGCCAGTAATACTGTGCTTTTGTCGACATGGGGTTCGTCTTCAACACTCCCTCCTACTCTTCTTCTATGCAATGTTGATATCTATTGATTAATTAATAAGAACATATTTTAGTATACCCCCTAAATATAGGCAACTCAATACTACATCGTCTATCCTTTCTTAACGTCAACCGGTCTAAGATTTCCTTGTTGCACCTGCCATCTCCTTTATAGATGGACCAAAGAATCTGTGTTGCTGTGTAGTAAGGAACCAACGAAACACAACGCACGTAAACTTATTGCGGCGAGGTGGTGTGTCGTTATTGAACGTATCTATAATTTTCAAGTTAAACAAGTAAATAAACATTTAAATAACAGTGCGTTTTCGTACACCAGTGCGCATTTAAAAATGATAACGAGTTTAATTAATCGAAATTTATAGCTGCAATCCCACTGGAAGAAGCTGTTTAAAAATTGTGAAGGTAGGGTTAGTTTATTGTTATTGTTTTGATTTGCTGCATTCTAACTAATTTATCATTTTCAATAAAAATGTCCCGATAAATGTATTTGATTGGCTGCGCTTACCGGTATGTCGTACATACTTTGATAATTTGATAGTAATCATCTGTACAACTATTATTAATAGGCCCTGTCGAACGACAGGTTGTAGGTATGTATAAATTATAAAAAAAAATCGTAGTCGATGTTTAGTCACAATCTTAATATATTCGTTTTCTTAGCACATTCCTAGGTGTCTTGCGTTTATGAATGTTAACGCGGCAATATTTATTTAATTTAGTGCGATAATTCTTTTATCAGTTGAATTTATATCGAGTACGTTGTGGCTCTAGAATAAGTATGTTTACGCATTTGGACTATGTTTAGATGTTTATATAAATTGATTGTTAAACGGTTATTTTATTTTACTGGCGACAATCTATTAATTATCTTTTAAATGTTGTTACTATTGCATGTGCTCTGTATCCTTGTTTAAGATTTCAAACGTATCTCATTTATTGACGCTATGTTAATCTCGTTGTTGTTTCTTTACATTTAGTAACATCGATAACTCGTTTTTCGTGCATGTGAAGTTATAATATGTATGCGAGGTATAATTAAATTTGATTAACATCACCGCTCAAATGGATGTGTGTATTAAGCAACGTGCGTTTATTTTTTAAAAATTCCAAGCCCAACCTAGTTCGATTTGAGTGTTATCCCTTGCGATGAAGCGATAGAAATTGAGTAAAATATTTGGGATAAATAAATCCCGTGGTACCTGGAGCCCCACAGGTATAAATCAGAAGATTTACCGTTAACCTGCTAATGCAATTATATCTTGTCATTACAAAATTACATGATAAGAAACTATAATTTTCATTCAAGTACGAATGTGTGTAAATTAGATTGGATTACTACAGATATCACAATTTAGTTTTTGAAATAATATAAATAAAAAATCCAAAATCGCCGCTCAAAGTTGTACATGTACACTGGGCGGCAGTTTAACCGAGACAAGTTCCATAAACTTTACGGACTATTAGGAAGACCCAAAAGTATTTACATATTTACACGAATCGAAAAATATTAAAATGTATGTCTATATAAAGGGTCAAAACCCTAATCGATAATGGACTTCTAGAATTTGAGAGTTTGAATAGGACGCATTGAGAAAATCTTGTGGGAATCGAATCGTAATGGGTTGATAAGCGTTTCGTTATTTACAAATCGTTTGCAATGCTTTAGATTTTCGTTTTAATTATTTTGTTTTATTACTAGTTTATTTTAATAATTATTTTTATGAAACGGTTCATGATGGCTCTATGATACGATCACGAAACAATTTGTGATCTCTCACTTAAACTGTCGTCGACTGTACAAACACTAACTGGCCAAAAATTAAATACGGAGAATATTTTGCTGTGATTTAGAAATAATCGATCGATGTATTACTAAATAAATGCACACATTTCAAGAGCTAACTGCCTCAGGAGAATTTCAGGATCCACACTTCAATTTATTCACGTTTTGCTGAGTCTTCATTTAATTTGTATATTTTTGATTTTTTTAATTTATATATTGCAATAATTATCTTCTTTTCGTTATCAATTTGTTTCGTTTATGTTTTGCATTTTCCATTTTTTCATTTGACTCAAAACATTTCATGCATATACGTGACACATTTCATAATATAAAACGCATCGATGAAATTTCATGTTAAAATAACATTCGTATCGTCTGTGTTAGCACAGATAGATATTTCTTTGACGAGAATCTTTATCGCAAGTCCTTCTGGTGCTTATGTAAATATAAATATGAACGAGAACTGGGCCGTCTGTACAACTCTATAATCGAATAATTTATATTATATTCAAGTGCGCGCAATAAATAAATCCTTAACGAAACGGAGGACAGCTACGCTGGCGCATACGTCATCATAATAAGTTTCCCTAATAGGAATGCTAGACATGCAAGCTTCAACATCCTAACGTTAGAAATATTTAGGTGACTAGTAGGTAGTTTTATTACAGTAGAAGGAAAACCTTACCTTGGATTCTACGAGTGCATGAACAATATCACGATTGACCAACGTACCAACGCCAAATATGGCGTTTTGCAATAACTTGTTGGTGTTGTTACTTTCATTTTAATTTATGCGACACATTTCATATTTATTTAATCCGGGTTGTTATGTAAGAATTTGTGTGGCGGTAGTTTATTGATTTGTTATAGGCATGTGGGTAATTTTCAGGTATTATAGCAGTTCATCTTGTTCTCACGAAATGTCTTAAAATGTTGCAGTCATGATTAGTTTTTAAATCATATGTAATAATTACTAATTTTTTATCATTAAAGCCATGAAAAGTCAAGTAAATAAATAAATAAATAAAGCAAGCTTAGCTCTTTAGCACAATGTTGCACTTTTTTAACTATTTATAATATCTGGAGGGGGTATTTGTTATTAATTTGATTTTTAGTTGCTTTTGATTGCATTTCTATCGCTTATCTTATTGTTGTTTCTTTTAATTAAATTGTTTAATAAAATTAAACAAATTCGAAGAAAATCGAGGAAAGCTTAGTAAAATAAGCACGTTGAGAATACGCAACAATATTTGCAATGTTCTGCACTGAAATGTCATATGTACGTACTTATCAGTGTTATCACCATAAACATATATTTTAAAGACATTTATCTACATATTTTTTATTGATCTACAATAAATCTACATAGCGGGTACATACGCACAATTTTAAACACACATATATTTATATATATGTAAAGGTATTTCAACAACTAAGGTTCTTGGTAATCGCTACTGACGAAGGGTAATAACCCAGAAACAATATTGTCTAGCGATCCACCAGTTAGTCTTCATGGACCTGTTTTAATTAATGTTCACTACACCATTGAGGTGTAAGATTAGACCATCTTTCGTGTAAATCATATATTTATATATATTCTGCCAATGACTTGCGTCAAAAAAAAAGATACAAATACGTACAATATTATATTGTTAGTTTTCCATTAAAAACACTTGAAATGTAAAGATTAATAATACATACGATTATGTTTCTCCTGTCAGAATTCACACAGTTTCATTTAGCTACACTTCTTCTCGACACAAATTCAAGTGCTTTTTCTTACCGAGCAAAATTAAGAATGACCTTCATAAACATCAACGAAATTGATTTCTCTGGGTAAGCAATCCTCTTTTTCATTGTCGAAATTGTCACATGACAGAATAAAACTATTAAACTTCGAGACAAATTGCTTATAGTACGTACAGGCTGTTCCGTATCGTTATGTTCAAAGTTCGAGCTTCTCATGTTCAATACCTTGATTAAAAAAATATGTCATTTTCTTTCCTTGATATACAGCTATGAAGTTTTTAAAATTGTTTTCAAACAGGTTGACTGTACAGAGTAGGTGAAGGCGGAAGCCAATGGTATAATTTTTTATTGTCAACGCAAGTATGGCCAATATTTCTATGAATTCATAGCAGTAAATAAATGTTTAATAACAATAACTTGTAGTTTGATTGCCTTCTTTTGCTCAAATCGAATAGATTAGGTCGATTGGAAAATTCTTCAAAAAAGAATCATAATCGACGAAAAGATTGACCGATTGAACTTTATTTCAATAAAAAATGCTTTCGTTGATGAACTTGATTTTCACTTGATAAAGTAAAAACCATATAATATTTTCGTTTTTTAATTTATAGGTGCACTATAATTATCGGTTGTAATGACGAAATAATTTTATGACAGATGAAAAGCACTCTGATTCGCAACACCCCCGTGCCGAAGGCAGAAGGCTATTACCAACTAGTAAGGTTGGTTGTCATAAAATTATGAGTTATGTATCAGCGCTCGCGGGCTAATCGGCGAGAAAATATGTTGCAACAATTGTAACTATATGTAAGATATTTATTTAAAATACAGGTGCAGATGGCGTATAAGTTTGACACCCGCGATAACTGCTGGTGGACTGTTATCACTGTAACGTTAGTTTAATTAGTTAATTAAACAAAAATCAAAATTACCAAGATTTGTCTGTGATAACAGAACTATTTCTATAAATATTTAGTCAACGAGGTAAAATGATTTATTCTTCATTGGAGATGCATGAAATATGAAGTATATTCTATATTTTTTTAATTTGTTCGAAACCTCTACGAAGTATAGAAGTATTTTTTAAAATTTTGTTGGAAAACATCATTGTTTTAGTGGTTGCCTATTCTGACGAATAGTTTTTTTTTTGGTTTGCCCACGATACGTTTCAGTGTTTGCCATTTCAACATTTCAACTTCTGCGTCAACGATGTGGTTTTTTGGTTTTGTTTTCTTTTTTTAATATATCTAGTAGAATAACCCAGTACTCTCAATAAGACGTTCAAAATCTAGCATTCGAGTATTGGGGACAAGTATAACAATAATGAAAAATTCAAATTCGAAAAATGGGTTGCTGAAGAAAATGTTTATGTTGTGAAATGATACGAATGAATTAAAAATTCAGAATTCAAGAACTGATGTGCGGCCGGGAAAAAAATTGCGTTTTCTTTGAAAATGGATGAACAAGTAGAATAAAGTACAATAACCAAGAAAATTTTCAAATTCGAAGAAGGTTGTGGTGAAAAATATGTTCAAAAAAATGGGATGAAAATTTTCAAATTCGAAAAAGGCTGCGAAAATATGTTCCACGTGGTTTCCAAGAAAAGGGACAATAAAAGTTGCAAAACAGGAAAAATGTTTTGGTGACGTGTTTTCTTTCAATTATTTTGAAAACTATACGACTTATAGGACCACTACTTTTTGAACATTTTAGAATAAACCTAGAATAAAACTATGAAAAAGGCTTACGAAGCGAAAAAGTTTTGAAGATGAATGTTTCAAATCGTTACGTTATAAATATAATAATATAATACATACATAACCCCCACAAAGGCATGGGCAGTTTAGATCAAATGGGCAACGTAAACAATATGTCTACTACAAAAATTAATATTTGTCTACTGAAAAATTTAAAGTTACAGTGCTTCCTTATTTCCAAAATCAATTTAATCAATAGACCTTTGTATGTATTATTATGGAATATTTTTTAAACGGTCATGAAATATTTACAATTTATACAAATGCTCAAATGTAAAGTTCAATGTATTAATATTGAATGTAAATTTATTTAAGTATGAATAAACATGAAAATTATGCATCAACTAAAGTTGGGTTTCTCAATATAACCTCAAATGCACAAATGTTAAAAAAGCAAAATAATTTACATCATTACACAATTGCAATAAACGTCATGCATACACATTTTACAGATATCAAATAATTTTTACCAAAAATGCTCAATCCCATATTACCTAATTAAATAAAATGCTAAATAAAACCCTAAACATTCAACATCCAACTGGACTTCGATGACAGAATCAGCGTTTGTTTTGGATCTGCGACGAATTTTGCCTGGAAATATCTTGTTACTGTCCCTCTATTTGGTCCCTAAGAATTGATTGGTCACATCTAGCCGAATATCTTTTGTTCGTCGTTTCACAATGTGGGTGTCAAAATAATTTACCGCTGTATTTTATTTGTCATAATAAATACGAAAATAATAATAAGTGATTCAGGATCTAAACTAGTAATGTTAATTGCTCGTTTTTTATTTCCTAAGGTAACGGTGTAAATCATTTAGATATTCAATTACCCGTTTATTAATGAATAAATAAATAAATGTAATTTTGAAACGAGATTGGCTTTATTTTGTATATTATATTGTACTATAATTGCGTCTAATATTTCTATGATTATGTGTATAATTGGAAAATTTTAAATACCACAAACAACACAACAAAAACAGTAAATAAGAAAAATATTGGAAAATAAAAAAAAACTTGTGATTAAATAATTTCTTAAGTAATTGTATGAAATAATGATTTATTTACTTATTTATTAATTTTCTGATAGCATCCACATAGCAATAGATGTGGACCACGAAATCCACCTATTTTGATTGCTTCCTGGTTTTTTGAATAATTCTTATTAGAACAACGTTTACCTGGCGCTTTAAATCCGATCCGTTACAAATTACAATCGTTTCTATCTTAACAATAAGGATGAGTTTCGTACCGTTTAATTACCGTCCTCATTCAACTGCCCACCAGTGCACATTAGCGAACTACCCACCACACTACAAATTTCTGCTTACGTCCCTGTCAAACAATTAAACAGCATGAATCTCTCAATAACATAAACATAACCAGGACTCCGACATTCCCGAGTTCATCCAAGTAACGTACAAAACAAATCTAAAATCGGGAGTTGTTTATACTGAGTATTCGGTAATAACTCGAAGCTTACTTGTATCTTTAACGTCGCACAGCGTCAAGTAATTAGTCGGGCATTATCATCTTCCTCGAAACGCGATTAAAGCAAGCGAAGCAAGTCGGCTTGTTCGTACAAAATGCTTTCGGCTCGAAGAGTATTAAAATAGTTCGTTAAAGCACAGTTCCATCAACAGGTGTGTTTGTGCATTCTTATTCCGACAGGTAATTCGTTGGGTTTATGTTGCAGTCCGTAAGTATTTGTTAATGGCTTGTTGCTTCGAGAATATTTTAGGAACGTAATGGTATTTAGATTTATGAATAATTTTTATGCGATTTATTCACTGAGGATATGCAACTAAAATAGCAAACGTGAGTTGATGAATAGCATATTAAATTATTTAATTTATTTTAGTTTAATTTAAATTATTAATTAGCTAGATCATTTAGTGCAATCAATTGGGAATGCATTACCGTGTGACTGTACACATAACAAGTTTAAAAAGTATAAAAAACAAGTACAAAACTAGCGATTAAAACGTCCACGTGAGAATGTTAACGTTGTTGTTAAGTCGGAGCGAAAAATATCCAATTCTTCTTTGTTATGTGTGTAATTGTTATCATATGATGTTAACCGTTCCTATTTATTGTATTTAAATTATTAATTTTTTTTTGTAATTATTTCGCGAGTGCGACACAATAAATTCATGGCTAGATATGGCGAATATGGTTATTTGTAAGTGGTTCAAAATTACTACGTTGCGTGTCAATCGAAACGAGGATAGCACTATGGAATTTAGGGTTTAGTCTAGTAATATTTATGACGATGATGTTGGGAGCAGGTGTCCAGTTTTTTTTTAATATTATAGTGTAGTTGTGACTTTAATAATTCTAGGTATTGAGTTTGTCCTTATGGCCACATGTCTTCGGATAATTGAGCCTTGGTGCTGTACATCAAGGCTCAATTATCCGAATTACACATATATTTCGATCATCTTTGCTGTTTTCTGGTTCTAGGAAATGGGAAGATATTATACAGCAGTACTAGAGCAGATGTTGCCATTGAATAAACTTTTTGTCATTACATTAATTCTACCATAAGTAATGAGGGTATTGTGCCTGAAAATAGAAAATGGTGGTGGAAATGGCACGTTCAACAGGTATTATCCATGCTGCTAAATGAAATGCAGAAATGGGTGTACGATAATGTAGAGATAGCGTTCTAGATCTGCAATGTTATTAAAAGAGTAAAAATTAAAACTTGTCGAAATTGCTCATAGGGGACAAGAAACCCTTGGATCATGTATGATTATAGTATCACTGATCTAGGTCTTGAAGCGAAAGTTGAACACCGTGCAAACAGCCACATCAAACATTACTAATAACTGCTATAATAAGTAATTATAATATTGTAAATGAATTAAAAATAAGTGGTACCTAATCTGGGAGAAAACTGCCCAGAAGAAAAAAATCCATTGGTATGTTTACGAAAATTGTTATTATGCAACCAACCCAACCCAACCCAAGCTTGTTGTTCCCGGTTCAAAAGAAAACCCGATTTGTATTGTTTCACAAAGAGAATCAAAAGCAGCTGAAACGCATGATCCTGCAAATAAAACTACTTCGAAGTCTAACAGTAGTTATTTTTTGGTGTTAACAGAATCCCCGATATTCATTTGTTTCCAAGTTCTTAGCGCTATTTTTCGTTTTTTTTTGATTAGTTAGATAATCCTTGAAAATAGCTTTTCAATAATGTACAACATGCCTAATAGGTCTTTATTTATACGAACAAATATATGAACAAAAAGTAAATTTAACTGTAACAAGAAATTAGTGTGAAATTTTAAACGCCAGAGTGAAGCAGGTGGTAAAGACATGTGAAATTGGTGAGAGATTTAGAACTTTGTATACTAGTTATTGATAAGTAATTACCGTTAAGCATTGACAATAATAAGAACTGACAATGGCACATAGAAACTCTGAAAATGATGCATGAGTTACGCTCAGCGTTTTCCGGAAAGACCACATTTTTTTAACAGAATACTCAGAAATTTACTGAACTATGGAAGTTTCGTACAAAAACGAGCCAACTACCAAGTTAACAATGTTGATGTACGTTAAAGTAATATTTTGCAAAATGCTATGAACAATCCAAGTACATCAGTGCGTCCAGTAGCTCGAGAAACGGGAATTCCGAATCAAAAACAAATACCACCCACACAAACCAAAAATTTTAAGGTTTAAGCGATAATCACCGGAGATTAAAATTTAGCAAGTGGTATCTACAAAAATGTTAAGATGATGCTGATTTTTCTAGGAACATACTTTGAACAGATGAAACAATGTTTACCAATTGTGAAGTGCTCAATAGGCGTAGCTATCATCATTGGTCTACTGAAAATCCACATTTGGTAAATCGAATAAATGTCAAGTTCAATTTGGTTTTCATCTCATGTGTGGTTTGATTGGTACGAACCTTTATTGCCATCTTTTTTGTTTTTTTAGTTTTCGTTTTTCGTTTTAGACAATCACTTCATCTTTGATTACAATTTAACTGGTAAAAGAGATTTTGAGCTACTAACGAAAAAGATAATGCCTGCCCTGAGACAAATTATTAACCCTGAAAATATGCAAAATATCTGGTTCCAGCAGGGTGGCTGCTCTTCCCATAATACTCGTGGGCTGCAACATTTTTTGAGAGACAATTTTAATGAGAGTTATTTCAATTAACGGACCAGTACAATGGCCTGCGCGTTTTCTCGAGTTTTCGTTTTTACGATTTTTCTAAACTGGTGGGCGTGATTGCGAGAAAACTAGACAAGCATTCAAAACGAAACAAAACTTTTGTTGGCTTCAGTAGCATTCTCTTCTATTTGAACTAAAAAGATTAATGAAAAAAAATTCTAAACAACTTTTTTAGCAAATTGAAATGATTTTCTCTTCCTGCAACGAGCACATTTATTTTCAAACCTGAGAAAAATCTTGAATTTCAAAATTTTAGGATTTTTTTTTAGTTCACATAGAAGAAAATATATGAGAATTACCATTTTCTTTGTTTTTTTTTTTGTTTCAGACAAAAATTACGGGCTACATCTTTCCCACCGATTGCAAATTGCAATTGAAAGGTGTTGCACAAATGTGCATAAAAATCGGTTCCGCTTAAATATTTTTCTCTCGAAATATTTTTTTTAATGCTCAAATATGCAATAAGATGCTCTAAAAAGTTCACTAGACTTGCAAAATTTTTTAAAGCAGGATCGCCCCTTAAGTGAATCTGAACTTTTAATTTCGTATTAGAGTTAAATTTATTAATAAAGAGTTATTAGGCATGTTGTACATTATTGAAAAGCTATTGACTAACTGATCAAAAATCCAAGAACAGAAAAATAAATAAAAATCGGGGGTTTCTGTTATACTGAAGGTTATATAGGTCCAGCATAATTTATAAAATACCCTGTTTTGGTATGTGGTAGATGTTACATAGGTTAGACGACACAGTGGCCGAGATCCAGAATTATCCAGCATGCAAGTGACTGTACAATTGGCAAGAAATCTTGTGCTTTGGCCACATATTTTGTTGAAATATTCAAAATATATTAAAACGTTTTCAAAACGCGCAGTTCTATGACATTTAATTAACATTCGAATTAAAAATACCCCTATTTGTTTAAAGAAAATATTTGTTCTATATATAGGTTTCATTTACAAATATATGTAGTTCATTTATTGTTTTTATCATTTTTTCAATTGCAAGTAAAACAGTCGTCTTACTTCATTGGAATTAATGGGCGTAAGTTGAATGCCATAGGTTTATGTAAGCTTAAGTATGAGCTCGTGGAATAGGAGTGTGTTCTCCAACGACAGCTGAGATTTTCGTTTGATTAGTCAATATATGTGAGCAAGTTTGAGTTGTTGTTGTTGAGTTGTTTTCTTTTGGTAAACACGTGTTTCTTCCATGTTGATCTAAAATCCAGGTGCAGTCCAATATATTTGATCTCTTTTCATGATAAACATGTCATATTGTTCATGTTTGCAATCATATTTGCAAGATTTCGCGAAGATGGTAATTTAAATATACTACATTCAAATTATTATAGAAATATTTATAAAAAATATATTGGAATATTCCACTATTGTAATAATGACTGCACATGGAAATTCCCAATACACGTATGTTTATTTGTTGAATTAAAGCTCGCACATTAATGTTGCTTGCAATATATTATATTACGTAAAATGGCGGAAATTATATACAAAATGCTTTTTGCAGAAGTATGATAAAATACAAAACATTATACATCACAAATATTAAAGCTCATACAAATCTGTTAATGGCATTTAAAGATTACAAGATAAATGCTGTATAAAAGCTCTAGATGATTATTGACTTTGGTATACGACAATACTTATGGTATATGGTATGGTATATGGGTATGGTCTTACATACTTTGTTGACATAATTTTTATTCATGATTGTTCTGGATCAATTTACCATCTATTTTGTGATTTGAATGTAATAAAGAAGCATAAAAATCGCGATGAGAAATTCAGTCCTTTGCATTAAGTGGTTTGATACGAGTAAAAGCAAAAGTTCAGAAAAAAAGGTATTATTCGACAAACATTTCATTATTTTCACAAAAAAATCATGGCTTCTAGCTGTGACACTATATAAAAAAGATGTTTTAAGGCTTTTTATTAATATTTAATATTTTTAGTTCAGTGCTGCAGTAGTAAATGATCTGGGTCCCCTATGTTTCCAGTCGACACTGGTTATCAATAAAACATAATTTATCGTCTGCTCCTATACGTTATTTTATTATGCATTTCAATTTAGATATTTTTATATGCCTAGTGGTGTACTTTAAGTTTTCATTTGTGTCTTGTGTATTAGATGCCGGAGATATTCACCCATGCGTCGTCTATATATTTTAAAAAATGTCGACGTGAAGGTATAGATGGTGCACTTCATTGTTGCAAAAACCTCTTTTGACAATGAAGACCTCCATCAGAAACACATAACATACATATTTTGATCAAATCAATTACTCTTTCCGTTTAAAAATTCATATGTATGTTATCCCAAAACAATTCATTTTATCAAACGTGTGAATAATAACTTGAAGTACCCTTAGTCGTTATGAAATGGTAACAAAATTAATTTTGCCAGAACCAGCACATGTGGGTGCATTTAGACTGGAAAGTAGACGGATTTTCATCTGATATTACAACAAAGGCATTATCAATATTTCTCGTAAAACTAGAAACGCAATCCTATCGTACATGGAATACAAACGATAAGGGCCCTAGTACGGAGCCCTGCCATCATGGTATAGTTTTGTAAATGTAAGTTTTAGTTATTCCGACTGTTGAAAGCATTGCAACCGTGCCTAGGTTATTATTAAAGAACCTCTTCGAATTCAATTTCTTATTTGTTGTTTTTAATTTGAGAAAATTTCAAATTGTTTAAATACGTCAAGTTATTTAATATTATAGGCAGCCTTTGTAATTTTATTGATGTTAAGGCTATATACATTATTCTCTCCCATTTTTGTTCGTATTTGTTATGGTTCATCTCATCTGCCTTGAAATTTGATTCATCAACACTTAGATGGATGTGAACAAATTGTTGTCACCGCATTGACTTACGTCACAAATTTGTAATCTTACGACGTTAATTTTAGATTCGTCATTGGTAACATAATTTCATATTTTAGATTTATTTGATGACATTTCCACAAACAAAGTACAACTAGTCAAATACGAGAATAATAGCTTCAAACATGTTTTCATTGGCGTTAAGTAATTTTATTGAATTTCAATTTCACTACTTCATAATAGTGCATATTTCCGACTATTCCATTTTCAACAAAATTAATTTTTAAAAAAGTTTTCAATATTTTTTAGAGCTTGAAATGATTTCAAACAGGAAAGTAAAAAAAAAACAGAACAGTAAAATATTAAGCCAAAGTCAAATAATAAGCTATTAAAGTTGGCAATATTATTAACTACAAATTTCATCCTTGCCAACTTGAGGAACACCTTACAGTTATCGATGCTCAACCTAACGACAATTTTCACGGTCAGACAACTCGCTCTGAAACTTAGGACATTTCCCAACTTCTTCAATAAAACTCTATATTAGATAGGTGTTCAAAAATGTAATAGATATTGAAAAGCGCCAACGCGAAAATTTCACTAAAATATTATAGATTTTTAACTAGCTGGACAAGGTGAAATCTTACGCAAGTTCCGAGTATTAATAACGGAAACACGGTACCACGTCCAAGAACACATAAGACATCAATCTAACAAATCGCCAAACTATACAATTGTAATCAACTCGTACCAGAAACTACAAATAAAATATAAAAATATAAAATAAGACCTTAAGATAATTCTAGTTATTAATCCTAAAACGCGGTCTACCTGTAGATGTTAAACGGCTTCGATTTTATTCGAGCACAGATATAATTATAAATTGCAAACAGTTGTGAGAAAGCTGCTCGAAAGCTCCTTATCAAGATTTGTGCGTGTGTACTTCTGGTAATTATCTGGGGTTTATCAAGTCACACAACTGTTTGTTGATGGAGTTGATGCACAAACCAAAATTTGTTGCAATAAAAAATTAGGACATGGTAAGAAGAATTTCTCATCAGGTTAATCTTCGCTCTATCAACCAAACTCAGTTACCACTCACATTTAGTTCAAAGTTTCGAACAAGTTTTGTTTATACCTAAGGTGTATTTTAACTAGAATAAGACGTGTTCCTTTATCGTTCATAGATAATTCATAATGGTAACTTTTTAATTATTACTCCGTCGTGGACGCAAATCAAATTGAACTTTAATATGGTTTGACTTGTTGAGGTGCCACATGCGACGAATAAAGAAACATAAACTTTCATAAACGTACACCTACATTAATTGGCTAGTTTCATTACGGTCGTAATGAAACGTTGCCGCAAAAACATGAATTTCCTTGCTAATGCAGTAGCAAAATGCATTAAGTACAGCAATTACTTCTCGTGCATTTGTCATTTATTTGCGGACAAATACCTATATTAATAGACTATGATTTTAGTGTCAATTATTTCTCTCGGCTTTGTGGAATGTTGCCGGTACTTAAACATTGTCAACCAACATTTGCCATAATTCTGCAAATAAGTTCCTATTGATTCAGAATTATCTCCATTATATAAAGAGCGGCGGGTACATTCGTTTGCGGCGATTTCTTTACGTTAAGTTAAACACATTAACGTCGGCCATTATTTTTATTTATCGCATTGAAAATGTGTTGGTAATTATCACGCTGTGCCAACACGCAAATACGAAATCGACCGTATGTTAACACTCCGACTGCTTCCATTAAGAAATATGTAAAATCTCCAATAGTAGTTTCGGTTTAAAAATTATTATGATTAAAAACTAATCAGTTTTTGTGATGGATCCTTTATGGGAGCAAATAATACGTTATTTTTATGCCCCGATCGATATTGTTAGTGTGGCAAGAGGACCATGAAACACAACTGGAAATAATAACAGCTTGAGAGTTTGTAGAACAGTCATATTAACCGCCTACGGTGAATAACCTACGCGATTTCATTAATTTTTGTAGTAATTTCTCGATGGGGTCTTAGTATTGTCTGTATAAGGTATATCTGAGGCCAGGTAGGTTGGTCGATTTGACTTTAATTATACGGCGCGGATGATTGGAACTGGTGAAATCGTTTTGACGAAGTGATCTCGATTCTTTGAATAAATATATGAATTCTTGCATATTGATTAATTTCTTTGAAGCAATTTAGTGAAATTTATTATAATTGTATTGTAATGATTAACGAAATCGAAAGAAAATGTTTAAGGAGAACTTATGTAATAAAGTTTCTGCTCCATAAGTCGATCAGAGACTCTAAAGTAGTAATTGGTGCTCCTGGGACACGCTATCCGCCGACACATAATTCGTATGTCTCCCATTGGTTCTTACATACCGGATAATGTTTGGGTGTGATTCACTACTCAACTGTGCCTTACTCTAGAAAATAACACAATTTCGATTTATATCTCGCATTGACATTTTAACGATTTTATTGTATTATATTTTACAGTTGCGTGCATGTATTTCAGTGCACTGTGTACGACGTATGAATGCTTTTCTCCATTTAATTTCATGCCATCATTTTGCCTTTTGCTGTCAGCATAGCCTCCTCATTCGTTACTTGAGTTGAATGTGCAATACATTAAGAGATTCAAACTGCCAAGAAATATTATTCGGAAAAATGTGTGCAATACAAGTTCAAAGAAAAGAAAAAAATGTCGATTAAAAAATATATCAACATTTCTCGTATTTGACGTATTTAAATTTTATTATTTATTTGAATGTCAAATTTTATTTTTCTTCCAGAAAAAACTGGATTTACTCGCGAAGGTCGTAGGAGTTGGATAATATTAGCGAAAGGTGAGTAACCATTCTATTATTTTACGTACAACGAGAATTCTATTTTAGTGAGCACACAAATAGATAAAGTAAGTCAATTATCAGTTCGTGCATTGAAATATTGTCCTGGAAATTTTAGAAATTTTATGAAACTCGTGCTGAAGATTTGGAGATTCCCGTCTTCGAAATTTGCAAGTGAATGATATGACGCTGTAAAATATCCTCAAAATTTTCTATTTAAATAGTCCAGACTTAAAACTGTTGATTTGCTGGTAAACTGTTGAACTGTTTGGAAACGTCTTTATTTCTTGGACACCTGTACATGAAAATCACAAATTAAGGAAGCCAGCATATATGATGATATAAGATTAATGTATTTTACATATTTTAATTTCGTCAACCTAAACTTTACATTCGATTAATAATTAACAGATGTTTAATAAAATTTATATATTTTTTGTTTGTTGCGAGGGCATAAAATTACGGACGCGACAGAAGGTGGGTTTGTTTACCTGCTGGTCCGTAGTGTGAACTGGCGCCACATTTCTGTCATTTTTAAATATTCTCGTCCGTCATACAAAAATACGATTCGGTGATCATGGCGTTTAGGAATTTCGTTTATTAGCATGTAAATTTTTTTTTTCCATTGAAAATTTCGTTTCATTTTATTTTTTATTATTATATGTAATATAGTGTATATAATATATAATTCGAAAATGTATGGGTAATAATTTTTACACATTGTGACCAGGACCGGAGCTAGTGATTGTGCGAAAGTACCGAGCAAACAAAATAAATTCATGCACTATTTTCAGTTAAAACTATACAGATTTTTTTTTTGGAACAAAGGATACGAGCATACGAATTACATGAACATGACCTGCAGAACCATAAGAATGACATCGTGATTAATTAATTAATTCAGCAATGCGATTGTACGATTACAAATGTCTTTAAATTTTAAATTGGTGAAGGAGTTGAAAGGAATTTAAGTGAGATTTGTGTTAATACAGTGGTCTATTGAAACATAAAATGTACATTGTGAACTTTAACTTACATTTGCATTTGCTCATCTTTACGTATTTCTTATGCTTATGCGCAGTACGAACGAGGACCCCAGCCCCCAACAAGAAGGAGGTTAGAAGACGAGATGACTAGATGACTAAACTAGATGATAAGCATTCTTCCAGATAGATTTTTGTTTTGCACATTTACCTATGTTGGGTTAACAATTGACAAGGGAATAAGGCTCTAAGGGACCATTCGCGCCATTATTTAATACAGAAAAAAATTATTTAATGTTTAAGGTCATTTGCGCGTAAAATAATGTAAGTGTAGGGTAAATCGTAGACCGGACAAGTGAAAATCGGCCGCGGCAGTTTTTGGCCCACTAGAAAACGTAAGCCGGCAAAAACGTTAACATTTACAAATAAAAATATGCGAAAGCAAATAATATATGGGTATTCTACCGCGTAAATTAAGTCGACAAATTAAAATTGAAATTCTGACACAAAAGACGTGAAGTCGAGTAATAAAAGGGCGGAAAACGGTAACGAGGGTAACGTAAATAATAAAAGTAGGGTAAGGTCCGACGGATTGACCGGTCAAGACTTATACCGCAGAGCGAGGATGGCGGCAAAGGTACAGACAGGTAGAAGGTGGAAGATGGAAAATAGAGAAGTTCGTGAAAGTGTGGGAAATTGAGGGGAGATAGGCGAGCAGAGGAAAATTAGTAAGAAAAAGTGTCACATAGAGGAAGGGACTGCTGTTAGGAGGGAAGAATCGCTGAAAGGAGTGAAAAGACACAAATATTACCAGGGACGAGCAAAGGTGGGAATACCGGCGGAAAGGAGAGGAAGATGAAAAGGCAGGTGGGCGGATATGGGGTTTGCTGGAAGAGATTATGGGGGAACTGAATGTGAATGCGGAGAGAAAGGGAAAGAAATGAAGATATGGAATGGAGGGAGAAGACAAGTGGGGGAAAGGGAAAGAAAAAGTGGAAGAAAGAGTAAGAAAGATTAATATAGGATTTAAAGAAGGGGAAAAAGAAGAGAGGGCGATAATGTTCGAGGAGCATCTAGAACTAATATAGAAAAGGAAGAAGATGAATAATATAGTGATAAGAGGGTTAGAGTTGGAGAAAGGAAGAGGGAAGGAGCAGGTGGAGGAGTGGCTTAGAAAAGGGATACAGATGGCATTGGAAGGGGAGGAAGCATACAAGTTCGCAGGTTAAGACAAATAAATGATATTAGCAAAGATTTTATCCGGTAGCGAAAAGGAAAATAGATGCTAGCAGGAAAAAGAAAATACATTGATCATAATTTTATAACCCTCCTCGTTATCACGTTTAAAAATATTTACGCGTTTTTTAAATTAAATCTTTTCCACCAAGATTTGGCGATATAAATGTTTACATCCCTTTTATATAAATCCCGTCAATCTTTTGCGGGGCGAACTGATGCGTAATTAGCCATCTTTCCCCAGAGAATCCTTCTCCATCACTCATTAGTTCATTTCTTTATTTGGCGGGCGTAGTCCCAGTTAGATCCAAACTGCACCAACTGTTGGTGGCTGTCAGTCATACAGAAACATGAATATGTTTATGAGTATATATAAGTGGTAATTTATTTTTCGTGATTTGAAACGTTTTGTATTTCTTGTCAACCTCGACATCAATTTAGTAATTATTTATATATGCACGAATAACATGTCGTTTTTTATGTCATTTGTTTTACCTTCCTTCATTGACTTGACAGTTCAGTTAGTGCATTTATTTATACCTCGAATATATTTGAAAAAAAATCCTTATTAGAAAAAGTTATTTGATCCCAAATTAAAAATATCTGACGTTGAAGCAAGCGCCCCTAAATAATTATTATAAACAATGCAGCGGGGCCCCTGATTATGACCATAAGTGCTAAAGTTATTACGATTATGTACTGAAATTTTGTGCGCATTTCATTTTTAACAATATTTTTAGTTATGTTACGAATAATTATTTCTTGATACAAATTGATTTATTTATTATACTGTGTGGTAAGGGTAAGTTTGTTTCAATTTATTAGGAGGTAATTTGTCAACAACTACACTTCACGCCTAAAGAATTATTAAATATTTTAATTTTAGGTTCGTTATTATAGTTTCTACGTATAATAATATTTAAACAAATAATTATTCCTCGCAGTTTCCATGGTTTGCACAAACTAAGATATAAATAAATTATTTATTGCATTTCCATACGACTTGAACGATCCAGTGCATAAGTAATTATTCATCACCGTTTGTATATTTTTCACATAGTTCATGATAAACAAGCTAATTATTTCCCAGTTTCGCACGTCTCGTATAACCTATCTTATAAATAATAATAGTCATTAAGAAATCGAGGCGCTTGAATTTCCTTATTCCTAGATTTTATTTATTATTTTCAAAAATATAGAAATAGGAAAAAATACTAAAAGAAATACAAATTTTGATAATCCATACGAGGAGACATGAACACGTGTTTCAGTCGGGTCTGAATTCGTCTGCATACTACACCCACTGTGTGTAGTCAATGATGTGTTCTTTTTTTTCTTTTTTCTTCATCGTCATCGCTTGATTTTTCAATTTATTAAGGATCTTACTTTATTCAATCTGTGTACATTGTAAAAATTGTCAATATTTTGCACCGCTGATAAACTCAAGGTAACCTTGATCCTCGATATTTCACACGAATAAATTTGTCTTCTATCGAGGTTAGATAAATGAATGCCATAAATACTTCATTTTCCCATAATAAAGTAACGAAATCAAAATAAACAACAAAAAATATAAGAAAGCAAATAAAAAACTTAATAAATTACAATTAAACAAACTAAATTGAAACGCAAACGAATTGTACCAACATAAAATCCGTACAACAATTTAAAATAGTTTTTTTTTATTATTATTTGTGTTGTTAAATTTGCACCACCTGGCCCTGGATATTCGCCAGGTATTGTGACTTTTCCTGTTGATTAATTAAACTCCTCCAAGTTACGTTCGGCGAATATGAAATAACTCGTAGTAAACACGCACTCAACTTGCATTAATAATGCAACATAATTGCAATTCTCCGATGTATTTTAAGTAGCCCTAAATAGTTGGCACGACGTCTTTAGAATGCGCCGTCGCCGTTTTGTTGTTTTAGCATAACGAAACGCACCTTCCTGTTCAAGCTGGCCGGAGAACTCTGACGAATAGCAGAAATATTTCTAAGAATACCTCGAAAAATGCGGAAGTTTTAAAAAAATATTCCCGCGAAATGCATCGTCATTTGCGAGTCGTGTAATTATATTTTCAGATATAAAATGTGATGATCATGATCATCATTAAATAATCAAGTTTCTTGTTTTAAATATTAAGTGGGACTTTTCTAGTCGAGATGCGCATTGTTCGGTGTGTCTATGCGTGGTTAATTCTGGGCGACTAGTTACGTCTATTTTAACCGAGAAGGGTTTTAAGAATGTCAACGTTTTCGTTGCTTGTGAATGGTACTTTTCTGTACATATTGTTATACGTGTGTAAACTAGTAGTAAATAGTGTTTGAATTCTAATCATGTTCTAGGCGTTCAATGGAAATGTGAGTCAGCAAGATAATCTAAGACTAATCAAATATTTTAACGGTCGTGATTATTTAATACCAACAGTTCCAAATATGCTAAACGGTTGCTCTACAATAAACGCATGTTGTTTGGCATTCGGTGTTTACTCGGGTAATTATTTATCTTTGGTTGTCACACAAATAGGACACAGATAAATATCTATCGTAAGTCGTTCGGCAGCCATTCTTCGACTTGAATTTATGAATTTACGTTCCACTCTAATTCGATGCGATAAAGTTATCCATTGTACAGTATGTTCGTTTCTTTATGAATGCATCGGTTATATAACTTGGTACTTTTTCAGTGGCAGTGGCGTTTTTTTGCAAAGCATACCGTTATCTACAAAATTGATTCTTCACGACAATGTTAAACATTTATATATATATATATATCTCAGTATATATTTACATTTTAGTCGTCAAAATAATTGATTGAATATTTAATGCATGGATTTGGAAACCGAATCGTATTGTGCTGGCCGGGACTAAGAAATTTAGGACCGTTGTTAAATTAATGTCTATCACAAGTAATGCGTAAGTTTAGTCTATATGTTCGAATGAATAGAATTATAACCTACGCAACGGTTCATAAGAAAAGGTCGGGCCTTTCTCGACGAGAAAACTTGATATTTCGTTCGATAGGTCAAATGAATCCATTCGGAACATATTACTATTTATTGGCATCGGTACGCATGTGTTATTATATGTATATGTATATGTATATGTGTAATCTATATAGTCTATATAGAGTGTGTTATTGCGCCATCTTATTAACGATAATTACAAAATTTTCACATAAAAGTTTTAGTTGCAACGGACTATAAACAAAAACATATCATTTTTGAATTTAATCTTAATTTATTTCAGTAATTTGTATTGGTGTGATTCAACTGAAATTATTTTGTATTACGAGATTCATAAATTTTAGAATTTCCTCCAATCTTATCTTGTTTCAGGAATAGTGACTACCGAAACAAATTTATAAATCCACGATTAGTTCGCAGAGATGGAAATTTGTAATTGATCGTTTTTTTTAATTGATCGTTTAAGAGTAAATTTTGGTATTAGCCAAATCGAAGTCTCATTTCTAAAAATCAACACCTAGGCATATTTTTTCCTATTGATGTCATGGTATTTAATTTTAGACTTAGCCGAGTCGTTTCGTGTTATGATTATGTACAATACGTTCATCTGATGTTTGTCGTGGAGTTAGATCTCGTATATCGCCTAATGTTAAAAAATGGATTAATTTATCATATAACATAAAACGCAGCTGTTTTAGAAGGATAAGTGAATGTTATGAAGGTACATCGCAAATTCTATTAAGATCAGACTTAATCTAAGTTACAACTGTCGATCATCAGAGTAAGAATTATTTGTGAAGATTGAAGCTGATTTAGTGTACATATAGACACAGTTAGTTAATGTTCTAGCACCAAAGGTATCGTAATCTAGTCTAATAATTAGCAATGAGTCTTTACTAAGGCTGATGTAGACTAGGTTTGATAGTAACGTTCAATGTGATGTCTGTCACAATTTCTGGCCTGGACACATGCAATATCACACTAGTTCAAGTGTATACCAATTATCTTTTCCATAACTTTTGGGGGAATAGGAAACAATGTTTATAGGCCTTAAATATAAATAGGATTGTATGCTATTTTATTCACAATCACTGTTTTTATTAACTATCAAAATCTAACTATCAAAAAAGTCGATGTTTTCCATCGTAGTTACTTGATGTTACTCTATGTAAATATGTTTCGTTTAAATTAATTTGAAATTTATTCAATTAATCTGGAATTTGGAATTTGGAAATTAACCATACATTCTTCCTCTTATATCTTATAATCATATCTTTACATCCCATTATGCATCTACGGAATGTACGCTCCCCATACTCCCCTTTTATCCCAACGTACAGAAACACATAAAAAAACCATCGCGCGTTGGAGAGATCTATGATTTTACCATAAAATTCCAAAAATGTTTGTAGATTTCTCTCAAACAGTTGTTATTGGTTCCATAAAAACTCACTTATATTATTATTCTAAGGTTTTCCACGTCGACGACTAGAAGATTCAAAGTCACCAGACGAAAGTAATTGGGACAATAAATCAATATCGTAAAACATAATAGTAGATAAACGTAACGTTTCTAGTGATTAAGTAAAAATATTGATCACAGCAAACTGTTAGATAAAAGAGACCTATTTGAATAAATTTATGCGCTCATAAAATATAAACGGCATGGTAATCAATTAAAGGTGATAATATTTACGTTTGTCAGCATTCCTTGCCACTAACATGCAAAAGACTAGAAAGGTATTTCAAATATTTTGTATTTTTTAGCTGGAGACGAAGCGATGTAAGTATATTTCCCAGTAAAATATATTCCTAAAATGTCAAAATATACCAGAAGAGTAGAAGCGTTGCATTCTTTGTTGGCATCGTTTAATTTGCAAGTTAGTAGCGACGTGCCGACAAAGGAAGACCAGAAATATTCTTTGACAATTAATTAAACTTAGTATTTACTAGATGTAGTCTACCCACTGCGATATTTTTTTGTATCTTTCTTTTTATTTTCATCCCATGCCATGTGTACTTAGTGTTGAAGATATGTGTCTGTGAAGGAAGGGATACATTCTTTTCTTCTACTCCCTTAATATAAATCGTAATCTTCCTTTACAATTCATGTATTTTCATTTAACTGAACGTATATAATTTCATATAAACCCACGTGCGGAGTTTCAAAGCACAAATCATGTTGTTATCAGAGCAACAATATTTATCTGGTAGTGTTACCAGTCAAACTGCTTTCAATAATATTTCGACATATTGTAAACTGTCATCTTTCTTGAGGCTGCAGTCAGACGGTCACAAAGCAAAAAAAAAAAAACGTTTCTGTTACAGGCTCCCCATAAAGAGCTTTTGTTTACAAAGGTAATTTTTTTTGTTTATTATACCTATCTAAAACAATTTTCTAATATTTTCAGTTAACGCCAAGATTTTTGGATTATTTTTTTTATTTTCATTTTTGTCCATTGATAGAAGATCGTAGAAAAAATACACTGTACAACTATAGTGGAATGTCCATATCGCCCTCGGATAATTGAGCACACAAACGTTATCCTGGACATCATATTCATTCTCGTTATACAAACTACCATAGTCTCCTGTCTATCACATCCCAAACATGTTCAATTTGAGATAAGTCAGGGGATCTTGGAGGTCAATGTAGAAGATTGACTCCAGCGTTTTTGTGATCAAGATTAACTCTGCCACTGTCCTCTTTGAATTCAACTTCTAGAAATAATCGTTATAAATGTTACGTTTTAATTATTTTTCAACCAGTTATCGTGGACTTAAAAAAATCTTAAAAAAATGACGCCGCACTTTACACTAATATTATGCTGATTGGGTTGGGTTGGCCAACAGAACTGTCGCCACAAGTTCGTTTCTTCTCGCGTAAAAAACCTAATCTTTATAATCATACTATGCAGTACATTGTATTTGAGCGGAAACTAAATATGAAGGATCTGGGAACAACTGATTTTAAATTTAATAAATATATTTGCACTATTTTAACGAAGCTTTTAGATCCTTTGCATTCATAAAAAGAAATACGGTTCTCTTTGAAAATGTAAAACCAATCCTGGTGTTATTTAGCACCATTGTTAGATCAAATCTGGAATATGCTCCAACAATATAGTTTTTGGAAACTAAATATCAACAATGGCAAATAAAAAAGGTTCAAAACAAATTTTTAAATGTATATTTTTTAAAAAGCACAAACGAAACCCACTGTTTTAATTATTTGCTCTATTGAGAAATGAATTTCAGTCTATCTAACTTTCGCAATCTCTAGTATAGAGCACTCCCCCAACGTTCTGTATGTTTATATACTGGAAGAAATAAATAAATAAATTAAATCAAGGTATTTTAGCATTATTGTGAACTCGCCATTGTAGGTAATTTATTATCATATCGATAAATAAATCACTACAGCTTCTATCCTTAATGTAACTTTGGATACCTGCACCATACGCATTTAATTTTCAATGAATTTGTATTCTGGCGTAGATTTGTCCACACGACTCACGTGTAACCGTGTAATCCGTCATATATAATTGCTACACCACCCTTACTATAAGTGAACGATACATATGACATCGTAATATGTACGTTAATAATATGTAATAATATTGGACATGTCTACAAATTTATCTTAATAATGTTGTTCCCAAAGACATCAACGCCACCACTAATTCAATTAGCGGGAATTTCTTGCCTATTAGTTCTGTTTAATCTAGTTCTAGACGACCAATACTCCAGTCAACCATTCGATCACGCAAACTTGAATTTTAGATAATATAATTACATATTTCCACACAAGTACATATATAAAAATTTACAATTTCATTCAAGATTTCGCTTTTGTTCAAGTAAATAAAAGTTTAGCGATCTAAATAGTTTTATTTAGAATTACTGGCCTGGATCTGAAATAAATGTTAACCTACACATTTTCACCCATTCGCTCCAACGTAGCGAAAACAACTTTTTAAAGATGCATCGTCGGAAACAACAATATTTATCTTGGCGTTTAAAATATTTCAAATATTTTTACGTAACCATTCCCAATGTGACTTCGATAAAATTTAAAAATACCTCCAATTCATTGAAAAAAAAACGACGTATAAATCACCGGGCGCTTTAAAAACAACTTTTTATGCGTAAGTGCATCATTCAGGAAACTTTTAAATCGAAAACTATTTGTATAGCCGGCAATGACGACGCAATAAATACATAAAACTTTCGTTTCGTTTAACGAGATTTGGAAGTTCGAAAACGCCAACGCGAGCCAGGTAGGTTCCGTTTGTGTTCCTTATCTCGGGGATGATACAAATTTATTTGGTTTGCCGACTGAATTTTATGCGTGATAAAAGTAGTTGCGGCCAGGTAGAGATGGCGAGGAATTGTGTCCGGTGACAGCTATCAAAGAGAAAGATGGCCTCGGAGATGGTAGGCACGTGATAAAAGTGACTACCGGTTTGCATTATTAATACCCTTCATCTGACGAATATTTGGGACCTTAAATAATTTAGTTGGACACTCGTATTTAAAAAAATATATTTGATTTGTTTTTGTACATCACTTGAACTTGAAACTACATCTTTAAAAATGCTCCAAAAGTATGGTGTAGTTATATGTAGTAGACCTTTGGCACAGAGCAGATTTGATTAATTAAATAAGGTGGGGTAGGTTGAAAAAATAAAATAGTTATAAGAAATATTCTTATCTCTTTCCTCAATCATCTTTAATATTTCCATTCAATTTCATTCGTTTATTTCAGTTTATTCAATTTTTGTTTGCTTTATTCAGATCTTATCAGTTTTCGTTCCTGTCAAGAATTTAATTTTGACGATTCATTCAATAATTAAGTTTTCTTTGCTTCATAGTTTACTTTACTTCTATTTTCGTTTTCTACGTTTGCGATAGAACCAATAAAGAAAAAAATAAATTAAGCTACGATTAAGCGATTGTTAAGAACGACGCGTATTTAAGAACACGTATCTAAAGGTGCTCCTGCAATTTTAATTTCAGTTTCAAGAAAATCGAATATATGTATTTTACAATTGTAAGTAGTCGTACTCGGAATAGATGCACCTGCACAGTTTTTAAAGTAATGTCTGGGTCTGGGTAATGTCATTAGTATTATTGTTCACCAATATAACACGTAACTACGTTAGAACTGAAAAACTTTGCTGAATCAAGGCCTATTCGGAAACTGTTTCTCAAGTTATGCACTAATTGCTCACATTCTGATTTCATAGCTTGAAACGTGCTTTTAAATTTCTAGTCGATTTTGATGTCTGATCTAGTTACCACGAAAGCGGTAAAATGTTTTGTTATAATTGATAAACCTCAAATTTATTCAATAGCTAAGTTAAAAATGTCCTACAAACTTGACATTCGCAAACCAGAGAGATTTATCGCTTAGTAGGACTGTGGTCCAGAACTGAAAACAAAATAGAGATCAAAATGTTAACCAAGCAACCATTTATAGGGCAATAATATGAAGAGAGTATATCTTTCTCTAATTTGTGGGAAACTGGAAGACCTGACATTTCGGTATAAAACAATAAATAAACTGGTCCAGTCTGCGAAAGGCAGGATTGGAATTTCTAGTCAAAAGTTTTGGGGACTCCTACAAAATCGTCTAGAGAATTTTCTTCAGAAATAGTGTACGGTATCGAAAAAAAACGAAATATCGCAAATACACCCAGGCGCAGGTCGTAAGAATGCATAGTTGTTGCATAGCTCTGAGGCGAAGGCATATTGTGAGAAACCGTGTGATTATAATAGGAATTAAACGATAAACGAAGGATTCATACTAAAGTAGTATATATATATAGGTAACAAGCAAGTGCTATCGATCAACAACTTAAAAAATATTCAGGGTACGTTCGTGTACTCAAAGCACATCAAGAATACCAATAAAGATTTATGCCAAAAGATTTTCACCAGAAAAATTGCCGAAACCCTGGGGTAAGGTGCCATCCTCTATCAACCAAACAAACGCAAGAAAGATTTATGGAGATAAGAAGTACAAGGAACGAAGGTCCGGCCTTTGACGGTGAAGTTCATAGTGGTAGTTAAGCTAGTAGAACAGAGCAAGTTGAACAAACAAGTAGAGAAACGCAAAATTTGCTGACAAAGTTTTAGTCTGGAGCACTTTTTCTAGCCCAGGATTTCAAACCCTATGTTGGCAAAGTTTGGGGAGAAGCTGGGCTTTATATCCAATGATATTTGCTGAAAATGGTTGAGAGCGACGATATAATATTTTGGCTTGATCTTGCTTCGTGCCATTATGCCCGGAGAACTCTGGAATAATTGAAGCAGAATAACGTCAATTATGTACCGAGAGATAATCCCCTAAATTATGTGTGTATTGTATTGCGTGTAAAGATTTATAAAAACGATCCCAAAAACAGCCAATAGTTGTGGGAACGAATTTTTAGAAAAATCATTGTCCAAATGAAGATGAAAGAAGTCTTATTGAAAATCCATGCCATTGACAATCATGGTCCGGTATCAGTTTTCCAGATAATTTCTTGCTTTTTAAAATATGCAAAATTAACCATCGATAATTAAATTTGAATAAAATTTCGTTATATTGGTGACCAAGTCTGTTGTTTTTTGTTCTTAAAACTTAAAAGGGATACAAAGCATTGTATAGCAAAAAGAGAATACTAGCAAATAAACAATATGTAAAACAAAGCAAACTATGTAAGTAAAAGAGTTGAAGAACAGTTGAGAGTATTCGAAAGGACATGAAGGGGACAATATAAGAATAAAAATGAACAACGAAATAGAACGGGGAATGAAGGCTAATAAGGTTTAATAAAGTTTATTAAAAGTTGAAGGATAAGATGGTTGGCACATGTAATACGATCTGAAAAAGGGCAATGACGAAATCGATACCAGTGGTGTAGTGCTTGAAGACCCAGAGAAAGGGCGATTGATGTTAGTGATTGGAGAAGAAAGGCGGTTGTGCGACAAGAATGGAGAAGGATATCGAGAGGGCACCAATACACAGGGATTAATCCACCCTAAGAAATTGATTAAAGAAGTCACAAATCAATCCAGCCCAACGTTCTCTATAATTGAGATTTTTTTAAGACACAGTGGATCTGTCACAAGTAATTGGTGAGACAATCCAACCAAACCTAACCCAAACCAATAATTAAGACTTCTTGTTCAGGAACAGCAGAACTGTCATAAATAATTTGTGAGACAAACCAATCCAACTGAACATAATCTTCTCTCTCTCTTTACGATTTTTTAAGCATCCATCACAAATAATTTGTGAAACAACCCAACCCAACCCAACCTAGTCTATAATTTAGAATTTTTGTTAAAGCTCAGTAGATAGGTGACAAATAATTCGTGAGAGCATCCATCCATCACAAATAATTTGTGAAACAACCCAACCCAATTTAGTCAATAATTTAGAAATTTTGTTAAAGCTCGGTAAATAGGTGACAAATAATTCGTGAGACAAACCAATCCAACCCAACGTTCTCTCTAGTTGAGAATTTTTATTAAGGGCGATATTTCTGTGACAAATAATTTATGAGACAACCCAACCCAACCCAACCCAACCCAATCCAGCCCAACCTAGTTTATAATTAGGAATTTTTGTTAAAGCTCAGTAGATATGTGACAAGTAATTCATGAGGCAAACCAATCCAACCCAACCAACTTTCTCTCTATTTGCAAACTTTTGTTAAGGCACGATAGATCTGTGACAAATAATTTTTGAGACAACCCAACCCAACACAACCCAACATACTCTTTAATGGAGAGCACAATACATCTGGCAGAAATAATTTGTCATACATCCTCTTATTCCCAAACTTTTATAACTTAATCATTAACAGTGAAATAATCATTTAACGTCATGTATTAAAATAGATTTATACATCTGCACCAATGATGATTTCAAAACATGTAAAATGCTTGGTATTTCCTAAAACTATTGTTGGTATAGATGCATCGAAGACACCTACTTAACAACTTTTATGACATAATTGCTTATAACAATAATTTTTTTCTCTGAAACAAGTGTTTATGCGAGTATGCAAAATTGCAGTTTATTACACCGCTCCTTACTTATTTGCATTTTACCACTTATGTATACGACAGAAAAAAAAACACAAGTAATTTTGAATCCAATCAGGAGTTTTTCAGGCGATGTTTAAGAAACCTTAGACAAAATACATTTGCCAATTCGTAGGATAATCTGTTTGGTTGGGTTGGGTCGTAAAATAGGTTTTTCTGCACCACTTATTCTTGACTTTTATAAAATTCAACATTGAATTAATAAAAGAGCATTCGTTATTTTGATTTGTGTCTGTTTTGACGTTAAGTGGCATATATTTCAGAATGGAAAACTCCTATAAATTATTTTGATTTTTTGATTATTTTGAAAATGCAGGAACGAAAAAGATATAGGAAAAATTTACAAAATAGACCAAAGTAACAATGTCACCAAACGAATGAAAAGTTGAAAATGCAAATGGGCAGAAGTGGGGAAATCCAAAAAAGGATAACACCTCGATGTAAATATTGTGCAAACGTGAGAAAACAATTATTGTAATCGATTTCAATAGGAACTGTCCCTTTCGCTGTAAAATAAACCAAATTGTTGTATCCGACTCCATCCAATTTCTAGTTACGATACGGACGCTCTTAAATTTTTTGATTTATTTTCAACAGGAAAGGGATTGCAAATGTAAAAGGATGTTCGTATTTTAAATATTTTTAGTCAATATTTAAACATTTTTATAATAAAACATCAGTACGTAATCTACGTGCAAGTAGAGGTCTTTCAAAACGTTAAGTACATAAGCCTGTCCATGCACATAAATGGCACTTTGGTTTGAAATAGTCCATTAGCAGAAAAAGGGACAGCTGTCGAAGTGGTGTCGTAGATTTGTAGCACACGTTTTCATTCGTTTCGCGTTTCTGTTTGACAATCACAATTTTTTTGTTTATATAATAAACTCAACATTCGACTACATCCGTTGAAAAAAAAAGTTTCAATTAAATCACCATTTCGAAAAGGTTAGTGCGATCCGCTCTGTTGATCTTCCCGCCGCGTGCTTCTTGATGGCGTACACGTCCTTTACAGTTTGAAACTATTATATTACAATAACCATAAAAAACTGAATTTCAATCGAAACATTTGTTAATATAATAAATTTTCTTTTAATGACGACCTAGGTGGGACACCAATTAGCCAAAATCATTATTTAGGAAAGAACTCCATTGCATAAACCGCGATATTTTTAGAATCAATGTGAATCAGTGAATATTATACAGGATGTTTCATTAGCAATTGTCCTTAGTAACTGAAGAATTTTTGACCCAAGATACTAGTACCAGTCAGTACCAAGAACCTTAGTTGTTGAAATACCTTTATAAGTGTGGTCATCAAAACTTCTTGGCGCGACGATCGACGCAACCAAATTTTATTCTACTTTATGACTGATATTTATAACAAAATGTACAGTAAATTACTGCAGTGGCAGCACTTGGCAAAGACATCTTATAATAATAACCATTTCATTGTCCACACATGTAAAACACGTCTAGCATCATCAAAGCGATTATAACGATTTATTGCGCTGAAATCATGACCCACATCTTCGTTACGTGGATGCACATCCTTCGCTGCCGCAGTCTTACTCCAAGTTATAAATATTAAATAAACGGCTGCCAAATGCAATCCAAACGTGTTACCTCAAAATCCGCACCATTACCGTTTTTCCGTCGCGTATTCTTAGCCGCGGTTTTATTTTTAGCCCGCGTCGCATGCACCACTCGAAATGTCCCAATTAAAAGGCCCGAAAAGACCACGCGGACGGGAACGTTCCCGCTAATTGCGCTAATTTATCCGACGCAGTTTAATACAAACACGCGTAATTGGATTTACGGCGCTTAGTAAAAAGTGGCGTGACGACGATCGAGACAGAATTCGTTTGTTATATTTAAATGATAAATACGTGGGCGCCACTTCGAGAATCCTTCACATTGTAAACTCATCGTTTGTCTTATTTACATGAGCAGAATGTGTTCATTCCGTAGGTAAATAATGTTTATGTGTCGTCGTTGCGGCTATTTATAAATCTTAAGCACGTTCATGTGATTGGATATAAATATTATATTTAATTAAATATAAAATATAATTTGGTTATGCAACTCGATTAATATTAGGGATTAATTTGAATTTGTGAATTTTGAGTTGATCGTGTTTCTAAAAACATGAAACGTAAAGATACACAATAATAGTGAACTTGAAGATATTCACATGTTTTCAAAGTGTAGTCAGCTAAACAACTCAATAAAATTATATCGAAACGATGTGGCTTGATTACAAAGCAATTATAAACACATTATGAATGCAATTGTAAACATACACAATCCATCGTGAAATTATCAAAGTATGGAAATATTTATGTGTTGTTACACAAATCTGTAATAACTGACTGGTATAAATATTCGAACTATCAAATGTGAAATAAACGCATTGTTCATTACGCAAATAAGCTTCAATATTTACAATTACACCATTCATGTAAATTATTAGTGAAAGTGTTTGAAAATCAAAAAATTTTAGTGTTATTGTTGAATTTGATTGTAAAGTATGACTAAATTAAATTTAAACATACATTTTTAATTGTCATAGTGTTTTAAAAGACTTGAATTAAATGTATGTACGTGAACATCGTTCACCTATTCCTATAAGTAATATATAATGCGTTTATTAAAATTCTTATTTACACTATTTACTCATAAAATATCATCTTCAACATTCTATGATCGTATAACATGATTCATAGTCTCGTGAAACATCAAGTTTTGCTTTACATTTTCAAGATTTACTCAAAATTTGCAAGTAATCCGCAATGTTTCTCCGGACCATAAAGAACATAAATATTACCGTCAATTGAATAGTCAAAACATTCACCCCGGAAACCTTGTCTGCAATTAAAGTATCGATGTTTAGAGATTTGAAATCTTTGTGTCGATCTAATCAGCGAAGCGCGGAGTGTGCGCGAACCATTGAATCACAACAGTTTTCATTGGTTGTCGATTCTTCACGCCGGATCGCGGAATTGCGTTGATGTCGTATGGAATGTTTTCAGCCAACGCGAAGAACTTAATCTGCTATTCGTTAATATGCCCGTACGCCGCCATTTTACTATATTGCTGGTGTGATTGTAAATGTCAAGAGTGATTTATTTATGGCACGCATCGTTCGCATTTCGCGATTGTTTTCCGTCCCAAGCAATAGATTTTATTTCATGTAAATTCTCGTGTTATTTTGAGTGCAATGTTAGGAATAGTCGTTCGAAACGTTCTATTATCATTGTTTTTCCGCGAGCTGTCGTAAACGTATACTTTATGATTGTCTAGCGTATTTTTAACCATATATATTCGTCTATAAAAGCCGAGCGTGCATTTTTCACTGTCGTTCGTAAATCATTATTAATGGGAATTCACACAATTTTATTCCACTTACAAACATCCTTATAGTATATTTACAATTTTATATTCATTTAATATTATTTTGAAATGTGTTTGTTTTAATCGTTTTATTAGCAAAAGTAAAGTTTCAACCAAATTAAAATATTAATGTGTAGTACAAGTTTAGGCAGAATTTACTTTTTACAAATTATTTTCTACTCCTACTACAATTTTTAGTTATTTAGTGTATCGATAATTATTAAAAGTACGAGAAGAAGTGAAGCTGTTTCTCCTTATTCTATAACAATTGTAATGTACAGGACGTTTTCGTTTGGGTTGCGTATTCTATTCCTTCAATTTTGTTATCTTGGCATCGACGTTATTGCATTCTGTTAACAAGTTCGCATCATACCAAACAATTTTTGAACGAACTGTACACTTTGATAATGGCAGAACGTAACCAAGGAACCACTGCCCAGAAAAAAATTCGTAGCAGTCATATATATTGCTGCGGAAGTCATTAAATACCAGGAACAGGTCCCCTCATAAGTAGCTGTTTTTTTTCTAGACCTACATAGGGAAGTTGTGACTTCAGATAATCCAGCCTGTTCCTGAAACGTACGATGCGCTGTACAAACAAGACCCCATTAATACACCATTTACAATATTCTGCAGAACTAACCAATATGTTGTGCTCAATGTGGTCGTCTTTTGAACGAAACGCGAAACTAAAGACTGTCCTTTCCCGCTATGTCTTCATCAAAGAGAAAACAATATAATAATATACGCACAAAGTTTGGCACGAAACAACTCAACCCAGTGATTCGGAATAATCGAGCTATGATCTAACAACTGTTTCTCAACTTGAACATTATAATGATGCACAACGAAATAGGAGACCTGTCACTTGTGAATTGGTAATTGGTAAAGACCTAGCAAGCCAGGGAAAATATTGACACGACCACCATATATGACAATGATAATGAAAAACAGCTGTTTCGTATTCGAGGAGATCATAAAGTTGATGTACATCAAATGAGAAATTATGAGGCAACATCTGGTAAGGCATTGGTCCATGCACTGATCCTGGTGGCACACCATGAAATTTATTTTTCGGCAGAATATTCTCCATTCCAACCGACTTTCTAGCATCTGTTGGTGAGGTGGTGTTTGCACTAATATATATAGTTTACTGTATAGAAAACCTTATTCATGTCTCAGGAAGTCACCTCTGCTACTTCACCATGGTCGTATGCTTCCATTATTTCACTTACAACATCAATTGATGAGTGCATAAAGATGTTTAGTCCAAAAATCCCAAAATG
The DNA here is from genome assembly GCA_959613385.1 of Geotrupes spiniger. NCBI lineage: Eukaryota > Metazoa > Arthropoda > Insecta > Coleoptera > Geotrupidae > Geotrupes > Geotrupes spiniger. The sequence continues at coordinate 14,785,888 of OY390734.1, forward strand.
AGTTAGCCATGACATCTCGTTTAGAATATGTAGACTCAGTGATTAGTGCAAGAACGAAAGCAGTCCCTTAAATTTTGCAGTGAGTGCAAAAACAAGTTAAGTCCTGGGCTGAACACGTTTATGCACTCATTTGTTAATAGTGCCATCTGCGCAGAAAGAAATGGTGGTAGAACAGCTGGCCTAGCTGTCAAAGTTTCTAATGTAGCGTAAGTAGAGGTACTCTAGCTTGTTGGTTTGAACTAATCCTTGTTTATTTACAATAATAATAACTTACTGAAAATGAGTGATAGCGAGTTTAAAAATGAAAGTGATGAAAATGTTAGCAGCGTAATAAACGGAAAAGACAGGAAAAAAATTGGAACAGGTTTAAAATTAAAAATGCTCGTTTAAATGGAGAAGAATACGTTAACTCTAAGGGCTGTACTGTTCCATATACACAGTGGCCCTCTGTGTGGGTAAGTAGGAGTATGTGCTCGTAATTTTGGTATGTATGGTATGTTTCCCAACGAAGACAAAATGGAAATAATTTCCAAGCTGTATAATGGTCACCTAAAGAACGAGCAAGATACATACTTGCAGCCATTAATTGAGTGTCAAACTAACAAAATCCCGAAAAGCATTGTTTCCTATTTCCATATATTTCCTGTTTCCCTCTTTATCAGATTCCAAATGGCTTTCTGTTCGGATTTACACTCTCCAATTTTTTAGGTTCTTGGGTTCTGTTTCTATAGGTGTGATTTAGATTTTTATGAATTTCTATGTATTCTAGTCCTTTAGATACCCTTGATATTTTGTGTGCATCTACAGTTTTTTTCATACAGCAGACGTCTTCATTCTCTATCAATGATTCGATTTAATATTGTTGTCTCGTATTGGAAAAGATGACTGTAAGCAATCAGTAGTTTTGTTGAATTCGAATTGTCCAATTAAACTGCTGATTACACGATTCGCGTTCCTATGGATCAAGAAGTCCAAATTAATTCTAAATTTAATGTTTCTCCACTTTATTTCCTTGTATTCCTTTACTTTCTGCTCATTCCAATCATATATATTGAACATTGAATACAAGTCAAACAGTTGTTGAGATATGTTTGAAAATACAATCCAAGCATGTACTTGATGTGGATGCAATACGCGAAGGTTCATATGTTGATATGTGAAGCGCATAGGATATCCATAAATTTAGCAGCAGTTTTTTATTTTGTGACTCTTCTAGGAAGTTTACGTTAAAATCAACACATATGACCCTCCTATTGCATGCTTGTTGAGTCGTTTCAGTTAGGGCGCATCATATAGTATATCGGTGAGCAAATTAAAATTTCCTGCAGGTGATCTCTATATACAAATAATTATTATATTTGTGGGTACTTGCTCTATTCCCTTCTTAGTCACTTCAATATCTTTCTCTATGCAGTATTCATGTAGCTGTAATTTATTTGTATTTAGATAAAATTAGTGCAATTATGTTTCGATTATAGTAGCAGTTTATAATGTTATAGTTTTGTATAATAGTTTCCATTACACATAATATATCAACGTCATTGTCATTAAGAATATAGTTAATTCGTCAAATTTATTCCAAATTAATTGCATGTTTATGTTTATGTTAAAAAGAGCAAGAGTTTTTGTTCAACTTTTGAATTTTGATTAAAAACTATTTATGCACGTTCCAGTAGGCCACAGGTCAGGTCGTTTTACTTGGCCAAGCATGTCTGTTGGAACTGAGACTAATACATCTAAATCGGGGTGCATCGATTCGAGTCACATTTTGCTTATTTATTTACCTTTACATTAAGTAAAATAAAGTAAAAGGCGCTAAGTTTTTGAACAAAAACTATTTGTAATTTTAGATCGCGTATCTCGTTATATGGGAAACGTAAATTATTTCGTTAAAAACTTAAAATTTTAATTTATACATTCAAAGCGTCGTTAGAGCAAGGATGCGGGTTCTTAAAAAAATGTTAATCACCGCTCCACAAATTATCACGAATGTGTAAATTTCCAGATAAAAAACAGGTATATTTTGTCCAAATATCTGGTGGCTGGGGCTACACCGTCGACTAATCAGATACCGAAAATTCTCCTGCCTCAAACATTGTTATTCTTCAGCTTATTTTTTTCGGGCGTCATATTTGACAGGCAGGAATTTTTCCACTGTCGTGTTTTGTGATGATTAGTTGCTTTAATTAAAATCTAAACGACGGGCTAACTGTACAGGTCGTCCATGCTCTCCGGATTAATGCGGTCCAATTCAAAGGTATTTCCAAGACGTATCTGCTTACAGAATCATTTATGACGACCTTATCTGCACCTGACGTTGAACATCGCTTTTGACGGAAGATATAATGGCTATAAATATAATATGTATGGGTTGAAACATATTTCAATAATTTAAGTCTCGCCATTAATTTTTAGGGTGCGTGCATGCAACTTGTATGCTTTACGTCATAAACGACATGATTACGACGTGTGTAATTATCGTATTAGCAGCTGTAAATGAAAAGTGGGTACTTCTATTTTAGGTAAAATAAACACTATGTAAATTGTTAGGGCCACATTGGTGTACGTTTCTTTAAAATATGTTAATTCGAGCTTGGACGTGTTCTGTTACTGTATTTTGAACGTAGAATTTTATTGTTCATAAGAGAAATCAAATGTAAAGAGTAAGAGTTCAATGTACAATTTAATGTTTTTTTTTTACATAATTTTCATTTCATATAGTACAAGTACATTCCAGTGCAGCATTTATGCTCTGATACAATATATAGCTCTCAAAATAGACCAATTTAAGTGCTTTGAGACATAAAATTGCTCGTATCAGATGTAATGCGACTGAAATATGTGCTTTCAAAGTACTTTTATTGTCATAAATGTTGTAATTATTATAAAATACCGCGACTTAAGTCGAAAGGTTGTTAAGGCGGACATACATACCGACGTAGAGTTTTTAATGGATTTTATTTAAATGCTGTTATTTGAGAGTGTTAGTAAATGTATCTAGTTTTTATTAATTGCTGTCGAGCTGAAATTTAAAATTTTAAGAGCGAAATTCTTCTGTTTGTTCTTTGACCGATTAACGCACATGGCTTAGCATCCTGACGATATTTATATAAATGTAGTGCATAAAAACATAATAGTTAACAAAATGAACCAAAAAAAAATATTGGCAGTCTGGGGGTTGGGGAAGGAGTGCACTGAAATTTCGTACTTAGTTATTCCATAATATCCAGATAATACAAGGATTTCAGAAAAACGAGCGGGGTTCAAGTTACTTGTATTCGCTTATTTTTTTATTTCCATGTTTTTGATAAATCATAAAGACAGCTTAGTTTTTTTCGTTAAAGAATACTTAGAAGGTGATGAATCAGTGATTGAATCAGTTTCACAACCCCAACCTACTGAAAACAAATATAGTAGGCAAAGGTAAAAAACGCATTGTAATAAAAAAAAAAAACGAAAGCGTTGGGCGTAGAAAGGATGATGATGAAGGGGCAAAACTTGAGGAAATGATTAAGGAAGTAAAGAGAGAAAAAAACTGGTTGTTTTCGATAATTTGCAAATTTTCAGAATTGTTTGAATCTAATATTATCCAAGACAGAACTCTATAGATAATGCATGCTATCAAACATAGTGATTTGTTCAATGGCAGATATATAGCACGAATGTATGTAAGTTGACATCGCGTATACAGATTTCTCCACGGAATTCAAGGATTTTTGTAAAAGTTCGATAATTTTCAAGCTAATTGAACTTGTTGGATTTGTGAAATATAACGGTTGCAGTTCCGATTACATATTCAAAGGACGACTATTTTTACTATAGATGATGCTGTCAAATGGGAAAAGGAGAGTCAATATAAACGCACAGAATAGGAAAACGCCATGGTTTACTATGGAAGTGAAAGAACTAGCTGAGGAAAAGAAAAAAAGCACACGTAGAATACAAAAGTTCACAAACTCAGGAAACGTACAGAAAGTATATAGGAACCAGAAATAAAGTGAACTCTAAGATCAGAAAAATAAAAACAGAATACTGGCGACGATTCACGAGTGAAATGGGCCATGATTTGATTGGCGCCCACAGAAAGGTATGGAAACTGCTGAAAAACAGAAAGAAACCAATTAAACAAATGGGAAGAATACTTCGAAAATATGTACGACACATAAGGACAAATGGTGATAGTAAGCCAAGATGAAGAATCACAAGCAAAGTTCGATAGTAACGACACAATCAGCAATGAAAAAACTGAAAAATAGGAAATCTCCTGGTATTGATAATGACTGAAACTGGAGGAACACGTGGAAAATAGAGACGAACAGCAAGGTTTCATACGAAATAGATCAACAACAGATGCATTATTCATACTAAGACAACTCAAAGAAAAAGCAATAGAATAAGATAAGCCACTGTACGCATGCTTCATAGACCTAACAAAGGCGTTTGATAGAGTACAACTGATGGATGTGATAGAAATCCTACAGGAGCGGCGAGTACAACATCATAGACGAGGTCAACTCCCTGAACCTTGTATATAGACTAAAGCACAGACGGTTCGGTATCATTAGCTATGCCGACGATGCAGTTATCATGACCAATACGAAAGACCTACAGCGACAGGTGTTTCTCTTCTATCAGGTGGCACGGAAATATAATATGGTAATAGCAAACAAGAAAAGAAAAACAACAACCTATTCCAGGGACCCCGTGAGATGCAAAATAGGAATTATTATTATTATTAATAAACAGAGCTGCTATCATATCGGGGTGCTTAAGAGACTTCGTGTGGAATAACAAACACATGGGTATCGACAGCAATACGAGAATATACATACTCCCAATACTAACTTATGGAATAGAAACCAGGACAGACACTAACAAAATCGATGCTGAGGACAGCCGAAATGAAAACAATAGCTGGGAAGACACTCCACGAGAGTGATCTGCGGAGTGGTGAGATGGGGGAACGCAGAGAAGAAGTCACTGGTATGCCCATATTAGAAGGATGGAAACAGGAAGGATAGCCAGAGCAGCGCTGGAGGACATGCCAGAAGGAAGCAGGTCAAGGGGAAGATCACCAAAGCGATGGATAGATAGCTGAAAGTACACGTCCCAAGAAAATCGAACCTGACTTTGAAGAAAAAACAGACCATGAGGTCTTCGAAACAAGAAAAAGAAGAAGATGCTGCCAGTGCATTGAATATTGAATATTGTAAAGTCGTAAATTCTTTAGAGAAATATTAACTATCGAATCGAAAATGTAATAATTTTCTAGTTGGTTGGTAGTTTGTTGTGCATATAGCCGGTAAGTTGGGAACCACATCAGTTTGTTTCCAAATCGAAATCAACACATACAGGCATCCACGCATATGTAGTAAGGTCGTGTAAGAGTCGTGTACGTCACTTCTGAGCTTCGTTGACAATGTTACGTTTTTAAATTTCACGAACGCATTCCAATCCACACAAATTAATTAGCGATTTCTGTTCCACGAAAAGTCGTTAAAACATCTACTTGTGATTATTTCGATTCTGCGCAATGTCGAGACAAGAAAAATATTGCTCGATGTACTGCAATGCAACCCCTGTTTGTTTGTCTTTTAGGTGGGTCCACACCAATTCAGACAAAATGTTTAAATACTAGATTTGACAATTTGGTGATTATTTCAATTTATCTAACAATCTCAATCTACATTTTTATATTATTTAAAATTATGAGAATAATGGGACAAAAATAACGAATTGTTGAAAAACGTTTAAACCAAGTGAGTTACAAATTCTACTAAAATATGAAAATTGAAGAAGAAAATGCAAATAAATTTCAAAATTAGCCCCTCTCCGTCGTCTCAGCCTCATCGAATAAAATTGCGGCCATTTGCTAAATGGTCAAACTACGAACATTGTCTAATTTATATGTAGAATGATAAAAATATCAAAATTCCAAAAATGAGAAAATTTACGGAATCGTCAAGAAATTAAATTAAATTAAAGTGCAATAATTTTCTAAAAACAAACATTGCCAAATACGTCAAAATTGTGGATAATTCAAAAATATCAAATTAGATTATTGGTTTTACGAGATGGACTGACCTGGTTCAAAAATTTACCCCTTTTTCTATAACAACGCGCATAATACAACCTTGAATCGCAGCGCCATCTTTTTGAATAAAACTTCCACTCTCATTGGCCATAACGGATCACGAATTTGTTCTAGTTTTTAGTATGTAGTCATAATGTTCTACTTATGGCGTAAATCTTCCGTATTTATTTTAGTACTTAAAATGATATAATGCAGCCTAGTACATTTTAATTATTTTATATATTTTCTGACATATTAAAACCTAAATCTAAACATATAAACAACCAAAGGAAACCTGCATGACGATATCATAACAACACGGCATTGAAACGTCAAAACACATCCTCTAAGTGAAGTAGATTTACACTTCCATAATTCGATTTCTGTCGGAAATTTATGACCCATAATTTTGTCATTGCAATGTTCTCACCCGGGTCAACTATTTTTGACTTTGCGGCTCATTTTCGATTTTAAACATGCATACAATACATTGTTTTAATGCTTTTAGTTGTATTCTACTTATAATCGAAATTTATTGGCGTTCGAAATATTGATAGTTGGGTGACAGGATCGTATCAAATATCCTTTATTCATTTTTAAAATTTGTCCAAAATTGTATTTAATGCGAGGAAATAAAATATTGTTCTGTTTCTATTCGTCGTACATCATTCATCATTCTCTTCTGAAAACAAATTCTACCGCAATTTAAATTCAAAACCCAGACTTAAGACATAGTTCCATGTCACTTTATAATTTTTAATTATACAAGTGAAATAATGTTTTACATCTGTGAACTGCGATAATTTTTGAATTTCGAATTTGCTGTTTTAATATAACTACAAATTGTTTTATGATAAATCTTCCTAAAAACCCAGAGTTAACAACACGTTTCAGCTCCCGTTAATTTATTCCATCTGTATTACATTTCAGTTTTAAATTGCTGTTAATATCATCTATGACAGCGATGGTATTTTCTATGGTGTAGGTTTTAAATAGTTTGCAAAACATAAAGTTTTTTCATTCTTTGTGTGTCTGCCTATGCAGATTTACGGATTTTCCTTGCGACCCTGTTGGGATGGATTGGGTTGGGTTTGATCGATTTGGTTTGGGTTGGGTTGACTTGCTGCGATACGTATCTGGTAGGTTTGCGGGAAACCCAGAATTTTGTAAAATGTTCCAGGTGATTCCGGAAGTGTCGATTGCGATCGCAGAGCAATGTTTATGGAATGTAATTTTTTAGAAATTTTTTTTCTAAATTTCCTGTAGTGTCTACGATCTGCTCAGATTTTTGATTTTCGATTTTCTTTCGAGAAATCCATAAATTTTTAGAATATTCCATTGGCGGAGAAGGTGGTCAAGTATGAACATACCACGAACATGTTTTGGTATTTAAAATTTCATTAATTACGGCAAATGCACAATTTAATAATAAATTAACCTAATTACATCATATCAATGTATCCTCATTAATTAATTAAGTTCAGCAAATCGTGCACCGATTCAGTAAATCTGACGACACAGTAGTATAATAACATGACACAAGAACCTCGACTTCAATTTCATCATTAAAAGATACAATTAGCTAATTGTACCGCCAATTACCTTAGAGAAACACAAAGTACGCCCATTTGCAGTCGTCTAGATTTTTCTTATTTGGAATGCTTTACGCATACTCGTGTCTATTGCCATTTTAGTTGCACTTTAAACGCGTTATTTAAAAACATTTGTTTTTAAGATTACGAGCGTAATTACTTCACACTGTCTCAAATATTGGGCGCAGCTGCTTTCTAAATAGTTTTCTCTAAACGTTTGGCATTCTCGCGCATTTTAAAAGCTGATTTGTTAGGCCTGTTTCTATAGATAGACGCTCTCATTCATTATCTTACGAATGCGGTCAGTGAGGAAAATTTGTTCTTACTTAATGAACCAGAAGAAATTTCATACAACTATTTTCATTCAACATCAAATCGAGATCGACTACCGCGAGTATAAGGTAGTTATTTAATTTCTTATTTTCTCCGATACGTTTGTACGTTTCGATGTCATGAAATCTAATGTGCGTTGTTAATAGCATCAATGTAAGTTCCATAAGTTCAACGAACTTCATCATTGATAAATTATTAAGTTTTCAATGAAAAATCGATTTGAATTACAGGAATAAACTATAATAGCGTCACTTAAATGTTATTATGTACTTATGCCATGGCTTAATTCTGTAAAGCAATGAAGAAGCCAGGAATAGATTCTAGATATCGTATGTGTTCTACAAGACACATTTGAGTCCTCTTAAATTTTATACCTAGATATATCTAACATTTATATAAAAACTGTTCATTCCAAATGGAGTCGAACTGGTTTTTAGATGATAGATAGCAAATGCGGTTTTAAATTATATTATATTAGATTATTGAAAATATAATCTTCTTCGTGAGTTATCCTCCAACTGATCTATCTGGATGTAAACTAACATCTCTGCATGCATTTTAGATTAGAAATATTAGTTATAATTTAATTTCACTGGATCCTTTATTTTTACCTGCATCGGTAAGGCATGTGCACGAACAAGTTAGAAATGGCTATGTTTTTTTTCCTCATCGCAGTTTTAATATATGCGAGAGTGACTAATGAGATTTGAATCTACAGGCAACGATGGAACACGTTCGGTTAGCGAACATCTTAACAACTCAGATATGCAAAAAGTAAAAAAGAATTGCGCTAAAGGACGATCGTGTCAGCATTGCTCATATGCATATTTGTTCCTCTTGTTTGGTTCTCGATTTAAATATTATTCAGATATGCACGGCAGTTGCAATAACGTCCCAAAGAACGATGATGGATGCAATAAAATACTCAATCGAGTTAACACAAGTTTATTTATTATTTATTAAAACACGACATTATTGCAAGGTATGAAATAAAAATGTTCGAACGGCAATGTTACTTCAAAGTGTGAAATTCGCAGGGTCGTGCAAATTAATAACAGTGATGTTAATTACTAAACAAATTGAATGTAATGACATTAAAAAATATGAACGTAATAAGTGAAAGGTCAATGCGCATATGATTAAGAAAAAATAAATAAATAATGCTTAATTATTTAATTAATTCGTAATTTCTTATCTCAGAAATATTGGTCTTATTGTCTGAAATAAGTCGTATGTGTCGTTTGTTGTATTAGTTGCTTAAAACAATAAGGCAATAGTTCACTGAAATTACTTATTTTCAAAAATTATACTAGCTCTTGATAGGTTTTTATAATTGTTTATGTTGAGAATTGTATTTATGTTCTAGCAACTTTTAGTTGGTTTTGTTGTTGTTGTTGTTGTTGTTGGTCTACTCTCTTTAGTAGGTTTTGTTGTTGTACATGTTCCACTCATCTTCGTGAATTTTGGTGTAATGTTAGTTTTGTTGATATTATATTCAGGTATTACCTACAAATCTCGTTTCTCATGTTATCTCTTCAAATTTATTTTCATTTTCTCATGAATCTCATGTACTCAGGTGGTTAGGTGTTAGTTTTCCGATTAGTTTGCTTGCAGCGGTCCAGGATTCTATCCCAAATGCCAATGTCAATTTGTCCACCGCAAGAAGCAAAGGCAGGAACTTTGCTTCTTCCGGTTCTTCTTGTCCGCGAGACAGGAGTGCTGTTAAAGATGTTTTAGCTCCCTTTTATTTGCTTCAATTTAAAGGGAACAATCAATCTGGAGAATACCAAATACTTGACGATAGATACAATAATCATAGAAAGATACGATATGGACGACAGTAACTAAAGAAAATCAACGAGGCGATATAGCATAGTAACAAATGTTAGTTGTTTAAGAAAGGCATGAAAATATCAAAGAATAAGATTGTACAGACATATATACGGAAATGAAGACAGGACAGAGTGGAACCCAATCGAAAAACTAGGAAGACCAGAAATTACAAGGGAAAGGCAAGAGGACAAGGATGTATAAAGTATGTTAATATTTAATTATTAAGCGACAAAATAGATATTTTTCAAATATCATAATTATTTCAAGTTAACTTCTAGTCTTCATACGCTACACCACTCACAGCACTAATTATTTTTAAGGATGTGAATTTGCCAGGATACTAGCATGCGTTTATTCGTCAACTTACTCTTACAAATTATATATAAACGGCATTATTGTCTAGATTTGAGGTACGCATGAAAGGATTCACCGGCCTTTTTATAATATGATTTCATGAGTGGCCAAACTGGGTCTAAAACCATGCAATGTTTATAAGTCTTCTTATCATTTTCTACTTATATCAAGCCCGATGCACGTCTAAAATATTTCTTCATTACAAATATTCAAATTGTTATATCAATATTGCAATAAATGTAATATCGCATTTTTTTACTTTGTTAAACCCTGAAGTAATACATTGTTTTAGCTCCCGTCGTTTCATCAGTCCTCCTAACCAAGCTATCAAGAAAATGAACCATATGTTCTTACTCCATATCAATAGTAAATTGGAGGCGGTAATGAAAGGAATTAAATAATTCCAGGACAGTCTCCTTGTAGTCTCTAGGAATACTGCAGATGATATCATCGACATATTGGTATAAAAATGGAAATTGAAATGGCAAACGTGATAGCATCCTTGATGAGGTTATTCATGACTATTTCTGCGATAATTGGTGAAAGAGATGATCTCATGGAGATACCAACAATTCTAAATGTTGTTTGTTGAAAGAGAAATAAGTCGAATAGAAAATGAATTTTTAAGTGGGCAGGGAGGTTAGGTGAGACAATCAGAGACAACAGCTGTGTGGTTGTGTGTCCCAATTTTCAATTATAATATATTACTAAATTCATAGGTTAGTAACATGTGACACTGCATCGAGTGAAGCAATTACGTAGCCTGCAGGTTACGCAAACTGTTTATAAGTTAGGTTTGTAAATGACCCGGTTCTTGGAGCAACTCATTCATGTTATTAATATATTAATCTTTATTAATGTCCACGGTGCCATTACCTTCATCAGGTATTCTTGAGGAATTTGTTACATAGCTTCCGAGTTTTTCCAAAATCCCCGGACTGTTAATAAATACGTAATTTTGAGGAGATCTTAACCTCTCCTAAAAAATTGTACATAAAAATATCGTTGGGTTGAAGTGGGGCCCAAAGCTAGAAAATTCCTGACTTCAATTTGTAAATTCATTTGTAAATTCTTTAAACCATTTACTGTAAATATAATTTTGTTTATTGTTTGATCTGGATAACATTTTTTTAAAGAATCTTGATTTGATTGATATTGGCAATTTTGGTTTTGCTAAAAAATGTATGCAAAAATGTATTTGATATTAAAACCATGAATTACTTCTCGAGAGAGCAACCCCTCTGCGTTGGTTGAAGTGTGTCGTAAAGATCTGCTCAGCTGACGTAAAGTAGTTTGTGTGATTGATTTTAAAAGTTAGTATTTAATCTTTAAAAACTGTGGTTTATTGCTTCTGTCTTGCTGGTGATTTTTATATCCAAGCTTGTTTATAATGCGTCAATGCTGTTGTTCATATGTGCAAAATGAGGTGGTATGCATTCTACATTTCATTAAAAATATTAATATATTCCGGAAGGGTGCCAATTTTTTGATGATATTACTCCAAACTTTTGAGATTTCCACGGCATGACCGCATGAAGGCCTTGATTGGTGGTAAAAAAAATCCCAACTTAATTTCTTGATGCAACGCATTGTCAGTAAATAATTTCTTATAATGTAACATCTTTTACCTTACTGTTGATTTTTCTATCGTATTTATTACATGCACGTATATTATCAATATAAACTCCATAAACATAGGAACGTGACCTATTTATATCTAGTGATGTCATCTGAGTCAGATCTTACTCGTAGTTTAGTTTCCGTTTGATAACAAATATTTTTCCCAATGTATGCACAACTTATTTATTCGCATGTATCTGCACAATCGTAAAATAATATAAGTGCTATGTTTCAACTGTTGACAAATTGGTACGAATTGCTATGTTTGAAAATGATTTAAATTACAAGCAACGATAAGTAAACAATCATCGGTAAAATTTGGTCAAGATAATTATATAAAAAAATCTGCTGTGGTCCACACTGAATATTCTTATACTTCGTTATACTACATTTTAAGAAAAGAAACTTTTCGAATTAATTGATTTTTAAATTTCAATGTCGGTAACTTTTATATGAGTAATTTCGTCGGCAACACGTACCGTTTTTGAAAAATGTGATAGTTTTCAAAATAGGATTCCTTACTGAATATAAATCTTAAGCTTAAAGTTTCGTAGCTCTAGGTTTCATCGTTTGGGCGGACATACAAGAAGACACACATATCCGTTAACATATCCAGTTCGAAAATGTTTATGATTACTAAACTGCCTTATACATAACGTATAAGAAAATAAAACCCTGTAAAAACATGTAGGTTTTTTCTGCTTCTACTAAAATATAAACTTTCAATTTAATTGGCACATTAAAATAATTTTCTTTTGATTTATTAAAACTAATTTTATCTTTATTTATAATATTTCTTAAATGAGAATTTATTTTATATCTTGCAAGTCATAGAGATGAAATAACATGTATGTAAGGATTCGTTTAGATAGAACTAGAACAGTCATCTGTGATAAAATTGGGGAAGGGCCCTTTAATATGGGATACCAAATAGATACTGTAATGTGACACTTACCGCAAATTGACGGCGGCGGAGCACGGGATCCGACACCACCTGAAAAATTGAAAGTAATGTTTGTAAAATCTAAAAGTGGATTCCTGTGAAATTAAGTAAAATACATTTTAATTATAAATAAGTTAAAACCCCTACGAGTAAAGAAAATTTTGAAGTAGAAAAAAACAGGATTTTTACTATCGCTTTAAATAATGATTATTCTATAAACATGGCGAATTCTTATGAAACATCAAAAGTCTAAAATACTTTCCCCCATTTACCCTAGAATGCAAAAAACACCTATTAACTACAGCACTATTACTTATATAGGCAAAAGCTCCGAAAAAATAGGTACGATAATTAAAAAAATCTACAAACCAAACAATAGCGTTCAAAACTAACAACTCTATTCAAAAGTACATAAAAAACAATAAGGATAAAACGGACAAAAAGTTGAACTCGGGTGTATATAAGTTAACGTGACGATTGTAATAATGTGTACGTAGGCCAAACTGTGAAGATTTTTAATAACAGAATAAAAGAACATCAGAGAAGTTACAACTTCAAGAAAACAGACTCGACATTCGCCAGCCATTGTTTAGATAACAACCATAAATTTAACAAAATTTTTTTATTTTTGGAAAGCGAAGAAGATGATTTAATTTGCAATTAATAAGCTGCTTAATACGATATATACATAACGAAACTAGTTTATATCCATACATATTTGTCGTGGGCACAACGATGATATAATAATAACATACTGGTGGCAATATTTACAGTCGTAGTAACTTTGTTGATTATTTTTCTTCCACTGAAACTTATTTTACCAGCAAGAAATGCGACTCCTGGTATTTGACAATCGATGAGGTCAACCACTAGAAATCTTAACGAATAAATAAAAAATAGAACATGGAGAGGAAAACTGATATGGAATGATTCGACGAAAAATGGAAAATCCGAAAGAGAAACAAAGCTCTAAAATTTAAGTAGGGAACGTATGCTTGGGTCGACATGGCTCACAGATCAAAGATAGTTTGTGGAAAGATTTTAAACAGGAATTTGTTTATAAAAAAAGTTATTACATTAGAACGATGAAAACTAATTACTTTTCGACGTAATCTCCCTGTCTAGCGATGCATTTGCGCCAACGATCTGAAAGCTTTTTAATACTTTGCCGGAAGAAGTCTTTATGTTGCATGAGTATCAACTCCTGAATAGGTTCGATAACGTCATTATTTGACTGAAATATTTTCCAGGCTAAAATTGTTTTAATGGGCTAATCAAATAAAAATCAGAGGGAGCAAGGTCAGGTGCTGACGTCTATGTCTTCTCTTTCGTCTTTTTGGAAGACATTAATCGCAGCCTTGTAAGCATTTTAGTTGTATTTACGCCTCCATTCGTTAAAAAATGATTATTTATTAAAGATTTAATTTTTAGAATTGTCTTCAGATTAGGTTTTAATTTAAACATTCAATTTAAATTTGAACACCTCGCATAAGTTATACAATTTTTCCGCAACATGTCTAACGTTTAATGTGCATGTTCATTTATGGACATCTCAAACTAATCCCACTGTTATGATTATCCTTAATTACATAAAGTATACCGACCGACAGTTAAAGTTTATGTTGTTTCGTTGTCAATAACCTTTGACATTCTTCCCACCGAGAAGTTTACAACCGTTGCGGATGTCGTTAGTATTTTCGTGGCTATTTTATGTAGCATTGTGTACTTTTATTTTACTTATATAATAACATACTGGTGGCAATATTTACAGTCGTAGTAACTTTGTTGATTATTTTTCTTCCACTGAAACTTATTTTACTAGCAAGAAATGCGACTCCTCGTATTTGACAATCGATGAGGTCAACCACTAGAAATCTTAACGAATAAATAAAAAATAGAACATGGAGAGGAAAACTGATATGGAATGATTCGACGAAAAATGGAAAATCCGAAAGAGAAACAAAGCTCTAAAATTTAAGTAGGGAACGTATGCTTGGGTCGACATGGCTCACAGATCAAAGATAGTTTGTGCAAAGATTTTAAACAGGAATAAATTTATTTATAAAAAAAGTTATTACATTAGAAGGATGGAAACTAATTACTTTTCGACGTAATCTCCCTGTCTAGCGATGCATTGCATTGCATTGATGCCGGAAGAAGTCTTTATGTTGCATGCGTATCAACTCCTGAATAGATTCGATAACGTCATTATTTGACTGAAATATTTTCCAGGCTAAAATTGTTTTAATGGCCTAATAAAATAAAAATCAGAGGGAGCAAGATCAGGTGCTGACGTCTATGTCTTCTCTTTCGTCTTTTTGGAAGACATTAATCGCAGCCTTGTAAGCATTTTAGTTGTATTTACGCCTCCATTCGTTAAAAAATGATTATTTATTAAAGATTTAATTTTTAGAATTGTCTTCAGATTAGGTTTTAATTTAATACATTCAATTTAAATTTGAACACCTCGCGTAAGTTATACAATTTTTCCGCATCGTGTCTAACGTTTAATGTGCATGTTCATTTATGGACATCTCAAACTAATCCCACTGTTATGATTATCCTTAATTACATAAAGTATACCGACCGACAGTTAAAGTTTATGTTGTTTCGTTGTCAATAACCTTTGACATTCTTCCCACCGAGAACTTTACAACCGTTGCGGATGTCGTTAGTATTTTCGTGGCTATTTTATGTAGCATTGTGTACTTTTATTTGACTTATTTTACTAAGTAATGGGTAAAATTAACTTTAAATGATTTTGTGATTTCACCTGATTTCACTAAATTTTTATGAAATGCGAGTAGATTTTTAATGAGTTGTAAAACAGTGATCTACTTTCTATTGTTTTTCATTCTATTTGGATCGTCATTAGTACGACCATTCTGTATAAAGCCGGCAATTTAGAACTCCACGGCGCCAGTTTAGACACAACCAATCCCCTCCCGATTTTGAATTATAAAGCGCTCAAAATCCTCTTTGCTTTAGTGCGATTTTTTGCGTGTTCATTAAAAGCGTCGGCATGTGTAGTCTTCGGCAATTAAATTTAATTAATACAAGTTTGCATTCAAAAATACTTGTAATACCTGATTTCTTTCCGAGCGCATAATAAATCACTTTTAAACCTAATTGCATCCACACATGTAGGCTTAAGAGTCAAAAATCGCTTTAAGTGAAATTACGTCCAATTTAATACCACTTCATCAAAGTGACGTTCTCGCCAGCGGTCCCGGAGGTGCTACAAAAATAATTGTTTATCAAAATCGTAGCGAAAAACGAGTTCGGCTCGAATAACTAATTGCCGCGGCCCGCTTGTGCACGCAAAACGCCAAGAATACTAATTATTCAATTTGAGGCCGCATTAAGGACTTTAAATGCCCCGCCGTAATTGTATGTTTTTGTGCAATTGAACTATAAAAGTACAGTCGTGGTGGCGGTGGAGCGGCGACCTGGCTGTCGGGGAGTGTATTCTGCATTCTTCGCAGCCGGTGCCCGGCACCATAAAATATAAGCGCTGACTGCTATCTCGATATTCTGGCGCCTAAGGAATTTTCACTTTTATATCGCGTTCTTATGAACCGATCTAGAAAAATGCTTATTTATTGCATTCGTACAACGTATTCCGAACGTTGAATAGGTACAAAACTTGTTTCGCTGCACGGCAAACGTTATTAAATGCGGTTCTATTCCGATTTTGTTCTTTGCGCGAATAAATCTACGTTCCACCCCTACACCGCTCCCCGTTCAAATCGAAACGGTCGCTTACTAATGGACGGAAATATAGAAACGTTAATTGTTGATGTTGATTATGTAAATAATAGTTGTAATTAAAGTATTGCACACCTTTTGCAAAGCAGTCAATAGGACAAATAGAGAACGGCTCCTTTTGAAAGGCTTGCTGAATCAGGTAGCTAGATTAAATTCGTCATCGGTTAAAGTCATTAGCTTTACCCAAGTTCACCGTTACTTAACATCTTCTCATTTGAAGATCAACACATTCTATGCAGTTGAATCAAATGTTGTATCACAACGCAATCGATTTTGAATTTTACCAAACAGCTTTCGAACTCACGGTTCCAGAATTATTGTCCAATCAAAATTAATAAATACTCATAAGCTATGTTGTCATAAAATTCAGAAAATAATTGTTTGATTTAAATGCTTCTGCTAAGTCAACCGAGTATTCAATATCAAATTATCATATACTGCTACCTTCAAGTATTAATTACATAAGATATTTCTGTTTAAGCCTGTCATTGGTTAATTCACCTCTGTCACATTTTATGGGGCTGGAGTAGCCATGTTCTGTTAGTTCATTTCAATGTTCTGTTCCATTCATGCCTATCCTTGGCCATTCCGTTGGTTTCCAATATTAATCCTTCTTTTTGATGGCTATCCTTACATTGTTATTGCAGGATTTGTCATTATTCTCACATACACACACCTCAACCGACTGGTTTTTATTATTTCCACCACTGTTCAATGCCCAGCCTTCGTCTAATTTTGTATTTTTTATTCTATATCTTCTAGTCACCCCTTCTATCTTTCTCAGCACTGTCATTTCGCATGCCTGATTTTTCGCCGTTTTGTCAATACCAATGCTTCACTCCCCTATCTAAGAATTGGGACACTCTTCCAAAGTGATAGTGTGAAGAGTGTCTCTTTTAATATTTCTTTCTTCCCAATTGGATAGTAGGCCTTGGCGGCACTGCTAATTCTACTGTTCAATTCCCATTTAATGTTCCCAACTGGTCGCCTAGCTCTATGACTATTTTATTTTTTTTTGGAAACCACCGTTACCTCACTTTTTTGTTTATTTCCGAGCTGTTCTCTAAAATTATGGGTTTAACTCTTTGTTAAGTACATGTCATATGTACCAACTGACCCATCAGAGCTATGAATAATGGTGTACTTTCATTCCCTATTATTACATCGTGCAAAATTCCTACAGTTATTATTTAATTGTCTTTATTAACTTCTCGGTAATTCCTTTTTCATACGAAACACCTGTACAAATCATTATGGTGGTTGTAGCCTTTTGATGCTAAGTGTCGCATGCAGGAGATCAAATGCGTTTATGTTAGCTTGAAAACCCAAATTTTTTCTCTAGCTATTTTCTCAGTCGTTTTTCGAGATTTTGTTTCATAAACATTGCTTGCATTGAGATCCTTCTATAGTCATCGTACCTTGCGACAACTGCCATCTGGTGTACGTCTTTGTTCCCCTGTACAGCGTTTACCATTTTATGCAACATTCACATTAAGCATCCCCATCCCAATTTCATCACACCCATCAGCCTCACCGTATCTACACTGAGCCACTGGTTGCACAACCTCGTCGTAATTTATCTCCTGCCACTGGAGCAACTATGACCATCACCCAGCCACCAAGAACGTCTTTGAACTGATCAAACCACATATTCATTATTGTCGTGATTGTTTTATTATCGTATTTAGTGCCATTTTTATTTTTGTTTTTTAATTTTTTCATTTTTCTTTAATTAATAT
Source organism: Geotrupes spiniger (assembly GCA_959613385.1). Taxonomy (NCBI): domain Eukaryota; kingdom Metazoa; phylum Arthropoda; class Insecta; order Coleoptera; family Geotrupidae; genus Geotrupes; species Geotrupes spiniger. The sequence goes on from OY390734.1 coordinate 14,804,143, forward strand.
TGCATTCTTTAATTTTTAATTTATCAAAATACCGGAATATTTATTCTGCAATAATGCTTTGCACGTGCAAATTTACATCAACTTAATTAGAAGGTAATAATAAGAAACAGAACAACGTATCGTATCATAGGTTTAAAACGAATTTGTGCCGCAAGAATATGACGTACATTCAAACAACTGTAGGTAACAAATGTCCGTTGGAAATCAAATGATGATGACAATGTATGTCGAAAAGATTTATATAAGCTCCAGTAGAATGATGTGTATGGCCTATGTCAGGTGATGATTTGATAAATAGTAATAGATGATTTATTACGAAGAATGCTGTGAGGAACGCTCGAGGTGACTATAATCTAACTTAAAATTTTTTTTGGAATTTGAAAATTTATTTGAATAATTCGTTTCATCGACGCACAAATCCGCAACTGTTTATTATAATTTATTTTGGCTACTCCTACAAATATAGAGTCAACTATTTTAAATTAAAGAAAATTATCACAAGTTCAATTCCAACCAAGTTGTCATTCTTATTCCTAATGTATTGCACCTTCTTGTTTTTTGTATTTTCAAACCATTCAAGAACCTATAAATACTTTTTGGTTACCCTTATAGTTCCACTTTCCGACCAAAATCATCGTTTTTCTTTTTTACTTCTACCCTGATGTGTTCAGGCCACCATGATGTTCGTTTCTGTGTATTGGCTACTCTAATCGTAGTACATGCCTCTCTGACTGCTCCAATACATGTCTTTGGAGGTTGTTCAGAGTACTTACGGTATTCTCAGTGTGTTCTTCTTCTCCAGTCTCGGCATGTTATCTTTGATTCTAATCTAAAATTGTTTTTTTCACACCGTCTATATTTTGTCTTTGCACTTTGATGACCTCATACTTTATTTTTTTATTTTCTTCTGTATTTAGCTCTGTTGAATGTTTTTTAAATGATGCTTGTATCATAAGGTGGTCACTACATACTTCATATCATTGACTTCCGTTAAAGCTCTATGTCTATGATAGACTTCTCATTTTTACTTCGTTCCCACCTAGTAATTAGGTGAATTGTTTTATGTTGAAAGAAATTATTCCCTACTACTAGATTGTTCATTAAGCAAAAGCCTATTTTCTTCTTCCATTATCGTTTCATGACTTTTATCCAAATTTCACCACAGTGCCTACAACATTATCATCTCCAGACCCCAGTGTTTAGTTTAGATCTCCTCCAATTACTACTTTTCCCTTACCTCTGTCCATAGCTTGCTGTAGATCTACTCTAACTTCATCTTTAAATTCTTTGCTATGCACAGTACCACATTCTTGTTTCATCTTTCAGATCCCAATACAGTTTTACAAAATTACCGCATTTTGATCGCGTTGGTTGAAAATATACCGGCGACAAACACACAGTCACAGATTAAATCGTAACAAATATAATCGATCAATTACGACAGGCAAATCATTGGTCGAAATTTCAACACCAAATTTTTGTTATGTAATATCCAAGTAGTTCAGCCTTTCAGTAGTCCATAGTATAATAGTTCTATTATAGTTCGTGTGGAACACAATTTTTGTTAATAATAACGAACTCCGTCTTTAGATGAGTTTCACATCAAGAGATACGCAGAGTTTCCTATTATGTGTAGGTCTTGCGGAAATAATGGGTTCTTATTTATTATTTTACCATAAATAGGGCTTGTTCGGAAATCTACCTGGCATTCCGACATAAATATTCGTAAATAACCTGTTGTGGTTACATATTCTTGAATTAACAGAACTGAAATTAATTTCAAAGATTATTAGACGAAAAAGTTTGTACAATCTAAAAGAACGCAAAGTAACTGGACCTTCTCAAAATATACTTTCATTGGGCGATCGACCAGCAAGCATTTTTAGTTGGTCAATAATATGCACGAATAAATCCTAACAACCGTTTCCACTCCGCTGTTTTCCAACATCTTCGCAAACCAACTACCATTGGTAATTGTCTAAAACTGCTCCATAATGTCGACCAGCTTTCGTATTATCACAATGACTTTACAGGATTTTTTACAAAGTGAAGTATTTAATAAATGGTTTGCAAAAGCAATTTTCTCTCGAGCCTCCTATTGATGACCAATTACCAAATTGTCTGTTCCGTTGTTCACGTTTCAGCTGATGAAGATACTTGCATTCCGTTTATATTTCAGAAGAAAATTCAAAAGTAGACATATCCTTTTTGTTGCAAACAGAGGCCCAAAGTATTCTTGCATGCAACCCACGAACAGTATTTGTTCTAAGTTCTAATAATAATTATAAAATTTATTTTTTAATTCGTGATTGTGTTTCGTTTACTCGAAAGCCTTAAAGTTATATGCACAATTGCAGCTTTTCTGTTTATTATTCCGTTGCTTACAATTATTAGTAAAATAAATGGCATCAATCCAGCAAAGAAAATAAATTGCTTAAAAAATTAAACTGAGATTCTTAGACGATCGTTTCGCTCTTTTCAGGAGCGCATCGGCAATGAAAGCCAAACATCGCCTACCTAAGTTATTAAACATATTCTGTGTAAACGATATTTATAAGCCCACTCAATAAAATAACCATTTATATAAATAATTACCTAATTTGAAATACACAACAATATTGATTCAATTCACAATCAATAATATGGAGTAATTTATTTTTTCTTACAGATTCTTTAACAAAAATGTCATCGTAGAGTAAAGAGTCTCGAAGTGATCAACCGAAGAAATAAGGTAAGACATTGGATAATCATAACTTTTTCCCTAATCGAATACCTCCAATATCATGAAATGGTTTGCTCAAAGCGGTGCATCCATAATTATTAAACTTGTCTCGGAAACTATGCCTGTAAATATCATAACTTCCTGGAAGATGTATTAGAATGTCTATGGGTACTTGATTTTTACACCTTGCGACCACTTAGGTTGCAACGAAACGTGCATTCTCTCCGATGTTGCAGAAACGTATTAAATCTCCGTCGTGAACAAACCCCACTACCTGCATATTTGCAGCAATTTTAATTTTCTTCGATTATTTGTAATTCCTCGAGAGCTTGCCGTCGCAATTTATGTGCGCGTTGATTATTAAATTGTCGTTAGTTTTTTTATTCTATTTTATTGTTGCGTTGTAAAATTTACGGTGCATGTAGCACCGTAGGGAAATAATTCGCTGAACGCTGGATATTTTAATGTGCCAATTACGTTTTAACTACTTTGCTACCGTAAATTCTTGGTTGTGGCACTCCCAGATTGGTTTGCGTGAAAGTTAGTGTAGTTTCATTAAATTAAGGCGTATGGATACAATTTGCGACAATTAAATTGAGAATGTTTTGTATGCCTACACTAGCGATGGAATAACGATTACAACGCTGCTGTTTAGTTTCTATTAATTTTATTTGGATTTGCTTTTCTTTAAATTTTTCTTTTGTTTTTCCATAAGTTTGTGGCGTCATAGAAATCCTGTCTACGTTCACACTTTCATCATACGCCACATGTCGCTTTGAATTGCGTGCGTATGCTTACACAAGAAGTCACCGGAATGCGTGCTGTGCAGAGTCTGCAGATTTGAATTGCTCCACCTGTTACATGGGATCTGTAGTGACCAGTGTTCGTTCGAACGTACACCGCGGGGTCATGGGAACATTGCTCGCATGCGTGTTACCTCCACATAATCCACTTTATGCAAACAGGTTCAATACCAGACCGCGCCGGGCCGAAGAATTCAACACAACCTGCCCGAACCCCCCTATCAGATTTCGATTATGTCGTTTACATCGCACTGCTATTGCAATTAAGGAGTTTTTATGCGCATCTCGCAATTATAAATGCGAGAGGAGAGAGCGCGCGCGGCCGCGCTGCTCGTTACGTATGTTGAATCGATTTTAATATCTAATTAAAATAAACAAACACTTCGGCCGGCTTTTACGGCGCGAGCATCTAATTTATACGCGCTGTCCACGGTATCGGTTTCGGATTGGATTTATGAAGTCCGGTTGAGGTTGTTCGTGCAATTTAGCTTTGATTTGCGATCGGATCTCGCATAAAAAAGCGTCTGCTGAAAATTAAAATGTGAAGGCTAAATAGTTTCAAAACAAATTGTAGGTTGCTGCGGTAAACAAATTTTAAAAAATTCGACACTAATTTTGATTAACGAACAGAGGAAAAAATATTCATTTGTAATACATGTAATTTAGGAATATTTACTAAATAGAAAAATTATGAATATTTTATTAACTAGCAAGTCTCATTGTGCGTCGAACTAGTACACACAGTATTAAGTAAGTTAAAATACAAGGCCATAATGCAGGATACTGTAAAAGTTGTTCCCCGAAAATATAAAAATCACATGTAGTGAATTGAGGCGTCAAAATTGTAATTTTGATTATATTATGTTGAAGGGGAGTTAATGAAGCTTACAATTCGACAAACTTTTTTAGATTTGGATATGCATCAAGGTCATGTATTTTCAGTGCTGTGGCCTAAATTCGCCCCACAACCATGACGTTGTTTTAACTCTGTTCTTTCCTAATTATACGAATCCAAGTTTGCAAGTCTAAGCATAATTATTAAAATATTGTTACTAATTTCATTTAAAATCATGAACTGCATTGTAGCTCTTTTTATCGATTTTTAAATTTTAATATCGATTTAACTCCATGTCTCGAGTATTTGATATTTTCGCCATTTATCTCAGATTCAACTTGAAACCTTGATGTTATACTTTTGTTTGTTTATTCTATAAATGATTTTGTACATTATGATGATACTATGATGATATCCCAACTGGGATACCAGAGGTGTGGAGAAAAGTCAGAGTTGCTTTCATACCCAAGCAGGGAAGAGCTGACTTTACAGTCTCCAAAGCATACAGATCCATCAGTCTGTCGTCCTTTCTCGTTGAGACTCTAGAGAGGCTTTGTGAAAATGTATACGGACCACAGTGATTGTCCCTACACTCAGTAGTGAGCTGTATCGAGAAGTCTATGGATAACAAAGAATCCATCCTGGGGGTATTTATAGACATTGAGGGCACGTCTGAAGAAAACACCATTGGACAAATCAAGTGGGCTTTAGAGAAGTAGGATGAACAATCAGCAGTGTGTGACTGCATTTGTAACCTAGTGATCAAAGTAAGCGAGGTAGGATATGCATAACTCGCCTAGTCGATAGACACTGTCCCCTAACTATGGAACATAGTTTTAAACAGCCTTCTACGGGAACTGCTTCGCGAGGGCTTTATCATTTATGCCGAATCTTGGCCAGTGGGAAACTTGAGGATAACATATATGAACTGATGCAGATGGGGCTCAAAATAATAGAAAGTTGGTGCTGTTATTACTCCTTGTCGGTTAATTCAGACAAAACGGAGATGAGACGGTCACGTTCACAAAAAGAGGAAGCTAATGGGGAGGGCGCTAACCCCCCTAGGCAGACAACATCAATTTAGTACAGAGGTCAAATACCTAGGTATCACCATGGACAATAAATTGAATTGGAAGTCACACATAGACAACAAGCGCAACAGAGTTATAACAGCCTTTTGGCGATGTCGCAGAGCTGTAGGCAAAACCTGGAGGACGAAGCCAAAGATAGTAATGTGGATATACACTGCCACCATAACCTCCTGTCGACTCGATCGAGATGGAAGCCATATCGGCTGTACTCTGGCTCCGAAGCACAGGATTATAGAAGGACAGCGGTTGTGGGAAGGTGAGGTGTCACCTCTGGAAGGAGGCCGGATTGTAAGTGGGCTATGGCTAACAATTCATCTTCTTCACATCGACACATAGCGACTTCTATATTCGAGTTGGTGCCATCGCATTTGTCAAGCGCAAAAATTTAATTTATGGTGGTATCGGTTAATGGATTTTGAAGTTGATTTCATTTGGGCTTCGGTTTTGAAAACAGCAGTACCTCGTGACAATTTTTTTTGAACGTTAGACGTTTCGGGGGGGGGGCATCGAACAAAAACAGCAGTGCATTTGATTCTCAAGCAGATGTTTCTAGAACCTGGCTCTATAGGTTTGTATGATTGACACAGAATAAAAAGCTCACGTTCCGAAACTGAAACTAAAATACTAAATACGAAAATCTGTGCAAAGGAAACCACTCGAAACTACCTTCATACAAACTAAAAGCGAGCTGAACTTCAACATGCACACCGCTTCAACATACCGTTTTAATAACACCGCGAACACCTAATGCAGTTCTTAGAATAAATCGGCTGATGTGCCTTGATTTTTTCCCAACGACATAAAATTACAATTTTCAAATTAGTTACATGCACAGAGTCATATTGAACTATTTGTATGTCAACAGCTGACCAGACTAAATATTAAATTATTTTATAATTATCACCAGGCAAGGAATTAACAGATATTCGTTCGATAAATCTTTGTCAATGATGATCGTATAAGTGTAGAAACAATATGTAAGTCGTATGACGTAATCTCGACACATTGGCCAGTAAAAGATATACTGTAAACATATTTGCTTAATGCGAAGTTAATAACATCACAATTAATGATTAGAAACACGTCAGTTTCACTAATGAAGTCATTGATTACTTTCGCATGTGCACTGAATATTGATAGATTTCGTTGCAAAATTGACGGCACTCATGGCAGGTGTTCGATAATTAGTTTACGATCGGCACATAAAAAACTACGTATCGAGACTAAAGTAAAAATCCATACAATAAAAACGCGATCTTTAATAATTATATATTTATAATTAAACCTCAGCACTAGTTTTCGTGCTAATCATGCGTCGCATAAAAAAGGTGATAATACTAATAAGTAGTTGATATTTAAAATCATAGGTATGACAAACGTAAATTCGATCAAAGTGTAGGGTAAGTGAATCAAAGTTAACCTTATTTATACAGGAAACGAAACAACGTGTCAAACAGTTCAAAATCAAAAATTCATGAGCGATTATGTCGTAAGCGTTAAACAGTTAGAGTGCACCCATCAATCATTTGGGCGCCTATTTTATTGTATGCGAATGAATGGAATGCATGGACAGCTGTGAAACTAGAAACAACGAGGATTGTCAACGTCAAATTCAGCAAAGAATAATTTTAACCATACTATAGTTCGCAAACTCAGAATGGTTGATCAGACAAAGGTGTGTCCTGAGATTACCGACGATAATTTAAACGATTTTTGATACCACCCCAATTTCTACGAGAAATATGGATCTGTCGCTGGGGTGAATACATTTCATCGAAGTTCAGATACGAATTTCTGAAGAAGACCAAGAAATCATAACTGCCAGCGTCTAAAGAAACATTTGTTCTGACATCAACATTGTTGCATTCAGACAACAGGTTAAAATAATATGGGCAGGTTAGAGGTTAAATTCTTGCAACTTTATTTTAAGACAGGATTGACTTATGCTTGCACTCGCCTTTATTTTATTTACGACTCCATGTTTAGATCTTAAAGATGATTGATGTACATACATTTTTTGCATACTTGGAATATATTATTGATAACTTACGATTATTATATACCATCTGACATAAATGATTTTAATTATAGTTAGTATTAAAACAAAACGAAATGTGAAATAAATTTTCATTTTATAACTTTATTAGTTTATCATGTAGTGGAACGATATATTGCGAAAAGTTCTTAATGACTGGCACGTAATTGCTATTATTATATGGCCATTAATCGATCGGTACAGACGATTCCAGATTACGCCGTAATGAAGATGCAGCAACCAGTATATTTTTAACGTTATTAGTTTATAATGTGACACATGCTTTTCATACCAGTAACGTATTGATAAGATCACGAACCTGTTTGTAATGATCGTTCGGGTTGGCAACGCGTAGCCGTAAAGCTTGTTTGATTAGGTATTCGCTTATTTCGCATTAACGGCCACCATTTGCTATTAAAGCGTTTATTAATAGACGCGGTTTAGTCCTAAATCTGACCGTGGCATAACTATATCCTTAGACGTGCTATATATCACCTTTAATGTATTAGCTGCTAACAGTTCTTCGATTTTTGTTGCCCGGTTGCATGGCGTAGGAGGGAAATGCATTATTGTTAAAGTTCCGTATAATTGCTTTTTTATGTTGTATGAATTCTATATTACAATGCGCGAGTTTTGTGGGAGTGATTTCATGACGGGTGCGGAGTTCGAGGTAAACAATAGGCAACGTTAGCTCCAGTGGCGCGTTCAGACACTACAGTGCTAGTTTAAGTCGAGCTTCATTTCATACCTATGCGAGCTTGAATACAAAGCTTTTAAATCATATTATAATAATGAGAAACTATGAGTAAATTATAGCACGAGCGTCACCGCTTAGTTCTTGCTCTATTTGATGAATTATCTGCTGTCGAACGTGTATAACCGTTACTTGGTCGTAAAATAAATATATTTAACATACCAACAATTTAAATTAATATATTTCATCGCATTGCTTCATATAGATATTTCATAAGCCATTTTATTACTGTAACCATTAACATTACTTTATTTGAATTGTATTTTATACCTAGTTTGGCAAATTGATTAAGATATGTGCAAACGAACACAGAAATATTTAAACTAATTATTATTAAAATCAAAAATCGGACAAAACGTGAAATTAAAGAAACTATACAATTGAGGAACTGGTAATGATAAAAATTAACACAAGAAAATGAAGAGATAATTTGGAACCAAACCCAACCCAAACCACCATGGAAATGTGGCCCAAATTAACAGGAAAACAGGAAACAACTACGATTACTTAAATTGAAAATGAGTTTTGGCCGTTTTAGCCTTGTATTTTTATTGAATAAATGTAACAAATAGGGTTGTTACACGATACTCTCGCGGCGTTATCCATTCACTAAATCCTCAGGGCTTCGCCGTGGTCCTAACCTTGATCTTGACGTTTTGCTGATCATGCTGGCAGCGTCTTAAAAAGCTCAACGTTCAACCAATACAATAATTTTTGTATATTATTTTTCACAGGATGGTATCTTAATTTAAAACTGACATTTGGTGGTTTGACAGTGGACATTTATTTTGCAGTAATACAAGGATTTGCTAAACTGTTGAGGTGTTCTTGTGTTAAATGAGGTTACATCAAGAAAGCGCAGTTGCAGTTTGCAGTTTTTGCAAATTCTGTTTTTTATAGCTTTTAGGTTTATGTCATTTTCTTGACATAAGGTCACTACTTCAAGTACTAGGACATTCAAAATGTTATTGTAAATTAGCTTCTTGAGCAATCAATTGAAATTACAAATTGCACATTACCAGTCTTTCAGTTCTATCTTCAATAAAAGTTAATCAGTCACTGTCTTTCTCTTGCCCTAAATAACATAATCGTTTCATTAAAAATATTATTCACACAACAAAAATTTCTGAGTTTTCAGTTTATATGCTTGTCAACTTTGTCTTAGTTTTTTTGCCATCGATGGTACAGGGGGGGGGTAAAAAGTTAAAAAGTCCCTTGCTTAAATTTTACTTCTTTACATAGAGTCCATCAGGAGTTTGTCCTGTTAGTTCAATTTGATTTGCCAACCATTAATTGACTGTAATGACTATGTCAAATATTTCGAGCATAGGGTATAGGGTATAGAGTAAGAAATCGTTAACATTTTTATACGTCCCACTCGTAATCAGGCTCATTCTTCTACAAAATTTTACCTAAAGAGAACCATTTTCAAAATGCAGGTGTTATAAAGTCATCGAACCGTCGATCTGGGATTTGTCTGAGATTTAAATTCTATACCATGAAACTGTACCTTGGCCATCTAGACCAATAATCCTCTTTAAGATTTGCAGTTTTTTCAATGCTTTTATTAACCATTCCAGTTTCAATCAATACCCTCTGATATTCCTCTTTACTCCTATTAAGAACATAATTCATATATATGGTGTAACGAAAAATCATAGGGGCTTACACCTGCAGTTGTTTCCACATCTTGGTATTATTAACGTACATTTTACTCGACGTTGAATAGTAAATATGTTTGAAGTTATTTTCGATTAAAATAATCACATGGAGCGAATTGAAAATGAGACCTGTTAGAGGAACATCTCGTGTCCGCAAGGTCAATTGTGTGTTTTACCATAACTCAAAGTAATATAACGGTTTATATCGCAACTTATTCGTATGAAAACGAATGGAATTAACTTATGGCCATGACTGGCATCGAGATTTTTTCAGAGATCGGCCACGCTATTAACCCCTTAATGCACGTCCGTGCGGTTGTGAAAAGCGAGCATAGGTCAGATAGCATGCATGTAACCGCCTTGGGAAAATCATTGTTTTTAATAACACACATAACTAGATTCAATTAAACTAATCGAATTTGAGTTTAAGTACATCTTACATTTCAGAACCAAATTGGGAAGCTTAGAAAGCTACACATTTCTTAAAATTGCATGCAGCCGAATGAAGAGTTCATATATAAAGAAATACATAATAAACTAAAAACTGTCCAAGGACTAATCGAGGAAAAACATTTTTTCACATAAAAAAGCGTCATACCCCGCTTAGAATAAATGAATAAAAAATCTTCGAACAATGATGGTCCCAAAAAGTGACTTATGTCAAACTAAGAATGTTTTTAAACCCAGCATTGATCTCACTTATAACACCACACCAGAGAATCTATTTCACTCAATATCCCGATGGAAAAGCTCGCCATGTACACTCATAGTGGAAGATAACCAAACTAAACTAAAAAAGGAAAAATATGTGCATGATGACGTCGAAGCAACACAACCCGACTCAACCCAACCCAACCAAACCGCCAAAGAGTAGCCTTCGTTGAACAATATTTTGCACTTTGAAATAACGTGAAAAGTTGAACAGTTTTCGAAAATGTCAATGTGTCTACATTCTTATATTTCATTAAAGTAAGAGTACTACGAAATACTCAATATACCAAAAAGTATATATGACATATGACCAAAAATAATATGGACAGTGTAGGACTATAAGTTTGAGACCCTTGTCACTGGCAATTGGAAATAAGTGTCAAGTTTTCCTAATGTGCACTTCAGCGATCTTCGTTATCAACAGCTTTAATTCAATGGCCCATGACTTTCCTCTTTGAACATAATTTTTATATACGATACAACAGAAAATATTGTTTCCATATGAACTTTTTTTTGTTTTTGATGTTCAATTGTATCTTCAGAAAAGCCCCCCCCCCCCCCCCCCGAATGTGGTTATTATAAAATTGTTCATCTCGGCATTAAATAGAACATATGCAAACTTAACACCTAACCATCTTTGTGGTTTCTGATTTTCTGCTTGGACATATTGCGCCATATTTAACCGCATTTGATTTTTAAACCCATTCTATTTTTTGACCTTTGTTCCATAAGGATGATGGTTGATTTTCTAATAGAATACCCTGATAGGGAACGTCGTCCATTGGCATTACAAAAGGGAACTTCCATTTCATAAAAATATCAATTTATGTCTCCACCATAATACACGAATTTGGATTTTGTGGAATAACGCACCATTGTTAAACAATCAATATTTTCAGCATGTGGCACATTCTTTTGTCCTCGCATCCTTCAGATTGACGCACACTTCTTTATATTTATCTTTATACGATTCGGCTTTTGCAAATATCCAAGTTTCATCTAAAAATATTAATTGTGTGGGATAATCATAACTGCGACTAAAATATTTCCTAAAAAGCTCGTACCTCTTCCAAGCTATGTCGTTTCTGTTATCATCCTTTCCAAATTAGAATCCCAAGCTTGAAAGTAGTATGCTTATGCTTTTTTTTTGGAAAAAAATTCAGTTTTTAAATTTCAATTCATTTGTAAATTAAGTGGATTTGCTTGGACTGCTTTTTTTCAACCTACGTAGGTTAATTCTCAAAACGTGGGAAATATTGAAATTTGTGTTACGTATTAGTTATTTATGATTATTATTGCAATTTATCTGCTGAATGGCATTAACACTAATTACAAAATCGTCCTGGGCTTTTTCAGCCGTAAAATAACGAATCAACTTTGCAACAATGCCTTATTTTAGTATTATTAAAATCTCATATGCTGAATTAAAGCTTAGTATAATTATTATTGTAATTGGTAGTATCGAGATCGTTTTAGACTCATTTGAATAATATTTTAGATATGAATATATAGTACATGATGATATGGACATCTTGGATGTAATCGATTTACGTTTGATTGAACATAATTGCTGGATAATATAATCAGTTGCATGTGAAATTAATAGCCACGTATAAAGTAGTAAGGACAATATACAAACAACTTTAAATTATGTTAAGTGAGCGGTGCGTTATGAATGCCATCGAGCATATTAATTTAAGACAGGTGCCGCATACGGTTGGCAAAAGCGAACAAAGTGCTTTCTTAGATCATATCCGCTCATGTCCGTTTGTGATTGCAGTCACATCGTACCACGATATTTCGCCTTTCTCTAATCGTTCGCAATCTATTCCTTTTATTTACGTACCCCCTCGTCATTTACAGATTGTTTGATTACGACGGTAGAGTGTCGACAATTTATGACGGCTTGCGCCTTTGTGCGTGCCGTATCTGCTCTTCTTTTACGACTCTGCGCCAAGAAAGTAATGCATGCACGCACATAAATCACATTTAGTGCGGTCACCAAATAAGGAAGGTTTCTCGTTGCGTTGATCGGTGCCTGCTACTTGTCATTGTTGCGGTCGGTTCTTGCCGGTGTCGTTTTATTTGAATAATCCGCACTTTCGAGCGTCGACGCGATAATCTTTTCAGAATGCATCAGCGGCGACAGTAAAACTAATTAATAATGGTGACTTGACTGTAATGGTCTTTATATTCCCGCGCGAGGCCGAGACATCCTTGCAAATCGCGACACGAAAAAAAAAACCGACGCGATTTGCACGTTCCTTCGGTTGAACGGACATACAGGACTGAAATAAAACGATTCCATAGTTTTTACCCAGCGGACCATTTAAAAGTATTCTGAATATAGTAAACTGAACGTGACCGCGTAGAATTTGAGGAGACGCGCAAGGTTGTTTCAAACTACGAATAAATTTTCAGCCAGTCGTAAATAGGTCTAATTTTATCCCATCGTGTTTTCGAAAGACTTACGAGTACAATATTATTAGACATCCCCTATTATTACACATTCAAAAATAATATAATAAAAGTTTCGCCCTAAGTTATATTTGTTTATGCTCTAAAATTATAATTTAACAATTTCATTGGTATAATCGTGTGGTTGTAAACCTAATAAAATGTTTACTCGGAACACTCTAAGCTCAAAAGTCCATAGAACTTTAATCACAGCTCCGCAACGCATAAAAAGTGGGCTCCGGTGCTTTGTAATGAAGTCGTTAATTTTTATTAGATGTCTAGGTATTTCTCGATATATTGCAGAGCATTCGTTTTTTTCCTCGGCTTATAAATGCAGAACAATCGGCCGTCGCGCTCGCAAAAAATTCAATTCAAGACATAAATACGCGCACTTATAAAAGTTCTCAATACCGTAATTATATTGTCTGAGAATGCAACTTGGTCCTTACAAAAATATGCATTGATCGTTTCCAGGCAGCGCTGCTGTAAAAACTAAAGCATCTTGCAGAAAGCAGCCGAGCGATCGAGTTGGATTGTTTTTTCGCTTTGCCAAATTTATTACTTTTCAGCGGACATTTGTCATTAAAATATTACCGAGGGAAACGCGTCACGTATATGATTTCGGGCGGCGGTGTTTTCAAGGATCGATTTTTTTATGCCTGCAAGTTTATAAGGAATAGATGCATGTCGCATGTACTTTATGCTGTATTGCTTGAATCGTTTATTGATGACAACATTACATTGCAATGCGTGTAAGATGATCCGTAAAAGGTGATCCACGAATTTTTATATTGAAATAAATTTGTGCATGGGGCATTGATTTTAATGTAAGTCTGTCGATGGAAAAATTGGAGCAAGCAAACAAACGTAGTTTATTATCAATTTATATCTATACATTGTTCAACTAAGCTTTCACAGCTACTTTAAATACCTTCGAACAAAAATATACAATTTTTTAACAAATAACCTGACCGTTCTCATGTCTTGAACAATAGTAGCAACTACCTTTAATGATATTCGTATTAAATAATACAACGTAATAATTGTCCTTAAAAGTCTTAAGTCTTGAAAAATATTAATTATAAATTTAAATGATTAGTTCCATTGTTTTCGTAGTTGTATTAATTTTAATTAATTAAAAAAGTGATGGTTCCAGCAGATAAGAATCTAAATGCTGCAGAATTTCCAAATACAGTCGAGTACGATAATAGCCAAGAAATGTTTAAACCTAAATGGAGACATTTGTTTTTAATAGCCACGTTCATATTTTTTACTTTCTAAATTTTAATTATCGTTTATTAACTTAAAAGTGTATGTTTTGCATCGTTTGAACTTCTCGGTTATTAACAACTCGGTAATTGCGCCTCGGCGAAGTCATGTTGTGTTTAAATAATGAACACCGGCTAATTTCCCCATCGGTTTCAGTAATTAAATTTAAATTACTCGCCTTCGTGCAATTAGCGATTCGCAAAACAACAAATTTTTGCAAGTTTTCAATCTTGGCGAGCCGCCTATTCGCGAAATTGTAGTAGTCGGTTTGTTGTATTCGCGCACGGCTACCACAATAAATGGTACTTCTCGTAAATAAATACCAACGGCCGGAATTTATGGACACGACGTTCGTACCATACCTCGCGCATGAAATTCATAATGATTTGTCCTTTCATGTCCGCCATAAACTGCGCGGGTAAAAATCTAAAACACGTCGCCTCTAAACGTTTGCGCCTTCTATTGTACGTTATTCGAAAAGTGCCCCGGTGCATGTCGGCCGAGTGTGTGCGTATATATTCCAACATGGCCGTTCGTGCTTTTTTGCGCGTTTTATAATTGACAATTCAATTCGCCTGGCCTGCTCGGTTTTGGTTTCTTCTTAGAAGGTTTCGCGATCTCTTTTGTTTCACCGCGCTCGTATTTTATTTGTTTTTGAGCGTTGACATTTTTAACTCAATTAAACGGGTCCTTGACTGGATTGTTAAAGGCGCGTTCACACTTAATTGTGCCGCGGGAACAGCACAATGTTTGGCTCATTAGCGCTTTGGGTTCCAAAATAAAAATGTTATCGTGATTTTAAATTATTATCATTTATAAATTCGACCATTGTCCACGCTTTACTAGTTTGATGATCAACACACTTTTCAGAATGATGTTTTTATTTCAGAGTAAAAAAGAAACGAAAACCAAATTTCTCAATTCAAAATTCATATCCAAATGCGCTGTGTCACAGTTATTGATACGTTGAGCCAATTTAATGACTTCAGGTCGTTGTCGTAAACCATCAACTTCAAATGATAATAACCATAACAATTCAGATGTTATGCTGGATTTTATACCAAACTTAAGACTAACTAACTTAGTTTGTTTTCTTAGCATTTTTAAATGTCCCAGGTCATTGTTTCTGTAAACACGTTCTTTTATTTGATCTGTGTTTGCATCTGCGGGCACGTGGATAAAAGATTTGGCAGGATATTGAAACTACGCATTGGAATTTATGTTCATTTTCCAATCCAAAATCAGTGCGAATCGCTGACGAGAAACACATTCACAATAAAATTACAATAGTAATAATAAATTCACAGAGACTTTGGGTCAATTCCCAAAGGAATATTCCATATTATTCCAATATTATAATATTATCCTTCATAATTTAGTATGATTTCTTGATAAATACATTATTCGCTTCCATTATTTTCTATCTTCAAACTTCCTTGTCCAGTCTTAAATTCACTGATGTCTCTTATTACCTAATCTATTTCTTGGTCTTCCCCTCGGTCTGGTCTCCATTCAATTATTTGCTTTATGATATGCCCCAGTCACCCTATTCGTTTACTATTCATGAACCTCACAATCTTTTACATCCACTGTCTTGGTCCCCCTTGGCATCGTCATGATCCTAATATCAAGGGCAGAGCTGTCCTCGATTTTTTTTAACTATCCCTTATCATAATTGATGTTATCAACGTGTTGTGTATTTTGATTTTCGTGCTTCAGTTTAACTATTTTTTAACAGTGCTTTATTGCTCTAAAGGCCTTGAACTCGCTGGTTTATTGTATCGCTGCATACTTTTCGCTATTAATGGATATTCCCAGATACTTGAGTGTGTTAACCTCTTCGTAATCATATTCATAATTATCTATTTTAAGGTTTGTTAGTTCTCTTTTTTGTTATTTAGTAGTTTTTCAAAATGCTTTCTACAGATTTTCTTTCACTTCTTCATTCTCATATTCAACATATTTATAAATACATGCAACTCATAAACCCTACCCCAACCCATACCCTTACAACACTCGATCTTCATCAGGGAAGAATTTAAAAAAATGGCAAACTTACATACTTTGATTTATACTTCTAAACCTAGTGGAAACGTTTTGAAGCATGCCAGCCCATATGGTCAGCAACGTAAATAGGATCATTATAGGCAATTGCAATAAAATGGTGGTCAGAATTTATAAAATTATTTCTATTTTTTCATGATTTCGTGACTGTTTAATTACTTAGGATTTTACAAAAAACGAAACGCCACTATTAATTTTTGTTAAGGATTGTAGAATTTATTTAAAACTGAGAATTTACAAAGCACACCATATTTAATTGGACAGAGAGTAATTTGTTTATTGCATAGATCAATTTGATTCAGTTGGTCTATACAAATAAGACCATGGCGAGATATCAAAAATTCGGACGCAGCTTGCGAAAAGCTAAATGAAATTGCATTTAACTGATGGAAATAAAAGAAAATTCACCAATTGGTTTAAAATAACCAATACAATAATACTGTTTATCGACGCTTCTAAGCATTATTACAATTAAGTAGAATTCAGTAAGAGCTACACAATATTATGTTGTTGTGGGCTGTTGTGGGGTTCTACTTTGACATGGTGTAGGCAACATAGTTTAGCAGGGCTGGAAAAATACACATTTCCGTCAAAAAGTGAACGGTGTGAGCCCACGATTCATTGGCATTCAAAACATCTTCTCCACGATTAGCACTGACCTTAGTTCATTCTGCGAACCGACGCTATGAAAGGGATAGATTTAAGCCAAATGTGCGCACGATCTGGTTATTGGAACTATACTTTGCATCCATTGCATTCGATATAAATACTAAATCGTAATGACGATGCGGAGATTTTGTGTAGTGTCCTTATTTCATAGTTTTGGTGGCGTGTGTAATATCGCACAATATGACCTACATACGGTGAACTGGTTTGTGTCCTAGTTTCTGATGTAATATTGAGTTATATGACTAAAATTAGTACAGCTGCAATAAAAACATTTCCAGGAAACATTATTAATTGAAGAATTAGCGAAATGGACCTTCTATCGTTCATAGAGTTCCTAAAACACGTAACATTTCTATCACCCGAATTCCTAGAATTGACCATCGCATTTAGAAAATATTTTTCTTTTTAAGCTGTAGTAGTCAAGGTGGAAATAGTCATATCTTTCTAATATAACTTCGAATATGTAATTACATATAATTTTTTTTTCAACCGATACAAGCAAACGTGTAAATTCAACAAGTTTGATGTCCCATCGATATGTATTTTTAGTCTTTATAGTACTAGTCCGGAAAATTCAATTTTCCTACGCGTAAATAAGCAGGAAAATGTTGTTTTCGAGACGATTTCTGGATAAAATATTTATTTGTCTTGGTATCCTGCACGACAATTTTTTTTTTAATTTTAATAAATGTATTATAAGAACTGATATGTCGCTGGTGTTTTTTTAACAATTTTTTAAAAATTATATTAAAAATAGTAACGAATTATTGTAACAGATATCAATTTATAAATTATATATATTTATGAGATATTTGTTTAACACACTTAAAAATACTGTAGTTCACGCCAATAAATAATAGAGTGGATGATTAATATGCCACATTAATAACGACGTGATAATTGCTTTTATTACATGGCGATCCTGCTGTTTTAAATAACGTATGTAAAATTGTTATATTAATGTTATTCATATATAATTCGCAATGAACAGAAACTAATCAGCATCTTCAAGAACATAATTTGCATAATTGGACGACCGTTTCGCTCTTTTTTTGAGTTGTTTAGCACGCGCCGTCATTTTCTGGTAAATATCTAGTAGTTCTGTTATTGGTTACCGGCTAACTATTCAAGTCGTCAATTATTTAACTGCTTTTTCTATATAGATTTTTAGTATCTTAGGTTGGATGCAAATTGATTACTATACCTTGCTGAAGAGCTCACAATAAGCGCGAAATAATCAAACGATTATTACAATTAGTTTATCCGTTAATATGAACGTTATTAGTTGAAAAAATACAACTATATGTAATTCATGAAATAAGTGCGCAACCAAAGGTTTCGAGCCACTGGTAGACTTGAATGAAATGCAAAACAATTATGAATACAAGGGCGCGTTTTAAATCGAATCAGTCTTAAAAAAGCTTCTCGGGGCTGATTACCATTTATAATGTACATGCGTTCCCATAGACGAATTTTCGAGAAATGCGACTGGCGTGACTTACGGAATGCATTGTTGATTGTGCCACGTCATCACAGAGACTAAATAATCCCCTTGACCGTTGTCCGGTGGACCTGGCTCCGATTCTCGATGGTTAGGGAAATTGGTTGTCATTCGTTCTTGGGGGTTACAATTAACGAAGCTCTAGTAGATTAAAAGTAGTGATTTATTATCAACAGATCGTATGACTGTGAATTTTAAGACAATGAATTTACTATGGGAATATACCTGACTACCCACAAAAAATAAAATGTCGAAAAATATTGAAACGTGTCTTGTATTTGTCCGCGGAAACAAATACGTGAAAATTACCGATCGCAAAGTAAATAATGCAATTTATATTAAAATTATACAATCAGAGATACTGTTGTATTTAATGTGCCGTTTTCTTATAATGAAACATATATGTTGTTGTGAATGGGCCACCAGTAATACCAATCGTTCCGATGCAATGCCTTCTTTGCGGATTTAATATCATGTCCATTGAGAATCGCATACGACTCGTATTGTTAATATTTTTTGTAAAAATATTTAAGAATGTATGAATGTATTTTGTTTGTTTTATTATTTAGTTTTAAGTGACCCTTAAATGGGTTGCACCAACAGGACCCAATCAAAAAGTAAGAGAAATTTTAAAATTATTTAAATGGATTTTGCTATGAAACCATCGGTTGAACAGCGTCTGGTCTTCATGATTGTAGCAGTAGCTAAAATTTTGTTTTTAGACGACCAAAAGGAATTGTAGTGAATTTATGAATATATGTGTACTTTCGTTTAATTAATTTAAGTCAATGACAGCAGTAGGCTTAACACCCAGATCAGGAAATTCGCGTTCTATGTTGCATCCAGCAGTACCAAGCTTTTCGTTTTTTTTGTGGGGCACAGCCTGCAAGTTTTTCTAACTTCTAATTATTCTTCTCCAAACGATTTTCCAACAGTAATCTCAACTTTCAATATTATGCTTGTGAGCACATTGCAAACATTTCTAATTTGAGAATTCTTCTTTCAAGATGGTGTTAATTAATTCATCGCTTTTATAAATTGAAATCAGGCATTCATTGAATTTTCTGGGTATAACTGGAATATAACAAAAGCAAAGGCGAACGAGTTGTTCACATACTCCATGCCAATTTCGTGCATTTCTCGTAAATAATTAGTTACATAGTTAGATTATATAACGCAATTATTTTCGGCTTGCTAACCTGATCGTTAAATTATTTGGTGTGATGCATTGAAGCGATAACATTGACAGGTTTTTTTCGTTTTGGAACCGTACAAGGTCTCTACGGTTTTTGATGCGGCTTAACACTCCGAAAATGTTTCAAAATTGCATTGGTATCTTCATTAAATATTGCGGTGTATACAAGAAGTTCTAAAAAAGCATCAAATTCAATTTTATCTACATCTATCAGCGTCGCATCTGCAGTCTCTCTCAACGAAGAGACAATTTTGATAATTTTAGATATTTTTATTATTTTTATGGAAACAATATTTATACATAATTATAAACAAACTATTTCTCGATACGACATAAACTCTTCCCATCCCACATTAATAAAATGTCTCAGTTTTTACCTTCGATGAATAAAGCGCACCTGAATTGAATTGGATCGGGTTGCCTTAATTTTTAAAGTCGATTATAGTCAACAATCCAACCCAACCCAATCGACACGAACTAAACATATTCGTCAATCAGTGTAAAATAATTCCAGTAGATTAGACATCAACTGAATTCAAAACGTGTGTGGGTTGAGAAGAGAAAAAATATGTCACGTTGGATTGAACTGTAACAATTTGTAATGTCGCCAATTACAATTACATTCAAAAATATGCTCATTAACTAAAAATAATTGCAGGATCCCGCAACTCAAAAGCATTAAGAACGTGTACGATTTGAGTTGAATTGGGATAACTCATTATAGCATTTGAACCCAACCCAACCCACCTCAATACCCAAAATAAAAATGTTGAGTATTTTTCGAAAAAAAGAGTGTTGCATTGGGTTGCCTCAATATTTAGTGTCAACTGTAATCAAATAATGCAATCCTCGATCCACTTAACCTAAACATTTTGTTTGTCGATTAGGAAATTGAATTTAAAACTCATATGGGCTGAAAAAATCATTTAGTTGTATCAGGTTGCCTCAACTTTTAATGTCGTTTTAACTGGGCTCAGTAATTTAACCAAACCTAACCAACTCAAATTAGGAAAATTTTCATTAAACAATAACAAATAATTAGAACGTATATGGGTTTAGTTGGAAGAAGTGGAGTCAGCAGTTCATATCGACCGCAATCAACAGTTCAACCTAACCGAATCCAACCAAACTAGACGTTTCCTCTGTCTATCAATAAATCGACCCACTTAATCTAAAATAATGTTAACCAAACAGCGAAAAATAATTAAAACGTATATGGGTTGGGGTTGGGCTGGGTCGGGTTGGGTTGACTCATCTTGCATATCGAACGAAAACAGTTCAATCAAATCCAATCCACCGAAACTAAAAGTAGCAGATTTTATCTCTACTAAGTTTAAACTGCGTATGAATTGCAAATACGTTGAGGCGGATATAGTTTAGACATTTAATGTGGTCTGTAATGAACACTGTAACCCAACCTATTTAATTTACAAATTTTGTTGACACACCAGGGAACATAATTTGAAATATGGGCTGCAACATTTTGTAATTCATGAAACACAACACTCTGGTGCACAGGCGTTTTTGATGTACTTGTCATTGAAAATCTGATGAAACCGCAAATATATATCATATATATTTAAAAATAGTTCATACTGAAACTTTTACCACTAAGATGCGAAGAATAATAGAGAGACGAAAAAAATGTGGTGGAGAGATCACAGCAATCTATAAATAACCACAGTTAACGATTAATAACATACTAATTTGCTTCGATTACCTTCATTACATATCTGACTTTTTCCAAAACTTTCTGTTCGAAAGACTATTAACAATTAATTAATAATGTTATACTCAACCATTATTCCAATTGTGTTCAATTAATATAAGTTAATTTCAAAGTGAAAAGCATTCTAATAGACAACATTTGCTGTCGGTTGTGGCGCACTTGAATGCTGACGTTGCCACGATTAATAACTACCCCGAACGCCATGATACTCCCAAGTTTAAGATTTTAGATGGCACAACTTTTGATTGATTTCTTATTTAAGAACAAACATCTCGCAAAAACATGTCCATCATAATCGACGCAGGGTCTCAAGAGGTTATAAGTTATGTTCATTTACAATGTTTTATTATCCAAATTATGATTAGTTTGTAAACGTCTAATGAATTTATATTCTTCATGTTTGAGTGGTTCCCATGCTTTAGGTGGTTTGGTGGATTCTGAGAAAGTTAATGAAAATTTATTTGGAAAAAGCAAAAAAGATTACAATGAAATACCCATAATATAAAATTTAAAATCAACCATTTGCGTAGCACAGCCACCAAGCGCAACAACAAACTAAATTGAACTCTTTTAGTACATTCGTTCTACCAGTGAAATGGACGGAGCGGAGACCATCAAGCTCACAAAATCAACCCCTGTTATTATGTTTTTCTTTGGACTTACTCTATCCAAACCATATGACCACTTGCGTAGCACAGCCACCAATCAGTTACCGACACAAAATACCAATAGAAGAGACTAATGACGTGTATTTATGAACCACTATCATGTGCATAATTTCAACACAAAAATAAAAATGAAGTATATTGAATACCTTGAAGCTGAGACCATCAAACTGATAAAATCAACCCCTGTTATTAATTTTTTCCTTGGACTTACTCAACTCAACTCTTAGTACCTTACTTAGTACTACCGTAGCAGTCACCAACTAATTACTGACACAAAATCCCAATAGCGGAGACTAACAACTACATAGTGGAACATATACGATCAACCGTTTTGTTTAAACAACGTGCAGGGTGAAAGTAAGTTTTTTAAAATATAAGGTAAGAATTTTTCATATTATGTGCTCACGGCCCATAATTAGAATACATCTGCGCCTTCAATGGCAATGGCAAAAAAATATATTTGTAATATATGTAGCTCGAAAATAAATCATTAAATGCACGATTTACGATTGACAATCCTTTTAAAACAGTTATGTTAGCCCATTGACCATAGTCTAACGGTCATTCGTTCTTTTTAACGAAGAGTTGACATTTACCCTTAATTATTGCCTGTTGTACAATAGACGTCAAGTACGAAAATTTAAGAATATAAGGTGCCTGCTGCCATGAGTTTGGATCGATAATGCGAAGTATCCCGCCCCCCCATTAACCACATATTTCCTCGAAGAGCTTTACAAGCTTTTTATGCTAAGGGAATGTAGTAGGTTATTATTAATTTATGATATATTTTTATATATTTTTTTTTAATTTGGTACTTTTATATTTAATATTTAAACTCTAATTTTATTGAGACGTGAGTGAGCATAACGTACAATTAAAATTACGCCCGTTCCAAAAGCGCCACGTTTCTTTATCGCGCGGATTAAAATTCATAGACGAATTTAAATTTAATTTTTTCTGGTAGATAAACCAACAAACTGTTGTCTCAGCGGTCCCAGGCGAATGTGGCTCTTACGCGCACGTGTCGTACGGCCGCGTTGGCTTCGGGGTGCTGCCATAAAAAGCGCCTAGATCAAGATTAAATTCACCTCGGTATTTTTTATCCCATCAACGCTGTTTGAGTCTTCCACGTTTTAATTGCAGCGGGCTAACGACGACAGGGTCCCATTTCGGTTAAGTGCCACTGCAGCCATATTTTGGAATGCGCGCAACAATAGCCGAGGTGTTCGTGACGTTTTTCTTTAACTTCTTTAAATAACTGTCTTGGTCAGTTTTCATTCTGAGGGCATCCTTGTGTGGTTGTAGCCATGTCCGCAGTGATAGTAGTTAGACACTAGTGTAAACATAAATATTTTGTGAACAAATATTGTACGCGTTTTCCGGTAAGTAGTTATTTACACATAGACGTTTTGTCAGTTGTGAACATAGGTCAAGGATTCACTGAATTGCAGGTATATATTACACTGTGTATATTGTTGAAAAGTAATTGGGTGCTAGGCTTCTAATTTCATTCATATTAAATTGAGTTGGAGGTTGCTTTTTTTTACTACATTAAAGAAAATACCAATATGTCTTTTATTAATGCATAATATTATTATTATTAATAATAAGTAAAGAGTAAGATTTGATAATTTAGTAGTACATCATCTTATAATATTTAAGTAAAATGTTTGAAATTTCCATACATATGTTTTCATATATATTCAACATTCATTCAACATTAATAATATAATCAAATGCTAATAGAAATTGTAATTAAGAACGTAATAGATGTTGTAAAATATAGAAAATAATATAAAATATTCTGAAGGATTGAAAATATTCACAAACGTAACACAATGTGTTATTTATTACGTTCTTGATTTGTAAATAGCGTACGCTTATTATTCCAAATAAATAAATAAATATTATAAATATTCTAAATTTATAAATTAGGTTAAAACGAAGTAATTAATCTTCCCAGGTTGGGAGGCAGTCGTTGATTGCCCTCCTGTGTATATTATTATTATTTTGTTGTTTTGATTTTCAATCTAAGTCACTTTTAATTTACCTTTTGCACACAACACGTAAACACCAAACGAATACGTTAATAATACGATGATACACCAACGCGATTAATTGCTGGGTTGGTTGATAAAAAATTGTAACAATGTATGAATTTTATTATCGAAATAGTAATTTAAACAATACACTTGTTTCACGTGAACACCTGCTCGACATTAAAGTAATTTATAGGTACTCCGAATCTTATAGGAATTTAAGTTCCCATCGCATTTTGAAATAAACTTTTACCACCACCGACAACTTCGTCCTTTTCTACTCCTCTCCCAAATCTAACACTCGAAATCTGTCTCGGTCCCCTGACGTGCCTAAATCTCCGCGCAGATGAACCCGTCTGAGTGATGAATAATGATTCGAAATCTCCTGCGCAACGTGTTTGTTGTAAGGTGATCCCATTTCGAATCGGGTATTTATCGGAACGGTAATGGGCCTGCCTTTGCGTGTAATAATCTGACATTGCCAAGGTAACTAAGTTCATTAGTGTTCGAGCATCCTTGGGGTTATTCACTGGATTTTTCATTATGTTAAGCTCGATTTTTTTGCTTATTTGTGACTTGGCGTTTCAGTTGTGGGGATTGGGGCTGATTATACGAGATATTCTCTCGACAAACGCGGTGGATTAACTATGTGTACCTACCTATCAAAGAGGCCGGTATTTGTTGCTTACCGTGGATAATTTATATTCAAGTGAGTTAGTTGAAAAAATAACCTTAAGAGATGTTGATTTTTTTATTAATACAAACAGGAGCAGGTAATCTATGCGTAGACACTCAATTAACTCCTTCGAGCAACGGATTTGATGATTTAAGTTTTTACTGGTGTCACAAAATAGTTTATTATGTTAGTATAAATGGACTTTCAGTAAAAAATTAATTGATTTAATTAAATTAATTGTAATCTATTACATATTTGAGTAATTATTGACTGCATTAATGGACTGCAGAATTAAATAATTTTAGCCCAAGTCAATTGCAAACATTTAAGAAATAAAAATTCAAAAAATTTATTAATTCGTGGTACTAATAAAAAATAATGATTTATCTCTGGTTACTGGAATATCTCATATTACGTTTAAATTTGTTGGTTATCTGATATAAAATAATTTTCTGCTGATTCTCTTTAACCTCAACAGTAAGACTAGTCGCTAATACTTAACAAATTTCAATGCACTAGAAGCCTTTAAGAGAAATTATTCTACCAGGAATAATATCAGAATGCAGCGCCGAATATAGTTTCGTTTCCGTTTTTATCGTGAGGCGTTGAGTGGGCCCGAACCTCCATTGATAGGTCGTTTGAATCAGCGAAGCATCAAGTGTGCGCGCGAATGAACGTCGTCTCATGGTTGTGATGTATTTGATCATTACCTTCATCGCTACCTTTGCTTTCGTATTAATATGACGTATTCGTATCGAAGACTTTACATTAATACATCCTGTGGGGTCAAAGCCCATTGCAAATGATGCAAGCACCGAGTGTACACGAATTCATACACGATTTCGTAAAATGTCTACTGAATTCGTTCATTCCGCGATGGGTAGCACATTGTAACGTATTTTATCGCCCAGGCGCGGCTCGTTGCCGTTTTATTGTATAACCATTTTTACGTATATTCCACTTATCTAACACATTTACCTTTATCTACAATTATATAGATATTACTTGCAATTATTTACACACAAGACACATTTGTATGTATGTACGTAAATATACGGAAGCGTAATTCGTATAATATCATAGTACTCGTAACTATCCAGTTGTGCTATCTGTGTAGTTTTAAGAAAGACTTTTAAGAGAAATTTCGAGAAAAGACTTAATTAACAAATTTCAGGAAACGGTTTTCAGATAAAAAGGACTCGTCGGAGTGTCATTACATAGAATTTGCGTTGGGCTTTTATGTTCCTTATTTGGTTCGTCTTCGTCAGTCATCTTTTGTGTTTATTCCATATATAGCTCTTAGTATTTTTCTTTCCCATGTATGTAGGGCATCTTCATTCGCTTTCTTTAGTGACCATGCCTCACAGGCATATGTCACGATTAGCCTCTTAATGGCTTCATAAATTCTTATCTTCATTCTTCTTGACGTATTCTTTAATTTCATTAGTTTTTTCAACATTCCGTAGTTGCTCCTCATGTCCTTTTACGTTTATCATGAGTCCCAAGTGTAAGCACTCTCCCACCTTGTTAATCTCAAATTCCATTCCATCGTTCATAGTTATTTGCAAATTTCCATCTGCTGATTGTTCAGTTTCTCCCATTACCAGGTATGTTGTTTTTTTGCGGGTTTATTTCTGCCCGAAAACGTTTGCTTCTTTTTCCAATGTTTTTGTTATCATCTTTAATTCCGCTTTCGTCTTCGCTATGAGTGTAAGGCATATGCCAGATATTGCACGTTTTTGTACAATGTCCCTTCCAGTTTTAATTTACTGGGTACAATTATACTTTCCAAAACCAGGTTGGAGAGTGTAGTGGCCACTCCAGAGCACTTTATGCTGTGTTGTTTTATTCAGTTGTTAGCCTTATAAGTTTTTCGGGTATTTCTAGTCTTGTACATAATTGCATAATTGCATTGTAGATTTTAATTCACTCGTTACGTCGAGTTTATTGCATGGGGATGTTCTTGCAAGTATTTGGTTTTTAGTGAAAACGTTTCTCTCTTCTTCTACCCTACTATCGCCTTCTCGATTTCGTTTATAATGGGATATTTACTTATTCTTTAAATGAATACCCTATGATTGCAAAGTTTCCAACGATTCCAGTGGTTCTCGTTTATATGTTTTGTAAGTTTGGCTGCCTATCTACCGGTGTCTCCAAACACCCACTTCATCAGTTCATCTGTGACAAATTCTTTGAATTCTCACCTTTTACTCTCTTAATTCTTCCTCTTCATACATCCACAGCTTCTTATTACACGAAATTTGCTTTCACACTTTATGCACTCGTATCGGCTTTTATTATTAGGAGCGCGTGCGATCGCCTTCGTCATTTTTGTCTGTTTCTATCTTTATTAGTATTAGTTATACTTTATCAAAAATGAAAGACAAATGAAGACAATTTGTTCGAAAACTTTCTTTGGTATATCGATATCACCTTATGGTAAAAATGGTAAAATACGTACAAAATGCAGCGACTAGTGAACAGGCAACAAAGAAATATATCAATAATTTTTGATGCATGTGTATTTGAGCCCCCACAATTGTTAATAATTGATTGCTTCGCTCTGACTAGAAACTGTCGACAAATAGACTGTAATATGTAATACGTCGTAAATTATGAGTTTCCTCGCTTCCTCACTTCCTACTTATATTTTCTAGTTATATTAAGATCAAATTTGGAAATTAAAATGGACAAAAATGTCAAAAATATGCACAACTCAAATGGAACGTACAACCCAGCCCAATACTACTGAACTCATCTCAAAGCTTTAACTTCAACTTTAATGAAATTTAATACAAACTTGTTAATTTATTTCAGGATTAACTGAACTGAAAAGTCATCAATCATTAATAATAAAGTTGTAACGAAATGGCCCGGCAGAGCCGCTCAGCTTAAAGCTACTGCTCGTGATATCAAAAGCGTGCTTTATATAAAATTAACTGCAAGCCATAAATACTCAAACAATGTATTCAGTGTGAGCTTCCGAGTTCAACAAAGTTCAGTACAAGTTAAAACACATAAAACATGTATCGAAATAAAAAGCCAATCAAGTCGTAAAAACTAACTCAACCCAACCGGATCCAATCCAACCCAACTGAACTCAACTCAAAGCTTTGACTTTAACATTAACAAAATTTAATAGAAACTCGTGAATTTATTTCGGAATTAAGTGAACTGAATAATATTTTTAAAAAAGGTATTTTGTAGAGTAAATAGAAAAGATTTAATGGATAGGAGGAATGTAGCAGAGTGGTTAGAACTCGTACTAAAGAGATAATAATGTATGACAATACGACAAAATGACTTAACAATGTTGAAAACTAATAGGGTTTGGGTAGCTATTTTTATTGATCCTCGATGACATCGTAAAAGAAGCACAGTATATGTCGCCTACACATATTAATTGACGTTGATGACTATAACAGTTTTTTTTCTATTTCATTGCATTTATATGCACGAATTTATGTTCTTAGATATTATTGCTGATCTTAATTTTAATCGTGGCGGTATTTAAATGTCAGATTTTCGTAGCAAAAGCAAAATTACTAAATGAAGGTATAGACAAAACTTACGAGAGAGCTAGAGAAAATTAATGGGAAAATCAATTCAAAACAAGACGAAAATAATCGTAATGCTAGGGCGACACTGATAGTTTCTAGAAAACTTAACAAGGATTCATTTTTAAAAAAATTTAAAGATTTTATTGCTTTTCAAAATAAATTCAAATTCATTTTTGAATGAACACAAAATCTTTAAATTATGATAATTAAAACACTATTAGAGCAAATCGAACAAACTAAACGGCAATCAACTCACAAAACATTAAAAAGTAGCTGTCAAATAAAAACAAATTTCATTTGTTTTTAGAAACATGCCATTCTAGATATTTTCAGTGTAGCCGTCGTGGGTTTTTGTAATTAGTTTTGATGCTAGAAATGAAAGGACAGGGAAGAAGAGGAGCAGCATTTCAACAGCACAATATTTTGGAAAATAGAAATATTAAAGGAAGCAAAAGTACAAATACATGAAAATTTTGCTGTTATGTATTATGCCTGAGTCAAGGGTAACAGCCAGCCGAGACAATTTTTTTGCGGAAATCAGGTTCCAGAGG
Organism: Geotrupes spiniger; assembly: GCA_959613385.1. Classification (NCBI taxonomy): domain Eukaryota; kingdom Metazoa; phylum Arthropoda; class Insecta; order Coleoptera; family Geotrupidae; genus Geotrupes; species Geotrupes spiniger. The sequence goes on from OY390734.1 coordinate 14,833,133, forward strand.
AAAATAGAGGGATAAACTACTATAACATAACAAAAATTTGGTGCATAGGGCATATTTAAAAGTAGTATCACTACAATAACCATCTAAGACGGTCAGGTGAGGTAGTTTGGCCACATAAGTCGCAGGTGTGCATGATCAAGAAGGATCATGGAATGCATAGACAGCAGATTCACAAATAGGGAAGGTATTTGGAAAACGACGTCAAAGGATTGAATCGGGAGTTCTCCCCACCTTACATCCAGAAAGGAAGAATTAAATAATTAAATAATATCAAAAAATTAATGCTAGAATTTTCAACAGTGTCTGTTAATAATTGTCACAATCTAATTTTCATAATGAAATGAAGAACATTTTGCTATTACTTTCAAAACTAATAACTTGAGTTATGGAAGCTGCCTGCTGACTCTTTCATTAATTGAAGAGCATTTAGTCCCATGAATTCTATGGCCACGACTGTTGTGTAAGAGAATTGGTACTCATGGATGATTTATGAGAGTTGTCCGGTCAGCTCTTATTAATTTTACAGGACTTAGTCACTTTAACATATTTACATCCTATACTCGTATTATTTTTGTATCCGCAAGTAATTCAACCCAGATTGCGTTACGACGTCCGTTTCTATATCCCGAGTAAATTTACTTGGGAGTCATTTTCGTATGGAAATCCTGCTCTGCTAATACATGTTTCGATTGTATATATGTTGGCCTGTTCAATTTATTATCAGATGCTGCGTCAACGCTAGAACGGCACAAAACGAATGCGAGAATTATGTGGGTAACATATTCAAGAGCCTTAACTTTGCACAGTATTGATGCTTACGCTAATAGAATTGGGCCCCTCAGCCAATTTCGTCGTTAACTTTAGAAAAAAATTGTGATGTCTGATGTAAACACTTGTTCTGAATAATGCCTAATTTTATGGATTCAATATGAAATAAGTGCATCCTCTAATATTTGCAAACTCTTCCTTCCTTTCTTCCTCAAAAAAAAATAGTATTTTATTAGAAAAATTGTGCATGTTTTCTAATCAAACATTGACTACGCTTCAATGTTACACAACGGCTGCAATAAGATCGATAACAAGCGCGTTAAAGTTTTACATATGAGTACCGTAATTTGCGAAATTACTGCATACAAAAAATACCGTAAACAACTATCACTAACGTATAATTATTTAATTTCCCATTGGATGTATTTAATTTACTTCGATATTTTCATGCGATGACTTTTATGGCAATATGTTACATGTTAAGGCAACTATTAAACGGTTTGCAATTTGCAATTGATAGGTAATTCCTGTAATTATATTATGCAACGGTTATTTTTCAGGAAAATTCAAGTCAAGTATTAAGAACAAAGTATATAATTGTCATATATATTCGCTCATGTTTATCACGTCAGTATACACGGTGGCTGAAATGTGGGTACTAAAGCAACCCTGAGCGGGCTATTTTATCAAATGTTCGTGTGCCTAAAGTCTAATTATGCTACATGTATGAATTAATAAAACAAACACTTTCTTTCGACCTTTGAGAAAATTGTTTTTAAGTCTTAAAAAGAATATTGCTTTAGCTCTTCAGGAAGGATGCTGGAAACGACCATTGGCGTAGCACAGCCACCAACCAAATACATGAGGCACATAAACATCACAACGTACAATAATTAAGTACTGCTAAATACCAAGTAAATCAAGTAAAGTTAGTGAATTAGAAGTTATATGAATATGGCAGACAAAAATAATACAAGAAATTATGTTAACCATACACAAGATATGCATATTGAACTCTTCTATAGTCGTTTCGAGCAATCATATGAACTCGTCGGGAAGAAACCGTAGTTGTTAAGTTTTGTATACGGAATTAAGCAAAAAAATATGAGTTACCGCCTATACAGGGCATACACCAACCAATTACCAACACATTTTCGCTAAAAACTTTGGACGTCATTATTTTGACGTAACTTTTCATAGTTTTATAGCACCCATGCCTGTGTAAATAAGATGTTAACATATCTTCTCAAAAAAATTCAAATCGCAGATCTTTCATTACGCCGTTATGAAATTTTGTATTTTTCACAAGAACCGTTATTATAAATGACGCGCTGTCTGCGCGAGCAGCATTTACGCATTTTTAGTTTTCAGCGCCTAATAGAGCATGTCTAATAACTAGTGGCTCGCGATAATTAAGATGATATGAATGACTTGCTTCAATTTCCTCCTGCATTAGCGATAGAAGGTACAAATTGGTTGCAAATTGCGATTCGTTAGCATTGTGATATAATTCTCCGAGAGTAATTTGCTCGTGTTATTTGAAATGTCCCATTATATCGTACGGAATTCGCCAGCCACAGCAGGTCTTTGTTACAATAACATCTAGAATAGTGACTTACGTTCGTTATAAGCGGTATTTCTCGGCATGCCTGACAAGCTTAATGCGGGTTTAATAGCACCGCGTGTACTTTGTGGAAACATTTAAGATACCATTTTGAATCACGATATTTTAAATATGAAATAATTGTTACCGATTCAGTTACAAGAAAAATAATATTAAAGATAATAATATAAAATCAGGGTACAACTACATTTTGTTTGTTAAATTACAAAAACAAGAAATAATAATGCAACGTCGAAAACTAAAAATGTACTAGTAACGATAAGTAAACATACATCGCAAAAATTTAAATAAGCAAATAAAGCAACTAAATTAAAATTTAGCTGTGGTAAAATTTTTATCGCCAAAATCCTTGAAATATGTACTATAATAATAAGTATTTAATTGACCAGAAAGCTATGTTATAGTCGAAATTATTGGATTATTCTCCATTTTAACGATTTTAATGTCATACGAATGTAGGTAATTAACCCCTAACTCTGACACCTGATACAGGAAAGGGTGTAACTTTAGTATCTACCACCGACCCTCATGCAAAGCAGCCCGTGGATTGAAGTGCGTTCTTATCGCCAGCTGAGATCACCAAAGCACGTGTCCGCTTGTCTCGAAACTGCCACGGATTTATTTCCTGTACATATTCGAACGATATATTTTATCCTTAATCCAAACTTATTTTAGTACGTATTTGTGTACGCTTCGTCAACGTTTACCTTTAATAGTGCCTATTCTGTAAGCGATACGTTAAATTTTAGCGGGCGTTAAAATTTCTGTTTTTAACCCGTATCTTTATTCTGTATATCGGAATTAACGCTACCTTTAAATGAAAATATTTTAACGCTGGTGTTAAAATGATCGCAAATCTTCGGTTCAAGTCGGTCGAATGCGACAATTTTAGGCGTAATGTACCATTTGTCCGACATGGCCCGGCTAGAAAACCTCGAATATTGAATTTATTTTGCCGCTCTTGCAAAAAAAATCGATCGTTTAATTATTTTTTTTTGTTATTTTCTATGTTATATTGTGAATTGTTATCGTTTGATTGTTGCATCAACGGGGAAAGAGTGATAATTAATCGCTGAGCACACAGTCTAATCGGAATAATTAAAAAAGTATAGCATCGGGAAGTGTGAAACGATTGCTTGCATCCCTTAATTCTCTTTGAAGTATTCTAACCTGTCTTCTAAAATATGTATGTATATACTTATGTATGTATATATTTACTGTTGTCGTCCACTTTCAGCTTGGTCAGCTATTATTAGGTGTATTAATCCATCGAAAGCCATACTGTCAATTTTAACATGTACTAGGAGAGTAGCCGCTAAAAATTACGAATTAGCGGTTCGATTTAAAGGTAGCGTTAAAAATTTAACGTGGCAGCCATGTTACAGAATGCCAGTATTATATTAACCTACCGCTAAAATTTAACACCCGTTAAAATTTAACGATTCGCTTACAGAATAGACACTAATTGCAGTTAAAATATCGTTTGCGCTTAGATATTGGGTTTTAGGGAAGAAGTGTACGCGTGCAGTTTTAGTCGAGTACGTACTTGAAACCTGCAGGGTCCTTGTGTACATCACATAATACTTATATCATATCTCGTTGTACGTCTAACCCTTAATGTACTTGCGTGTGGTCTCTATCGCCAATAAAAAAATCATGGGAGTGTCGTCTAATATCAGTTTGCTTATTTTCAGGGATGCGGCAACATGGAGTATACTGCGGGACGATTGTATGTTGCGATTTTCGTACTTCTGGAATTTTCTTTTGCACGTAAGTAACATTTAATTTTGTATTGTAGGTTAATTTTATTTTAAATTTAATTATATATCAATGTAATATATTGAATTATAGTGAATAATGTTCAAATTTTGCGAGATCGTTCTGCAACTAATTTTTAAAAATACTTTTTTATTATCACCATCTCGATCATTAAATTAATAAGTGTACTAGCCGAGTCCAAGAGTCAAGTAAAGGTGATTTACTAATGATATCAATTTGTTGAAGTTCAAAATTATTGGGTTGGGTTAGGTTGGATTGTATTCGATATTTTGTGTTGGGTTGGCTTGGGTATTGATAAATTTGTTAAAATTGGGTGAAAGAAGAACATGACTTCATCATATATGTGACTTGTATTGGATGATTTATCTTAACAGATATAAGGAGAACAGAATATTTACTTCATTCATTTTTTTTATAATAATTTCACAATATTATGAAAACTTTTAGCATTTTAATCTGAGTATGAAATTTTTATAACTTTGTCCATGACTGGTAAATTTTGCTTCTAAGTTCTTCGTCTATGAATACACCAATTTTAGACCTGTTAGTCCATTTTTTATTGGTGTCTGTGCATAAAATGCAATCTCCCAAGATATGTTGGTGCAACTAATGGTAGAGATATTACCATCTAGACTGTTCCAAATTCAGGGAGCTATGTTCTAATTATAAAGGCGTCCATATTCTTCATATGGCTATAACTATAACTATTCACAAGGCATTCTGCAGCTTTTTAGCTTTCTGCATAGACCCATATTTAAAACACTATGTAACAACTAATAGGTGTCTATGACAATACGCTTCGTCTGCACAAGGTCTTAATTTATTTGATTTGCTGTAATAACGTGTGACAGAATAACTAAAGTACATAAAACAATTTGATAAATATTTGTCTTCTGTTTTACTAATTTTTCTATCTAGCCCGAATGCTGTCATTAAGATGGGTGTATTTTTTGCCCCCTTCCATACTCTTGATTTTTTTTCTGCGTTTGCGTTCGTTCATTTATTTCTTTGTCTAGTTTTCCATTTTTCTCTAGTATTGTTCCCAACTACCTATAATCCTCTACTTGTTCTATAGATTCTCGGTGTTTTATTTATTCTTGTTATATTATTATGCTTTTTATTTCTTTTCTATGAAGCTATGTATTTAATACAACCTGGATATTTTCATATTTTATTATTATTTGTCCTTTTTTTGTGTTTTTTTTTCAAATTTTGTCTGTTGCTGTAACTGTGAGGAATAAATATACCTGGCACAGCATCCCATGTACATGTGTTTTAAGTCCACGTACTACTGACAATGCCCAGTGCAAAACCGTAATAAACGTGCACCGTTTGTGGAAAAGTCATTTTTACATTACACGATGCTTTAAATAAAAATCTGCATTGAAATTTCTTTACTTAGTTATACTCCATTTTTCGAAAGAACTTTTCAAATAAAAGTATATAAAACTTATCATAATTACTATGCTTTCTTATACATAAATTATGAGGAAGTAAAAATTATAAATAAATTCAACGATCTTCGCAAATTGCAAAAAAATGGATCCTACAAAGATTTCAGCCCCTGTTTACCTGCCTGTACACGAAAATAATGCTAATAGTAAGCACCTGCTACAACTATTATTTTATTTGTTCTGCTTTGCTTAAAACATCCTTTAATATTGTACTATAAACTAAATGTATTTCCTAGCTTATTTATTTTCAACAAATCAATTTTAACCAATTTTAGTTAAAAAAATATTCCATTATTAGTAATTTATTAACACTTAAAATTAATTCATTTTCAATTTATTGCAAGAGTGATATTACGTAACGACCATATACTTCTGTGCTGGAGCACAAATTAAAGCAAATATCCCTGGAGAACACCATCTATATCATTCATTAGAAGCTTTTATTAAGGAACTTCATTTCTTGCTCACTTTTTTTGTAGTACATCGAAATGTCAATAATGTATCATTATTTAGTTTATTCCTCACTATTTTTTTTTATTTTATCACAGATCGTCGAAAATAAAATCTATTATCGTTTCGTGGATGAATTTATTCCACAATTTGCAATCAACGAAACTACTATTTGAATCGGTGAACCCAAATACTATTGCTATCCCCAACGTGTGCCGAATGCATACACGAGATCTCAAAATAATTTAATTTGGTTTGTAGTGAATTAAATATAGGACACTAGGAATTAAGCTACAATTTATGGTCATCATCATCCTCAGAGTTGGGGCTCTGGTCGCGTCTTGGTCTGCTTCAAGACTCGTGGCCATGCTGTTCTTTTCCTTGCAATCCTTCGCCAGGCTTAAATTCGTAAGAAATCAACCTTCTTTTCCTAGCCATCCACCCACCGTCCTCTTGGCCGTCCTATTCCATGTCCACCCTCAGTCCTACTTACAAATAGCTAATTTTGTCGCCCATCGGGCTTTCGGTACAATGCTTATAATTCAAAATTATATCTGATTTGCACTAATTTTGTTTCTTAATCATCGATGTTCCTTCACCATACGCAAGCACTGTCTTGTGCATGTCAATTTTAGCAGATAAACTTAAGCTGAACTACATTTAAAAAATCTCTACCTTGAGATAATATATTTCAAAATAGAAAGATCAAAACAATTATCTTCGCACTTGGTATTATAAAAATTGCGATAATTTCTCATTAATTCTAAGTTCCTGGACAAGAAACGCGAAACAAATGTTACGAATTGCATTTTTTTCCTGAATTTATACGATAAATGTTGTGTGTTGTGTGAGCTACAGCGTCCTAGAACGCATAGAGCTTTAATTGAATTCGTTGTTGAGATGTGCAGTTTCACGATTGGTAAATTCCCAGTTTTATGACGAGCACAATTAATTAAATTTGGTAGATGTCGGTATCAATAACATGGAAAATAAATTAAAAAAACTAAGTGAACAATTACTAAAGGTGATTTAAAGTTATCGATAATGTAGGGCGATGAGGGAGCATCAATTAAAATAATTGAAAATAACATGGAAAGTGATAAAAATGCACGAACAAAATATTAATGAATATATATACCAATTATGTATATAAATTTTTGTTGAAGAAAATTGCACACACACAATTAAAACTACTGAAACTTGAAAACATGTTAGTGAATTAAAAGTAATGAAAGTAAAGGACAACATTCAAAAGTGAATTAAAATTGTTTAAAGGGTGGAAGAAAATCATGAAATGAACGATCTTTGTTACATCTCTTGCGAAAGTCACGGAAAGTCAGGAAATTAAGTAAAACTGAACGAAAACTGAAAACAATTCGAAACGAATCAAATGAAAATTGATAATAATTCATGAAAAAATAATTATCAAGTAATATTTAGACAAATTACGTATATAAAGTAAAAATTATTTGATAAAAGAACTTAAACATAAAATATGTGAAAACGAATTGGAATTAATGAAAATAAATTACTTTTGCAATAGATTTGTTAAAAAGTTGAAGAAAATCATTAAAAATAATGATGATTTGTTATAAACGACTGCATACAAATGCGAGGCATGAGAACATTTACACGTTTGCATCTTTAAATACTGTCCCTAATTTTATTTTCCTATAATTCTTGGATATATCTATTTTTAACCAATTTTCATAGAATTATTAATTTGTTGACAATTCATTACGGCAAGCTCTAACTTGCAATATATTTTACGCATACACCATAAAGCTTATAAAATCGAGCATTTTAAGCGGAGCATGTCAATCGACTTTAATTAATATTAAAAAAAAACGATAATTAGTGTCATGACTTATATTATTATTATAATTAGTGTTAAGACTTATTTTATTGCATGATTATAATTTATCTGAACAGATCACAAAATTTATAATTGCATCATTCGAATTAACTAATACAATTTTAATTAATAATGTATATCTGGTTATTAAACATAATTTGTTTATTATGGTAGTAGTAACTACATATACATATATTACCTCTCAATACTGGTCCAGGCTTTGATTACAGTTCCTACACCATGCAAGTCCACTTGTTCGAAAACACCAAGCGTTATAAATCCCGAAAATTTCGATTAAAAACACATAAAACGGTCAACTTATCAATGCAGCATTTATCACGTAAGTCGGATTCACGGCCATGAAGCATTTGAATTAAAACAATTAGCGAGACATGCATTGCGAAAAGGAATAATATTTTAAAAATTTGACGTGTCCGTCGCACCACGTACTTCACTACTAAGTAAAAATTCGATTACCGAATCATAAATTAGTCACCGGCGACTGTGTTATCACTTTTTGATGCAAAAACTAAAACAAAAAATGTTCCGTATTATGCAATTCTACCTGGTCGAGTTAGCGAAGATTGTTTCGATATACGCGAAGGACAATATTGATATTGATCAATTATACAGTATTGATATATAAAATTTAAGATATTGATATATATCTTGTTTCAAATTAAAATTTTTTTGTTTCTTATACTTAATGTATAAAGAAGTATAGTAACCATGAATATTTTCGAATTCGAGATTTTAACGGAAATACACGTATGTGTGCCTGTGTGTGCTGGTCGTGTTCTAGCACTTAATCGGAAGTGGCGGTTACTTCTGTCTGTTTTCTATTTATTCGGTTTATTATTATCCGGTTTATTGAAAAATTGGTTCATATAAAAATTATATTGAAATTTGTAACTATTTTTTTTTTAATTACATTGTCATTTAACTATATTATGTTTAGTTTTAACAATTACAAAGATTTGTCAATGAACTAACCATGTAGACGTAAGTAAAATACAACGAACCTGCAAATATCCATATTTGTTAAATACCCATTCGTTAGAACTTTTGTCAGACCATTGAGCTTTAATACACAACAACTAATATCAGGCTTTTAATAACCCTTACCATCATTCGGGGTTCGAATTATTTTATTTCGACAGGCGTTTCCTAAAGAAATTGTGCATGGTTTGAAATATGGCAACATGTTCGCATATGTATCCGTCTCCTCCTCTTCTTGGCTTAGACGACTGTGTTGATCATCAGCTCTACCTGCGTATATCATGTGATATGCCAGGCTCTCTTTGCTGAGTGATAAGGCTAGCTTTGCCCTTCTTGAGAAAGTTGCTACAAATGAGTTCGTTCGTCTTTTCTCTTCAGATTTATGCCAATATGCCAGATCGTTTCTTCTTCCTGTAATTTCCTTAAATCCTGTTTCTACAGCCCATAGTATGGCCGTGGGCCAGCAAAACTGACTTTTCTGATTCTTTAGCCTTCTTTCGGCGGCGTCAGTGCGACTTTTCTGTTACACGTAAACGTTGATTTAGGGAATGGATGATCAACTTGGACCTTCCAAAAAGATAAAATATATATATCCAACGCACCCCGCTTTTGAAGAACAGTGTTAAAATGGCACGAAGAGTTTGAGAGTGATTTTAATGACAATGATGTTGATGAAGAAATTTATGAAAGCAGTTCGAGACCTTGAACCTAATATAGTATATAATCTTCTTTCACAGTAACATAGGGTGTATTATTTTTTGCTGCACTTTTGCTAGACGTAAATAATTAGTGGCAGTTCCACTAATCCATTCTTTTCTATAAATGGTTGTATGTATCACAATGACAGCAAAGAATGGAGTAAATCAAATTGGAATTGATCATTGTTTCATTCTTATCTTGTACCTTACTAAAATAATGTTTAATATTATTATTATTATGAGTTAATATTTTGGTGATCTTGGGCTAAGCCTAATTCAATGCTAATTTCAAATCAATTTAAAAAAATTCGTAGTAACGTCAAATTACTATAAACTCAAAATTAGAAGTACTTAATCAAGGACACAATGACGTAATGTAAAATAATAATTAATGAAACTGCAAGGCCAAGAAGAGGTCAAATAAACATTATCGTGTTTTATGTAATGCCTAATCACGCGCAAATATGCAATGTTTAATTTATGAAAACAAAATTCGCTAAAAATGCCGTATTCAATTGTCATGAAAGGTCGATCCACAGTTACTAATAAATTTATATTAATTCCTAATTTATTATCAACGTGGTAATTTCCAACTCTTGTCTCCAGTTTTATTTTTTCAATTGCGTTTGCTTTCTACTGGTCCTGGTTCAAAAAATCTAAATTACGAGTCATTGTTCATCTTTTTCTTCAAAGCCAAGGTCAACCCAACCCAACGCTTCTTCACTGTACTTTCCTAGAGCGATTTCTACTAGTCACAGTAAATTTTGCATCTGGTCTCATTGCTCATTTTCTTCCAACCAAACCCAACTCAATATAACCCAACTCTTGCGTCATTGCACTTGCAATGTTTTATCTCTTGAATTGTGTTTACTTCCTACTGGTGCCAGTTCAAAAATGTTATTTCGGCTCATTGCTCATTAATTTCTTCAAAGCTAACCCAACCCAACTCTATTTTCAATGTACTGCTCTCGTTGTTTTCTGTTGAATTGTGGGTGATTTCTACTGGTCCTAGCATCTCACCTCATTGCTTGTATTTTTTTTCTAAATCAACCCAACTCAACCCAACCCAACCCTAGGTAGTACATTCAAAAAGTTTATGCTACATTCAAGCTGTTAAAAAGACGTCGGAAATGACTTCTTCAGGGAGTTTTCTTTTCTTGTATGCGTATGTACAAAAAACAAGAATACTTTTATATGGAAACGTTGTGTAATTTAAGTCGGGAAATTTATTCGATATTGTTGTATGTATGTGTGGCACAAAAAGGCTTAATGTCTAATGTTTCTGGTTCAACTTTTTTCAACTATTAGATTTTTAATTAGCTTCTCAAACTTGATGTCAATGCCATTGAATCCTACAATAATTATTTCATGTTATCTCGACAAAATAACATTCGATGCTCTTATCAGAATACGATCACGAGAGGATGATTTCGTTAACTCAGTCGTGGCCGTCTTCTAAAATGATTTATTTATAAACAGTTATATATACAAATTATTTGTCCGACACCAAGACATGAGGATGAGAATATTGCAAGACAAGTTTATATGTTTCTCAATTTGATAAAAATCATTCAACAAGTCAGAAATATTAGTAAAAAATAAAGACTATATGTTAATGGCGACCGTTATAAGTTATACGATAATAATCGTATCGTTTTTTAATCCGTACTTGAAAAATGTTTAAATAATCAAATTGCCTAGAGCCAAGGCATATGGAATTTCATTGGAGTAGAGTTCCTTGCATATAAACTTTGGCTAATTTACCCACTGCAATTTTATTTCTTTTCCAGATCGCGCGTTAATTGTCATGGAAGAGAGTCCAATTTCAGTGGAAATGCCACTAAACGATGAGACGGATCTAACGTGTCGAATGAACATCGCCCCAGACAAATTTCAATGGAGACATTATCCCATCGGACTGGATCAAGCGTACAACGCGAATTATCATTTGGTATTGGCTGATAGTCATTTTAGGGATTTGCCATCCAGTATGTACAAAGGAGACAATTCTTCGACGACACTTACGATTAAGGTGACAGCTGCCCAATATTTAATAATAGATAACATTTAGACCCGTTCGGTTTCGTAATCGCCCTTCAAACATTTGTATTGTTTCAGACTACGAATTTTGACGTCGCCGGTGATTATCAATGTTTGGCTTTTTACGGCGCTGAAGTTATAGCCTCGATAGCCGGCAGAATCACAATTGCAGACATCAAAGAATTCCCAAACAAACCGAGCGTTGATGTTACGGTAACGGTTGGAAATACTATCTTGTGGGGGTGCGACAGCCCAATTTCGAACCCACCGGCGTCCATAGACTACTATTTTAACGACGCGTACTTGGACGAGAAAAAGAAAGTTTTAATCATAGAGAACGTTTCGCTTAGCGACAGCGGCGTTTATAAATGCAGGGCGTGGAACCCGATAAAGCAGTTATATGTGAACTCCAGTTCCGTATTGAAATTAAATGTGGTATCGCGCGGCGCTAACGAAGCACCCAGGTTCATAGTTCCTCCGAAAGAAAAATACACAGCTAGAAAAGGTTTATAAGTTTTAAGACCATAAGTTTATAATTTAACAATCGAATTTTAGGATCACGGGTACTCTTAGAGTGCGCAGCTATCGGGACTCCAATACCTAAAGTCACGTGGCTTAAATCCAATGGGAAAATACCACCGAATTATATAACCGCTGGCGGATTATTAATTGATAACGTGACATCTTCGGACGCAGGGTTTTATACCTGTGCGATTAGTAATTCAGTTGGTTCCATTTCGCATAAAATAGAATTGGTGTACAGTGAAGCTCCGAAAGTACTAAAAGGCCCGTTCATAAAAAACCACAGGACTGAAAATATTCAAGAAGGTGAAGATTTAGATTTACAGTGTACAGTCTCCGGTATGCCCAAACCCGTGGTGAGCTGGTTCTTAAACGGGAGAAGCGTTCGAAATGATACTTCCATTGAAATTTTTGCAAACGATTTGTACTTTAGACCTTTGCACAAGAGGCACGCGGGCATGATACAGTGTTTCGCCAGTAATACATTGGCGACTGACTATGGTATCTTGGGGATCGAAGTTATTCCCAAACAGATATCAGGCTCTGATAACGACTTCAAGCCGATCGTTCCCAATCACAAAAGGAAGAAGCATAAATTGAAAGATAACAATCGACATAAAGGTACGGCGGAAATAATCCCACCTTCGAAACCGAACGTGACGCGTCACAATGATGTGTCGGTCGTCGTCCGATGGAACGTGCCGCCCAATAAGGGTCTGCCGATAAAATTTTTCAAAGTGCAATATCGCGATATGGGGAACAGCGCCGACGGCAGGAGTTCCAAATGGGTTACGTCAAATGTCGATATTCCACCGAATATAAGGAGTTTTGAAGTGACCGGTTTGACTACTGATCACAGTTATAAGTTTCGTATAGCTGCCGTTTATAGTAACGATGATAACAAATTGAGCTCAAAATCGGATCTTTTTCAACTCAATCGGCTTGATTTCAATGAACGAAATCCTTTGCCTGTACCCACAATCACTAGTACAGAGACAGTTAATACAACTTCAATAAGAATATTTTGGACAGTAAGTGTTATAATCAGTTTTGGTAATACTATACGTTTTATAAATAGTAAGTTTGAGTCATAGTTCTCATTTTAAATTAATGTAGACTTACAAGACAAGATTGAAAAATAAAATATTTATAAAATCTAATTTAATTATTTTTAGTACACACCAGCAATAAACATGACGATCGCTGGCTTCTTTGTGAACTACATGTCGGCTAGTAATGCTGGAGATTTCCTGAAAGCTACAGTTGATGGTGAAAATGTAACGTCTTTTATTATAACTGATTTGGAACCAGGTACATTCTACGACATTAAAATGCAAAGTTTCACCCCAACCTCTGCCAGTGAATTTAGCCAACTTATGCATCAAAAAACGGCGGGTTAGTTAACTAATCAAATGTAAATGTTTATTTTTTTAAACGAATTTTCCCTTCTCAGCGTTAGTCGTGGAAACGACCACCATGTTAGCTACGAGGAAATCGGACACACAATTGGCAGCAAGTTCAAATTTGATCCTGTATGTCAGCATAGGTGTGTTATGTTCTGTAAGCATATTGGTTGGCATTTCCATGTCCATATTCTTTGCAAAGTGGAAAAAGAAGAAAAACGAAAACTCTGGTGGTAAGTTGCTTGTATAATTATATTTACGTCATTCGTTGGTGAACTTATTTCATGTTGAGCGGTTTTAAAAATTATATTATCATTATTTTAAAATGTACTTCAACATGTTAAATATACATAGTTTGATTCTCATATCACTGTAACTACGTTGTTATTATTGCAGGTACATCAATTGGAGATAAAGCGGGCACAGAAGATTTAAATCACCATATACAAGTGGAAGGTAATGATTACGTCGTTTCATCTAAAAATCATTCTAGATCGAATGGTTGCGTAAGAACACCGACACATATAACGATAAGGTCAAATCCTCTAGCAGATGCTGACAACAAGGTGAGGTACATATTTATTCCTTATTCTACATTTCAACTAGATTTCTTCATTTAGTAAGCGGTGCTTTTTTGATTAAAGTTTTGTTGGATTTTGTGTGTAGTACATTTGTAGTGCATATCATGCTTCTGCCATACTGCAGGTGGGACAGTCATATATCAATATATCGTATTCCAAATTTATTATTTTGACAAATGTGTGCTAGTATATATTTCAGAACTGCTTAAACTAACTACTAACTAATTGCTTGTAAAGAGCTTTTACAAAAATCTTATAACTCCCAACTAAAACTAGGTTTGTTGCGTCTTATTTGCAGAAAACTCTAGCTAGGATTTTTTCCAGAATCAAAACATGATAGAAATGTCGTGTTTGTCGTCGCAAAACAACAATTGTTCGACGCAACCGTCCGTCAGCACCCAGGAAGCACCGACCAACGACGCCGACTTAATAAAGAACAAAAACAAGTGGCATAAAAAAGACTCAGCGCCGAAAGAAAATTACGTATAATCAATCGATATAACTCGAGAAGACTGTTTTATAGAAAATTAATTGTACATAGTTGGTATTGTAACGAAGTGCTGTGCCTTGACTTTGCTTATGCAGTTCACGATAGTTTACCTTTAAGGACCGCGCGGATACATCTGGCGATGTATGTTATCGAATTTTTTTTCCGAATATCACGTCTTGCCCAATTTAGTTGTAAATATTTATTTTAATCTAATTTCGTTCTTGTATATATTAGATATTTTAGTAGGCTTACATTGTGATTGGTGAAAAATGAGTGAAACGGTTATATTTCTTTGTACTTACGATCTAGTTTATAAAATCCTGCCGTATTTTGTTTTAAATGGTTTTGTATAGGTCTTTAGTTTGATCTAAATGTTACTTCTTGGTTTCAAGGAACTGTTTACCGACTTTTGGGCCACTATTACAAGGAACATTAATGCCTGACAATACATTGCTCAATCCTCGATTGCATAATGATTATATAGGTATGTTCGATTCAGACTTGAAAATACGTGCAATTCCTAACGAAATATTTGATTCTGCCTACGAAACCAAAACTTACTATATTTTTATTTTTTAACACAGTCTAATTAAACCTTTCTCGTTTTCAAGTATTAGTTTATTTATTATTCCTACATTTAACCAAAATCAATTAAATCAATAATAATGTCTACAAGTGCAATGTTACTTACTTGCTCACTTAGGTGTCTTTTATAATGTTTTGAGATAAAAAGTATTTGTAAATAGATTAGAAATGTTTAAAAAATATTTTTTATTTCTTAACATTTGTATGTGATGGGGATATTTTCTAAATGTATTTAATTTGCAGTACCGAACTTGTGGATAAGACTTTGCCTTTTTTTTTACTTCTACGTCAATTTTCACTAGCAAACCAATGCGTGAATTTGTGTTATTTTATCATTACGCCTGAAAAATTAATGTATTATCTTTTACTTTTGAATTTAATATAACTAGTAATGCATTTCAACATTGTTAACACTGATCGTAAATTATGTTTACTTACTCACTTATCTTTACAGGCCATTATGAAATTGTTGATTTGTTTCTATTATGTTAGTAATTTATTAATTTTCAAATGAAATTTTCTGTTAGTGTAAGTACCTAACTGTAATTTAAATAATGCTATGTATATATATTGTTAGCAGATAATGTAGATAGTATTTTTACAATTATACCTGGACTTTGTTTTTCTTCTGCCTTATAGCTTGCCT